>CM017565.1:31356704-32556704 GCA_007844125.1 Sinonovacula constricta
CAAACAATGCCATCGTTTTGACAGCTACGTGTCTGCTGCGCTGGGTAAATTAAAATTGGATGATTTAAATTTGAAGCCTCCACAAATTGAAGTTTTACAGGCATCATACTGTATGAGCTGTTATCCGAGCTGCCATCTCTGTTTTGACGTCTGCCACAAAAGAAGTCCCATTTAGGAAAATGGCCGAGGTGATCCGACTACCTACATACCAATCGGATCACTTCGGATAATTCACAAATCATCTCTCGGATGTATGTAGGTAGTCGGATCACCTCGGCTATTTCCCTAAATGGGACTACTTTTGTGACACTTTTAATACCACCTTTCAAGCCTGTTACGAACGTGTGTTATAAATGAACGGCATGTCACAATATATTGACAACGGGTAAGTCAACCCGAAAACAAACCTTATTAACAGAGAGAACTTGACTGAACCTATGTTGAAAGGTAAGGTTTTCGTCTATTAAAAGATTTCTTTCAATTAAAATGAATGTGTGTCAATACAGTACAATAAAATTTCTGAATCACTTTTTTACCCGTAAGCATTTTTATTTGCACCGGACCTAGAAGCGCAATCGGTAGAGCGTCGGCTCTGGGTACGGAGTCCTTATTATACACAGACTTTAATGATAAGCTCTTATCAGGTATCCACGAAATCACCCTCACGATGACATTTCACTCCAGACAAATTCCTCTGTGGTCACAATGAAACGCATTGACCGTAAATGGGAACGCTGTCTTACCTAAATAACTCGCGCCATTAAGGATTGGACATTTATTTATAAATTTACGGAATCGACCGTTAACGACTTACTGGACGTGCAATATTTACGTTTTTAAGTAACAAAAACGAAAACGCTTTTTACATTGTAAGTTTCATATGACTGGGTAGAGCCACAGGCGCACCGCAGGTAAGCTGGAAAACCTCCCCACATGCAAGTTCCCGACCCCACCGGGATTGGAACCCACGCGGTTTTAAGGACTGGGGAAAGACAAGTCGGAGACTCTAATTTTTAAAAAATGTACACATTATAGACATACAACTTAAGGTAAAGCATGTGTAAGACAATATACGGAATTTGAAAATTAACATAACTGATGGGTTGTAAACTTTAATGTTGACATGTATGCCAAATCTTAAGACATTTCTCCATCCATCTCTGAATTTTTGGATATTTTTTCTTCTTAAGTTGATATTTAAGGTGTCTCCATCGTAACAATAAGAAAACTCCAACTATTATGTTATATCCTTTTTAGGAGAAGTGGTTTGCAATTGAATATCGTTTGGAAATAAATTATAGCATTAGACAAACAAACGATAGAGGTTACTTGATTGGTTTGACTCAAACTATCCCAAATATGTAATTAAGTGTTGACAAACTCTTTTCTGCTGACCGTGTTTTTTGTTGTTGTTTTTTTTAAATAATCACAGAGCTTTTGATAGCAAAACGATTTACTTCAGAGTTGCCAAAAAGGTTCTATAAATTATTCTGGTTGATGCTGCAAAATATAAAATAACTTCATCCGTTGTTGTGATTTTTTTTAGACTTTGAATAAATCCGGTATTAAATTTGTAATTAAATTTAACACAAATCATTCCATTAAAATTCATTTACAAAATAAAAATTAAAAACTACACATTTTTTCTTCCTTTATCTGGTAGAGTGATGCAGGGAAAATGTCAAAGTGAAAAAGTAGGGATTAAAAATGGTGACCATGCGTGCCCATATCCTCCACACCCAGTTTTGAAGCATTTCAAAGGTTGTATCTGACAGTTTGGACCAAAGATTTTTTTTCCTCAAATAGCCAAATAAGACATTGTTAACTGAAAAGGTCCTGCAAAATGCCGTTCATTAATACCATAGATTTGTGTGAACAGTGAAACATAAAACCCAACTCTTCATTGCAAATAGGTATTTCCTAACTGAGTCACGTTGCAGAGATATCTATTTTAAAACCAAGAAAACGACGTGACAACTTACTTTTGAGATCACATTATATCGTCATACTGGTATTCCGCGCTGACGTCGATATCTATTTTGAGCAGAGATCAACATCACGCTTATTATTAGCTTTGGGAGAACAAATGGACATTAAGAGTGATTCTTTTAGCAATTTGTATAGTCTAATAATATAGGTAGTGCTCAAAACCGCCTGTATTTAGACTTCAGTATGAATGTATGCATAAATTATGCATAAATTTCCCTTAACAGTGGGTAAAATATCGTTACATGCCTTAGATCTAGGCAAACTGTCGGATACCACCTTTACCTCTAACTTTCACATTCTTCTATTGGGTGTGCAGCATTACCTTTGCTAAACATAAAATGTATTTTTATCTCTTTGGTAATACGTGACACTTTTTTTGACATTCAAAATCTTTGTCTTAGCGAATCTGTGTTTAAAAGCGGTATCCGACAGTTTGCCTATATCAAATACATATAACGAATATCGAACTACTGCTGTGGGGAATTTGGGGCATCATTCTTTTATAAACCCAAACTTTAGTCTTAATAAATACGATTGTGAACACTAACTGAATTGTTGAACAGAACTAATTGCGAAAGAAATCACACTGAATTAATGTATATTCTTTCCAAATGTGTAAAAACTCGATAGTGGTCTCTGCTAAAAAAAGATAGTATCAGACCGGATTACCCAATTTTGCAGAACCTTCTCAGAAATGACTTTATGTGGTAATTTGAGAAAAAATATCTTAGTCCAAATTGTCGGATACCACCCTTAAATTTATTTGGTAACGATATACAATTAAAAGCATAGTTCTCATAATAATTTCATAATTTCAACATGTTAGCTGTTTAAATATATCCACTCTGTTATATTAAACGTTTTTAAAAACACATCGGTATATCTGTACTTATAATGTTAGTTATATTTTTATGGTATTGAATACTTCAAGTTTATCCAAATAATGCAATTTTAAAATGCAGTTTAAAATGCCTGAATATGGAATGGTGTGTCTTAAGAATAGATATGGTGCACTATGAACCAGTTTTCACCGGTAATTGTTTGATTTGTCAATATCGCCCAGTCTGCTTAACTCAAGCGTACACAATGCTCACTCACCATGTATATCGGGTGTGTACATGCAGTAGTACATAACACAGGTGTTTAATTATACGCTATATTTATGACTATCAATGAAACGATGACATGGTACTTACATAATAATTTTAGTGGAGAAAACAAACAACACAAACACAATTTAAAATAAATTTACCTGATTTATATGCCTTCTGTGTCGCCATTTTCAGTCCCTTGTTAGTCGATGTATGTAAAGGTCCTTTTCGCGATATCTTGAACGACCGAACTATCTCAGTCCTTTATATATGTAGCTGGTACGGATTATCCTGGTTGGACGTAGGGCATAGGTACCCGTTGTTCTATTTATAGACCTCTCCTGCTAAAGGCCCACTTTCTGTTCTAGAAAAGTTACTGATTAATTTTATAAACATTGACAAAAATGACGTATTGTCTTGAACTGTGAACGTTAAAAACTGTATTTAGCGCACAATATATACAAGAATACACAATTATTTAATCGAAACATAACATAGATCTAGTTTGTTTACATTTTCGTTGCACACAAATTATCGTTTTGTGTTACATTTTTAAACATTATGGTTTCAACCTAGTGACAAATTGAGACCAAACATTCATCTTTTGCACAAAGTATTTGTACGTTGATACTTAACTAATAAAATCAGGACAATAAATAGGAACATGCGTTTTTTATCGAAATAGCTGAAAAGAAAGCTGTAATAAAAACGCTGTGATAGAAGCACTGTGGTAGAAGCACTGTGATAGAAGCACTGTAATAGAAGCACTGTGATGGAAGCACTGTTATAGAATTACTGTTATAGATGCACTGTTATAGAATCACTGTAATAAAAGCACGGTAATAGAAGCACTGTGATTGAAACACTGTGGTAAACGCGCGGTGATAGAAGCACTGTGGTAAAAGCACGGTGATAGAAGTACTGTGGTAAAAGCACGATGATAGAAGCACTGTGGTAACAGCACGGTGATAGAAGCACCGTGGTAAAAGCACGGTGATAGAAGCACTGTGGTAAAAGCACGATGATAGAAGCACTGTGGTAAAGCACGGTGATAGAAGCACCGTGGTAAAAGCACGGTGATAGAAGCACCGTAGTAAAAGCACGGTGATAGAAGCACTGTGGTAAAAGCACGATGATAGAAACAATGTGGTAAAAGCACGGTGATAGAAGCACCGTGGTAAAAGCACGGTGATAGAAGCACCGTTTTTAAAAGCACGGTGATAGAAGCACTGTGGCAAAAGCACGGTGATAGAAACACTGTGATAGAAGCACTGTGGTAAAAGCACGGTGATAGAAACACTGTGATAAAACACGGTGATAGAAGCACCGTGGTAAAAGCACGGTGATAGAAACACTGTGGTAAAAGCACGGTGATAGAAGCACTGTGGTAAAAGCACGGTGATAGAAGCACCGTGGTCAAAGCACGGTGATAGAAGCATTGTGGTAAAAGCACGGTGATAGAAACACTGTGGTAAAAGCACGGTGATAGAAGCACTGTGGTAAAAGCACGGTGATAGAAGCACCGTGGTAAAAGCGCGGTGATAGAAACACTGTTGTAAAACACGGTGATAGAAGCACTGTGATAGAAGCGCTATGACAGAAGCACTGTGGTAAAAGCACGGTGATGGAAGCATTGTAATAGAAGCACTGTGGTAAAAGCATTGTGATGGAAGCATTGTAATAGAAGCACTGTGGTAAAAGCATTGTGATGGAAGCATTGTAATAGAAGCACTGTGGTAAAAGCATTGTGATGGAAGCATTGTAATAGAAGCACTGTGGTAAAAGCATTGTGATGGAAGCATTGTAATAGAAGCGCTATGACAGAAGCACTGTGGTAAAAGCACTGTGATGGAAGTGCCTTGATAGATTTATCATTGTGAAGAAGAATTTTTTAAGATATCTTGTGTTACTTTTATATATTGTTTAAACAAACTACAATAAGAATTGCATAGCGTTAGTGTTTGAAAACTAATTGTAAATTTACTAGACATATATGTAGGTCAGATGTTTGAACATGTAATTGTTGTTTTACCCTGTAGTTGGATTAGTTGTTTGTACAATTGTCTATCAATATCTGATTTTTAATGCGATGTATAATTTACTGGTATGTGTGTGATATGATGACCTGTCCCCGTCGACAAAGGGTCTTTCAGAATGAAAGCGGCACTACCACCGCAACGAGTAACATTTTCAAACTTGAAACAAACTTTAAGGTGATAATGTTCTTAAATGTCACAGGCATCCTGGATTGTGGCTTGTTTATCTCCCTTCCTTACACTGAATAAAATACCTACCTGTCCAAGTTATTAATATGATTGTCTTGCAGGGATAGATCCAGGGGTGGGGTTAGGGATGGGGAATGCACCCCCCACAATTAGGTAAAAGAGGAGAGTTTTGAAAACACATACATGTAAACTTAAAAAGTACTAAGTTTTTAAAGTAAATTTTGTCTGTTAACTACTTAAGTCGAAGTTAGGGTCCCTAATTGTGTATTTATATATCTAGTAGTTACTGCAATAAAGTTGAATGGATCTTGATTCATACCACCCCCGCCCGCCCTACACACTGATTCATACCCCCACCCCCACCCCGCCCGCCCTACACACTGATTCATACCGCCACCCCCACCCCGCCCGCCCTACACACTGATTCATACCCCCACCCCCACCCCGCCCGCCCTACACACTGATTCATACCCCCACCCCACCCCGCCCCGCCCTACACACTGATTCATACCCACCCACCCACCCCGCCCGCCCTACACACTGATTCATACCCCCACCCACCCACCCCGCCCGCCCTACACACTGATTCATACCCCCACCCCCACCCCGCCCGCCCTACACACTGATTCATACCCCCACCCACCCACCCCGCCCGCCCTACACACTGATTCATACCCCCACCCACCCACCCCGCCCGCCCTACACACTGATTCATACCCCCACCCACCCACCCCGCCCGCCCTACACACACCACTAACATTTTCTGGATCCACCTCTGTTGTATTATCAGTGATTAATTGGCTGTCCATGTTACATATTAACAAGCAGATGTGAACAAAAGTAAAACTATTTTGTGCTTGTTTGTAAACGCGTACTTATTTATTCATCTCGAGACAAATTTTCTTTTGGATCTGGGCACTGTTTGGCTAATTTATAATTTTTTTGTGGCTGAAACATTTAAACTGTTGTAACACCACAATGAATAATTGATTCGGATACTACATATGACTGTGTAACGCGGGCTCTCCTTTTTTCAGCCATCCATACACCAACCAGGTACTGGTCCAAAAAGGCCGCAAACCAGTAAGGCCCGTACCAAAAAGGCCGCACCAAAAAGGCCGCAAACCTAAAAGGCCGCAAGCCTTAAAGGCCTTATATATAAAAGGAGATGGTGAATCTTATATGTTATAAATCTTAATATAGTAAATGTTATATGATTATATATGATTATAATAGTCACTAGAAAGGAGACCTGTTTTGAAATAATATTAGTTCATGCAGTTAAACTTTGAACACTTAAAGATCTGCTTAAATTGAAGCAATTTATAACATAATTGTAAATATTTTTTGTAATTTATGTCTTTTGTTGTTGTGTTTGTATGTATATCGTCGTGTATATTGATTTGTGTTGTTTGTAAATATTCATAAATGCTGTGTTTTTTGTTTTGTAGACTTAATCTTTTTTATTAAAATGTTCATCAGAAAGCTATTTTTTATTAAATAATTAATAAAATGATATTTGTCTCCAATGTTTAGTTTAATATTTTTTATTCTAATTGTATATTATACAGTACTTGATTTGAAAAAAATAATTAACTTAGCTCAAAAATAAAATGAATTCAAAATTTTGTCTGGCTTTGTTATTTTATCATTAAACTATCTAGCATCAAACGCATATCCATAATCCTATACTGCATGAAACTTGCGGCCTTAGGTTTGCGGCCTTTTTGGTAAGACCTTTTTGGTCAACGGCCTTTTTGGTCTATGGCCTTTCTGGTTTTCGGCCTTTCTGGTACCCAATCCACCAACCACATTAACCTTTGCTTAACCACGCAACTTTGGAAGCCGATCAAACCACGCCGCTAATGAGTTAACACAGCAGCAATGCTGGTTTGAATTGATTATATTTCTACCTTTGCGGTCGTTACAACTTTATTATATAAGGACATGCTGGCCTTGTAAAGATGTCTTTTGATAGGAAGAATCAAAAGTATTGCAACCGTTTTCTGATTTTAGACACTTAAAGCACAAATGGGGATTGGGTGGTGGTGGTCGGGGGGTGACTGTTATATCCATGTGGCTATTGCAGACAGTTCATTGACTGGCTGGATGCTGACGCAAAAATGTAAAGGAATATGAAAGTGCGGACATTATGGTGTTATGCGTCAGGTTCGCATGCTTAACTGTGAACAGATGCAGGCAGCAAGACAGATAGTTTGTCTCATGTAATGTATTTCGGCAAAACTTTTCTAATCGGTGTATTGCTTTAGTGTCTCGGTCGGGACGAGAACTTGTATGTGGGGAGGTCTTCAAGAGGAACAATTTTGCGCCAGTGGTTTTATTTAGGCATATGGCTGGGGCAGGGATGGATCCAGGGGTGTGTGTGTGTGTGGGGGGGGGTATGCACCCCTCCCTCACCAACCAGGTAAAAGAGAAGACTTGTAAAGAAACACGTACATGTAAGCTTAAAAAATACTAAGCTTTTAAAGTAAATTTTGTCTGCTGACTGCTTAGGTGGAAGTTAGGCTCCGTAATTGTGTATGTATATCCGTTATTTACTACGATAAAGTTGGATGGATCTTGATTCATACCCCCGCCCCCTCCCTCTCCCACCAAAATTTTCTGGATCCGCCCCTGGTCTGGGTTTTTCATCCACAAATGAATACATAGGACGTCGTCAATATGGCTAAAATTATGTCGGTGCGATGAAACAACAAAAAAGCAAAACCGGACGAAACAAAGCATATCTGCTTTTACAGCCGGCGTGCATCTGGACTTGTGTTGGGTAAACAAAACAGCATTTTTAATTAGGGTAATATGTGTTTATTGACAACATAATTATGTACATACTTAAAACCCTGTTGATAATTAGTGTTAATAACTAAACAGTTTAACAACAATATATGTTTATTCAATAACTATTTCATTCTAACACTATCAACATTTTACGTCTACAAACAAAGAAGCATTCTGTCATGATAAATAAACGATATATCACGGCATTAAGCGGAACTATTTTACTGCAGTAGAATAGCTGTTCCTTTTACTTTACCCACCCATTTTCGTATTGCAGACCAAGCTGACATATTGTGATAAGTTGTTCTTTTCGCTCACATTCTCCTAAAACTTTAACCTATCTTGGCCTTTGGCCTTCGTGATTAAATTAATACGCATCTGAACTCGAAACCGTGATATATTGGGCATTAGATCACGCAAACTTAAAATCTATTTCCTAAACAAATTGAACACTAATTTTATACTTAACATTGGTCAAGACAAAGATAAAATGTCACCAATCGATTTCCGCGTAATTGTGACATTTCGCCTCGGAGACGCTTTTGCCAGCGTAAAACACACTCAGGAAGAAACGGCCATTCTTTATCAAAATAACACCAGCCATATCTAGACTCTGCACAATGTCACACAATATTAACACATTGTCAACAACAGTGCGTACAGTTTTTGTTTTCTTTTTTGTTTTTCTATGATATTATTTTATTCAAAATTTGATCAAGTGTCACACTCTAAATACGCTACAGAAAACTAAATAAAGGTTATTGTAATTCGTGGAAAAAAAATGCTTTTTATTAATATTCCAAATCAAGTTAAACCATTTTTGGTAAAGAAACATCTTGACCATTTTATACACATCCGAGTTTGTTTCATAGAAATGATTGAGGCGTTCCCATTGAAAATTACATAAATAGGCCAACTTAGGCTAGAGGTTTGATATTAAAACACCCCGACTGGCTTGAACCAATAAACCAATCCTTTAGACACCACAAGTCATTGAAAAGTATTTTCTTATAAAAATATCATCACCTCAATCATTTCACCATAGATGCTGATGCCTGCCTTGGTCTTTAAATATGTCATTAACATTAATACACCAGTACATCTTCGACGCCTTTGATTCCACGAAGCTGGTCGCAATTGAATGACGCAAAAATCTGCCGGATACCGCGCTTTCTGGGAGTTAACGTTACGATTACCTCCATTTCTTCATTTTCCCGAATGTTTCTGAAATTGAAGAATGTACGTAAATGGTATTGTTGTATTCTTTGTTTAAAAGTGAATAAGTGTATCAGATCAGTACTATACTGAAAATGTTAATGACGTCAAGCTTTAGTATTTCATTATTTTGGAAAAGGCTTTACAATAGAAGAGCTATTAATAACAAATGTCGGATTTGACACGTCTGTATTACTTTACGTATACTACTGTTAACAAATGATCATACAGACTAATAAAATAAATATTGTACTCTCTTGTCCAGATTTGTGACTTTAACTGGCTGTCTTATATAGTCTTATACTGAAGCCTTCTTCCTTAAAAATTGTTTGATTGTAAGAGTTCGACTGACCTGACACTGATTGCTTTCTCCATATCTGAAGAGGAACATTCAACCACCAGTCGGCAGTTAGTCAACGTTTGTTTAGGCAAAGGGTTTCGCAACCTCACGGACATCTGCACTGGTGATTCGGCCCGAGGATTTCCGGTTAGAACCTTGAAGCCATTCATTCACATTTTTATATTAATTCATACCTCTTATGTATAATAATGTACACAGGTTAAGTTGAAACGAGAGCTTGAAAATAATATAATATATCTATATTAGGTAATTTACTTTACTTTTATCGAATCATAGCCATAAAAAGGTAAAGAGGAATTATATTGTTTGATAAATAAAAAACAGTGTCAAAACTAGTGCACTTGCAACTAAAGAAACTTAATTAAGATGTTTAATTTGAAGGTAATTGTATCATAGAATTGTATCATGGGTGCATTTTCAATACGACTCTCATATCAAAATATCTAACCTTAAGTTTCAGATCAGGTATGCGCAAACGGAAGTCAGCAGTTGTGCATTTCAATTGGTCTGTTTCATCAATTCGTGCAATGACGTATTGCTTAAAGATGATGGCATCAGTCCTGAACTTCATATACTCACTAGCACCGACGTTGAACGAGTATTCGGCAGCTAGATAAAGAAGAAAACCTCAGTTTGTCAATAAAATTCATTTCAATACGTGGTTAATTTACGACCGCATATAACACGATAGTGACCCAATAAAATAATTGCAGTTAAAATGATCAAGTTAAAAATTATCAAACATGTCTCATGGGCGGATCTAGCGGGGAAGTCAAAGAAATCCAACTTAAAGGACATACGTCACACGTGGACTACCTTGGATATTATCTAATGAGGGGAAACATTTTCATTTCACCATTGTACACATTTGTAGGCCTATATGAATAAATGACTTATGGGGCCTAATCGTCGATGGTTCTACCCTAAATGGCTTACTGAGTGGGGAAGGTGTCGTGTCTTCCTTCCCCAACAAAACTTGAAGTCGCCAAAATGACAATATTTTTGCTACGTTCTTATCCAAAGAAAGAAATCAAAGCAAGGCTTACTTTGCAATGGTGGCACCTCCACCGAGAAGATTTCCTGGTGGCACGTGCCGAGTTTATTTCCGGTATAAGAAGTGACGTCACATATCACCTTGCCATTCAGTGTTCTGTAAGTCTGGCCGCGATTGGTGAAGACGATTGTCGTTTTAAAGTCCGCACCAATCATCACGTGATCATTGTTTTTCACTTTCATCTCAATGTCCTGGCAATGCACCATAAAAAGATTCAATCGATAGAAATATTAAAAATAGTACATTTACTAAAATAGAGAAATATTTTCAATTTAAGAATTTTGTTCCATTTGACTATATCAAATTTATCTAATGCCTAAAGCTGAATTGCTTTCAGCAATTCAACTCATGAAACTGATTTAAAACTTAATTTAATATTGATGTTTTCAAAATACATACGTCATTCGAGCCGTATACGTCATGTCTTCCATGTTTCGACGTCATAGATGCCATTAGTACTGATATGCGCTCTCGGTCCGTATCTATTCATGTAATGAAAAATACAGTTTTACTATGTTACTATGTTTCTGTTATATCTACATGTATTATACATCTGCTTTTATATTAGTAATATTTCTTCTTGGTAAATGATTCAACATAGTTGTCGTAAATGCTGACACCTTAAAATGTGAGAAAAAGGTTATGACCATAACAAAACCTACATTTTTATCGGTGAGCTAGGCATTGTTTTGCTGATGATTTATTACTATTATTTTTGGCCGCACATTGTATAAGGTCGCCACTTTTAATTTAAACCATTAGTACGTACGCTCTGGAAACTTATATTGTGACGTCACATCCTCCCGGAAGCGCTCGCAGTCAGTTAAAGATGGCGGAATGGATCGACCATCGGGAACTTTGGTGCTCAGCTTTTTCCCAATTCTGTCGGAAACAACGAAATAGTGATCATGTGTATTCTGTCTTTTTCCTTTTTTCAAAGGCATTAAGGCATATTAAAACAAAACAGATTACAAAACTACCCGTATTAGTTTTCATGGACTAGGACCAATAATGTACCGCCTATATAACGCGTCTGTAGCAATTCGTATTTCGTGCAAGCGCGTTGAAATACCTACTAGAATTTAAGGTGGATTTGTCTATATATTGAATTACATTTTGTATTTTTCTATGTCCTGAACATCGGGCTTTTAGTGCAGTTACGCCGCTGACACCGGGTCGAACCCGGTTCTTTAGTACACTTAGCTAGCCGGCATTGGTGGCCCCGGGCATAAAGTACACCTACGCCACAAAACCTAGTCTTTTAGTACACTTGCGCTGTTGTCGCCGTTCGAACCCGTGCATAAAGTGCACTCATGCTGCTGATACTCGATACCGGACGGACCAATGGGCCTTTAGTACACTTACGCCGCTGGCTTCGGATCGAACACGAGGCCTAAAGTACACTTAAACCGCCATCACCAAAACAAACCAAAAGCCTTTATTACACTCACACCGCTTACGCCGGGCCAACGCCTGGCTTTAAGTGCACTAACGCAGCTAACACCGGACCAAATCCGGGTACATTTACGCTGCCGACATCAGACCGAAGCAGAGCCTTTAGTACACATACGCAGCTGGCACCGAGTTGAATCGGAGCCTATGTGCACTAACGCCGCTGTCACCGGGCCGAACCCGAATCTTAAGTGCACTTACGCCGCTGAGGCCTGGCCTAACCCAGGGCCTCTAGTTCAGTTATACAGATCACACCGGGTCGAAGTCGGTAGCTAGATGTACTAATGCCGCTGTCACCGGGTCAAACCCGACCGGTAAGTGCACTTACGCCTCTGACGCCTGGTCTAACCCAGGGCCTCTACATGTAGTTCAATTATAAAGATCACACCTGGTAGACTTATGTGCACTTAAGTACATTGTAGTTGACACCGGGTCGAAGTCGGGACCTAGGTGCATTAACGCCGCTGTCTCTTGAAACTATCAATAAAAAGCAATGATGCTTTACCAAAACCATCTTGAAGAACTTGGTACGTCTCGGGTTAGGTTCGAACACGGGACTTTTGGTACACTTACGCTGAGCTCTCCACGCCGATCATCTTCCACTCCGGGCCCTGGTCAGTCCGGGCCCAGAACACCCGGTCTGCGTTCACCTCGGCGAAGATAAACGGAACGTCATACATGACGGCACAGTCACCCCGCAACACGGCGGCTAGAGGGGCAGGGCCGCACTGATACACGCCTGCAAATAGAGAACAAATGCACGTAAGCATTATTTGCATCCGTTGGTCTCTATAGTGTTATTTTTATCCTTTGCCATGGCCGATTCTGTTTCTTGTGCATGCCGGCTGTTTTTGTCGAGTACTTACCTTAGCAAAGGATACTGATGATATTTAAAATACCTTTTACTAAGGCAGCACCAGCAATTAAACAAGTACAAAGCAGCAACATAATTATGGTCATTTAAAAGCGAGTCAGCTACTTTTGTTGGCGTATACTCCATAAATAATTACCTAGGTAAAGCTGCAATGACAGAGCTATGAATTTACATTCCGTCACACATTGGTCGGAGACAAATTCTTATGTGTAGCTATATTCCAGCTGACATGCATTGCGCCAGCGGTTTTTCTTTATAAATGATATCTGGAAGTCGCCAAGTTGATCATAATTGTGTCGCTGATTAATTAACAAATAAAGCAAAACTAAAAGCAATGACTTCGGCAATTCACTTGTGTGTATACTGAAGGACTTTTACAAATATTTACATACATGTTTAACGCCAATGCGGAATAATGTCACCTAGCTAACGTCACATAATTAACGTCAATGACGACATACTCACCTTTACTCTGTTCCTGTGGCGTAGCGTCGACTACCTGCCATCCGTCGTTGCCGGCAGGCAGATCAGGACGTTTCATCCAGACATCATTCCACACGTGGAAATTCCTGAAATAAAATATTTATTATCTCATGCCAGGATAAAGCAACATTTTCAACAGAAATAAAAAAATAAAATAAAAATAATAATAGCATCAATCTATACAAGATTGACACCAACACGGATACATACAGACTTGGCAAAGTGATAGCACTTCTTTTTGATTATTTGCTGAAGTGACCAATAATTGTTCCGACAAATAAAACAAGCATCCCTTCTTTAATCTGCAAGTTATAGCATTACAACATTTAAAAACTCTTACTTTGTGAGCGTCATTTGCTTTTATAAGCTAGACACTAACAAAAGCATTTTACTTTCACTTGCTTTGTGTTTAAATTTTATACTATATATTCTTGTCGTATTCTTTCGTTTACTCGATTACTTATTTAAACTCGAGTAGCGGTATTAGATCAAGTACTTGGGAAAAAATCGCCACAGGTGTTTGATCGATTACATATACTCGAGTAGTCATTAAAACTTAAGTGTCGGCGTTCGATCGAGCGTTCGATTACTGGAAGAAATCCCTAATTTGTAAGACGGTGCTTATGATATAAATGAATCGATTTTAAGAATTGTTATAAAAACATGGCAGGCGAATATTGAAACTAATTTCCCAAATCTGAATTTATGGTAAATTTTTCTTTCTGCAGATATAGTTTGACCCTTACCACACAGAGTCCGTCGCTCGACTGTTGACGCCAAGACCCTGTGAGTCTTTACTAGCGTCAACGTAAACGTCAACAGTGACGTTACCGTCGGTATCGTGGGCCGAGCAGAAATTGGTCACGTTACGGCATGGCAGACCAAGGGCACGGCAAACTACAGAAAGAAGAACAACATAGAACACAGTGTATTAATAATCCATAGTACATCATAACAGATCATCTGTTAAATATAAAATAAGAACTATTTAAGTGCTCTTTTCCTGTTCATAAATCCTGATGTTTCACTGCTAGGCATAATATAAACAAGATATCATTGTGACCGATGGATGCTCCCCTGGGTATTTCGGGGACACAGGAAAATATTCCTATTCTATAGTCATAGGACTATAACTCAGTTAACACAAACTGTCTATTGTTGCTTTGCTTATATTATTGGCTCTCCACTAGCAAGTTTTGTTGGAAGTTGCAAATGGTTGCTAAAGAATAGGTTCGGACATAAAAATTTTAAAATTGTTACTATAAAAATATATATGAAAAGTGGCCACGCTCCTGGCAGCCATGTTGTTTTTTTTCATCAATCATTTTTTAACAAACTTGATAGAGGAATACGCCAATAACTTGTATGCGCATTTAATTCATTTGTTGAAGCTCTTATTAAGTTACATTGTATTCAAACGAGTGGTTGCTGAGATATAGCCCGCTCAAAGTCTGGACGGACGGACAAAGTGGCCATTATATGCTGCCCACCTCCACCCACCCACCCCGAAATAGTTCGGGTAGCAAATAAACCCGATTCATTGCAATGTACATTTTGGGTGGGTTATTTGCACAATGTAAAGGTGTTCCAAGTTAAAGAGAAATAATACCATAATACACTGTTTTATCCTTATATGAGAAACGGTATAACTACTACCGTTTATGGTATAATTAAGTTTGATTTTCTTATCAGTATTGTTTTGTACCGAACTGGTAGCGCAATCGTTAAAGCGTCGACTCCAGGTACGGGAGGCCCGGGGTTCAATCCTGGGCCGCGACATACCAAAGTCGTTAAAAATGGTTGTGGTTTAGCTTCCTTGCTAACGCTCAAGCAAATATAAGGGTAATTCCACGACTGGTTGGCCTGGTATCAGGATAATGTGATGTCAGATGTTCACGGATTGCTATATACAGTGAATGTTTCAAGTGGACACCTTCTCCAGATAACTGAAATACTGTTGGTGGGACAATATACCCAATAAACATGAACAGTATTTTTGTGTGTTTTTTTTAAGTACCGCACAGCATGAGTAGCCTTTCAATAATTGCTCGAATAGAAGATACATTTGTGTAATGAGAACGGGTTGTTATGCTTTACTTTTCACATGAATACACCAATAAACAATATCTTCTCAGGTAATAACAATTTATCTGGTTGCACGAGAAAATAAAAAATGGTCCAAACTATCGGATATCACCTTTCATTTGTAACCTTGACAACAAAAAAGTAAAAAACAACAACAACAACACAACCTACTTGTAGTGACGATCCCAGCAAAGACAAAGCACTGCCCATATCGGACGGAGAGTTTGGTGTCCATGTACTGTCGGAGGATGCGGACACTACCTACCCAGGACTGCGGGGAGGTACCACCCGGGTAGTCTGTGGACCAACACCCCGCCAACACACCACCTTCATCGTTACTATTCACCTGGAGTTCGAAGTAAAAGAGTTATAAAGTCCAGGTGCCTGTTCATTAGAAACATTTAAAATATAATCAAATCTCTGTGTTTCTTCTAAGGTGCTTCTTAATGTAAAAAAGGTTGCATAACATGTATTTGTACACTTTGGCTGCAAGATGTTTTGTCCTTTTTTTACTGGATGTTAAGGAAGTTTGTGTGAAATAAATGTATTCTCATTACTTAAAACAAAATTATACTTTTTATTTGCATAAATTTTGTGAACGAAAAATGGTTAATGTGTTCTATAATTTTACTACAGTCGATTTCATGAGCAAACAAATGCAACAATGTCTGCCATTTATTTGCATAAATTACACAGATTTGTTACTAAATGTAACTATTTAAAAGAAGGCAAATGTATTGTCGTTTGTTTCTACACACCAAAGAATGTACGCACCATGCAAAATTTTCTTTCGTTACTGCGTTGATGTAATCATGTATAAGCAGATTAACTTCAATCTCAATACAAGAACTGGGCTTTCCGAATAAAAAACAGCCGTACTTACAACCGCCGATATAGCACGAGCGACCTTCATTGGGTCTCCAAGAAAACGGCCTGACCGGAAGTTGAAACCTTTCTGTACACAGTATATGGCAGCTTCCAAGATACCTTTCTCAAACTGTTGAACAAGAAAGAGTATTACCATGGGAGACATCCAAAGCGACACAGTGAGCATGGAATTAAATGTAACAAAAAACAGGGTGGTTCGGATTTTTATGATGGCAAAAAAAATAAATAAATTATAAGACAATGAAAACTGAAGTATAAATACTGGGAGCTAGGATATCTGCTTCATGGCTTTCTTACTTGTTGTCTACCGCATCGTTTTGTAATTGCAAGCTACAGTGTTGATCTCAGCATACTCGGTTTATTTTGTGAAACAAAATCTCGCCAAACAGTTCCGATTTCCTGTTATTGCCAGCTGCATTAATTAAAAAAAAGAAGATTTAAAATATTTAAACCTGTCCGTAGAACCAGGGCGTAGCTCCGATTTGCTCGTGTGTTCCTGTAAAAATACACCCACTTTCGTTCAGGATGTACTCGGAGAGTAAGTTTTGGTCACGGAAATGGACGGAATCCTCTGGAATAAGAAAAAGATTGCGATCTTAGTTTAGTTTAAATGCGTCTCTTTCCATTTATTTGTTGGGTTATCGAAGAAGAAGAAAACTAAAACATAAAATGACAATATAAAATACTTCGACGTAAGCCATAGAAAGACGAAAGATGGAATTATAGATTTGTATTAACAAAAGCACTACAGACGTGTTCAAATATTTGAGCTCGTATTTTATGCATGTTTCGCGTTTTTGAGACAGTGGCAATAAGTATGTTTAATAATTAATTACCTTAAAGCGACATGGTCACAGGTAGTCAAATTTGCATTTTTGTATAAATACTGGAAAAAATACTACACCTGATAACTCAGTTATATGTGAACATGCTGCCCTTCATGCACGATCGCAAGGTTCTCTATGGCATGTACCTGGACAATTATGTGACCACGTTGCTTTAAGATTTTAGTAGTGGTGTGGGTTTGTTTTTTTTACTTTTGCTTACTTCGCCTGCCAGCAAAACGTACCTCTACACCATGGGTTGAACAGAATGAAAACTAAACAAGTGGCAAGACTGCCATTCTTGAATCGCGCACGTGCATCCCCCCACGTGACCGTCATCCTCCAATCACCGACACAGCAATCTGCACTGGGTGTCACAGTGACCTTGACACTCGTCTGACGCATGCGCTCTACCTGCATCCGCCATTGATTCGCCTGATTTCTTGAAGACAACGTGAGTTGCGTCCCTTTACCAGGGAGAGGAGAAGTGCCTGAATATAGAGGCGTAAAGGAACAAGTACATGTATTGGATGTAAATTGACTCCCATAACATTTTATTTAACAGAAGGTATGTGAAATGTAAAGTATTAAACTCATTTTGTTAAATGTTTAGAAATGTAAGAGTATAACAATTAAACCCCGACACATATGTATATGGTCATCAAAATTATACACAGAAGTTTTATAAAAACTGTTTAAAAATCTTGTAGCATTAGATTTCTAAAAATCACATGGATCAAAATAATTCAGATTAAAGAGCAGAAACATAGCTAAAAAGATTTCAAATTAAGAAAATCAACTTAAATATGTTTATGTTTACCTTATTGATTTTTCTTGACATAAGCAGAAACAAAAATGAGCAAAACTCTCCAGTATTGTGATAAATATATACATGCCGGTTTCGAAGACTAGTTGAACATTGTCAAGATTGTCCATCTTCCGGTCAAAGGTCACTGTAATGTCAAACGGTTGACCTCGTCTCACAATTAATTGTCCGCTGTCCACCTGTTCGAACTTATCCGTATGGTGCGCATGTGTGTTGTCATGGAGATGTAGGTCGAGGGAGTCTACTTCTGGTGGAGATTTGTCTTCAGCATCATTGACGGCTGTCAGCGTAAGGAAATTAGCATTCTCAATAACATACAGTCTGTATATGGTAGGTGTTATGTAAACAATATCGAAAAAGGACAAAATGTTTTCATCTTCAATCCACTGCTTTCTGAATTCATTTTAACAAAAACTTTCGACTAAAGGATTTAGCCAGGTATTTCACTTCTAATGAATTCGACAAACATCGGCATAGTCGAAACTAGTTAAGGAAATGTAATTAGTGAAAAAGGACTGTGCTGCGCCAGGAAATGTTTAGCCCTGATGGTTATAAAAATAAAAACATTGACTTTTTATACATGTGCAAAAAATAATAATAAAAATAAATTAATTAAAATAAAAAAATATATATTTAAAAATGTCATTCTAAAGAAAAGATTATTGAAAATAAAATAATAACTATAATTCGAACCCTTCAGTTTCATGAGCTTAATTATACTGTCCTGAACCTGTTTTTAAAAGTTATTCTGCATTTTATGTTAAACAACATTAAAAACAACAACATAAACAACAAATATTGTAAAAATCAAAGATTGGTGCAATAAAACCGAGCTTGCATTATGTTCAAATCAATATAGTATGCATCATATGGTTCATATCATTGTTTACGTAAACTTACGTTTGGGTTTCTCTTCATCACGTCTGGTATGAACGGCAGTTGTAACATCTGGTGACCTTTCAATGGGAAGCGTTCGAATTCCCGAATCATTGCTCCAACTGCTGCGACCTCGCGTATCCGAAATAGACGGTGAGCGCTCAATAGGCACGGTCCGATATCCGAAGTCATCATCCCAGTCCCTATCATTGCGATTGTCCGAAAATGAGAAGGACCGTTCTATGGGGAATGGTCGGAAACCCGAATCCTCGCTTCTTACGGTGCTACTATGGGTGTCCGGAATAAAGAGTGTTCGATCTATAGGAATGACTCTTTCTCTGGCCCCGAGTATTTCCCGAAGACTGGATCCCGAATAGTTGACCAAAGGTCGACGATTAGACGGCATTCTCCGCATGCTCCTGGTTTCATAAACTGGTCTAAAATAACGGTCATGCATTTTTGCCAAGATTTTATATTTGTATTAATCAAATAAGTTACACAAATGTGTATCCACAGCTTAGGAGATTGATAGAATCTTCAAATTTATTGGAATAAAGTATGATATAATAGTATTTATATAGCCAAAAGGGTTGCTAATTTTATGAAAGTAAAGCCTACCTATACAATATTCCTTTATCAATTTTTACTAAATTACAACATTGATAAAAACAATTTAGCTTTTCGTTACTCCTAATCGTATATTTCACTCGTTTTCGGTATAATGCCTTATGTTTATTCTTAAAGTGTGTAAAAATCCGTGTGTATTTTTTCTTCTTTAAAAAGTATTCTTTTCCAAACAAAATCTCCCTTCGACACAATATACGAATATAACCTAAATGTGGATAGAAGTTAACTTACACTCACTTCTACATCAGCTAATCCGACATTTGTGCTTTCAACAAAGAACAGAATAGAATTAATTAATTAATTACAGCATGCCGGCGGTCATGGGTGTGTATAGTTGTTGAGTGACCATCAAAGACACGCAGGGCAGGTCAGTTGGCAGTGGTCGCCAGTTTTACAGCCTCACGGACATGGGGAGGATCCTGGCTGGACGCCTGACAGATTGGCGGTTTACAAACGAGCTGCAGGGATTACATCAAATGAGAACATCAGGACCAATTCTCCTACCGTTAGTGTAGCTAGTACATGTGTATGTTTTTAGTTTGTATGTCTAAATAGAAGAGACTTGAAACCAACATGCATTTCTAATATACAGAATAAAGTTATTTATTCATATTTTGCTGTTGTTTATTTTTAACAAATAACAAAAGTGGATGTAAAAACAGGTCATTTTCATCGTTACGATTATTATACGTCAGGCCGTTGTAATAGTAACACACGTTTTTGTTTTCGTGATTTATTTGTCTCACCTTAAGTGTTTAATAGCACCTTTAAAACTAAACATCTATCACAAAATATATTACGTTTCGTTAAGTTGTATTGGCATACATTATCGTTAGTATAACCTAAAATTAATTTATGGAACGCAAACTTCTTTGCACTTTCAGTGCTTTTCATTCTGGTACACAGTGTTTGAAGCAGTCTTTAAAACGTAGTATCCGAGATTGCGTGTGTCATACATGCAACACTATCTTAAACCTATTCGTGCGACTTCGGGCAGAATTTCCGCCCCCATCCCCCCCCCCCCCCCAAAAAAAAATAAATAAAAAATAAATAAATAAAATAAGTGTAGTCTTCCTAAATGCGAATTAAACAATATCTATATGAAAATACAGTGCAGCTCGAGAAAATCGTTCTAAATGTTTACTTTAATTAATAAAGAAGCACAATGTGGATTTCCGCTCAAAAAAAGATACCAACGTCATAGCTCTTCGGTCCCTTATGCTCCTTTAAACACTGGAGAATTTACTGTTTACGATTGTGTGTTGGCAAAGATGGATTACTCGGATAATGCCATCATACAGTCACAAGTGGTCACGCTGTTTAGATATGTCACTTATTAAAAAATAGCTCGTATAGGCAGAGATGGCAATTATCTCTTTACGATAGTGAGGAAGATTGTATGCTAAACGTTAAAGGCAACTCGCGGGCATCAATGAAAAGCATATTGCGTAGCATTACTTGACTAAGACAAGAAAAATATGGGACGTCGCGACATACCAAAGTCGTTAAAAATGGTAGTGGTATAGCCCTTTGCTAACGCTCAAGCAAATATAAGGATAGTTGCAAGACTGGCTGGCCCAGTGTCAGGATAATGAGCATCATGTCAGGTGTTCACAGCATGCTATACACATTGAAGGCAGCATTATATCTGCTGCAAGTGAACACCGTCTCAAGGTAACTGAGATACTGTTGGTGGGACGATAAACACCAATAAACAAAAAAAACAACAAAAAAACAACAACATATATTTCTTCCGAAATGTGGATATCGCCTTTTGATTTACATTGAAGAGATTTAAAACCGCTTGCAAGGTTTGGAGATGGGATGAATGAGGACTGATGCAAATGGTGAGAAACTGAAGTAACGAGCTGGCTTGGGAATGAGAGCACACATCTCACCAAAGTCAACAATCAGTGCAGATGTTTGTTTATTGGGTTTATGGTCGTTTTTTGACTTTGGTATGTAGCTGCCCAGGATAAAACCCGGGCCTCCGTACCTGGGTGCAGATATTTGGTTTTGACCTTGAGGTAGTAACTCAGGACAGAAACAGCGACACACCATGTTAGCGATGAAAGACCATCCCACACGTTTTCAACCTTTCCTGGACTACCTCATGCAGCAAGGGGCTGACGGTTATAAATCTGAGATTTCTTGGCAAGCAAATTAATAATTTTATCATTTACAATCTTTTACTCAAATATAAGCAATACTAACTATTATTATATATTTTGAAGTCCGATTTGTTCAATTTCAACTGTGAAGGGGCAGATCCAGAAAATTTTGGTAATGGTGGTGATTGGTATGAATAAAGATCCATCAACTTTATTGCTATATATATATATATATTGACCTAAGCAGTCAGCAGACAAAATTTACTTCTTATTTTAAGCTTACATATATGTTTTCACAACTCTACTCTTTTACCTTGGATCCAATCCCTGTTATTGTGATATTTAGGTAATCCCATTTGGTCGTGAATACATAAATACAAAACAGAAAGTAAATACAGAAAAGCATTATGGCCAGGTTCATACTCTTTTTATCAAACAGATAAAAATTATCCCCGCTTATCCCAGATTGCCCTTATATTTTATAGATTCTTTTTTGTTAAAAAAATCGACTATAATACAATTGTAACACAACAAAATGGAGTTCTTTATTACCATTATGTTCAAAAACAATATCATGTCAAATGAGACATTAAAATTTCATCAAAGTATTAATACCTTTAAAACAAATAAACTATGTTTTTGTTATGGAAATATAAAAAAGAAAACTGCACAAAAATAAAAAGGCATGAACAGCAATACACATGCTGATATTTATGAGTTTGGGGTATTGTGTAAAAATAAAAGAAATAGTATTTTTATTAGTGGGGTATTGTGTAAAAATAAAAGAAATAGTATTTTTATTAGTAAAATATAATAAGTATGCATAAATCTCCATACTAATGCCGTTTATAAAAAAGATAAAAAAATTCTATCATTGACAAAGATCATCGTAATTAATTATTAACACAACAGGTAAAATTTGGGCCATACTATTAACAGAGGTGTCCATGGCTGAATGACAGTCTTGCAACTCCTCTCGTAAGTCGCCACCACAATGGATTCGTTTGGGTAAAAACCTAATATGGCGAGATCTTTCAGGTGACCTTGGTGTGTCAGTGGTTCTACCCAGACAAGTATTAAAGACAAAAATACATTCACAAAACAATAAAAACTCATACAAAACACCAACAAAAAGTTATAAAAAGTAACAAATGCTTTAACAAAATGGCAATTTTTAGTTCAGGGAACCAATAAAATGTCAGTTATTGACAATAGCACATTACCGGTTCCTTTAATTTGCATTTTTTCTTTTAACAGACACTGAAGAAATTTTAAAAAATGCGCTCATTTGGCAATACTTTACTTCAACAACATACATGTAATATATTGAAAAAAAATTTACACTGAAGATTCCAATATGGAAATATATCTGGACCTGCAACAAACTTGATAAACCATATGTCCCAAGGTTGCAAAAACCATACTTGTCGAGCATATAAAAAAATGCCCATTATAAAAGTATGTATAATATTGCAATTATGATCTAGTATTAAATGAGACTTCAGCATAACTTTTAAGCCTAAACCAAAGTTGTTTTTTTAGAACCTTATTGACTATGTGCTTTCTATTCTTTAATCCTTAAAAGTTTGAAAACATACATGTGAACTTTTTTCTGAGGCCAAAATGGGAGATTTTCACTTGCAAAGGGGGAGATTTGTTATTTTCATATAAGCAAAGAAGGAAGTTATCTGTTTCCAAATAGGGATATTTTTGAAAATGTGTAAAATACTCCTCATTTTCAAATAATTCTAAACCTTAAAAAAGTGAGCCTCCATCCATAAGTGGGAGAATTCACATGTATGTGTCCCATCCATCTGTCCACAAAATGCAATGATCCTGGAATATGACCTTGACCTTAATGTGGCATAACAAAACAAGAGTATATTGCTACTCTTCTTCAGCATACAGAAATATATTGTTGCATATAGACCCTTAAAATCTTTAATCAAAACGACCTAGCTTATATTTCAGCAAATAAGTTTGCAGGATAATGCAGTGTTCAGAAATAGGATGAGGTATTACAAGCAAATAAAACCACCTTCATTTGGTACAAAACTATTTCAATTTTTATAATTGTAAGTTATGAAAAGTTGAGATACTATAATATCAATGCTGAGTTTTTAACCAAGTGTTGGCAAACAATGTTTAAGCAGTACATGGGCATGAAACAATGGTATCTTGGATTGCAACCAATATAGTAACAATGATCTAATTATCCCTTTTGAAATTTTTTGACTCTACATATGTCACATTGATTGATATAGCAATTATTATTAAATCACATGCATGATCTCTACAGTTGTCAGTATTTTTCACCCATTTCTATAAAAACGTTGTGTAGTCACAGTGGAATGTTCTCCCTTTAGCAACTCTCTGGTGTCTCTCTCAACAGGGGAAGAAACAAGAGTGATTGCACTTAAAGATCATTCATAAACAGCAACATGCTGAAACACAGTTTATACAAATATTTCAAGTGGTTTGCATACTGTTTCTCAGTTTTGAAAAATTGTGTTTGTTGGCTTTACGCAGAAACTCCACCCACTTTTGGTCATCTTCTCTGGTGAGGTGACTGTGCCTGAAGACATAAAAAACATCAAACCAAATTAAAAAGGAACCATATACGCAAACTTGTGTTCTAATCAAGACATTGCATTATCAGCTAAAATTGGCAGTATACAACCAACTACCAAATAAGTCACAATCACAGATATCTCAAAGCCAGTAAGCATCAATTGACATGGCTTAGGAAAAAGAAGGTAGGTCAAGATCAGCTAGCTCCAACTTGGAGATGACTTATCAGGATCTAAACTTTCTGAGAACTGTAATCTGATGGCTTAAGAGTACCCTCTACCCACTCCCTGTTTAAAAATTATTGTTAAAAGGAAAAGACTCCATAAATTTTTAACGTAATCCTAACGAAGAAGGCAGGTGTACAGGTTACCATGTCAAAAATTATACAAAACTAAAGAAGCTCGGAAAAGACAGATGGATGGCCTACCCAATATCAGTAAACCACCCCTCATACTTTGTGGTGAGGGTATTTTTTCTTTTTGTTTTTTTATAAATCTCACAACAACCAAATTATGATCATTTTAGCCACGTCCAGCCAATGTGGTAGAGGAAGACCCCAGACAAATGTCTTGGTAGAGCCATCAGTGCACCACAGGCCAGATTGAAGACATTTCTACATAAAGTTCTTTGACCCAAACTGGACTTAAACACATGTGGTGAGAGGATAAACAGTTAAAAAGTCAGCACATCTACCACTATGCCAAGGGCGTCACATCCTAGGGTTTAGTAAATGACTTATTGGCCAATAATTAATAATTTATTTAATTCATAATTCTAGTACATGTGTCTACTGTAACAAACTAAGGACTAAAATAACTTCCCAGTGTGACACAGAAGAAAGGGCATAAAATGACATTTCGAGAACCTACTTAACTAAAAATGAGTTTTCATCAGAGGGACCTTTCTAAAACTTCAGGGTTAGATAAATAGAGAATGTAAAATATTATTTATCTAAGCAATGAAAACATTGAAAATGAAAACAAAAAAAACTATGAAATTACAAGTATAATTAGAAATTCACTCACTTCATGAACTCAAGCATGGATTTATTTATTGTATGCATCTCCTCGGCCTAAAAAAAAAAGAAAAAAAAAAGACATAAAATAAATACTTAAATCTTGTGCTTCCATAGCTGAAACAAAAATAAACAAGAGGGCCATGATGGCCCTTAATCGCTCACCTGATGACACAGGCTTAACGTAGGCTCAAATCTGGCATTAAGTAATTAAGAGTTATTTACTTTGGAAATCTTTGGTGAAGATTGGACCATTAGTGTGGCCACTGGGTGGATAATATTTTCTAGAATTTTACCAAGTAACCTACTGAATCCACATGACTCACTTCAAAACATATATAAGATTTCATACTGGCAAACATGATGGTCAAGTTTGGTGAAGATTGGGCTATAAATGTGACCCCACGTGACCCAGTTACGAACTCATCCAAGATTTCATGCAGACAAACATTCTGACCAAGTTCGGTGAAGATTGGGCTATAAATGTGGCCTCTAGTGTGTTCACAAGCTTTTTCTAAGATTTGACCTAGTGACCTACTTTTTGACCCCACGTGACCCAGTTACAAACTCATCCAAGATTTCATGTAGACAAACATTCTGACCAAGTTCGGTGAAGATTGGGCTATAAATGTGGCCTCTAGTGTGTTCACAAGCTTTTTCTAAGATTTGACCTAGTGACCTACTTTTTGACCCCACGTGACCCAGTTACGAACTCATCCAAGATTTCATGTAGACAAACATTCTGACCAAGTTCGAGAAGATTGGGCTATAAATGTGGCCTCTAGTGTGTTCACAAGGTAAATGTTGACGACGAACGCCGGACGACGAACGCCGGACGACGCGGTATCACAAAAGCTCCCCTTGAGCACATTGTGCTCAGGTGAGCTAAAAAAAGATAGCAAAATAGAAAATTTTAAGTATAAAAGTATATAACTGCACCAAAATTAATAAACCCATATATGTGTGATTAAAATTGACAGCATGGTGAAATGCTGAGGCTGATAAAAAGGTGACAATAACAGCTCCAAGTTTTTTTCTTCTTCCAAAGTAAGGCTAAAGAAGTAGACATAATCACATTTTCTCACTATAACTGACAAGCACCCACCTTCTCATGAACAACCTGATACCTCAATGGTGGATACACACTGGATGTTAGTTCATCTACAGCTGGACTCAGTCTGTCTATGTGGTCTACCAAATCATCAAGCTGTGCTATCGTCTCTTCTGTCTCACAACTACCATTTTCCTTCACAGCAGATTTTGTTCGTTTTAGGATAGATCTGGAGCATTTGACCAACCCCAGACAGTACTGAATGGTATTTCTATCTTCCTCTGACCATACATGGTTGTTCTCCGAACTGAAGGTTTCAAGGCCAAGGAAGTCATCTAAACCCTCGTCGTCTTCATTACAATTAAGAGCCTATTACAAAAAAAGAGAGAATTATTTATAAGTTTATGCTTTGATTATGAGAAATTGAAGAAAAAAAATCAAATCCTTACTTTAATTCAATTTTATTAACCTTGTTTCAGTGAAAATATTTATGTTATGAGGTTATCTAGCTGGTACTGACTTCAACTCCAATGGGTACATGCAAGACTTATTCAGGTCAGTAATACGACTTCCCAGCATCATGCGTTGGCTGCCATAGTATGAGATTAAGGAATACAAGCAATGACCAGGGGGTAAACCGTAAAGTCGGCTGAATGAAAAGTAGCTTGAAAGTAGACTATAACTTGGTATTGCCGACACTCCATCATATTATCCCGACACAACCAATGACATAACTAACCACTGTTCAGTGTAAGCAAGCCAGCAATACCACTTCTATTTTTACTACTCTGGTATGCCTTGGTCTGGGTTAGAACCTTGGGCTCAGTCATACCAGGAGCTGAAGCTCTACGCCCTTTACTTGGCCTGTTATACTATATTAAGACAGGTTTTCTTATGATGAGACACAAATTTAGGATATTCAAGCTTCTTTCTCAGTTTGTTTGCTTTGTTACCTCAGTAAGTTCTGATTCAGCATCTTCCAGCAAAGGTAGGCTTGATTCTACTATGTGGAATACTGCCTCTTTATTATCTAAAAAACAAATTTTAAAACATTTTATGACATGTTTAATTCAATTGCCAAAATAACATTGTGCACGAGACGAATATAGTATGTTAATTCATTTAGTAAACAAAAAATGATTAGCAAGTAATTACATTACTCAGAAAAAACACACACACAAAAAATGAAACACATGAATGTATATTTTTAAGATACATTGAGGTAAAACTGAAGTTTTTAGGCAACTATTTTATAAAAGTCACACATACCAGTACATGTTACATGTGTAACTATAAAAGTTACACATATCGGTACATGTTACATGTGTAACTATAAAATTACACATACAGATACATGTTACATGTGTAACTATAAAAGTTACACATACCGGTACATGTTACATGTGTAACTATAAAATTACACATACCGGTACATGTTACATGTGTAACTATAAAAGTCACACATACCGGTACATGTTACATGTGTAACTATAAAAGTTACACATACCGGTACATGTTACATGTGTAACTATAAAATTACACATACCGGTACATGTTACATGTGTAACTATAAAAGTCACACATACCGGTACATGTTACATGTGTAACTATAAAAGTCACACATACCGGTACATGTTACATGTGTAACTATAAAATTACACATAGCGGTACATGTTACATGTGTAACTATAAAATTACACATACCAGTACATGTTACATGTGTAACTATAAAATTACACATACCGGTACATGTTACATGTGTAACTATAAAATTACACATACCGGTACATGTTACATGTGTAACTATAAAAGTCACACATACCGGTACATGTTACATGTGTAACTATAAAATTACACATACCGGTACATGTTACATGTGTAACTATAAAAGTTACACATACCGGTACATGTTACATGTGTAACTATAAAATTACACATACCGGTACATGTTACATGTGTAACTATAAAAGTTACACATACATGTTATAGTGTTACTTAACAATAGGTAATTAAGTCTGTAATAAAAATGTTTTTTTCAGTACTTCAGTGTTATAAAACTTTTGTTTTACTGTTTTATCAATCCAACTTAAGGATAATATAGAAATACTATTATTTGTTATAAACTAACTATTTACCCCGAGGAAGGGTTGAAAATCGATCACAATCCTTCCATACAATGCCTGTAGACTGAAACTGTTCAGGTCCACTGAAAGTAAGCAGAAAAACATTTTAGATCCTAGCTTTTTTCACATTTCAACATTGAAATCTTATAAAACCTGTATATCTTACATGTTTTTGCTTCTAATACATTCAAGTACATATTTTAATTTAATTTTGGTGTTATGCAAACTGTCTTTCTGTCAGATAATATTCAAGGTAGTTCAAAAAGAAGCATCTTAATAGGTCCTTTTATTTGGAATTCTCAGACTTTATTACTGTTCTTCCTGACATGGTACCATAATAAACATTGAGGATTCTTACATGTGTTTGTTTAAATCCCTCAGATTAATTATAAAGAAGAAAGAATGGGCGTGTTTATGATTGTTTATCTGCTTATCACAGTTTCAGGATAAAATATATTCCGACAATCAACAAAATTGCAATATAATTGCTAGAAGGATTATATTGTGTTTTGGTTTCTCCAGATATATGCAAGGCAAAACTGACGATAAACTCCTAAATTTTTAAGTTCAAATTTTAAACAGTGATCCAGTTTTTGTATTAATACAATTGTTCCCATAATTGATTCATAACTGATACAGACTTAGTGAATAATTACAACACACAATGAACCCATTTTCATTTGTACTTACACACATATATTATATTCTGACATTTAATGTTCTAGTTTTAGAGGATTCCCCCAAATCTATTTTTAGATACATCAATTGTCATTGTATTCCTAATGTTAAGTAGTTCAGTAAATGAGATCTCATATTTTTTATCCTGATGAAAATGCGATGAAAGGTTGAAACTAGTAGATAACAAATTACTTTTTTTACTGATTTTGGGTTGTTTGTTCCACTTTCCTTTAATTGTTACAAATAATACAATTTTAGTCAATTTTTTTTTTATGCTGACAAATTTCGACTCAACAATGAACAATGCTTAGTATATTTTTCCCTGTAACTTATACAGTAGTTAATTCATTAATGCGCTTCATAACAAATAATAAAAACAACAAATGTCAAATGTTGTAATGGTTTGATGACATCATGAATTCAAGAGAAAAAAAAAGAGAAAAGCATAATAAAATAGACAATTTTTTTATCCCTTTTATAATGTACATACAAAGTGCTAGAATGGAAAAAGATTTTGTTTTCATGTGGGTATATTGCTTTACACTGTGTTGTGTTTAAATGAGATACTCTGTAATAACTACCCAGGCTTACGGCCTTTGATAAGTTTACTCTGCCCAACACTGTACATTATTAAGCAACATATTATGCATACCTGACATCATATTTTCTAAAGACAGTACATACTTCAAAAAGAACAGCCATAAACAATGTAATACAAATGAAAGGACCCATTTACAGTGCAGGAGAATTAAGGTGAAACAAATAAATGAAGTACCTCATGGTGTGATAATAACAAATAAAGCAGCCATATCTATTTAACACATGAAACTGCCACATATACTAAATAAATAAAGACATATCTAAGACCATGGTTTATTTAAACAAATTACCATTTAAGTTAGCTTGTCATACTTTCTTACGACAGAGCATCAGGCTCCAGGTACGGGAGGCCCGGGTTCAATCCCGGGCTGTGACATACCAAAGTCATTAAATATGGTAGTGGTATAGCTCCCTTGCTAATGCTTAAGCAAATATAAGGGTAGTTCCACTGCTGGCTGGCCCAGTGTCAGGATAATGTGACTGTGTGTGGCAACATGCCAGGTGTTTACGGCAAGCTATACACAGTGAAGGCAGCACTATATCTGCTTCAAGTGGACACCGTCTCCAGGTAACTGAAATACTATTGGTGAGACGATAAACTCAACAAACATACTTTCTTACCCAGATTGGGAACTTTTTATCACTTCAGCTAGAGATTTGAAATCTTCTAACAGCTGCTTGACAGCATCTTTGATGGTTTTACGAAGAGTAATTCCTGTAAATTAATCCATATTACAATGTTTATATTCAAAAATAAATCTTATTAAAAATGTTTAATAAAAAGGATTGCAACTAAGCTCATATCAAATCACACATATACATTCAAAAAATGGCTTAATTTTGTTATTTTTCACTCCAACGATGCTATTTTAATGGTACTAAAAAGAACAATAGATAGTTTCCATGGGCACTGAAAGGACAGTTTAAGGCAGACATCTTTGAAGGAAGAAGCTAATGCAGGCTGAAACCTGGAAATATGTACTGTATTAAACTCACCACTATGTTTGTATTTTTCAGTCTATTTCACTGAATTTTATATCAAATTTAACAGCTTTTATGGAGTATTTTACATATCAGAACTATAGTTTGATAGTTTAAATGGTAAAAAATATACAATATAAACATTTTGTTTAAGGATGAGCCAATAATTTTATTTATTTTGGTGTATTAATTCTTTGTGCATTTATCAATTTAAAAATATTGCATTCTAAAAATATGAATTTCAAGAGCTTTCCAATGGTGAATAGCTTTTAACTTTTGGACCACAAATGAAGAAATTACAAGAAAATAAAATTTACGCTTCTATACAATTCTGAAAATCTGAAAACCCCTTGAAATTGCCATCAAAGATGCCTGCGAAAATTAGGGATCTTCAATGATATGAAAACTATCAATACAATGTGAAGGAGTATAAAATAGTAACAAAGAAGACATTACTTACAATTTTAATAGTATCTATGATGCAATAAATTGAGTGACTAATAAAAACTGTCCTTTTATACTAACTAATAATGTTACACATGAAAGTTTTAACAAACTTGAGCCATGCAATTAAGTTTGATTTCATTCATGATTAATTTCCTACACAAGTAAAAAAAAAACCCACACCACTTTTAGTTTAAGGTTTATAAATGACTAGTAATATCCAACATATATAATTCTAACACAATTCATCAGTGTAGCATAACATAGACACAGTTTACAACCATATGTGTGTGAAATTACAGTGACGTAAATAATCAAGCCTTGAAAGTTCACTTTCAGACATAGAACAAGGAGAAAAAGGAGATTTACTGATAGTGTTCTAAGGACAGGGCTTCCACAGGATCAATACCTACACTCAAGGGAGATAACAAAATGTAAACAGTGAAGAGTAATGTCCCTTAATAACAAAAAGATGAAATATAATAATGAAGACATTGATTCTGAGGCATACCTTCAGACTTTGGTAGATTGTAGAAGATAGAAACTAGAGCTAGAACAACTTTCTGTGCTGCACCAATCAAACCCTCACACTCAACATTGGAAGGGACTGGAGGTTTGGAGTAGGCCAAAGACAACTTGGTTGCTTCATGAGATATTGCCTTGAAAACATCACCTGAAAACAATTATATTTAATATTTGTACTATTAAATATAGCAAACAGCTGCTGAAAATGAAACAAATATGTGCTTCCCATGCTACTGATTTTCATTTATTGGTTTTTATTTGAACAATCACTGGTTTGTTTGAACAATCTGTCAGTTATCTAGAGATGGAAGAATGGTTTGACAGTGTCACACTATTGTAACTGGATGTGACATGCAATGTATTTATGGCATGGTTCAGCAGCTATATCAGCATTACGTATGTTTCAAATGGACACTGTCTTCATCTAACTAGAAGAGTGCTAGTGAGATTTATAATTAAGATCCAACAAATTCTTGTCCATGAAATCATGTTTTAGACCATAAGAGAAATAAAGCTGGCCTCTGATGGAGTGAGTTGATATGAAGCAATATTGCCAAAATATATTATTCAAGGAGAGTTGCATTTGTAACACCATAATTTAGACTTCTTACCAAGGATTTTCCAATAAGCTTCCTTTGTAAAACCCTTTGCTGCATTTTCCTTTGGTTCTCCATCTGGAAAAAAAGGAATTTGTGAATCCTTGAATTTCAGTGAGAAATTTATATTTGAAGATTCACATAATCAGATAATTTTTGGCCACTTTACCTGTGGTCCTGACTGACAAGTTTAATGATGCAAAAGCAGGTAAAGTTGCATTGGCAGACTGGTGAAACTGAGCAAGCTGTTCGCCCATCAAAGCTAGGCATTGTAACATATTGATACAGACCTAGAAATTCTCTAATGACCTGCATTCTCAGCATGAGGCCGTAGTGCCTTTTTTCTTTCCCAGTTATTTTGTAGTTGACATTTTAGCAGTGCCAGATTTTTTTTAAACATTCACCCCATCATTTACTTTTTGATCATGATCATTAAACTATTCCCATCACCATTTGTTTTTATATGTTCTTTCCCTACTCTTCTGTGTTACAACCAGGTGGTAAATTCTGCATTTTTAGAGTATCAATACTTGCAACTCCACAGCAAATGAATCAACAACAATGATGGTAATGTATCATCGGACGCAGTCTTGACAAATAGTCTAGACCTATTTACTATCAGAGATTTCAGTTAGACAGCAGACTTTGTGAGAACAATCAGAACGTAAGTTTTACTTTCTATTAAATGTAAATCAAGAACTCTTGTTTAATTCTTTAATCCTTCATAAGCAGTAATTACTGAATATTATTTGAACTAGGGAAGAATATTTCTAACTTCATGCAGTGGTTTCTCTAGCTTTTGTACAACAGTCTGGGGAATCTGGGATTATGGAAAGGCTACCCATAGTTCTTATAGCCACTATGTTAGAGTTATGAGGTTACTATACTGAGTTACTCAACCAGTATTTATTTCAAGTAATGACAGTATCTTCTGAAAACAATGTCTACAAACACATACACCATTATATAAGAGTTATACAAATTAAAAAAAAGTTTCTCCTTTTTTGCTATAACACTTATTTATTTATAATTAACAGTTAACTGTTTTTGAGTCATATGAGTAAGATGGTTGAAATCACAAGAGATCTTCTAAAACTAACATGTTTTAGCTATGACCTTGTGTACTTTCATTTTCATGAAATGATGTTAATAAAACATATTCATTTTTTAAACTGCAAAACGAGCATATCCGAAACTAAAATCTCATAGTTCATGTTAGGAAACCTGCAAAATGCCTGCACAGTAATGCAGATTTAGCATATATCAGTCCATTTTTATCTCTTTTAAGGCCTAAACTGCCTTTATTTACCAATAAGTATTTCTATGTACTACAAATGTAGTAGGGCATATAAAAGATATTATGTCCAGTATTTTTGTTTCCACTGAGATTACTTGTGTCGAAAGCTGGAAAATGAATCTGGTTGAGTGAGAATAAGACAAAAACTGATACCAAATGGCGCGAATATGAATTTGTTTCCTATTTGTACACCTCTTAATTTGCTCATTGAATTTATGCAATTTTGATGAAGATCCCTGAGACAGCCAAAAATACGGAATTCCCTCAAATGAAGTTAACTTTTTGCCAGTATAAATAAGTGATTCGGAATTAGCTGAACGACTGTTATTTACTAACAATCCTCACAATCATAATCCTGTTTAAAATGCTGTGCAATGGTTAACATTTTGCCATTTTAACCGTCAAACATAGATGTCTTTAATTGGTAACTATTCTATTTTTCAAAATGTTTATTTTTCTAATATAAATACCTTTTATTTCAGCAATAACAAGTTCAAGATTATGAATAAATTCATTCCAAATTGTTTCAGAACTAACATCATGCTTGATGTCCGCCATCTTGAAAACGGAAGTAATTGTTCTGCGGCACAAGGCGATTTGAAAACTTTCGGTATAATTTCTCTGTCAGAAAAATATTATTTATAAAATAATACATGTAAATACCTTTAATGCAATACAATACACATGTAAGAATATAATAAAGATTTTACAAAAGTGCAGATAGTGCGAACTTTTAAACGAAATCTTTAAAAATATGTTCATGGAACATTACAAACATAGTAAAGGCGTGAACAAGTTGCGTCCCCTTTTTAAGATGCCTGTACTGTAGCCGGAAAGGTAAGACGCTAAAATGGTCAGTTTGAAGGCATTTTACACTATATTGATGTAAAATTAACATTTACGTTGTAATAAATTGTATCCATTTTTTTAAATAACCAAACATGATATACAAGGAATTACTCTTTCCACGATAGAACAATGAGTTTGTTTGACTGTATATTCACCCTGTTACTATTCGTACTAAATATTTGCGTAATCCGAGGTGTAAAAATCCCATCACCCAGGGCGGAGCCAGGCGGGGAACGAAACCACGACCTCTTGCTACGCAGACCTTTGCCCTTATAAAAAATAAAGCATAGTAAAAAGACAAGCGGACTTTAAACAAATTAAACTAGCTCGCACTCTAAACAGTCACAAGTCGGCAAACAACTTTGCCAATCAAACTATTACTTACAAATACAACTTTAGGCTCAACCCATTGGCTAAATGTCTTGACATAAGCCCACGTGCCTTTTGATCATTTTTTTTAAAAAACTGCATGTAATGCAGTAACTTCTATAGTTTCATTTTTACTTACTGTTACTCACAAGCAGCTGTTTTTAACCTGTTTTAACCTGTTTTTAACTCTTTTAACAAGTTCACCCCTGTTTTTCTTTGACGTCTTCTTGTCATTTAAAAACTTTTATTCTTGCACTTGCACGCGCACCTGCTAGTAATACCCGAAAGGGGCGTACAGCAGTATAAATAGATAGATAGATAGCAGCTTTATCAAGACTTTAAGTCTTAAAAATGCTAATTTAAAGCTCAGATTGATTTCATTTCCAAGTAAATTGTATTTATTAAGAATTAAGTATGGGTTGATACAAAAATTATGCACAAATCCCGCAAAGCAGTGGTTCGACATTGTTATATGTATTTGCTTTAGGCAAACTTTCTGATATCACCTTTAAGTGACCAGCTCCTGTTGGATGAAAACCTGACTCCATAGCCGGAGGTTGTAGGTTCGATCCTCGCCCTGGGTGATGAGATATTTCCTGCTCAGGTCACTTTAACTTTTAGAGAATCAGAATCAATGATTAAATGAGATTTTTTTTTTGATTCCTAGAGACATCTTACTTTCATCAAGCACATTTTTGTTCATCCACAGTCTAAAGATAAGACCCATATAATTCCTCTTCACAATAATATGTTGCTTTTTTCTTTTAAAGGTGGTATCCGACAGTTTGCCTATGATAAATATATGTAACACTATCTAACCTCTGTATGGGTTGTTTGTGCATAATTTCTGCAGAACAAAGTCATACTTAAGTCAAAGTTTAGATGATTATAAACAGTATTGCAATTTTAGAGCAGTAAAACTCGTTAATCAGCTCTAAAAATGTTTATTCTTTTCAAATCTATAAATGAAAATGATTGGAATTCCTGCTCAAAATAGACATCGTGTCAGAGTAGATGACATGGATGAGCTAAAACATGAGTGGTCATGTAGCTTTCCTATTTTAAAAATAGCTAACTGTGCCACCTGGCTCAGTAAGAAATACATTTTTTAATGATGATTGTGGCGTTATGGTCCACTTTTCATGTAGGTTTAGGACATCAATAAACAACATTTTGACATTTTGTGAGATCTGTTATGGTAATCATTTTTTTTGGTTGTTTAATGAAATTTATTTTTGGTCCAAACTGTTGGATACCACTTTTAAATGACAACCTTTTACTTCAACCTATGCTGCTATTACTATGAGTATAAAAGGCAGAGTCAGTAGGAGGAGTCACCAGCGACTAAACCTGGCTTGTCACATAATCCTGATCTGTAAATCATTTTCTTTCGGTACATTTTATATATGTTATTGTAAAAAACTTTGCTTGTTTAAAATTATATTTTATATAGTCTACACTGGGCTCTATTCATTTTTGACACGGTTGACCAGACATAATCATTTAGGCCTGTATTCACCAACCATTCTTAAGCCCAAGTCATGACTTGAACTCAAGTTACCATTTCCATATCAGCATATTGAAGCTTAACATTATAGTATAAATGGGATTATAAGGTCAAAATCGCAAACTTTAAGTGTCATGCAAAAATTTAGACCTGTCACTTAATATTCTCTGAAGGTATTGCTTAATGGATAACCATCACTTGAGCCATTCTTACTAAAGAATGGTTGGTGAATTAGATATGAAAGATGATCAATATATGCATGAATGAATTTGATTGCCCTGAAGCAGTAATGAATGGACTACATCATATTTTGAATGTCAAATGTGATAAAGAACTTTTAAATATTTGCAGGTGTTGGGTCATGTTTAAGTGTAAAATGTGAAAATATCTGTGGGCAGACAACATGCTTCGAATACAATGGAGGAGAGTCAGGTCTAGGTAAGTCCATACATTACATTTTCACCTAATATTTCATTAATGTACAAAGTTGGTCAGAATTATAAAAAAATGCTCCTATCTTTATATTTTATTGAATGCATTGTCTGAATAAAAAATGGTAAATCCAGTTAAATTTGACCTTTCTACATGCCTGTTTACTTTAAACATAGTTATAAACAATTCATTATAACAGCATAAACAACTTGGCGGCCAGAGTTGATGAAATTTGCATTGTCAAGATAATTAAGCTAAATTAGAACAAAGTGTTTTTGTTATGTGATTCTCAGACATCAATGAAGTTATTCAGGTTGTGACAGATGTAAGATATTCTAGTTATTATAATAATAAAAAATAAGCATATTATAGTCTATTACTATCCACTTAATAAAACATCAACAGAAATCTGGTTCACCGGTAGGTTGTCAGCATTTGGTAGGAACTATTTTCTAGCTTTTTTATCCATTCCTTCATGAAATCATACTTCCAGGCTTTTATTAAACTAAATCTGTACAGTTCCAACTCAACTACAGTGATGCATACTACAGATACAGCTGCTTAAACTTTGGATAGTTGTAAGTCTTGTATTGTTTCATCCTCATTGCAGATACCCATGGTTACAGATGTTGCAGACTTGGCGATGCTGGTTTATTGTCACCTGCATTGTTATTGTCATCCTCTATATGAGCGTGGCCCTGCGGCACCGACCAATCACCTTCTTCGAAGAAGAGATACACGAGATTTGGCTGGGAAACATAGAATTTGATTTTCAAACTGGCTTGTATTTCCTTAAGGAGGATAAGACAGTGTTCCTTCGAGGGTCTATGGCTGACTCCTTGCAGATGAATGGCCCGCCAACCCATTGTGCTACGTACAATAAATCTCAGAACTTGTGTGCTTCCTGGTACCCATTTGTTAAACTTGAAGTGTTCAATCATGTGGATGAGCATGCCAGCTGTCAGTCACTTACATGGACACCTACCTTCAACAGTTATTCACCTTCAACTTGTTTCTCAATGTCCGACCATTTTTGGTATGGAGGATCGTTGCTGTATAACCAGACTTGGCCTCTCAACTATGCTGTCGTTAAAGAGCAGCCATTCCAAGCTCAAGATCTAGCGAGCTACGAAGGGGAGGTAAACGTTGTAGGAAATGTTATGGACTGGTTCTGGATCAATTCTGCTGGTGTTGCTGTGATGTTTGACAGTCAGTTTCCTGTGAAGATAAGTGTAAACCAGTCTGGAGATAACCTGTTGTGTTTCAGTGCAGCAGCTGAGATGCAGCCCACACTGAAGTACAAAATCTGCAAGGCAGCAAACCTTCGTAAAATACATCGGTATGTCACAAGCAAAATGATTCATCTGCCATTAGGTCTTCCCCATGACCGATATTTCCAGTACCCCCTTTGGTCATCTTATCCTATATTTGCCGCAAATCTAAACCAGCAGAAAATTCTTAAGTACACCAAAGACATAATGGATCATAAGTTCGCCAGGTCGCTGTTTGAAATCCACGATAATTCAATTTTTCCCTCCACAAGTGACTTCAGTACCTTCAATAAAACTAAGTTTCCCAACTCTCATCAAGCATTGACATTAATTAAAGGGGATTATGGTTTTAAAAATTTCATTTCTGTATCACCTTTTGTTGCTAAAAATGAGAAAAATGACCCATCAAAGCTTGTTTTAGACCATGCAGGTAAGCCAGTAATAGGCAACTGGAATGGACAGAAAGTAAATATTGTGAACCTGTTAGAAGTACAAGTTTATGAGTGGTTTGTGAAAAAGTTGAAAGACTTGAAGGACCAATTCTTAGTGGAAGGATTCAGGCTTTTTGGAGGCGAGGCAGATTTACTTAGCAAAATTCTAAAGAACTTACAACCATCCACCATAAACAAACTTTCCCAACAGCTTTCCAAAGTTGCTGAAGATCTCCAAATAACAACAATTTCCACTTTTGCATCAAAGTCGCAGAAATCTGCTGGCTTGATTGCATTGTCTAGTCACACATCAACATGGGGAAGTAGGGGAGGTCTCCGAAGTGTTATCCCTTCAGTGTTAACTCTCTCTGTCCTCGGATACCCTTATGTCATTCCAAATCTGGTTGGCGGACCAGGTGTTGCCATTCATAGCAAGATGAAGAATGTTACTGGTGAAACTATTGAAGAGAAGCCAGAAGAGGAGTTGTATCAGCGATGGTTGGCTGTGTCAGCTTATATGCCGTGTATGATGTTCTCCATTCCGCCTTGGTTGTATTCCAGTCAGACTCTAGAGCTGGCACATCAGCTGGCTCAGGTGCATGAACAAGTGGTGAGCCCTCTAGTTATCAAAGCATCAAGGGAGTACGAGATTTCAGGTAGGCACTTCCCCAGCTTGCAGAAACATATCTCAGTTGAGATTTGACTCAAGTTTAAATTTTTTATTTCATGTTATTTACTTATTCTTTTCTTTAAGACCTCATTCTAATATCTAGATACTACAACCTTTTCAAGTTGATGATCTATAAAAATTAGAACTTGTAGCATAATGTCTGTATTGGAAGTTCTCTTGAAGTCACCTTTTGAGCTTGTGCTAAGAAAAAGAGAAATTACAACTGAGACATGATTCTCCAAGAGGGGTCAGAAGGAGGGTGCTGGAACATATGAGTATGATAAGTAGTAGGGGTTATTAACTTTTTAATAAGAGACAGTGTAGAGCTACCTTACTGTTGGTAGCATATTAAATATATGAGTATCCATATATACAGTGCATTTAATAAAATATTTTATTCTTTCTTTAAGTATTATTTCATAAAAATGTATGAGATTTCAAATTGTAGGGGCAGTGTGAGAGTACGATTATGTATAAGAATTTTTTATAACAAAAAGCCTAAATGAACATCAGTCGGATTCAATTGAAATCTTCATTTATGGGAACTAAGTTACATTCCAAATGCATATATCCTCGACTTTATCCTTCCATCTTGAATTTTGTATTTTTAAAATAATTTTATCAGATCAGGGATGATGTAAAAGAAATATTTTGAACTTTTTGACAACTAAAGTAAAGGGGCGTTTCTTTGTTTTCATTCTATGTATTCCAATATAATACATATTTCTTTTTCCTGTGCAGGTTCCCCAATCATACGTCCACTGTGGTGGTTGGACCCCACCGATAAGACCAGTCAGACAGTGTCAGACCAGTTCCTTATTGGAGACACCCTGATGGTGGCACCAATACTTGAATCTGGCTGCCAGACTCGTGACATTTACCTGCCCTCTGGGCGCTGGCTTGACGTCCTCAATCAGAAGGAACTAGATGGCAAAACTTGGCTAAAAAAGTATCATATAGAAATAAACCAGGTGGCTACTTTCTCTAGTGTTAAGTCATAATGTTTGTTTGATGGGCATACAATTGTTTGTACTTTGTATTAGCAGCTACATATACAGTTGTTTATAAAATTTTCAGAAAGTTTGTTCTGTTCAAAGTCAACTTTGATAGTGCATTCCTTGTCTTAATATCTCAAAACATTTATGCAACATCAAAAGTGTTTGACATAAACATTTCTAAACTGATTTTGATCATTTAAATGGGGCGCCCATGGCGTAGAGTCGCCAATTTGTAACTCCTCTGACTGCTTAGCCTCTCACCACGTGGGTTTGAGTCCCGTTCGGGGCGAATGACTTACTGTGAGAAGGTCTTCCAGCTGACTTGTGGTGCACCAGTGGTTCTACCCTGGACGTTTCTATAATGATCATAAATGGTCACTGCAATGTATGTCAAAAACAGACAAAACAAACAAAAAAGTCATTTAAACATTGTTTTACAGTTACAGCTGTTTTAACTGTGTTGTTGTTTAAAATATTTTTAAAATGGATCATAAAATAATAGCAGATTCCTAAGTATTAAATATGCTCTAAGATACACAAAAAAAACACTACAAATTGTTGCTTGACTGTCAGTTTAGTATTTTAACAACAGATTATTCAATAAATGTAAGTACATGTATTAAGTATATATTGAATACTTGGCCTACCTTACAGAAATGCAAATATTTTTGTTTGTAAAATCACCATAAAAACATGACCAAGATGTGAGTAGAAACCCAAAATAACCATTGGGGAAGAAGTAACATACAAATTGGTAAAAAACGTGGAACCTTTTCATAGCTATGCATTTAGTTACAGTTTTTTCTTTGTTCTAGGTATGCATATGTAAACATGTCTGTATGATAAAGTGTGTATGTTGATATGTTTTATTGTTGTTCATGTTTTTTTCTTGAATTAAACCATTCCATACTTGAACCATAGGTCATCCATTGTAAACTACACAAATTATTTTTTATATATATGTTGCTTTAAAATTGAATCAGAAATTTTCATTATCGTCCTGAAATTTTGTTATACATGTTCCTGCATGCAAGATTAAGTCATACTTGGTATGAGAAAGGAGGTTTTTCTGATCGTTAAAAATACTTATTATCTTCCTATTTGATATTGTAGAGGGATTGTTGAAATAGGCAAAGTGAGTCACATTTTATATTCATTTTTTTGCTTTCTTTTGAAAAAAAAAGATGAAACAAGAATCATACTTTCATTTTTGTCACAATGGCCTATCTTATCCAGGAATGTTATCAGTAGTTACTATACTTTATAAAGAGGTTCTAAAGAAACATACAGAGTTCTAGCTTTATCCATACCATTGTGTCTTCTCTTCACAGAAACTATCAGAGAAGGTATTTCTATCTTCTGGGTTCTATCGTCTGCCATTTTTGGCACACAGAAGGCCACAGCCATGACTAAGTCATGACCAGTCATGATTGTTTTGTAAATTTTCCATATAAATTAAGTTGCTTTTTACAGGAATTATAAATCTATTAGGTCTGGACAATATAATCGATGTATTTTATCATTTTTCACAGTGGATAATTCAATATTTACTTAAAATGAAAGGCAAAATAGCCATTAAGTGCAGTTTATAATATCAAAATATTGTTTGCACTTACTTTGATGATGAAAACTTGTCCCATATCTTCCTTTCACCATTCAGTTTAGTTATTTTATTTTTTTATAATCTTTGTAGATAGATTGTCTTTGTATAAGAAAATAGCAACTGGATGTTTTTGTTTTTTAGTTAATTGACAGAAAAAAAGATGTGTAATGTGGAGTAGATGATAAACCATCAAAGCTTTAAATTGTTGTTTGACTTGTGAGTTTGAAACATATTGTTAATGATGTTCTACATTTATGTTCATGAGCACAAAAAAGAATATTATTTAGCTCCACTTTCTTGGGGAAAAAACTGGGGCTATTGTCGTGACCCTCTCATTGGCATCTGCATTGGTTAACCTTTTTGTTAGGGGTCATTTCGTGAAAACTTTCAAAGATGTAAATTTTAAAGTTGGAATATTTGTGCACTACAACAAAGAGAACCCATTTCCTAGAGAGCAGGTTACTCAAAAATTATTTTTTATCCCTTTTGTACTGAGATAAAGTTTTAATTATTCTGTCCAGTACTGAGAAAAGTTGAGTGCTCTGTCTATGGACAGCTCTTGTTTAGAGATCCACTAGATACATGCCATATAAATACATGAAATTTAGAAAACTACAATTGAAGAGTTATTGATGAAAATGTTATATTCACTTAAGGTGTGTGATTAATGATTTTTATTATTACATTTTTTGTACTCTTTTTATGCAACATTAATGTATATATGTTCACTAGTCAAATTTATTTTACGCAAAGCAATTTTCAGTGTATGTATAACATAATGTTCTTAATGTCAGAATTTAAGCACACTTTAAAACTTGAAATAGAGCCTAGCACTTTCCTGTGTGGTGTGCCTTTCATTTCTTCTCAAACAAGATTTTGTTTTCATTTGTTTTCAAAAGTTTATCCATTGTATAGATAGTGTATAATGTAATTTTTCAGAACAGCAGTTTGTTTTTGTGTGTTTTTAAATGTTGATAGTAAAAATTAGATTTGTATAATGCATATTCATTTATTAATTGAATGTCATATATAAAAGGAAAGTTTTAATTCACATTTTTGAGAAAGAAATGAAAACCAAAGAAACACTGAAAACCTGATTTACTGGATAAAATGCTATAAAACTCTAGTATTTAGTCATTTTGGTATATATCATTGTTTTTTTAATTATAATTGTAAATAGACTTTATACAATGAAGTATTATTTTACAATCTGTAATAGGGTAGTTTTTTTAAACAAACATGCATATTAGTAGGTCTTCTTTATAAATATTTTTTCAAATATTTTTTCTTTCATCTTGATTCTTCATTGAAAAGTATAATAATTTCATTAGAATCATCTGTTATTACAGTAAACAGCATATTGTTTTCATTAAATTTTCATCAAGGGTGACATATTTTGAAATGTAATTGATAGTTATATAGGAAGTAAATGAAATAGGTGTTAAAGTGGCTTGGTCACAGTTGCTAAAATTTCCTTTTTTTTTTCTTTTTCTTTTTTAAAAGCAACACTTTGTTGACCCGCAGTGAGTATTTAAATACAATATTACCTCTAATCACCAGATTATATATAACATATATATATAAAACATGATGCCATACAAAGGATTGTGTTGTTCTTAGGTTAGGTTGATTCAAAAGCATTGAACATTTTTTTAGCTATTTTAAGCTCACCAACTTGGTATACCTTTGAATTGCACTTGCAGTAATATACATTATGTGTATATATCAATCATAATCTATATGCTATATGTAAATTAATATGAAGTGTGGATTTTTAGTTCTACAAGTCATGTACAAAACTGTCACCTTGTCCCTTTAATAGTTATATCTGACAGTTTCGACCACATTAAATATTGTTACCTGAAAGAGCCTGTGAAATCTTTTTTTATTGATGATTTACATATATGTCAAAAATGGAGCAGAACACCTTACTTGTCATTACAAACATGTATTTCCAAGCTGCACAGTTAGCTATTTTAAAACTAAGAAAACTATGCAAAAACTTACTTTAAGTGACTTTTCCATATATGTACAGTATAACAATTGATATAGTTTTCAAAATCTTCTTTACTTAGACAAAAGTATGAGGGGTTGCCCATTGCATAGTGGTAGACTCGCTGATTTGTAACTCCTCTGACTGCTTAGCTTCTCACCGCATAGGTTTGAGTCCCATTCGGGGCATAGGACATAATATGGGAAAGTCTACCAGCTGACTTGCGGTGTGCTCGTGGTTCTACCCAGACCTGTGTCTAGGGTCTTCCTCCACCAAAAAGCTGCAATGTATTTCAAAACAAACAAAACAAAACAAAAGTATGACTTCATGCAGAACATGTGCCCCAAATTCCCCTCCCCACCCCCCCAAAAAAATAACAGGGATATAATATTGTATCTGATACAGGCAAAGTTTCGGATACCAAATATGAAAGAATTTGCATAGTGTTGTTTTTTTAACTTAAAATTCAGGACTTGTAGTCTGTTTTTAACCAGATAAATTGGAATGCTGCTTTCTGTAATATTTTCCAATACTGGCAGATACCGGTAAATACAGCATGATTTTATTGTATTTTTCTTGCATTGGTGCTTTTTTATGTTAACTTGCACAAGTTTCATTTCATCTTTTGTACACTTGGTGCTTTTAATGTTGCTTGTGACTTGTTTATACATTTTATTACCGGTAGTTAATTATAATGCAGATTCAGGATTCAATGTTTGTTGCTCTTCGCTAGGAATTTTTTTCTCTCATGTAGCCTTACGGGTTTATTTGCTAGAACCATCACATTTTTTTTCAAGCAGGTAAGTTGCCTGTATTTTTTGTGTGTGATAAACCATTGCAATTGTGACAAATTAAAATGTTTTATATATCTGAGCTCTCATTATTATTTATCTTTGGTGCTTCCTTACTAACAGCTATGTTACTGTGTTAAATATGATTTTTTTTTATCAAGCTAAAATATGCAACATAATCAAATGTATCTCTATTTTTTATTGTTTTTTTTTTTTAAAGAATTTCAGGGTAAAACAAGATGTGGCCTGGTAAAAAAATGCTATAGTCTCTTCTAGACCAATTTTCAGTTTTTAGTAGTCTTAATGTTTGCAATAAAATAATGCCTGGACAATCTTCAGTTTTTTGTTTGTTTTTTTGTTGATGTTTTTTTTACTCTTTAAAAAAGAAGGGGTGTGCCCATGGCATAGTGTTATAGTTGCAGATTTGTAACTCCTCTGTCTGTTAAGCCTCTCACCTTGTGGGTTCGAGTCCCCATCAGGCTGAAGGACGTAATGTGAGGTCTTCCAGCAGACTTGGGGTGCGGCGGTGGTTCTACGTAGACATTTGTCTGTGGTCTTCATCCACCCAAATAATTGGATGTTGCTATAATGATCATAATTGGTTGCTGTGATCTTCAAGAACACAACACACAAAATGAAGCGAAACTTTGTTTAATCACTATGAAAAATTTATTTAATGATCACTGCTTATTGCTTGTCTTTGGTACTAGCATTGTTTTCTTCAGAAGATTTACTCATTTTAAGTTCGATAAGTCTATTTCAAGCTGTTTAAGCCATCAGAACCTTCATTGAACAAAGCATGAATACACTTCAAATGTATACACCCGTATGTCACTTGATGTGCTATTGTTATTTTGCTAGGAACTTTGTTATTATTACAAGTTTATACTAATTGTATTGAAGTCTTCACAAAAACTTTAAAAACAATCGACCTTTGGTCTGTTAAGCTTTCAAAATGTAATTGATTGGACAAAATGTTAATGGACTATCAGAGATTGCTGGTAGACTCAGACCTCTGCCATTTGTTTCAGAGTTATTGTAGCATAACTGGTCTGCATGTCCTAGTTTATAATAAAGAGGAAACAATTATAAAGTATAGCAAATTATTTAACATTTTCAACACATGTTGATACTTAAGTTAGCAGTACACATTAAACTTTTCACATCAAGATATTTTTGTCATTATGTTATTGCGATTATTTGCATATTAATAGAGCCAGGTTATGTACTTCTCAACAGGTCAGGGGTCAACTTGATAAAACTAACTAACAGATGCTTTTACACTTTCAATGTCTGAGCTGTCTACTTCTGCCAATAAGCCAAGTTCTAATTTGTCAAGACTTTATTATAAATTTTCTTTTTTTGGGGGTGCTTAGCTGTCAACTGGTAAATTATTAGTGTTTGAAGCCTGTTGTTGTCATACAAGGAATGTTCTTTTGTTACGATACACTTTCTTTCTAGAAGTAGTTGTATTTGTGATATGCTTAAGAATATCAAATGCAACCTTGATGTTGTAATTAAATGTAAATCATGTATTAATTATGTGACTATCCTGTGATTTTCATTAAGCCTTATATTATGTTGCAAATTTGTTTTGCTAGTCTTTTGTATTAAATTTGCATAACCATTTTGTGTTGTTATTGGTTTTAAAGATAAGGATTTTAAGAACATTTACCAACACATATCAACTTTTAAACACTTTAATCACAGTTGTACATAATTTTGAAATAATTGAAGAATGAATGTAATAAGTATCTAAGTTTCACACATATATATATATAATATTTTACTTCTGTGTAAATTGGAATTTTTTTACATTTATCCAAAAGGTAAAACTGAATTATTATTTAAATCCTGCAAATGTTGTAAATATAAAGTTACTTTTAAAAGATTTAAATGATTAAAAAGATAATATTTATGTAAAATACCACACAAATACCATATCTATAACAGTATAAGACCAAACAGTAGGGAATTGGACATCATTTGTGAAATTATTAAATTGCATCTAAAGTTTGCAAATAAGCTTAATAAAAATAACTCTTAAATATGCAATACTAAAATAACTTTCAAATATGCAGTTTTTACAGCTCTCTTCAATATGCAAATTTTAACAGAACTTGTCACTGTGCATTAGAAGTTATCAATAAGTAGTGTTAGTAGAACTCAAAGCACTCAATAGAACTTACCAGTAAGTAATATCAACATAAACAATAAATATGTGACAGAACAAACCAATATTACCAGAAATAGCACTTTTCAATATACTTTCTTGACATGTGGAACTAATATTGACAAATATCACATTATCACATTTCGCTGTTCTCCTAAATTCGGAGGTAGTGTGTTTTAAAAAACTCTCCAACACAATACTTCACTAGTAATTGTGAACAGCTATAGGTTGTTAATGAAGTAGTTTATCATTATAGTTTTAAGTGTTCTTAGAACTGCCGAAGACAAATATGTTAAAATGTCAAATTTAGGTAACACCAGGAACATTTTGATGTGAATACAACATCTCTGGAGAACAGTGTTAAGAACTATGTACAATTTATTGCATGCACCTCTACTTCGTGGGAGTGTATGGTACACTGGGTACCAAGGGATCTCCGAAGGCACAGCGAGACTCGATAGCAAGGTTATATTTATCGCCACTTCCATTTTTGTACTTGCTGGTCACGATTTTGAACCATCCATTCTCACCCTGCAACATGTAAATTAGGTATAAAGTATGCATTATAGTGAGCTTATGTGGTAAATAACTTGTATATAAACATACCTGGATGACAAGAAGAGAATGTGGAACTTAAATAGTTTTGTGTAAATGAATATCTTAACTTAAACCAATCATAACTTATATAAAAAAGACTGAAGTAAATCTTTTATTTTGTTGCTTTATTGGGTTCATTCACCAGCAATCTTGGTTATCCAGCGGCTTTGTTCCCCTAAAAACAGAAACAGATGCCTTCTCTGTAATAGCATGCCACTAACACCCACATGCCACAACTGGCAATATCATACTGACACTGAGCAAACCAGCTGTGAAACTATCCTTATACGATGATCATAAGCAAGGGAGCTATACCGCTTCCATCTTAAACTACCTTGGTACATCCTGGCCTACTGGCCATCCTCGAACCCAAGGCTTTCTGTACATGAAACTGATGCTGTACCTTATAAGCTTGTAGGGCGATTATCTTTCATTTTAAAACAGTGTCAACTCGTAAAGACAAAGCCACATACCCATGGAGTACCCCAGGAGTTTCGTCCAATCCAATACTCCGTACCATCTGCAGCCACGCCCCATCCTGCGACAGAGATGATGTGATTGATCTCGGCAAACAGATGGTACTCCTCATACACACCTCCTGCATACTGCTCAAATTTGTCGGTGGCCATCACCCCACAACTGGAACAAAAAAAAAATACAAATATGTAATAACACCATCGAAAGGCAAGTTGGAAACAAAAATGATTAAAGTCTGGACGGAGACATCATTGAAAATGGCAGAACGATAAGTCTGGATGGAGACATTATTGAAAATGGCAGAACGATTAAAGTCTGGACAGAGACATCATTGAAAATGGCAGAACGATTAAAGTCTGGACGGAGACATGATTGAAAATGGCAGAATGATTAAAGTCTGGATGGAGACATCATTGAAAATGGCAGAATGATTAAAGTCTGGACAGAGACATTATTGAAAATGGCAGAACAATAAAGTGTGGACAGAGACATCATTGAAAATGGCAGAACGATTAAAGTCTGGGTGAAGACATCATTGAAAATGGCAGAATGAATAAAATCTGGACAGAGACATTATTGAAAATGGCAGAACGATTAAAGCCTAGATGAAAACATGAATGAAAATGGCAGACCAATTAAAGTCAAGATTGAGACATCATTGAAAATGGCAAAATGATTAAAGATTGGACGGAGACATCATTGAAAATGGCAGAATGATTGAAGTCTAGATGGAGACATCATTGAAAATGGCAGACCAATTAAAGTCTGGACAGAGATATCATTGAAAATGGCAGAACGATTAAAGTTTGTAGGGAAACATCCTTGAAAATGGCAAAACGATTAAAGTCTGGATGGAGACATCATTGAAAATGGCAGAACGATTAAAGTCTAGATGGAGACATCAATGAAAATGGCAGACCAATTAAAGTCAAGATTGAGACATCATTGAAAATGGCAAAATGATTAAAGATTGGACAGAGACATCATTGAAAATGGCAGAACAATTAAAGTCTAGATGGAGACATCATTGAAAATGGCAGACCAATTAAAGTCTGGACAGAGATATCATTGAAAATGGCAGAACGATTAAAGTTTGTAGGGAAACATCCTTGAAAATGGCAAAACGATTAAAGTCTGGACGGAGACATCATTGAAAATGGCAGAACGATTAAAGTCTAGATGGAGACATCAATGAAAATGGCAAAATGATTAAAGTCTGGATGGAGACATCATTGGAAATGGCAGAATGATTAAAGTCTGGACAGAAACATCATTGAAAATGGCAGAACGATTAAAGTCTGGATGGAGACATCATTGAAAATGGCAGAATGATTAAAGTCTGGACAGAGACATCATTGAAAATGGCAGAATGATTAAAGTCTGGACGGAGACATCACTGAAAAGGCAGATTGAAAATGGCAGAACGATTAAAGTCTGGATGGAGACATTATTGAAAATGGCTGAACGATTAAAGTCTGGACAGATATATCATTGAAAATGGCAGAATGATTAAAGTGTGGACAGAGACATCATTGAAAATGGCAGAATGATTAAAGTCTGGACAGAGACATCATTGAAAATGGCAGAACGATTAAAGTCTGGACAGAGACATCATTAAAAATGGCAGAACGATTAAAGTCTGGACAGAGATATCATTGAAAATGGCAGAACGATTAAAGTCTGGACAGAGACATCATTGAAAATGGCAGAACGATTAAAGTCTGGACAGAGATATCATTGAAAATGGCAGAATGATTAAAGTCTGGATGGAGACATCATTGAAAATGGCAGAAAGATTAAAGTCTGGATGAAGACATCATTGAAATGGCTGAACGATTAAAGTCTAGATGGAGATATCATTGAAAATGGCAGAATGATTAAAGTCTGGACAGAGACATCATTGAAAATGGCAGAACAATTAAAGTCTGGACAGAGATATCATTGAAAATGGCAGAATGATTAAAGTCTAGATGGAGACATCATTGAAAATGGCTGAACGATTAAAGTCTGGACAGAGATATCATTGAAAATAGCAGACTGATTAAAGTCTGGATGGAGACATTATTGAAAATGGCAGAATGATTAAAGTCTGGACAGAGACATCATTGAAAATGGCAGAACGATTAAAGTCTGGACGGAGACATCATTGAAAATGGCAGAATGATTAAAGTCTGGATAGAGACATCATTGAAAATGGCAGAATGATTAAAGTTCGGATGGAGACATCATTGAAAATGGCAGAACGATTAAAGTCTGGACAGAGATATCATTGAAAATTGTAAATGTAAATGCGCAGATCAAAAAGTTAACCCTGAAACACAATCTCACTATAGTCAGATCTTACAAAATGTAAGATCTGGTGACGGTCCGCAAATACCAAAAAGAAACAATAATGGTTTTCCTCAATTACTATTTTTATAATAGCCAATCAGCAAGTGTAATGACATGTTGCTCCAGTAAGTTATGTATCAGAGCAATCTGATTAATGATAATTTTATGAAAAGTGATGCAAAAATCTATAAGTAGCACTAACGCTTTGGTAAGAGTTGCAAAATAGCCGCTATCGATGATGCAGTAGAAAAGTGTTTGACAAAATTAGAATTTGCTTGTTACAACCACTTCAGAAGCAAATTCTTGGTTGCATTATAGACAAGAAGGACTGTATGGCAATATTACCAACAGGGTATGGGAAGTCTAGATTTCTTTGTAAATGGGCGCAGCCAATAAAATCATAAGTTCGGAATGCTTCAGATCATCATTTACTTTTGCGATTTTGTAGAGCAATCTGATTCGCTGGGAAGGTTTTATTGAATCAACATCAGATCCTGATAGCAGCATGGTTTTCAGAATATGATTTTAATCAGATTGCTCTGAAACATAACTTAACTGGAGCAACAAGTCAACAAATCCTGCAACAGTAGTAGATTCTTAATGAAAGTTACAAATCCTACTGTTGGAGGGATAATGAAAAAATGTAAACTTTCATAAAAGTGATGCAAAATTCTATAAGTATCACTAAAAATTTTTTAAGATCACAATACATTTAATAAGGGGCAGTAACTACAACATTTTATATTGAATCAATTCGACCCAGTCAGTCGACTGACCATTCCCAGACGGTAACTACTGTATTTGTTCAACGCCTAGTCCCAGATTTGTTCTAACTTTTACATTTGACTTGAGTGTGAATACCTTTGTCATGTGCCTTTATAAATTTTATTATAATGGGTAATTCTCATAAGATTTTGTCATATTTCCTACTTGAGTAAAAGGAGAATAGTAAATTTTCATAAAAATTGATGCAAAATTGTTAAAATGGTAGCTTAACTCATTTAGCCCTAAAGCCAATTAACCAGTCATCCCCTAGAGGTATTTCCCCAGTCATCTCCTACACCAGGTGGGGGTCTTATCTGCTCCTCATGCCTAGACACATCTGGTGTGGATTACCGGTCAGTGGAAGATATTGGGGATGGTTGTATACACAACACAATAAACATGTCATTTTGGATATACTCTAAAAGGGTATTTTCACTTTTTTGTAGACAGAAAGTGCTTTACACAACCATGTATTTTTTAACACTGTATGAAAAGAAATACTTTAGAAAAGAGTGTAAATGACTGAAATCTTAAGAACAAGTAAGATTAATAATATTAAAATTAACACAAATTCAAATTATTAAAATGAAATATACTTGACCTCATTAAGTGTTTTTTTTATGTTTATTACGTAAATAACCCTCCTTTATATGATATTTTATATAATGAGTAACTTTAAAAGAGTCGGCCATCTTTGATTTAAAGTTTTACTTGTACTTAGAGAAAATAGCGCTCTTAAACTTCATATTTGATTGAAAACTTCAGCGGTTTCCAAGAGTTAGATTTTGTCCTTTATCTAGTGATATCTGCAATTATCATATAATTATTGGATCTGACGCAGGTAATTCCAAAAATCTGCTGATACATATGCGTATAAGTAGGACTCTTAAAGCTAACAGTAAGGCACATCGCCATTTTTCTTTGTCTCGACATAATTAATTGTGTTTACATCCGGGTACATGAACTTCCAATACATGATGTAACAACGTTTCTGATTGGCTGAAATTTGAAGTATTAATTTATCGTTTATAAAATGCTTATATGATCATTTTTCAGGCGAGAAATGTTTTAAACTAGATGGGAATTAGAGTAAAAGTCGCTGATTTTTCGGTTGTCTCTCTACAATAAATGAATAAGAAAAAAGGATTTAATCCGGTAGATTTAGTTTAAGATGACATTTGCATTTACGTACTGCGATGAATTTGATTGGCTGAGACTCAAAATGTTTGAAAACACGAATTTAAACCAGCATGTATGATGTGCGCATTAAAGCGGCTTTCGTCAGTAGCCGAGACATTTTCAGGGCCGCCTTAATGTGGCACTCGGTGCCAGACGCAGGTAAAATGCGACGCGATAAGGCAACTCCTGGCAAGAGGGGGCCATTTTTCATGCCGCTTCAACGCATCACTCAGGCCCAATGGGTTAAGCAATCTTTATAAATCTGAAATGTGGTTAAAAGGAGCAATAATTTCACCAATATAAATCTAATGGTAACAAAAATAGCAGGTGCATATATTCCAATTGTGAAGTTTAAACACAAAAATGTAGGAGAATCCTAGACACAATTGTGCGTATGAACAAATACAGACCAACTCCAGTAAACTGTAACCCATTATTTTGCTAAGGTGTGTACAATCCATGTGCTTTGGAAACAATAGGTGAGTATAGGCATTATTAATCTTAGTTTTGTTTTTTGCAGAGAAAGACCCCACAGACAAATGTCTGGGTAGACTCGAACCCACGAGGTCAGAGGCTAAGCAGTGAGAGGAGTTACAAATCGGCAACTCTACCACTACGCCCCTACAGATCTTAGTGTTTTTACAATACTTTTATAGGTTTTAAAAAAATTATTTTTTGCTCTTATACAACTGCACACGTTCGTGTTTGCTTAATGTCAATGTACAGGCAATTATCCAAATTGATCATGTTTTACATGCTGCTACTGCAAAGACCAATGGTGCTACTGGCCAGTATCCTAAGTGTGCCTTTGCTCTTACCTGATTGGTCCATTCTGGTAAATCTCTGCCATCATCTTGTCACGGCCACTCACTGTTCCATAGTCACCAACTTTGGTCACATTGTACTTGGGCAGGTTGTAGCACTTGCCAAATGTGGAACAGGTGCCACACTGATTGAAAACCACACATTCTGAAATGGAAAAGAAAATGAGTACAATTACTGAAGCCATTGTTTTTATACAAGTTTGCAAAAATGATTTGACCAAGTTAAACCTGTATATTTTTAAAAATATTATTTTTTAAACAAAATTGATCAATGTGTTCCCCATTTACCTGAAGGAACATTTTCCGATGGCGAAAGTAAAGGCCTTCATTAAAACATTTCCATCCATAAATTGTATCTACTGGGTATCTTAAGACCAGCAGTTAAACACTTTCCAACTTTTTAATACTTCTAATTTAAATGTACTTTCTTCTATTTTTGAATTATTATATTATATTTTTAATTCTCTGGAGAACACATTTTACGCAATTGTGTACACAATTGTGTACGCCAGTGTAAGTAATATCAAATTTATGAAGTTTACATGTTCCTTCTTTAAACTGCTTCTACTGAAATATGCAATAGCTTAATTAAAATATATTTTATTCAATATCAATGCATGTAATTACACAATACAAACCATAAAATTAGGATTGCAATGGAGGGTACAATCTAATCATGGCCTACATGCACAATGTATCACAAATATGTCAATGTGACACAAGCTTGAAAACTAAAAAGGGCCATAATGACAAGAAAGATAAAGACAAGAGGGCCAGGATGGCCCTATATCGCTCACCTGAGTGCCATAGAAATTGAGCACTTGTGGCTATGCTTTTAGACAGATCAAAATTCTTTGAACAAACTTCATACAAGGCCACCTAAGGCATACATTAACCAAATATCAAACCTCTAGCTCTTGTGGTTTCTGAAAAGAAGATTTTCAAAGTTTTCTTAAATAGCCACATTTCAGTTTTTGACAAGATTTTCTAAGTTTTCAAATATAGCCAAAAATGGAAATGGCCACGCCCCTGGCGGCCATGTTTTCTGACAGATCAAAATGAACAACTTTTTGTTTCCCCTTGTGCACTTAAGCTTCTGATGAGAGAGCTTGGCTGAATTTGGCCCAGTGGTTTCAGAGATGTCATTTGAAAAGGAAAGTGTGACGCCGGACAGTGGACGGTCACAAATGTTCACCATGAGCATAAGCTTAGGTGAGCTAATAAATACATTTCTTTCATGCTTATAGAAGAAACAGCGATGTTACAATAGAAAAAAAACATTTCTGAAAGGTTTAAGGTGTTATTTTCACTGCAGTGAAATGTAGAAATATATAATCCCAATATTATCTTTTCCTAATTTTATCTTTATATGAAATATTAATATATTAAAAATAAATTTTGACAGCATGTAAGTGATGTTTTTTTCTGTGTTATTGTTATATATTTTTTATGTTTCAATAACAAATGATTTGTTGGTAATACATATTTGATCAATGTTAAAATACTGGCAAATGTTGATAAAATAATTTTATAAACATTTGATCAATTTTGTATAAGAGTATAGTCATATCATTAAATTATTCGATTGGGGTCAGTAGGTGGAACAATAAGAGCAGAGGGGCTACAAGTGGAAAATGTATTTGTTCAAAATGGATAATACAAATTAAAATAACACGAAAAAGACTTAAAGAAACAGAAAATGTGCTGGTTTTGGTTGAAAGATCACATTTTATTTCTTCTTGTAAGTCTAGAAAATACTATTTTCTCTAATACTATTTTCTAGATATACTTGGAGAAATAAAATGCAATCACTGAAATTAACAAACATCCCCTATGATATTAACAGAAAAAGATTAAAAAGGCATGGCGATAAGAACAGTGACAAATACCATAATTGAGTTTATTTTAAATTAAACCTGTTACTTTTCACTTATATGTAATCTCATGTGCTGGTGAAACATTGAAATGCTTACCAGTATGTATAACTTACAGATGTAATTTTGTGATGCAATAGTTTCAAAATTTCTCACTCAGTTCATAAAAAATGTAAAACTTAAAAAGACACATATGGCCTTGTTTGCATTTAAAATATGTGGCACAAAAACATTGCTACATGTGAACTAGAATCAATTATTGATTAAAATAGTATCTTTGATCATTACATTTTATACTAATGGTGTCTCTCAGAAGTTTCTGTTGATTTTAGGTTGAGAGAATTTGAATCATTTTAACAGTTTCAGCTGAATGTGATTCAGGTGATAAGATCAGCAGTGCTGGCATTTAAGCCAGAACAGGAAGAAAATGATGCTGAAAGTGACCTGAGGCACAAAGACATTGTAGGGGGAACAAACCTAGATTGTAAGGGTTCAAGGATTCATCAAAGTTGGAAGGCAGCAATGACCAAGACTGAAGCGGTTTGGTGCAACAAGCGATGAGGAGACATGAGGACAAGGCAAGATTGGCAAAAGCAGTCCAAATGGGCCCACAAGGGAAGTGGACAAAGTGGAATGGCAGAAACAAAAACAAATTCACATGGCAAGAGTTGTAGACATACATGCCATTTTAATTCAGTTTTCCATTATGTTCCATTTACAAGTTGCTGCCTTCACCAGCAAATTTGCATCAGTGGAAGCTTGCAGAAGACCTGACTTACCCACTTTGCCTATCACTAGGATAATCGCGCCACATTTTGTCAGGATGTTCTACCTCTTTGTCATAGGGTGGATACTGCTGGTGCTATGACCAAATCTTAGGAGAGTTGGCAAACATCTTAGAGAAAAAAAGGAAGAAGTCAAGACCTCACCAGACAAATTTTCACTTCACTAACTTTGTGCGTGAAGGAGAGAAGAGCAAAAGTCGAGCAAAATGTCTGTAAAGCATCCTGAATGAGTCCCAATATTGGGAGATGAAGGTGGACATGAAGGGGCGGTTACAATTCCCAGAAGAAATAGTCCTTAAAAGAAATAGTCTGTACTTCTCTTCATCCAGACAAAGTTATCTATTCCAAGTGTCCAATGTCAGTGATACTGATTGAGTTTACTGTGCCATGGGAAGAAAGAATTGAGGAATCACATGAACTGAAAGGGTCAAAGTATCAAGACCTTGTGCAAAACATGCAGAGAGAGGGGATGGAAGACATGGATCTTCCCAGTGGAAGTTGGGTGTCTGGGTTTTCCATTTCAGTTGATATGGAAAATGTTTGGGGCAATAGGAATAAACTAGAAGTAGTGAAAGACTGCAGCCCATGGTTAGGCTAAAGCTGCCAAGAAGGCATTTAGTTGGTTCTGGCTACATGGTAGCAAATTAAGTTAGCAGCCAATATAGATAGAGAACAGGCTGATCCCCTTTACTACTCTGCCATCAGGAGGGTATACCAAGTGTTAAAGAGAGTGAAAAACCTGATGATGGATGGTCACTTGGCAGATTATTTCTATGTTAGCAGTATACCTGTATGGTTGTTTTGTTTTTGTTTTTGAAATACATTGCACTGATAAATTATGATCATTATATCAATGTCTGGGTAGAATCACCAGTGCACCGCAAGTCAGCTGGAAGACCTTCCAACATTAAGTCCTTCGCCCCGAACGGGACTCGAACCCACTTGGTGGGAGGCTAAGAAGTCAAAGGAGTTACCAATCGATGACTCAACCACTACGTCACAAGCACCCCCTTTACCTGTACGATAAACATAGACAACTAACTTACTGCTAGGTAGTCTATTGTATTCAATTTATATGTCTGTGTTAGTCATACACAGCATGACCTGATGGGCCTAAATATGTCTTATTTAAAAAAAAAAACTAAACTGTGTTAATTCTGCTGGAATAAAGGAATTTAATTTTTTTTTAATAAAAACAGAAAGCACGCACTTTGATCTTTAGCTTGATAGTTGTTACAAGTCTCATCAGGAATGCCGGACTTGTGTGCGTACTGATAGACACCCCTGTCATCTCCACCCTCGCATGAGCCAGCTCCACCACAGTCGATGACATTCTGAATAGACAGATACGCCGAGGGCCAGGCGCCCTTGCGCTTGATGTTGATCCTGTCTGCAAGGGCACTTGTAGAGCCCATTCCCCAGCAGGAGCCACAATCTAAATAAGGCAATAGAAGAAGAGTCAGGTTAATTCACACCCTCCTAAGCACTAACCAATACACCTTAGGCAAATAGTTCAAACCATAACTAAGAAGAAAACAAAAAAGGCTCATATGTTAAATCTATCTGAAAGTGCTCACCACAGATTAACACTAGAGAATTATTATATATTTGTAAATGGTTTATTGATTATACTTATCTATCAGAGGGTGCCCGGGGCTGAGCAGATGGTTTTGTGGAATGGTAACTCATCAGCCCCTCACCGCAAGGTTTCGAATTCCAGTTGGGGTAGAACAAGGTTTCCCCGCTAACCTGTGGTGTGCCTGGGGGTTCTACCCAGACATACGTCTTTCTCCACCAATCATTAGGTAAAACATAATTGTGCCTGCATGATCTAATGGTTAATTGGTAACTTTCAAAAGTTGTTTTTTCGACAAGGGTTTTGTTTTTTGTCATATTGTGTAACAAATTATACCATCAATAATATATTTATTGTTGGGATGTACCCATAACATTTGTTTTAACATTTCTTTGGGCATGAAATAGTGAAAATGAAGACATTACAAGTTTTCATGCTAATATTATAATACATTAGATTTGTCTTGTATGGTTTTTATTTTAAATTCCCACAGTAATACATTCTAACTTGACGGTTATACGAAAACAGTCTTAATGATGTAATATACATGCCTCTGATTTATATAAAATAATTTTAAAAACTGTAGCACTCTAGTCAGCAAAACCAGTATACTTTATGCTGTGCTTAATTTTAATAGTATGCATCTAAATGCAGAGGAATGTATCTGATAATTTTAAGAACCGAAAATGCATTTTGTAATCTTACCTGTCACTCTGAGCATCACCAATATTAATGGTAGAGACAGGGTTAAACCCCTTGTTTGTTTGTTTATTGGGTTTATCGTCCCACCAACAGTATTTCAGTTATCTGGAGACGGTGTCCACTTGAAGCAGATATAGTGCTGCCTTCACTGTGTATAGCACACCTGGCATGACACCACATCCAGTCACATTATCCTGACACCAGGTCAACCACTCATGAAACTACCCTTATATTTGAACTACACCACTACCATTTTTAACGACTTTGGTATGTTGCGACCCGAGATCGAACCCGGGGCCTCCCCTACCTGGAGCAGACATTCTACCGACTGTGCTACCAGATCCGGTCAAAATCCCTTATTTCACTGTTCTTAACAAGTTAAGCAATAGATAAATAGAGCACATCATCATCGAAAGCATTTGCTGATAGGATGAAGGGGAATTATCTGCGACAGTATACATTACATGTGTTGATTACACGTGTATGTCCAGGTGGTGAAGTCAAAACAGTTGCTGGATCTTATTGGGAAAGTCAAATCTTATAGACTTTTGTCTCACACCATGTCTACAAGGAAGTTATCAAGTCTTAAAGGTGGTACCCTACAGTTTGCCTATATCTAATACATGTACCACTGTTATGGGGAAATTTATGCATAATTGCTACATAAACTCATACTTAAGTTTAATTAAGGGGTGTTTATAACATAACTTCAACTGTTAGAAAGTACAAATTGTGAAATGTATCAGTTTCCATTGTTTTCAATAAATAAGCTTGATTTCAGCAAAAAATATTTATCAATGTCAGAGCTGAGCTAATGTGATCTCAAAAGTAGGTGGTAGCATGGTTCTGGTTTAAAAATAGCTAACTATGCAGCATAGCTATGATAGGAAAAACCTGTTTGTACTAACAAGTGGGTGTTATGCATTACTTCACCCTTGGATGTAGGGCACTAATAAACAGGATTTTTGTGAGACCTATTCAAGTAACAATAACATTTGGTTGCATGAAAGACAAAATTTACCAAATTGCCAGATACCTTCATTAAGTAATTTTATATAACCTGCTCAACAATGTGTTTGTTGTTAAGGAAGTTTGTGTCTTCAGTCATGGGACTGGAGTTCAAAGCCTAAGTTAACAAAAATGCATGAACTAAAAACTAACTTTTATGATCTTTAGTCAACATAAAGCAAACAATGCCAAGACTTTTCCCTTTCCCACAATTGTCTTTTACCTTCCTTATAACCATCACCCTCTTTTGCTCTTTTCACATCTGAAACTAATGTTTTCCATTCATTGTTTGTCTCCCTCACTTCCACCTTCTTCCCATCCATTCCAATTCAGAGCATAATTCTTCCAACCCACATTTTCTCCAGTCCTATATAGCAGTGATGTTCCCTGCCTACCTCCCTGCTCTCTCTTTCTCCTTGCTCTCTATCTTTTCTTTTTCACCTATTCTTACATTGAGGTATATGTTGGTTTCGGGTGGTGCTAGCGTAGTTCTTTCCATCCACATTTCTCCAGTCCCAGCTGGTGGGAATGTCCTCCGCATTCAGATATTCATGGGGGCGAGGATAAGTCCTGCAATAATTGAAAATATTATATAAGAACTTTATTTTTGTTTATTTCTACCTTAACCCTTTAGTCTTACAAAGGTTTGTCTGATATGTAAGTCTGATGCACATCATATCGTCAGTTAAACGCCAAAAGGGCTCAACAACATTTTTGGTCAAATGTGACATTTTTATATTTTTTACATGTTTTTTATATGATCTTTGTGTTAGAAACTTACTGAGCATTAGTTCCTATATTTTGGTCAAAACACATGACTTGAACATTTTGTACAATATAGTAATTGCACATTTGTGTTCTGCCAAAAGGACTCAACAATTTTCTTCTGCCAGAAGAGCTCATCAGTGCTGATAAGCCCTTCTTGGATTTCTTGGATTAATGAGATAATGTTTGTTTGTTAACCCATTAGGCAGATACTGTGGTGTGAAATTATTTATAATACAGCAATTAGTGGGGTCCAGCAGCAGATAAATATTCATTCTGAAGCCAGATTTTGTATTGGAGGATTGAAGATTTTGGTCTTATTATTGTGCATAGTTTTCAATATTAGTATGAAAATAGAATCAGGTAAGTGCCTTTTTATGTTTTCTTTATCTTGAATATAATAATACAATTAAAACTTACACATATTTCTTGAGTTCTTTACTTGCAAAATTTAGTACAATAAGTGAGGATACTGAATTCATATTTCGAGCCCTTTTGGTTCTTATAATAAAATTGTTTACTTTTTATTAAATTTATAATATCTATAATAAATCTATGATTTTTGTCACAATTTTAATACTTAGATTATATAATTTATTGCATTACAATGCACTTAAAGATATTGAAAATCCTGAGAGAGAAGTTAGGTCCTGAAATAAACAAAAACAACATTTTAATCCTCTTTCCTTTCTTTTCAATAAATATTTAGATCACAAATATTTAGATCACAAATAAATGTTGTTGTTTTTTTGTGTTTTTTTTTTTTGTTATATCACATTGACACAGTTATGGTTATATTGACGACATCCGATTGGTGGAGGATGACCATAAGAAAAAGCTTGGGTAGACCACTAGGAGACCGCAGACCTGATGCTGGAAGGCCTCCTGATATGAAAGTTCCTTACAGGGAATCAGTAACACAGCTCCAATGACTTTATTGCCTAATGCATTATTCAATTTCACGCAGGTGATGCTCTGAGGATTTACAAGTCAGTGACTAGCCGCATGACCATAGGTGTCCCTCAAATATGCCAGTTTGCATTGAGGATGCCAGTTTGCATTGAGGATGCCAGTTTGCATTCAGGATGCTTTTATTATCAGCAATCATTCTGTTTTGGCTTGTCAGTGTCATTTAACATATTTCAAAGGTATTTTAATGCCCAGTTTGGAGGTTGAAATTTAGAAGCTGTCTGATTGAGATCTACACTATTTGCTGCTGAGAATCTAGCATTGCATTTTCCCTTTGCATGTAGTTGTTTGAAAATATATTTTGTATAGCTTAGTTATAAATGCAGCTTTATAATTCTTTAACATTATTTGATCTGGCTTTAGCAATAAGTGAAGTGAAGCTGTTTGATCAGGTCTACACTAGTGCTGTTATGCCTCTTTGATAATGTATTGTAACCAATGCTTGAAGATGTAAGTAACTAAAAGATCTAGTATTAAGTGACTCTGACCTAGGCCAAGAACATAAGCCAATATATGTACTGTAGTACAAAGGATATAAGCACAGTCATGTGCAGTATCCTTTCACATTATCTTATCAGCAAATGTAATTAAACAATTAACTTTCAAGTCATCCACCTCACATGATAAGTTTAGATAAGGCAGTTTATCAGTGAATGAAAGAAGACACTGCACACTTCTACAGCTTGCAATATCTTCAAGATTTAATCCCTTCAGACCATTATCAAAATGTAAATATATTGCTTATGAGAGATAGCATTGCATATGTGATAAAAATGTGATTAATACAAATATAGAAATCTGCAGATGCAAATTCCCACTTTTTGTTTATAGGGGATGTTACTCAAAAGTTTAAAAATGTAATGTGTTATGTCCCTTGTGGGAGTATAGTTACTGTGGAAATAGAGTGGATTTATCGACTTTTTTTTAATGTTTGAGAATGTATCAGACAGCAACATGTTCATAAAATTGTGTTTTCTTAAAAAGAAGCAAAATGAATACAAAGTGGCTGAAGGTTACTATGAAAATAAGCTAAGTAATAATAAGAGTGAAAATATTTCTTATAACAAGTATATGAAATACCAACACAAGGGTGATATCTAAGGTATTTCTTTGTATTTAAAAATCCATAATAAGAATTCATATAAATCTATACATACATCACTGATATTTATCCTTCAACATATTGATGACATCTACGCTCATGACTAAGAATCAATTACAGTCCTTTCAACCAATATATCAAGGTTTTAACCAATCAAGAGGCAGTGACAGCCCTGTCAAGCAGTACATCATGGTTCTAACCAATCGAGAAGCATTGACAGTCTGTCAACCAGTACATCAAGGTTTTAACCAATCAAGAGGCTTTGACAGCCATGTCAACCAGTACATCAAGGTTTTAACCAATCAAGAGGCTGTGACAGCCATGTCAACCAGTACATCAAGGTTTTAACCAATCAAGAGGCTGTGACAGCCCTGTCAACCAGTACATCAAGGTTTTAACCAATCAAGAGGCTGTGACAGCCCTGTCAACCAGTACATCAAGGTTCTAACCAATCGAGAAGCAGTGACAGTCTGTCAACCAGTACATCAAGGTTTTAACCAATCAAGAAGCAGGGACAGACCTGTCAACTGGTACATCAAGGTTTTAACCAATCAAGAAGCAGGGACAGCCCTGTCAACTGGTACATCAAGGTTTTAACCAATCAAGAAGCAGGGACAGCCCTGTCAACTGGTACATCAAGGTTTTAACTAATCAAGAAGCAGGGACAGCCCTGTCAACTAATACACCAATGTTCTATCCAGAACAGTCACAATTAGATAAACACTTTATTGTCTGTTGAAACAATTACAATATAGGCTGTCCAAGATGTGCATACTCATAAAGATCATAAAATATGATAAAATATTATAAGGTCATGTACCACTTAAGAATGTATCCTGGTTTCCTTATCAAACTATAATCTCTTTAAGTGTTGATGCTTCTAGTATACATATATCCTGTTTAATTTTTATGTTATCTTATGAATGTGAAGCATACACTCTATCCTAATTATTGTCCTACAATACACTGTGTACAGCATACTGTGAACACCTGACATGATATCACACTCAGTCACATTATCCTACACTGGGCCAACCAGTCATGGAACTACCCTTATATTTGCTTCAGCTTTGGCAAAGGAGCTAAACCATTACCATTTTAATGAATTTGGTATGTTGTAACCCAGGATCGAACCCGCCGCCTTCCATACCTGGAGCCAATACTCTACTGATTGCGCTACCAGGTCTGGTGAATGTAAAAAAAGAATACAATATAATAAATTGTATTAGTGTCAAACAATTTTTAAAGGCAACTTGATGGTAAACATTTTCAAGCAATGACATCTCTTTTTTTTTTAATAAGCCTCATATCAAAAGAAAACAAGAGATGTTCATAAAACATACGTGCTTACTCACTATCTGGTTCCACCCACTGACTTCAAAACCAACATAGGTTGTCTACTCATCATGACCAATATCTATACTAAGTTTGGAGAATGAGGGTTCATGCAATCTGTAGTTATAGACTGAAAATCAAAACTACATTTAAGATTACTGTGATCTTTAAGTCATCCCAGTGAAGGTCACTGTTGCTCTGACCTTTGACCTGCTGCTTCATTGAATAGGTGTCATGTACTGACCAGTAGCCTTCTTCTATCAGGCAGCTTTCTTTATTCAAATACATGTAAATATATTAATAAAATAAAATACAGAACTCCATGTACCAAATTATGACCAGTATTTTACCAGGGTTATGAAAGTCTGCAAAACAGGCTTTCTGCAAATTTCAGTCAGCATTCCATATATAGACATAACCCTCCAGCACTTCGCCAATGGTTGTGTGCTTGAGTTCTCTAGATATTAAGCACTTTGGCATTAACCTTTGTTCTACTGACCCCAAAAAGGATACTGGTTATCTACATATTATCATATGACTAATATTCCTATCAAATTTGAGAAAAGTTGGTTCATGTGTTCATTAGTTATTGATCAGAAACAGATTGGTCAGCGGAACAGCCAGTATCTGCAAAACAGAATGACCCCTTGTCTTTGAAGTGGGCATAATTATTAATGTGTTGTTTCTTTTACAGCATTATGGGCTCCTTACAGAAACAATTTATCATGTAAAGTTACCATTTGTACATTTTTATCTTTATTTAGTAAAATTTGTTTGCCATCTTATATGAAGTCATCCATTTTTTTTTACAATGATAACCTATACTGTTAAATTATTGGTTGACTACAATCATTGTGTTGGGTGTTCTTTGTAATTAAATATACATTAAATTGCATTTTACGTACATGATAGATTTCTTTTTTAAATAAAATTTTGTACATAACCCAACTAAGAAGGCATGATCAGGAAGTATTTATAACAATTTTAATAATATAACATATACATATCAGTTAAAGGACGTTTATCTGTATGTTTACAAATAATAAAATCTGCAGTTTTCAGTAACATGCAAAATGTTTGAAAAGAAATGCATATTGACTCATACCAGTCTAAAAGGTGTCATGTCAGCCTATGTACTTACGATCTTCACACTTATCAACACAGAGGCATCCTGAGTACTTTATACATGTATAGACAATAAACAATAAATAATTTAGAATTTTAGATGCTAATAAGGAATATTAACTAGAAATAATATTGTAACAACAGGTGATAATAAGGTATTGATTTGTGAATATCACTTTATAAAACACTGCTTTTTATTTCATGTATTTAATATTTATACTTCATTTTTTCTTGTTTTTATATTTATATTAGGAGTCTAAAATGTTATTTTGTCCCCAGCTGGGAATATTTCTGCAAGAAGTAGAAAAAAGTATACTTTTTCTATTGGTTTTGTGAACAAATAAAAGTTGTAGAAGTGACAAAAGTTCTTACATCATTCTACTTTGTCTATTTTTTCCTATTCCAATTCCATTAGTAATCTACTTGCTTATGAATCATTGCAGCCAGGGATGGATCCAGGGGCGGGGATGGGGGGATGCATCCCCCACCACCAACCAGGTAAAAAAGTAGAGTTGTGAAAACACATACATGTACGGGTAAGCTTAAACAGTACTAAGCTTTTAAAGTAAATTTTGTCAGTTGACTGCTTAGGTTAAAGTTAGGGTCCCTAGCTATCTCTCTCTCTCTCTCTCTCTCTCTCTCCCCCCCCCTCTCTCTCTCTCTATATATATATATATCATTTGCTGAGAATAAAATTGAATGGATCTTGATTCATAACCACCACAACCATTTTCTGCATCTGCCCCTGATTGCAAACCCTTATGTATGAATATTTTTTTCAATGAAGATTAACTGTCTAACAGTTAATAACAATATATCTTAATTGTTAACAATGAGTAATTCAAAAGGGCAAATTAGTATTTTTTAAAAAATAGTATCAATGGTGAGTCATTATAATTAAATTATTAATATCAATATTCTGAACAATAGTACAATAAGGTATATGGAAACAGTTTTCCATTATTGGGGCAATTATTCTGGCAGGGAAATTGTCTTGTCACCTATTCTGTGTAGTCCTTTTTTATAATAGCATATCAGTTTGCAAAAAAAATCATTGAAGGCCACTTGACACTTCTCTACTAGGATAACTGCTTAAGATGTGTCACTACCGTAAAGTTTTATAGATAAGACGCAGTTTTTTTGCCGCAAATGATGATAAAAAAGTGGGGGGTGCGTCTTATACATGCGAATTTAAATTTTCCCCTTTTTTCCCAGACCAAAATTGACCCTTAGACTAATCCGACCGCAGAGAATATCGCCGATAGTATCGGCGATAGACAACTGTATTGTGCTATTTTAAGGGAAAGGTTACGTTGTTTTTTACCTAAAATTTGACATTAAACATAAAAAGAGACATTTAAATTCGTTTGTGTATACATAAAACAACTATATGCAATAGATATTTGCAAAAATATCAATTTATTCTAACAAAATCGGCGAAGTTTCATAATCCGGAAACGGTTATTGAGTTTTAGTGGAACGGGCATATTCATTGACGACGCTGTTATTATCATCGTCTAAGTAATATGGTATTATTCAATTGATCAATTTTGAATTGAAATTTGTTTTATTTTAAATGTTAACTACGAATAAATTTTAAGTTGAAATTAAAACCCCACTTAACAACAATAAAATGTGCATCGGCTATTTGCGCAGACAAGTTTTCACACCTCTTTTGGATGTTAATAGATCGTCCATTATCCGTAAGTAATTACAAAGGTGCATAGAACTAATTTGTTGGTAATCGGTCACTTAAATAGCATGGTGTGAAAAGGAACATATAAAAGCCTTTAGTTGTTATTTGTGTGTTTGTCCCATGTGTCGAGAACTTAATTTTATGACATGCTGCCGCGTGAAACAGGATGTTCTCTCATGTGTAGGGCTAGGATAGCCGCGAAAATATCCTGTCTGGCGTGTAAACGATATATTGGGGTAGAGTGTCATGACGTAACACAATACACACGGTCTCGCTAGGCAAACAGTCGCGACGTATTATTCAAGACACTTAGAGAATAATAAGCATTCGGCGCAAAGACCGATTTACGGAACAATTGGAACATGTTCCCTCGAGTCAAATCGAGCGATGCGGCGACGCGGGAATTTCGTAATGGCGGCCAGATGGATTAGTGAATCGGGGATGCGTCTTGTCTTTGAGAATTTGCTTTTTTCCTTGATTCTAGACCTCAAAGAGGGGGTGCGTCTTATCTTTGTGTGCGTCTTATATATAAAACTTTACGGTAGTTATTGTCAGAAACTCTCTTGTCATGCAATTTGAGTTATTAAGGTAAAGCAAGTGCAATACACAATATAAAGAATTTGAAAATTAACACAACAAATGTTTTGTATACTTTAATGTTGATGTGTATGCCAAATATCAAGTAAATTTTCCACCAAGTTTTAAATATATGGATATTTTTCTTCTAAAATTGATATTTAAGGTGTCTTCTTTCTATAAATAAGACAACTCCAAATAGTATGTTATATCCTCTTTAGGAGAAGGATTTTGCTATTGAGTATTGTTTAGAAACAAATTAGACAAACCAACAAAACATGTGACTTGATTGGTTTGACTGAAACTATCCCAATATGTAATTAACTGTTTACAAACTAAACAAGTTTAAGATTTTCCCATTTTTTCTGATGACTGTGCTTTATTAAAGTTCACTAAGCTTGTGACAGCCAAACAATATTATTTCAGAGTAGCCAAAAATGTTCTTTAAAGTATTTTAGTTGATGTTGCAAAATCAAAAATAATTTCACCACACGGTTTTGATTTTTTTAGACTTTGAATATATCAGGTAATAAATTTGCAATCAAATTTAGACAAATCATTCAATAAAAATCATTTGCAGAATAAAAATTATAAACTACACGTTGTATTCTTTATCTGGTAGAGTGATACAGAAAAAAAATGTTAAAGTGAAAAAATTGGAACAAAAAAAGTTGGCCATTTGTTCCTATACCGGGATTCGAACCAACAACCCCAAGTTTTGAAGCATTTTAACCATAATATTCATACTCTTCAATAGGAGGTGTAGCATTAGGCCTACATTTGCTCCACCTTAAAATGGTAAGAATTCACATGCCAAGATTAAACAAGTTTTACTTTTCAGGATGAGTGGACAAGTGGATTTTTCACACCCTGAAAACAGAAATTCATTTGGTTATTTCTGTAGGCTATTATTTTAATTCCTTTACATTATTGAAATATGCTAACGAGTATTAAGACATAATGCTCAGATGAAACATATTGTCTTTATATCTCTCCAAAGTCTAATTATTGTCACTTACAGTATACTTCATATAATTATCTATATAGTTTGTTGGTCATTCTCAAACCAGTTCATTACTGACATTTATTTACAGAATAACGTCTGTGTAAATGTTCATGTCAAAATATGCTTCAGCACCTTGCCTTAATGAGCCTATTCACTTTGTTGTCATCCAATGAAATGTGTGAAAAGTGTACATATTTATGGATATAAGAGCAAATCTGAACTGTCTTCAGTGACCAACCGCATAAGCACTTTGTGATTTTATCACAGAAAGTGCATATTACAGTTGGTTTCTATGGACAGTGCACTGATGTTCATTAAGAGTTTTTAGAGGTAAATGGCTGGTTCAGTAAATTGATTTTACTTGGGGGGGTTTTCAGTTTTGGTAAATGCATATACATGAACTTGTTCTGAGGCCAAAGTGGGAGATTTTTACTTGCAATGTGGGAGATATGTTATTTCATATAAACAAAGAAGAAAGTTATCTGTTTCCAAGTAGAGAGATTTCTGAAAATGTGTAAAACACCCCTCATTTTCAAATAATTTCAAACCTTAAAAGTGTGAGAGTTCACACGTATGTAAATGTTAATGAGATTTTGGTAAAATATGTACAGTGTTGTTTTGAATCACTTGCTGTATTCTTAATAGAATTTTAACCCTTTAGGCTTTAGCTCAAGCATATGTCATTTTACGCCTTTGTAATGCATTCACAATTATTCCTTTTATCTTCTGCAGCATCAACACAAGTTAGGGTTTATTTGTAGACTAGTTAAATCTAGGTTATATAGTTTTTTACTGAAAATACATGTGTTTAAAAAACTATTTCAAAGAAAATCAACAAAATCAAGTTAATTTTTTTAAAACCCTATACATTTACTATGAATGAAAGGGTTAAACAAATTGCAACTGATTTTGACTAAAACATTAAATAGCAGTTTAACTTCAATAAGTGTAGCATTTTAATGTGTCAAATAATATTATAAATGATTATATAATAAACAATTTTTGGTGTACAAAATTCCTCCCCTCCCCCCCCAGATATGTGCCTGCATAAGTCAAGAAATCGTATGCGCATCATGAATTGAAAAGTGCTTGTTTCTAAAATAACCCCACAATTAACAGCACCCATAAAAATACCGGTAAAGTTGAATAGGCTTATCAACTAGTCTGCAGTTGCTAGTTACCCTATTCAACTGTGTATAATGCACATTTATGTACAATACGCACCCTGACTTTTAATGAAATTCTGTGGGAAAACGCATTTTCGAATGTAGACCGCACACAAATTTTTATGAATTCAGAAGGCTAAAATATGACATTTTCCTGAAATTGCTTCGACCCTCTAATAAGATGAGACACGAAAAAATGAACAGGTGCGTCAACCAGACATGCTGTCTCAACATAAGGGTTAACTGGTTTGCAGTGACTAGTAATTTTCACACATCGCTGGATCGTGGGATGTATCTAGCAGGTGTTAACCTCCCAGCTGCCAGAACATCCTGCATCGCGCGTTGGCACAATATTAATTTCCTTGATCTACGTCATCAAGTCTAGGGGAATGTGTAGACTTGCCTCATTACACAGGTCAAGTGAATTGACTCTGAGATAAGGTGTTGTCAAGGTGATATCAGTCGGAGTAGTTTGACAGTGAGGGTGTTTTTAAGCAGCGGCTGATTAAATTTCTCCATGAAATAAGTGACTGACTGCATGTACACAAGGACTATGCACTGTTCTGATCGAGATTTCGGCACATGTTAAAGCTAGAGACTCCCCACTTTGAAGATAAATCAAAGAAATAAATATCGTGCCGCCACGCGATGTTGGATGTTCTTGCATATGGGAGGTTAACAACTGCTAGATACATCTCATGATGTGTGAAAATTCCTAGTCTCTGTATACAAATTAACCAATAGAACATTCTCTTGAGGATATTTGTCATTTTGGTGCTTTTGGGAGCAGGAAAAAAATCTCTATTTTCTTTCCTGGTGTATACTGCGCACAAAGACTAATGAGTTAACGTAAAAAATATGCACAGTGGAATATGATATACCCTAATAAGATATATTGTGTCAATCAGCTGAAATACTGTATTATACAGTTTTCCTACCTGCCTATACTTTGTTCTGATATTAAAGTTAACCACTATATCTCTGCTTTCAATCCTATTCCATGATAAAAATACTTAATTAGCACTCTATCAAATATAGGTGACAATTACCTAAAGGCATTTTTACCTCACCCCTCACATAGCACGGTTTTCCGAAACCTCTAACAATTTACCCTAATCACCATTTATACAGTAAGCTCAAATTACCGAACTTGTCATTTACTGAAACCTCTAGCAAACTTTACTCGTAAGTGTCTAATTCTTCAACATATAAAAAATACTTACTTGACTCCAAAATCCTCATCTTTTATCATTGGAATAAAACCATAGTTTTTCTTGCCAATTATGGTGGCTGGGCGCAGACGCTCAAACTTGAGGACATCTTGCTCTAATTCAACAACAGTTGCTGAATGTGCGACTGCTAGACACAGCGCGATGAAACAAGTTATAAGTTTCATTTTAGTTGTCAATGTTACAGCTGTTCACTAAGTAAATAAGTCTTCAGTGAGCGCTTTGTTATAAATGGCGAGATGTTGCTGTCACATGATTCATCACGTGATTTCAATTAATCACATGACTTTTACGACTTTGTTCTTATTAATGTCGCAGTAATTAACCTCTAGTAAAGTATCATTAAGAGTTGAATGTTGAGTTTGATGATCGTTTGCGTGTATTTTTGATGTGCGAATAAATTAATTCTTAAAGTTATAGCTTTGCGACATCATCAAACTTCATTTCCGGCAGCGGGACTTTCGAAAACAAAATTTTGGCCCGATTTTGCACAAAATCTTTGTTTGAAAGATAAATTACACATCCTGCTTAATCAAAACATGCCAATGACCTGCAAACCAAAGCTGATTTTATAATTTCTGATTTTTTTTTAAAAGTGTGATTTTCGTGATGTCATCCTCGTCAGGTGATGGAATTGGAAGCAATTTCCAGCAAATTTATCACGTTGAAGTCTGTCAAAATCCTCATAGGTAATAAATCTGTTTGTCAATTAAAGAAGACTTATATATTCATAAGGAGATTCCCCTTCAAGCAATTATTTTGGATTGTGTGTCCAGTTTTTATATTGTCTTATGTTTACCTAGTCCAAAATTTGACGTTTTCAGTCCGTATAGATAGTTTCCATGTGATGTCATCGACACTGATAAGACAGTTTAAGGCAGCCATCTATGTGGGCAGAAGCTAATGCAGGCCGAAATATGTGCTGTATTAAACTCACCACTGTGTTTTTATTTTTCAGTCTATTTTACAGAATTTTAAATCAAATTTAACAGCTTTTATAAAGTACCGGTATTTTAAATATCAAAACTATATTTTGATAGTTTTAAAGGTTAAAGATATACAATCGAAAATGATACACTGTTCATTTTGTTTTAAGTTTGAGCCAATAGTTTTATTTATTTCTGTGTATTAATTTTGTGTGCATTTATCAATTGTAAAAATATTGTATTCTAAAAATATGAATTTCAAGAGCTTTCCAATGGTGTATAGCTTTTAATTTTCGGACCACAAATGAAGAAATTACAAGAAAATAAAATTTACCTTGCTACACAATTCATATGAAAATCCCTTGAAGTTACCATCAAAGATGGCTGCCAGGATAAGGGATTTTCACTGATGTGGAAACTATAACACTTCACCTATTTCTCACTTCACCCGCCCCTGATTAATCACGCTTTGCCCTTGCTCAATAACATGTTGCCTTCTGATAAGAAGTTTATGAATTACACTTAGTTCTTAGATATTATGAAAGTGGAGTTAGAAATGTATACTTATTTATATCTAATTATTTCAATGGTATTCACATTGTATTTATGTCTCCTTTGTCTTTAAGTAAGTTTTAAATAACAAACTAACTAAACAAATTTGAGTACTGTTCTTATTCATGAATAAGAAAAAAGGGTGAAGTGTGAACATCTTTTGCCAAACAAGGGCGATCGGTGAACCTCGCTTCCTTACGTAGGATGAACTGTGATCAGTCAATGGAAGGCGAAGTGTGAACAAGGCGAAGTGTTACTATTTCTTTTAGTCCATTTGTCTACATCGATAGCTCAACTACTGCTCTACTTATTAAACAGGAAAAATCTTAAGCATGTGAAATATAGTTTTGGAGTTTAAAAAAAAGAGCCAGGAAGAATCATTTGTGCCTAATCGGTCAGATTTAAGACTGAAGACTTTGATACATTTACCAAGGTGGTTTAGAACTGGTTAAGCTTTATATGGCCATCACTTTTTTAGCTTAGTTTCAAATCTGGTTGCATAAAGTCAGTGATTTGGTTGTATTTATTTTTATATCTAATAAAAAATATAAATTATAATCAAAATGTAAATTATATTAACCTGTGTTCTTTGACTAAATAAATATTAATAATAATAAATAAAATAAATAACTTAAAATATTTGACATTTTTGACTACGAAAGTACAAATGATCAAGTCATGACAAGCAACACAAAGCAATGTACTTTTTTGAGTAATATCTTTGCAGTTAATATGAAATAAAAATACCTTAAAAATACAATTTATGCGAACAGATTTGAAACTAAGCACAATAATGTAATGGCTGTTATTTTTTTCCAGTTATCTGAAAAAGAGTCACATAAAACACAAAACACCATGCAATCTTGAAATCCAGACTTGTAGGATCTCTACCAAAATTAACTATATTAAAAACAAAACATTTTCAGATCAGTTTGTTTGAGACATTCTTTAAAGTTGATTTATTTTGTTATTATAGTTCAATATTATGATAAGACTTTAGTTATATTTTAATAAATAGTAATTATTTTGCAGTACGGCTCAGACAGTGGTGGTGAAGGAGAAAGTGGAAGCTTACCTTCATAGACTTGGAACGGCACATGGCGACCTTGAGTTCACAGACTTTAACGACGATTTTCTGAAGCAGCACGTTAACAAAGTTTTAATCTCAGACACTAAACTTTCACAACATGAGGTATGTTTCCTTTTCTTTTTATTTACATCCACTATGAGTATACATGATGTATGTTTTTACATGATTTGGTTTGTTGTTAGCTTTTCAGTAAAGTATATTTTATTTAGAAATAAATATATATATAAAATATTAAGTGTATAGATGTATGAAGAGTAAAGTCAATCAAAATGTAGCTTATTTAAATTAAATTCATTAGAACTCATTGCCTAGAGTTTAAAACTAATTAATTTACTGAAGATGCTTCTGTATATATTTCATGTACATGAGATATTTATTTTATGTTTATGCAGACTTATCAAACCTTATTTAAAGGGAATCTGAATCTAAATATGCCATTATTTCTTTCCATTTCATATTGGTGATGATATGTATTTGTTTATTACTGAAAATATGTTCATTAGATTAAGTAAAGTGTGACAAGAAAATGTATAAATTACCAGCAATTATATTTGGAATTGAAAGAATCTATACTTACCTTGAAAGAAGATATAGGGAATGAAATTGAACTGCTTTTCTTTGCCTGTCAGTCTTTAGACCTTGAGTCAGCCACCCTGCGCTACCATGTCTTTCAACTTCAAGAAGATGGGCCCGGGACAGAGGAGCTGGAAGAAGAGGACTTGGCAGCAGCCAATCACTGGATACTGCCGTCACGTGACTTTGACGGAATCTGGGAGAGTCTAGTCTTCGATGAAGATATTAAGTCAAAGGTATAATATGTCTTAATATATGCCATAAAAGAGTTATGACCTCTCATATGCTTTTCTGCATAGTTTGTATCAAAATAAATATATATCTCTTCTAGTTTGCTCAAGACAAGTCAGTTTTAGGTCTGGACAAGGGGATATCTTTATAATACAGTAAAACCTCTCGAAGCGGCACCTCTAAGCAGCGGCTACCTCTAAGCAACGGCAGTTAAATTTCCCCCCAGTAGTTTTCAGCGCATTTTAACCTCTAAGCAGCAACTCCTCCGCGAAGCGGTAAGCGGCCGTGTTATTCTCTTCCCTGAGGCTAGTTTAACCTCTGCGTAGCAACACCAGTGCAGCTATTTTTAGATCAGTTTGTCGCGTACACCAGAAATGTCACGCGGTCGGCTAATCACTGCCCGTACCCTGTTGAGAAGGTGTTAATTGGAATCAAGTTACAGTTGGACGGGAAACTAGCAGCATGCTACAAACATGCCGTTGTAGATCTAGGGTATTGTTGAACGTGTGAAAGAAGTGTCAACTATTGATGCTGTTAACAGTAGGTTTGTTTTCTTTAATTGATCGGAAGATTAAAAGATATCACTGTATTGATGGCTTACTTAAAAGATGTTTACGTTAGTGCTAAATGCAAACTGTCATTGTTTTAGGATGTCTGACTATAAATTCAACAACTAAATGGTGCAAAACAACTAAATGATGCTGAACTTACATATACAGTATGAGTATACATGTACATACGTTTACAAGTTTTTTCTATGTTCAACAACTTGTTTTTTCATCATCAATAAATTATTTAAAAATCATCTTCTGTTATCTCTTATAACAATATATTGCATTTTCATTACCAAAGCAAAATTAACTAAAACATATACTAAGGAAAATCTAATATCAGTACAAAACTATTAAAAAAACACATTTTTTATCGTCTTATTGAAACCTCTGAGCAGCAACACCTCTGAGCAGCAACACTTTTTCGTGCCTCCGCCAGATGTTGCTGTGGAGAGGTTTTACTGTATTTCTTTTTTACCTACTAGTCTGACTGGACTACTGACTGTAAAAGTCGAACCCTACATTAATTAAACTCTAAAATGCCCAAGAATCCATTTTTGTTAAATTCTCTTGATGTGATTGCGACTTCCTCATGAATCTTTATGCATATGTGTTGTTTTTTTTTTTACAGCTCCTCAGTTATGCCTCCACGACTTTGCTCTTCTCAGACAAAAAGGTTAACACAAACATTGTGTCATGGAATAAAGTTGTCCTGCTTCATGGTATTTTGTTTTAGCATGTCTTCTTTCCTTTGTAGTTCATGTAATAACATGTTGTAGCACTTAGTCAGGTGGTTTATGTTGCTGACATTTAACTTTTCATCCCCTCACTGCATATATTAAAATCACCGTCAGGGCAAGAACTCAGGTGGAAAGGTCTGACAGCTGCCTGTGGTGTATTATTATAAATCTTCTCCACCAGTAATTACTGGCCATAATATAACCATCATTGTGTGGTTGCAATATATCTAAATAGCAAATCTCGGGGAGGGCCCATGGCTGAACGGTTAGAGTCACTGATTTGTAACTCATCCTCTCACTGCCTGGGTACAAGTCCCAGTCGGGGCAAGAACATTTTTAGATGGGGAGGTTCTCCTGCTAACCTACGGTGCACCTTTAGTTCTACCCAGATATAAGACTGGGGTCTTCCTTACCAATAATTAGCTAAACATCACCACTATGACCATAATTGTGTCTGCGCTATGTAACAAGAAAACAAAACCATATCTCTAAGCTTTTAATAATAATTTGTCATGAGAAATATTAAAAGTTGTTGAAAATGTATATGAACTTAATCTTTAAAAATACTGTTTACATTTTTATCAGGGGTTGCCTGTGATCGAGCTGATTTTTAACACTTCAGCCTCTCACCACGTGGGTTGAAGTTCCAACTGGGGCAAGAACTTTCAAGTAGGGAGGTTTTCCAGCTAACCTGCATTGTACCAGTGGCTCTACTTGACATAAGTCATGAGTCTTTCTCCATCAATAATTAGCTGGACATCACCAATATGACTAGAATTATATCAGTGCAATGTAACAAAAAAAACATTTTTACATCATATATGCCCAGTAGTTTGGTTTGTTGATTTGAAGGTCCACCTGGTACCGGCAAAACTTCTCTGTGTCGAGCTTTGGCCCAGAAGTTGTGTATACGACTGTCTAGCAGGTTCAGCTATGGCCAGCTGATAGAGATCAACAGTCATAGTCTCTTCTCTAAGTGGTTCTCAGAGGTAAGTGCTCAACTATCCAACTAAACAGACAATGATGACAATGTTCCTCCAGTTATATGTGACTTCTCCCATTTATATATGACTCCTCTCATTTATATACCGTATTTTGCGGAATATAGCCTGCAACTTTTTTTCTCAAGATGGCGGCCTGCGGGGAATATTCCAGTGCGGGGAATCTGTTGACAAAATCCAATTTTTGTCAGCTGCTACTAACCTAAGATCAGGGAAATTGAATGCAGGCTTAACTGAACTCCTTAACCTTTTTGCCCCTTAAAAGTGCGACCTTCAGTTTAATATTCTTTGCAGAGGACATTTACAGCATACTGGGGTCAGAATTAAGGACCGTCTCACAAAGATTTGTAACCACTTTGGTCTACAAGTGTAAAATAAACAGTTTTGTGCATCAGATGGTGGTTCATAATTTACAGCATACTGGGGTCAGAATTAAGGACCATCTCACAAAAATTCGCAACCACTTTCATCGCAAAGCGTAACGTGAACAGTTTCGAGCATCGGATGGTGGTTCATAACTATTTTGCAAACATGTATATGCACTCGTTGTTGATGCTTTATGTGCCATTTTTCAGTTATGTACATAAGCGGGGACCTTTTGAATGACGAAAAAAGATTAGTTGTGTAAATTTTAATTTAGCAAACTAGACGGCCGATTTCCGTTCTCTTTCGCATAGCTGACTACTTCAAGCTTGAAGCCGGCAGTGTGGCTTTTCCATGAAAGCATCTTAGAAGTGATGTTGTTTCCAATTTTGGGCAAAATATATACCGATACCCAGTATGCTATGTTGTTTGCATTTCTGTTTTAACACATATCACGCTGATACTTACGCTGCACAGTTATATCAATCAATCATCTTTAATTGTCACTTTTGTCGGTAACATAAACTTAACAAACAATAATTTTCATTCTTTCTAATGCCACTGCACGGCAATTAAATTTTTGCATGTATCAGCCTATCGTGCCCCGATTATTCCAATTAAACACTTAAAGCGTTATCATCAAAATAACCACCCCTACTGTATTGCACCATCCCATTATCTATAAATAGCTCTCACTTTACAGACAAAGGGTCAGCTTTTGTGTTACAGCAGAAGGCGAGAAGGATTATCGATCGATATATGCATTGTAGTGTTATGTAACACTGTGTAGATCACGCTGACTTGGTGTGATACAGTTGACACGTGTTTGACCTGGGAAAATGGCTTCTTTACACATAAATTATCGATACAAAGGGTGCGGGGAATATTCCGCAGCGGGTTATATATTAACAAAATTTAAAAAAACACGAAAAAAGGGCCATGCGGGGTTTATTCCAATTATTCCAAGGGGGGTTGTATTCCGCAAAGCACGGTATGTCTCCCCCCCCCCCCCCCCATTTATATGTAACTCTTCCCATTTATATATGACTCCTCCCATTTATATATGACTCCTACCATTTAAATTTGACTCCTCCCATTTATATATGACTCCTCCCATTTATATATGACTCCTACCATTTAAATATGACTCCTCCCATTTATATATGACTCCTACCATTTAAATATGACTCCTTCCATTTATATGTCACTCTTTCCATTTATATGTAACTCCTCCTACTAATGGTATCGTTTCAGTGTCTATTCATATCTAGGTTAAGTGCTGACAAACAGTATCTCAAACAAAAATCGCAAATTCTGTGTAAGTAATTCATCACCATTCATCACATGCTTTACACTTGCACTGATTGTATAAACCAGTTTAAGGTAACAGATTTAACCTTCAGTTATAGAACTATACATTATTTTTGTGGTCAATACATTGCTATACTTTATTAGAAAAAGGGTCTCTTTTTCACATTTTTGCATTTTTATTTATATATTTTATTTATTTATTTGTGATGTCTTTTTGGTGTTGTTTATTTTTATAAATTGAAATTGTTTTAAATTGGGTTTTAAAAACTAATCTGAAGTATTGTCAGTGCTTCTTTGTGTTCACCAGAATCAAAATGCCTGTTTGCAAAAAAAGCACAAAAACAAATAAATGATTGTGGCAAGTATTTATAAATTTGTTATTTAATGAAGATTTCTAAAACATATTCCAGACTTAAGAAAGTTTTTCATTTAATCCAAAATCTTCCCAGATCTTCTCTTGTCCTATTATTTAATCTGAGTTTATTATAAAATAAAATATTACCTATGAAATTGTAATCTGTGTTTTCTGATCATGTACAATTGCACATTGGTGATAGAGAACTTATTGCATCTAAAAATATTTGTTTTCCAGTGAAGAAATAACATAGAATTAATAAAACTCAAAGTTTCCTTGTTTTTGAGTAGAGCGGCAAGTTGGTGATGAAGATGTTTCAGAAGATACAGGAGCTGATAGATGACCCAGATGCTCTAGTCTGTGTGCTCATTGATGAGGTGAGTAAACAGACATATTATAGACAAATGATAGATAAATGGATGGATTTTTGGATGGGTGGTTTGGGGCTGTTGCCATTGTGGTTCGGTCCTGAAACCTCTCAGGGGCACAGTTGGGTGGGCCTAGGAAAGCACAGTCACTTTGGATCTTGGAGTCTGGCAAGTGTGCATCCAAAAAGTGAAAATCTTGCATTTGGACAGTGCAAGTTTTACAATCAATGTGTGTCTGGCTTACAACTCTATACTTACAACAATAAACTGAAATGTATCATGATATATACAAACGGTTTTATTATATATGTTTAATAGGACCAATATTATCTTATCAAAAACGTAAGTAATGCTTTCCTGGATTTCATTTGGTCAATTTTATAGTCATAATTTGATCAAATTCCCAATTAGAAAAGTATACATTCTGCCTTTTCCCAAATCTTACAGAAAAATCACCATTTTCCTTTAGAGTAATATCTTATTCACCCCATGTTTTGGGACACTATGTTTTGGGACACTATGTTTTGGGGACACTATGTTTTGGGACACCCCTGTTTTATTTTTTTTTATAATTACTCTTTGCTCCTCTTTGTGTTAGGCTAGATTTTGAAAAAGAATCTTATTTTCCCACTATGTTTTGGGACACCAAAGATTATTTAAGAAAATTGGGTCATTAAAATTAAGGTTAATCAATGAATTGTAACTAAGTAATTACCACGTAGCATTGTTGATGTGTTTATTGATTACACCCGTTACTCCATTGATGCGAGAATGGTGTAAGTGCTATAACTTAAAATATGAGATAATCTTACTGAAGTAACCTAATTGCCCATGTGCGTTAAACATTGTAACCATTAGTTCACATCAGAATACAGCAGGATACCAATTTTCAATTCGTACATGTCAAATGCATGTACAGAGACTAGCAGCTGGTACCATTTTTGAATGGATGTGTTATTGAAATATCAGTCTCTTTCCTATGTACTTTGTTTTGGTAAAAAAAAGTTTGTGATTTATTTTATTGGCATTTCATTTATGATTTTTTTTTTCAATTTCATGTTGTTTTGGATAATATGCCTAGCTTATTGACCGTGTGTGTTGTAGGTAGAGAGTTTAACAGCAGCCAGGAAAAGCTCCATGTCTGGAAGTGAACCCTCAGATGCCATCAGAGTTGTGAATGCTGTTCTTACACAGCTTGATCAAATAAAAAGGTAAAAAAATCAATAACTTTTCTTTCTACGATGGGAAAGCCAGTTATACCTCTCACAACAAAAGTTGGGGGACGGTGGTGGGTGGGTGGGTCTGGGATATGTAAGAATTGGGTCCATCTGTCTGTCTGTCCATCCATGGAAACAATTTCGCCTTGATGTCTCCATTTTTTATGTGTCTATTTTGATTAAAATTTACAAATATATAAATAACATGGGAAACTTTGCCCCTGCTATTTTATACCTTTCCTTGTTTTCATGCAATAACTATTTACTAGAATTTAATTTTAGAAAGTTGTTTTTACTCATTTACTAGGCTAGTATAGAACAATGGATAATGTCCATAACCAAACCAAATGAAAACATAAAGCACTGTGTACCTTTGAAGTAAACAAGTGGGTTTTTTTCCAGGTCTTTGGTTTGAAACACAGTTTTGACTATTTTTAAACTCCCCACAACAAATTTTGGTGGGATACTGAAATCAAGTTATTTGTCCATCTTTCTTTCTGTCCATGAACACTATTTTGTCCAGACTTAATCTACTATAGTTTTACCAAGATTTTAATGAAACTTTACTCCTGAAAATTGCAGAAGTTATGAACAGAATGCAGGTGAGGGATATTTGTTAGCTATCAGATTACCGTTCCAATTTTAGTTGCTTTTTACATTCCATTTAGTGATTTTGTAAAACTGACACTCTTTTTTATAACATTTGCTAATATCACAATTATTTCACAATAACTGTCATTTTGTAAACATTATCCCTAAAATAAAAAGCAAACACAAATGATGGTACAGGACCTTTAACTTACCATTTACCCACTTTGGCCAGACATTTCTCTGACTTTTTTTATTGTGTTTTTTTTCCCATTTATAATTTTAATAATTATCACATTTTAATCCTTTTTTTTTTTCTTGCAGATTTCCTAATGTAATGATCCTAACAACTTCCAACATCACAGGCGCTATTGACTTGGCGTTTGTTGACCGAGCGGACATCAAGCAGTATATAGGTCCTCCGTCACCTGCTGCCATCTTTACCATCTACAGATCATGCATCCTTGAACTGATGAGGGTAACAATGTGATATTTATGTAGAGTCTATTGTGGGGCACCCATAAGTGTCACTGACTTGTAACTCGTCAGTCCCACACCGTGCGGGTTTTAGTACCTGTTGGGTCAAGAGCTTTCACGTGGGGAGGTTTTCTAGCTAACCAGTGGTGCGCTGGTGGTTCTACCCAGACAGATGTCTGTGGTCTTCCTTTACCAATAATTAGCTGGATCTTGCCAGTGTGACCATAATGTGATATAATAAATAACAAAACAAACAGAGTACTTGTATAGCCTATTGTTAATCTCCTGTCTTGCTTATTGAAAAAAAAACATTTTTTTTTTTAACATGCCCTAAAATAGATGAGAGCCTCATTATGTGAGTTTTACATGAAAACATATATGAAGGATGTTTATTCACTATATCTACTTCGTCTCCAGATACCATAAAGTTTTATTGATAAGACGCAGTTTTTTGCCCCAAATTATGATAAAAAAGTGGGGGATCGTCTTATCCATGCAAAGTAAAGTTTTCCCCTTTTTTCCCAGACCAAAATTGACCCTTAGCCTAATCCGACCACAGAGACTATCGCCGATAGTATCGGCCATAGACAACTGTATTATGCTATTTTAAGGAAAATGTTAGGTTGTTTTTACCTAAAATTTGACATTTAACATAAGAAGAGACATTTGAATTCATTTCTGTATAAAAAAAACCCCAACAACATGCAATAAATTTTTGCATAAATATCACTTTATTCTAACAAAATTGGCGAAGTTTCATAATCCAGAAACGTTTGATGTTAATAGATCGTCAATCATCCGTAAGTAATTACATTGGTGCATAGAACTAATTTGTAAGCGGTCACTTAAATACCCTGGTGTGAAAATGAACATTTAAAAGCCTTTAGTTGTTATTTTAATTGTCATTTGGGTTTTTGTCCCATGTGTCGAGAACTTAATTATAAATCGAGAACTTAATTGTTTTTATGACATCCTGCCGCGTGAAACAGGATGTTCTCTCATATGTAGGGCTGGGATAGCTGGGAGAAATTCCTGTCTGGCGCATAAACGATATACTGGGGTAGAGTGTCATAATTTAACACAATACACATGGTCTTACTAGGCGAACAGTTGCGACATATTATTCAAGACACTTAGAGAATAATAAGCACAGAGTGCTAACACCGATTTATGGAACAATTGGAACATGTTGCCTCGAGTCAAATCAAGCGATGTGGCGACGCCGGAATTCCATAATGGGGGCCAGATGGATTAGTGAATAGGGGATGCATCTTGTCTTTAAGAATTTGCTTGTTTCCTTGATTCTAGACCTCTTTGTATGCGTCTTATCAATAAAACTTTACGGTAATTGAAATACTGTTGGTGGGACGATAAACCCAATCAACAAACATTATTCAACTTATTTAAGTAATATGGCAAGTCATTAAATTACTTATGACTAATGTTATCGTGTATACAAGCCATATGCTTCCCTATTCTGAAATGTAATCCTTAAATTAAGAAAATATCACTTTTTGTTGGGTAATTTTGTCAATTTTTAAAACAGTACCTTTTTTTAGGATGCTTTACATTATATAAACTTCATATGTTTCATTGGTTAGCAGAAAAAAAGAAATCATAGATTAATAATTGATTTTAAATATTTTTTAGAGCTGTTATGGCTTTGATTGATTAGAATTTGCCGTCGTCAAACACAGGGGTCTGCATCTGTTTTGAAGTAAGGTTGGCATTTTCTTGAGCTCCGTAAAATGGCTGCCTGTGGGCGGAGATCATTCACTTATGTCCATACTAATTATATCAATATAAATTATGATTAGTCTGCATATTAGCTTACAACTATGTCTGGCTATGAGTGTGTAAGCAAAACTGTTTAAGTGCAGATGTACCACCAGTTATAATTGACAAAATCTACGGGTGTCAGGCAGACGGAATATTATGACATGTCAGAAAACAACATACTGGAGCAAAGGCATGGTGCATGTGATAGCATTATTGGCCCCGGCGGAACCCTGAGTGCATGATCATTTTGATTATATTATAAGTGCAGATTGCTTGTATATAGATAGATGAAGTATAATTTGTGCAAAACACATGGAGACTCTACATTCTCCAGGTCTAAAGAGAGTAACATCATTTGAAAGAAAATAGTGAACAGTAGTGATATTTCTTTAAAATATTTATGATCATTTATCTGAGTACTTTTTTATGCAAATGTTTGAAAAAGTGCAAACTTAACAAAAGTGTGTCCGTGCAGCTTTAAGAACTTTTAAAGAGAAAAATAAACACTTTAGTTTACCGGAAGTTTTAATAAAGTCAAACTATGAAAATAATATTGTCATTTCAGGCTGGAATTATAAGTCCCTCCCAGTCAGTCCTGGATCTACGAACACTGGAGTTTATGAGGTATATGGAGAATGATGTAACACGAAACAGTCTGCAGCTACGTGATATTGCTGAGTTAGTATTGTATTTATTTATTATTTTTTTATTTTTCCCACAAAAACTAAATTTAGATTGTATATAAGTTACATGTAGGATTTGATTGTATATATGGGATTACATTTTTATCTAAAAAATTACTGCAAAAAAAATTTTATGAATATTTTATGAGGGGTTGTTTGTCCATAGTTGTTAATATTATTTTAATTGAGTCAAGGATTAAAGTATTCATTACATTTATAAAAATATTTTAGCTCTGATTTTAAATGATTCCGGCAGGTTCCCAAAATGTTCTAGTCAGTTACAAAAGCAGTACACCTTAAGGTGTATTTACATGCTTATTTCTCAGAATGATGTTGTGATATGTACATATCATTACTAAATATTGACACACTATCTACATTGGTGCAGGTTGTCTAATTAGTAACAATTATTTGTGTAACGAAGAGCCAGTGGCCGAGTGGTTAGCTTCTGACTTGTTGCTCCTCAGCCCTGATCAGGGCGAGAATTTTCATGTTGGGAGGTTATCCAGCTAACCTGCATTGCGCCCATGGTTCTACCCGGACTGAAGTCTGGGGTCTTACTCCACCAATAATTAGCTGGACGTCACCAATATGACAGTAAAAAAGAATAATCTTATTGTATACATTAGCAACTATGTTTATTCTTCAGTAATGGCTAGTTGTTTATATTTCACTACTTTTTAGATATCTCCGAAGTAGATTTTTTTAATATGATTGACAACGATTTTTATCTTAGTGTTCCTTTGCTTCTGGTGGAGAATCAATGTAGAAGGGGTACTTTTTTGTCAAATTACATGTACGCACTATTGATACTATAGGTAAATACAAAACATAAGACTATGAAGTTTTGAACGGTTTATTATGCTAATGTTGTGAATTTTAAAAATGTTTATTGTACTAACCTGTTTTCAATTATATTATTTTAACCTTATAGAGTTTTATATTTCTACTCACTTATTTGAATTTTAACCTTATTACGCCCTATTTACGTTAAACTTCATGGTATTTGGTGCCACATGACCTGTAAAGTCTCTGAGTGCCGTTAAACCCAAAATACTAAATACTAAGACAAGGAGCATGATGGAATACCTAGGCCCATATATGACTTTAAGTAACAGTTATTTTTTCTTGTTTCGGTGCCTATGACCTATCAAGTGTTGGTGTGCTGCAAAACCCAAATACAATATGCTTGTTACTAGATACTGTCTGTAGTGTAACACCACAGGTGATTTGTTCGCCTTGTATTCCCTTGTATTCCCTGTTGATTTAATGACATTTTCTTTTTCTTGTAGAAAAAGCCATGGAATGAGTGGAAGATCTCTAAGGAAGATGCCTTTTATTGCTCAAGCAGTATATGTGCAGGTAATATCTTCACTCCAAAAGGGCATTTTGGCTTAGTGGGATGTATCACTGATTTCTTACTCCAATGACGTCTCTGCTCCAAACCACTTTGATTTGAGGTCCAATCTGGAGATATGTTGTTGTTATACCTAGGATTTTCTTCAGGGTCAGCCTCTGACCAAAATACCTTGAGTCCATTATAATGACTAAAATTGTCTGCAGTGTCTTTTTATAAAAAGTAGAAAACAGCTTTTAATATTTGTTGTCTGAATAAAAAGTATTTAAGCACATTAGAAACTAAAACGAAAAACATTCAGCAAATGTTATTTTAAGTTTTACCCAATATTTACTTAGAAGTTATTGATAAATGATATGTCCCTTAAGTTTTTTATACAAAAAATTGGCAGTTTGAGTGGAGACTCTTCAAAATCAGAACTTGCCTTCTTTTAATCCCCAAAAATTAATTGTCAGCAGAGATGTGTTTTTATTGTTCACAACTTGTTTTAAACAGTATGGATTCAGTAAGTTCCCTGTTCTGATGGAACAGTATTTAAGCCTACTTGATGACATAACCCTCAATTCAAAGTACCTGAAACGTGGTTCTTTTACCTCAGGACATAATGTTGAGTTACTTTCCATACATGGCTGAAACATGAATTTGTGATTTGTAAACATATGCTAGGAAGTTTTTTGTTTTTTTTCATTGTTGCACCTCTTCATCAATGCATTAAGCCATTAGATCTTTTGCATTTTTACATGACATGTTTATAAAACAATTGAATACTGAAAGTCATTGGTTTATTTTTCTCTTTTTACAGAAATCTGAGGTTGGACTTGAGCAGTTTTTGACAGCCTTGGAGAAAGCTGTTCTCCAACATTTCAAGGAACAAATAGATCTCACCAAAGATTAGTTCTTACTTATGAGTGCTGCAATACATTATCAAACATAGCACCAGACAAAGGAAAAAAGAAAGTTATTTAAAGTGCCAATATATATTACAACCAATTTTCTTACCATTCCTTGTTGTGGGTACACATTTTAACAGTCACATTAAGAAATAAAGAAGGTTGTCTAGACAATTAACAATTTGAAAAGGTTTTGTGGATTAGTTGTTTAACATAGCATAATTATCATGTTTTGTGATATTAAGCCTACCTGCTTAAATCCTGCAAAAGTAGTTTTCGCTTCTATCTATGCGAACTATGTTGTGAAAACCACTGTTTCCCTTGTTTTTAATTGTTATTTTTTTTATAGTATACCTATTGTGGAAGGAAAAAAAATAGCCTGTATTTACCAACCATTATTTAAGAAAAATTGCGCAAACCAGATTTTTTACTAAAATATCTGCAAAGTATTTTAGCAAACAAATCTGAGACTTGGTATAGTGATTTAATTGTGTTAAGTTAAAAAACCCACACTGACACTAATTTTATAGTATTCATTGTGTTTTTTTGAAAATGGTGACTGGAATTCATGTCTTGATATTAGTTAGTAAATGCCAGTCTTAATTTGTTATTCCATTCAACAAATGCTGTTAGCATTATAGGAGGAGGACTTACTAGAATTAGCAAATATTTTATGCAATCATTACCCATGTCTTTGAACATTTCGAAGTTTTCCATCTACTGCATTGTGTCAGTGTTTCTACCTAGATATTTGTGTTCTTACTCAATCTTTTAAAGCTGGGTGTTAAAAAAGTTATGTTATGAATTATACAAACAGAAACATTTAATCTACATTTAGATGTTTGCTGTTGTTTTATTTTTGCAAGGTCCTCATAAATATATTGTCTGATAAAACTAGTGACTTGGTTAGTTTTACATTAGTGTTAAACACATAAAGCACGCTGGTAATACTACTGACTTGGTTAGTTTTACGTTAGTGTTAAACACATAAAGCACGCTGGTAATACTACTGACTTGGTTAGTTTTACGTTAGTGTTAAACACATAAAGCACGCTGGTAATACTACTGACTTGGTTAGTTTTACGTTAGTGTTAAACACATAAAGCACGCTGGTAATACTACTGACTTGGTTAGTTTTACGTTAGTGTTAAACACATAAAGCACGCTGGTAATACTACTGACTTGGTTAGTTTTACGTTAGTGTTAAACACATAAAGCCACGCTGGTAATACTACTGACTTGGTTAGTTTTACATTAGTGTTAAACACATAAAGCCACGCTGGTAATACTTCTGACTTGGTTAGTATTGTATAAGCATTTTACACCATCACCACATGTATTTAAACTGTTGTGTAACTATCCCGCCAATCCAGATATTGTTTTTGATGTACATGTATACATATGTTCATATCACTGCATAGGAAGTTTGGAGATATACTATAAGTTGATGTAAAAACTGCTTACGATATTTAAAAAATATTGCAAAACTTTTGCTCCTCCCAGCATTGCATGCTCGTATATAAGCTCTTTATCCAGTGTAACGTTTTATTGGATTATTCCTTATGCTTCAATAAATCAATTTCACCACATAGTTTTAAATGAAAACATTTCTTCTACCTACAACATGTGTCTAGTCAGACAAATTATGAAGAAATAGTATGTAATTATGTTACATATTATTGTCGCACCATGGCTAACCTTATTTTAACACTTGTAGTTATGTCCCTTTGTTAAGAATGCAGTAACTTGAAGACCAGTATATGGGACTATTCATTATGACCAGTTTTAAAATATAAGCAAATTAGATACCGGTTATTGGTATTCAAGTAATAATTCAATCAAATACATATCTGGTAGATAATTGCATAAACTTAAACTTAACTTCTATAAATGAGAAGATCTCATGTATGAGTGAAGAAATAGTGATTATGACTGATCACAGTGATTGTTTGATTTTATGAATCAAATTTGTTATCAAAATAAAGTTGTTGTATCCATCTGACAAATTATTTCATCTCAATAATTCAGTGTTATATTTTACATAAATGACCATTGTTAAACACATAGCTGTCACATATTTTGTCCCCAATAATATAATTATGTATTTTTATGTTGATAGTTCAGTTCTTGTGATTTTAGGGTTGAAATGCCCTTCTTATGGGGTGTTTATGTTTTGTTTATTTGTATATGCTGATTGGATGTATAGTGTGCTGTTGATTACTTGTTCTATAAAAAGAAAAATTTATAAAAGATTTTTTTTTTACCTCTTCACCACAACATTAGTGTATCAGTAAGCATTGCTTATGTGCCAGACCTGGTAGCGCAGTCGATAGAATGTCGGCTCCAGGTACGGGAGGCCCCAGGTTCGATCCCGGGTTGCAACATACCAAAGTTTTTAAAAATGGTAGGCATATAGCTTCCTTGCTAACGCTCAAGCAAATATAACGGTTGTTCTATGACTGGTTAGCCCAGTGTCAGTATAATGTGACTGGGTATGGTATCATGCCAGGTGTTCACAGCATGCTATACACAGTGAAGGCAGCACTATATCTGCTTCAAGTGGACACCATCTGATATACTGTTGGTGCGATGATAAACTCAATAAACAAACATGTGTATGTTTTGCTTTTATTTTCAAAATATTATTATTGGAAACAATTTTTTGTGGGGTGGGGTGGGATTATGGTGCCACAAACGATCTTTTTAATGATATATAGTATGGCCTTCACTGTTGATAGAATGGTGTGAGCACATGGCATACAAACCACACCCAGTCATATAAGCCTTAAATTCTGAATTATCTTGGAATTACCCTTATTTTTGCTTGAGTTTCAGCAAAAGGGAGTATTTCACTACCATTTTTTAAGATATTTTGTTACGCCTGTGATTCAGGGGCCTCCTGTACCTGGTGCTGATGCTCTGCTGGTTGTACTTTCAGGCCCAGTTCTATTGATTTTGGATAGTTGATGAAGGTTCAAAGTTATGAACCTTTGAGCTTACAATAGTGAGCATTATGAATTTAATTCCTTGAGCATTTTAATTGAGTTTAATTCCATCAGCATTATGAATGGTTGTCAAATTTCATCCTCTTACTCCACCCCATCACTTGCATCCCCTCAATCCCTTGACTCAACCCCATCAATTGCCTCCATTTCATCCCTTTACTAGACTTGATTGCATCAAGACCGATTTAAGTGTATGTGGTATGGGCAATACCAGTCCACACAACAGGGACGAATGGAGAGCTGGTGTTAGACGTTCAAGCCGCCTGCTGCCTACCTCAGTATCTAGGACACCCGCAGCAGATGACAAATAAACTCAGGATATGATGATGATGATGACACCTCCCCTTGTCCCTCCCTAATCCCTTGTCTCCACCCCATCCCTTGCCTGCAACCTGTCTGTTGCATGCTCCCCACCAAATCCAACACATCCTGTACCTTACCGCATCCTTTGGCTCCAACCAACCCTTGCCTCTACAGCATCCTGACTACCACTTCCCTTGAATGCAACGCATCCCGTGCCTCCACCCCACCCCTTGCCTCCACGCTACCTCTTGCCTTTAACCTATGCCCTGCCTCCACCCCATACACTGTATACCCAACATCCATTTCTTTTGCCTCCACCCATATTCTTCTTTTGCCTCACTTTTACCGTCACCCCTATCCCATGCATCCTTGCCTCTCCACTTTTGCCTCCACCCCTTTTTCTTGCCTCTGCCCCACTTTTTTCTCCACCCATAACTATTGCCTCTTCCCTCTTTTGTCTCCCCATTTTCGCTTCAACTCTTTACCTTGCACCCTCCCCACTGCCTTCTTCCCTATCACTTGCCTCCTCCCCTATGCATTGCCTTCTTTCCATCACTTGCCTTCTTTTTACACCTTGCTTTATCTCTATCCCTCGATTCATCCACTTTCTCTTGCCTCCTACTCTACCTCTGGCCTTGTCTGCAACCTTGCATCCCCACATCTCTTGCCTTTTTCCAATCCCTTTGTTTATTTAATATCCTTTGCCTTTTCTCCTAACTCTTACCCTCTCAACCCTTGCACAATTCCTTATATATTGCCTCCACACAAATTTCTTGCCTCTTCCTCTAACTAATGTTTCCGTCCTCTTGCCTCATTTTCATTCACTTGCCTGCACTTCCTCTGGCCCCCTTTCTATCTCTTGCCTACTACACCCTACAGCTTGCCTGCTTTTGTATTTCTTGCCAATTCATGGCACTTATGTCTCCTGCAACCCACTTTGCAGGTGCTACACTATTTATACTTAGTCTCACTTTTTATGAACCATTCTCATTTGCTGCTGGGAAGGAAATACCTATGGCAGTGAGTCATCCTATCTGTTCAGTTCAGCCAGGTAAACATCCTGTGCTATCAACACCCATTCTTATTCATTTGGTTACTAGTACAACCTACTCTGATGGGAAAACAACTTTCATCTTTTGGCACCAGACAGCAGAGCAGGGCAAAAAAAGATGTTACTGGCATTCTCTGCATGCCTTTCAGCTTTATTGCTTTTGGAGCCAGCATTAAACAGGCCTAACTATTTTCTTGAGAGATTGTGCGAAGCCATCTGAATAGGTTAGTTGGTAAGTGGCACAAAGTTTGGCAACTGCAGTTAGGTAAACCTGGAATGAACCTTTGCTAAAGCAGTAAAGATACTCCAAGGATGACGCAACTGTGCGTGGGAAAAACCAAGGCTTTGTGGCATAGTTTGAATGCATTCCCTATGAGTGTGTTGCAAAGAATAACTTGGCATCTCCTGAAACTGGGACAGCTAAGTCAGCCAGGTAAACACCAATCGATCAGGCCTATACAAATAGTGAAGATCCAGATCAGCCAACTCCTGCATTTACATTTGGTTAACATTTATTTTGTCAGGTGTAGGCATTTTTAATGTGTTGATCCAGATCTGCAGATCCAGTGTAACTGAACTTTGTTAACATAATTTGATTAGGCCTAAGCAAATGTCTGGATTTGAATCACTGTCACACTGCATGTCAGCTGGTAGATCTTCCAATCCTTTGCCATGACTGGGTCTCGAACCCATGCAGTTAGCAGCTAAGCATTCAGAGGAGTTGGGTAACTACCACTATGCCACAGGTGCCCCTTTCTGAAATGAACATAATACTAAATGAAAAATGGAGTTAAAAGGAAAAGCAACAAGATTGTAAAAATGTGATGCTTTAATTCTTCAACTGTAGTCATTTCTCTGCTGATTGCACATGGATAGTAGGAGTCAGTTTATGCCGTGTAAATCTTACACATTATCAAAGCGCATAACATTCAGAAATAAACTGACATCACATACTGTTAACACATGACATCTTTATCATCGTCATGCCAACACATTTTGACATCATCACATCAATGTATTATAGAATTCAAAATGACATCACATCATGTTTACATTTTATGAAAGGAGACAAGAAATACCACTATACTGTCAATGTCATTTAGGAATGCTAGCAGAAAAAGTAAACAAAATATTATTTTTTTTACATTTTAAAAATGATAAGGTATACATATAAAAAAATATGTAGAAAAAAAATCAATGTCAATATTTAAAAAAAACAACATTATGACAAAAATATAAAAAAATGGATTTAAAAAGTTAAGTTTACAAACATACATCATACAATAGAAATAAATAATAAAATCATATTTTTGTAGAAAATTACTGAAAAATGAAAAAAAAACAAACAACAATGAACAGGAAAGTTAATGTGAAATGCATTCCTACTGACACATGCAGTATGTGGTATATCGGTCTCCATAAATTCATTAAAGTGCAGGTCAAGAAAAAGTAGAGCTAGCCTTGAGGAAAAAAAAAGTCGGATGCTGTACCTACTGAAAACTAAATAGTTTCTTAAAGCTTATATATTATCTAATGCAATATTCATAAGGAGCAATAATTAAACAATTAAAACTTAATTTAAACTGGATGCGTTAGAAAAGTTTCATGTAGGTAAGAAAACACATGAACAAACCCTGATAGAAACACTTAAGTTGTATAATGAATAAAACATAAAAGATGAAAACTAAGCTAGAAATGCGCTTATACTTTTGAATATTAAGCTTCATTACAATACAAGTATTATCTCTAAACTAGCTAATTATAATTAAGCCAGCCATTGGCAAACTGTAGATTCAGAAAGGCCAGCTCCAGGTGGGGTATGTCTGAAGGATCTGCACTAATTGCTACCAAGTGTATAGCAAAATGTCTAAGTACCTTATATGAAGTAACTTAGTATGTTTCCTTCAAAATTTAAACTGGCAAAGGAGTTAAATATTTTTAAAAATAACCAAATATTGGTAAAAATACAAGAATTAGTATAGGTTCTATTCTGCTGAGTACAAAATGATCAGACCAAGGCAAAAAGCACCAGGGGCCGTATTGATAAAAAAAAAAAATCTTAGCTATTTTTCTTTCCTTAAACTACTTTAACTAAGAAATTTTTACTTACATTTGGAAAACTCTTAAGGAATTTTGAAGCTTTAAAGACGAAATTTAAGTACATTTTTTACATCTAAGTATTTCAGAGTTTAAGAAAATTTCTTAATTTATGTCAGAAAAAATAACAAAATTCTTAACAAATACTACCACACCACAGCTCAGCCAGCTCCTACAATCAAGATGTACACTATTTGCAGCCAAGACTCTAGTGATACATTCTCTTACCTTTACACAAAGTTGCTATATGATAATAAAGTATGGATCATTAATTATTATAGCATTTTTAAGCCTTAGGGTTTTATCCGTAAAGTAGTTATATTTTTTTACTAAGTAACTGTTTACAGATTGAAAAAACAACAAAGATTTTCTTGGAATACATTGTTTTAACTTGAGAGATTTTTTTTATATCTAAGAAAAAACCTCAAGATTAAAGAAAATGTCTTTAAATAAGAAAAACAAAAATACTCCATGGATACAAACATTGATTTATGGATTAAAAATATTAAAATGAAACAAAAATGTTCAAACTTCTGAGTTCTTCCATACAATATCCTCTCACCTATTTCCGCTTTTTCTCCATCTGCACCTTGAAGTGTCCATATATATACAATTCATTATGAGACCGTCAAGCAGATCTTGTAACAATATACAAAGGTATAATATACGTGGTGATGTTTAAATATGCTTTAAAAATGATTTTTGTAAGAATCACTTGAAACTTTTCATAACAAATATAATCAACAAGATATACTAGCACTCTAGTTATAACAGCCTCCCAAGAAAAACTATAACAGGAGTCAACTAACTAGACTCTAGTATAGGTGTAACAAATATGTCATAGTATGTCAATCATCTTCACAGCTGGCAGCTGATAGTAGCCTTTAAAACCAAAAAATAGATACAGTTTCAGTGACATTAAGAGGTACTGAGTTTTTAGCAAAATCTGCAACAAATACATAGGTTATTACAGCTGACAAAAATAAGATGGATGCCAATTAATAGAAGAAAATGGTAACTGAATATTTGATTGGTCGATAAAATACACCAAAACCTTTTTATATCCTATGAATTAAACAAAATTCAGTACAAATAAAAAAAATGTAAAAAATATGTTCATATAAAAACTAAGAGTACAATGTAAAACAGATGTCAACTTACATACTGTGATGAAATTCATGGTTTTAAAGGCTGTGCATGCTTTTTTAACCCCATTATGACCCAACCCTTTATTTTCTCTGCAAGTCTAGACTGTGTTTATGAATACAGGTAATGTAATCTACAAAAAAAACTTAAAAGTGCATCATCTCCACGTGCAAGGCGTCATATTGCACGTTCTCAGCTTCTTTGCCCAAAGTACAATATGGAGTTACCACGTTTAAAGTATTAGGTCAAGATGGCCACCATAGGGTAAAAAAAAACAACATGCTTTTGTACAACTATCAAGCTCCTCATCCATTATTATGTAACTGTTGTCCACTCATTTGACAGGCATATGTTTTATTTCTGTAAAGCATAATTTTCATTAGAAATATACGTAAATGTCTTATTTCTAATATATTTTTTATTATAAAAGTATATCTTTCAACCTTAGTAGATAAAAATAAACATTATTTCAAACACAATTTTTATAAGTATAAATAATAAAGCTTGAAAAGAATTTCCTTTCAAAACTATAAAAAAGGAAAGAGTTGCAACATCTTTTTCTGCTAACTTCATACATTAAATGTTCTACACTACAAGAGCAACAATTCTGACCGAGTTTTTTTTTCTTTTTGGTTTGTTTCGCTGGTTTTTGAAATACAACGCAATGACCAATTATGATCATTATAGCGATGTCTAGCTATTTTTTATGGAGGAAGACCCCAAACAAATGTTTGGGTAGAACCACTGGCACACCACAGGTCAACTGGAAGACCTTCCCACATTAAGTCCTTCGCCCCGAACAGGACTCAAACCCATGCGTTTTAGAGGCTAAGCAGTCAGAGGAATTACAAGTTGGCAACACTACGACTCTACTACTGGGTGCCACCTTCTTTATAATGCATGTCAGTTATTCAACATCTTCATTGCATGAATGCGCTTTTTTATTTTCAAAGCATTTTACTAACTGGTTATTTATTTTCAAAATATTTTACTAACTGGATGCTTCCTCAAATTAGACAGACAACATTTACATAATTTTCTGTCATTTTTAATCAAATAACATTATAATAGTGTAATATGCTAGACAAAAACAATAAAATTCAACATTCAAAACAGTAACAGCACTTTAATAATCAGTAATATACTATGCCATAATATGACATCACAGTGAATGCAATCAAATGACATCTTGGCTGCGATTGGTCAATCTAAGCTCACAAGCTGCTATTAGCAGCTCATGTAGCAAGACACCTGATTGGCTAGCACTTAGGCCCTTTAAAATGTATCAGATAATGTATCAGATAACAATAGAATTGTGCCAACTAAACTTTTTAAGAATCATAACAAAGCTCAATCAGTCTTATGTACATTTGTATAATTCAATAACAGTTGAAACTAATATTGCCTTTGAAAATCAACATTTCCAAGCAATAACATTTTTTCAACATATCACGAAAGTCAGACATACAAGCTTTATATAATAATAGGTATTTGTGAAAACCTATCAATGTTAAGATCTTGAGTGAAAAATAAAGACAATCCAAAAGGCAATAAGTGTCTGTTAGACTGTGTAATGAAATTACATTTCATAACAGATAAAAATAGTGTGTATATATATATATATGACAGTCATAAAATAAAAAATAATGTTTTAACCATACAATGGCTGTTATATATTACAATATTATTTTGAGATAAAATCACAAGCAGATTAAAGTTTTAAGCCATTATATGTGCTCGTCATATAATGACTGCTAAAATATAGCTGTAAATGGATGTGATTCACAGGTTTGAGTTTTACATTATAAAATATTATATTATATTTTTTGTATTATAAAATAGTATTTCATTTGAAAAACCCAATGATCTGTTTTATCAATTGTAACAAATTTAATGCATGTATTCTTAATTAAAGACTAACAGATTATAATGTTACAAGTACTTTTTGACAAACAGCTGGAAGTAAGGGAAGTAACTCCATTGTGCTAATTACAGCTGGACTCTGAGGGCAAATTAAATATCATAATCATATCTTTCTGATGATCAAAGCAACAACAAACAAAAAAAGCTGTAAATTAATATTGTTAGGAGTTTACAGATTTATTCTCAATTACAAGACGATAACACAAGGCTCTATTGATGTTATGTAGATTTACCCATGTACTAAATGATTTAATATATTTTCAGGATTCATAAGCATGAAACATGTACTCAATGTAGGCTCAACAAAGAAAAACATTCAAAATAAATTTTTTTTTTATTTATTTCCTTTTCGTTTGACACATTAGCAAGAAAAATCTCTTAGTGTCTATATTAGATGTATTTAAAAAATGATTTGCAGTTTTTTGTTTTGTTTTCAAGACAATTACTACCTTGTCCCATAGAAAGCCCACAAGACAAGTGAAAAGTGCAGTATAAAAAGGAACAGTACTGACAGTAAAGAATGGGAAAAAGGTCAACAGTGTGCTGTGTATTGATGAACCTTTGAGGTGAGAGAAAACAGTTAACAAGTAATCAGTGTGTTGCATCATGAATAAAAATAGAGCAAAGTATCAGTGGTAGACTGACCTATTTAAGGCAATGCATTATTGTTGATATGTCTGGCTGGCTTTCAACTTTCTCCATCTCTCTAGTTCTTTCACTCACTCTTACCATTCTACCTACCCCTCTCTTGTTTTTCTCTCTAATTCTTTCTATGCTATCTTCAATACTTTCTTTGCTGCTTCTCCCCCCACACCCTCTCTCTTCTTATGACTACATATGTGCCCCCACACCCTCTCTCTTCATGACATTTAACTATGCATGTTAGCAATTTTCTTGGTCATTTTGCTTTAACAGTTAGTTAAATTAACTTTGTATCTCGGTAATCTACACTTCATGTCTTTGTTCCTATTAAATAGGTTTTCACTTGACCTAACTAATCACATCCATTGTTTGTCTCTTGTTTTTCTCTTTTCCTTCCCCCTTTCGCCCTCTCTTTTTCTCCCTCCTTATCCATGTCTCTCACTTTCCCTCCATGTTATCCACTCTCTCTACTGCCACTCCAACTGCCTTTTACCTCGGTTATTTCAACAGCTGTTATTTATATATATATATATATATACATATATATCGGTATATATAAATATATATATATATAATTAGCTGTTATCATTACTGTTCTTCTTCATACACAATTCAAAAAGTTACTGAATTTGTATTAATTTGACAGAAGTCATTCAAGTATTTATTTAAATTTTTTCATTAATAAAAATATAATTGTTTTTGTACTGAATGTCACTTTAATAGCCAGCAAAACAATTCTAAAATAGTCCTTGTTTTTCCAATATAGAAGAATAGATAGTTCCCACATCAGTGGCGATCCTTTATCTTCATAATACAGCACATATTTCCAGATTTCGGCCTGCATTAGCTTCTGCCTTCAAAGATGACTGTATTAGACTTTCTTATCAGTGCCTATGACATCACACAGAAACTATCTATAGAAGAATTTAAGAAAAATAATTTTCAAAAAAACTGCAATTTACCTTTAAAACTTTCAATTTTCCTGGTATTTCAGTTAAATGTTTGTATCAAAGGAAAATATAGATGTTGTAAATAGTTATAAACTTGATGGAATATTTCCAAAGACATTTACAAAACAAAGACGCTCAGTTGGTAAAACAAAACTAATTACAAGAATCATTTGGCAAAAGGGTGTTTCATTTTATGAAGAAAGCAAATAAAGCCTGAAAATATAGCCAAGTCATATTTCACTTGATTATACTGGTCTTTTTAAATTAACTTGGAATAAAACATTAAAGTTTACAAAAGAATCTTTAAAGAATACCTGTTTATACTTCATAATTTTTTTATAAACAATGAAAACATAGAGTTAGATTTCAATTGTTTTTTTTGTATCTTTTGAAGTCAGAGCTATAAATTACTAGAACTATACTAGAAATAGAAAAAAAACTTCAGCAGAAAATTTATTCAGTCATACTGAATAGAATAAAATAAAATAACAAGAACAAATTATCAAAATTCATAAGTTAAAAGTGGTTTTCAAAATTTGAAAATTACTTAACCTTAACATAATAAGGGTAAAGGATTTTTTAATTCAATAAACGTAATTAAAAAAAAAAAAATCTTACACAGAAAAAACCAACATCCTAAGGTATATATAAAGAAAATAACTAAAAATGATCTGTAAACTGTAATTTATTAACTCAGGGACTGTAATTAAATTCAAGATTTCTAAATGTATGCCCAAAGACTTGGATTAAAATGGAGACCTAAATTGAACCCTATATAGACAGCAGCGTAGCAAAATTACTTTAACCGGTAGCATTTTTTTTAATACTATTCAACCATATTTGATAAATCAGCTAAATGCTCACTATTCACAACAGAAGAAAAAAACAAACTAGAAAAGGTAGTTGAAATTATTGAATTGCTTGGAAAACTTGAATGAGAAAAAAATAGAGAATTTTCTTTTCAACTGCTTCAGAGACTATTTAAATATGCCTGTCATATCCTCAATTATGAAGTATTAATTTACACCAATGCAGATTCATTAAGCTATTTTTAGTATTAATATGCCAATTTTATCAAAGGTAGACTGACATAAATGTTAACTTGTTGACAAACAGCGGACAGAATGGTAATTAAACGATGGATAATTGGTTTAATTGAAATGAATTTTAATAAATGTAGTGGATGTATATTGGTACATTGAAAGTACCTCTTCAGTTGAAGAAGGTATTATTTGTCAACATTGACGGGCACTCAATGGACTGTCGGTAAAGTTTGTAAACTATTCAAGAACAGTTGGTAATTCCCTTAGATTTATATCAACAAGTGTGGTTGGTAAAGGCTTGATTGAAGATTACTACTATAGTGCAGTAGGTAAGCATGCAAAGTGTCTAAAAATGTTATAACAGGTCGCTGGTTTGAATCCAGCTGTTGTTGTTTTTTTTTAAATATTTTTACTCAATGTATCCATTTGTTTATAAGTAATTCATTAAAATAAAGAATTATACAAATTAAGTAACTTTTGTATTGAAAATAAATCATATCTGTTGTTTAATAGTCTGATTGTACATTCATGAAAATTCAAAACAAAGGAAAAGGTATCACAAGATGAATTCCAACCTGGGACTTTCAAATCAGTGGTAGAACACTTAATCAGCTAATCACTTGACTGCTACAAACTGTTTGAGATATTCATTTATCAGTTTAAAATTGAAAAAAAATTATCCAAAATAGATCGCTGACACTTTACAGAATGAATGAGGTGCCATTCCAATGTTGCCAAATAATATGAAGCACAATGATAACTTTCAGAAACTATGATTTATGTTTACAGTAAAAAGTTAACTGAAAAACAAAACAGTTTTATTCAGAAGATATAACACACACACATAAAGAGATAACAGTCATGTTTGCTATGGTGAAATGATGACTCCAAATTCATTAAAAAAGGGCAATATAGCAAACAAAGAACTAATTACTTGGTACATACAGCACTGGAATTTGTGAAGGGAATTTAGGATAAAATCAGTTCATATTTCATCTATTTTTTAAATCTCCACTCCACTGAGATAATATTTACGTTACATATTCATAACCAATTATATATAAAATCAACACTACATCTGAACAGCTGATAGGCTTAACAATTACATATCCCATAACAAATGACAGCCTGGGACCCTGTATCAACATCAATATTATCTATATATATGTACAGTTAATATTGATTATTACTGCATGAAAACTAACCCTTCAATCAATAACAATCAGTTTATTTCAAGATCAATCTGCACCAATCAACAGAAATATTGCATCTATAAATCAGAGAAATTTCATGATTACATTATCTTGCATTTCAAAGATTTGTAAAACTGCATTATCGCTTGATATACAGCTTAGTTATAAGACATGATCTATATAAATCAGTACAGTTACATGATCAACTGTAAAGTTACATCATCAACTGTACAGTTACATTATCAACTGTATAGTTACATTATCAACTGTAGATCAGTCATAATGTTCAGTTTTATTGCAGCATACAGCCTTGTAACTTATTGCACACATATCATTGACAGATAATACCATGGCATTTCAGTAGTTTGTATCAGATATACTGATTGGCTACAAAGTCAAGAAAAATATGTTCTCAGCCAATGGGCTGCTTCGTAAGAATCTAAAACAAATTTATTTGTCTTTGGCTGAGTTGATCTTGAGTTCCAATGTTTGAATCAATTGAATGGCTGGTTTTAATCAGCAGTGTATCTTTATCTATATAACGGAGACATGTACACAGAAAACTATCACAGATGCCACAAACAACATTGTTCATCTTTTTTCTTCTTCTATTAACAGGACAATATACAGAGTTTATCACACAATAAAAACAAAAATATATATATAGTTTCCTAGTCACTGGGTTGTATCTCATAAATATTCTAGGCTGACGATCTAAAGGACACGATAACAGTAATAGGCCACTTTGATCTCAGTTCTGCTCATAGAGCCATTGTGGTACAGCCGCACTTTTCCAAAGGTTACTTTCATATTTAAAGTGACCAGTTTGCTTAAAAACTGAGATTTAAAAAGGGGTCTTTCTATATATTATGTAATCTGATTTGCAGCTCTCACATGATTCTATACTTGTTTCAAATCTATGTCGTCTGAATGCAATATTTGTTTTTTTTAAAGGTTTATCAGTTACAGCAGCATTTATAGTCATTTGGTGATTCAACTAGCATAAGTCAATTATTGGTGAAAAAAAAGAAGCTTGTGGCAAAGTTCCTGTCCAGGCAAAAAATGCCTACATATGCAAACTAGCTGTATTTTTAGGTTTTACAACACTTGATACGTCATCCGCCGACAAACTAGGTGTAAAACGCCCTCATCTGAACAAAGTTCTTGCTGCATGTAGCTCTTGAACTCAGATGCAAGAGTGGAACATTACAATGGCAATAACTTTTCCTGCTAGGCCAAGGTCATCTCACATTAAATATTTTTTCTATCAAATTCAGCATATTTCAGTTCACCTACAGCAAGGGAAAAGTCATTTTTCTAACTAAGAAGATGGGTATTCTGTCTGGATTAAACATTTAACTGGTTTGAGAGCTAAGAATAACAAGTTGATTAAGGCCAGTATTCACCAACCATTCTTAAGCCTAAGTCATAATTTTTATACCAACAAAAATAAGCTTATTTATGAAGTTTCAATGTGATTTAAAGCTCAAAGTTGTAAAGTTAAAGTGTCCTGAAAAATACAGACATGTAGCTTAATACATAAAGAAGATATTATAGACTGAAATCCATGACTTGAGCAATTCGTTCCAAGAATTGTTGGTGCATACAGGCCTACAGTAAAGATGCATGGTTTAGTTAAGGAAGGCATCTTCAAGATTTTTTTTTAACACAAATTTGGTGACTTATCAGAAAGAGAAACAATGTTAAGCATTTCGCATTTTAACAACAGTATTTTGAGCGAGATAACAATATTAGCAAAAAATATAAAGGGTTTTAAAAAATGGAAATTTTTCCTTCAACCTTTTATGTGGAAAAGACCTGAAGAAACTCTGAAGGCAATATGTATATATTACTTAAGATTTTAAGACAATACAAAACTATCAACTACTGTTATTATGTTTAAGAAATTTTGTTTGGTTCAACGAAGAATATTACACATAAGTCATGATCCAGTCATCAATATTAATGACAAAAGATGGCTATACATGAACAAAACAACTAAATTTTTTTATTATAAAAACATAAAAAAAAGTCACATCTGCAAGAAAATGGATTCAATTTGAATTATGTACAGATACTTTATTTTAAGTACTGATATGACAATTTTGTTATGACAATATTGTGAGAATTTTTAAAAAGCATCTAAAAATAAAATAATCATTTAATATGTTAAAAATTTGTTGATAATTTTGCATTAGTATTACTATGAGCAAAATCAGTTTTATTAGTGATTCAAATTAGTAGGTTTTGAAATGATTAACCAGGGATCATTTCAATAAGCAATCTAGTTTGTTTCCTTACTAAAACAAAGAAACTGTCTTAAAGTTTGATCTTGTCTCTAATATAAATGGCAGATTTATTTGAAAGTACCAAGTTCATTCTATTCTTGGGGAAATAGTCTTAGATCCAGATCATTCATGTCATGGTGGGAGCCTTCAAATCTGCATCCACACAAATAGCTGCAAAATATTTAGATATACCATTGATACCCATGCCAGAAATTGTTAATAAAAAAAAAAGTTTATTTATGAATTAAGCATGACAATGGTTAAGATTTTATTTTTTAATATCTAAGAAAAGATTTCAAAATTTCTTGGCTGAGGTAGGAAAAGTAACCAAAAAGATTGTTCATAGATATTAGCCCTGTGGTCCAAAATTGAGGGATACATTTTATTTTATTTAGCAATATATCCCATAATTCTCAAACAAAGCCTACATTGTGGGTACCCATTAAAAATTGTCATATCAAGGTGTTTCTAATGAGTACTAACAATATATATTTTGGAGTGGAATAAAGTAAGTCATCATGAGTATACTCCCTTTATCTGGAACTCTTCCAACACAAAGCCACATATGTTATATCAGACTATTTGAAGAAGTTATTGCGTATTTTACTTTCCAAAGTCCTAGGACCTTTTTTAGACCACAAAACTGCTGAATGAAAGTCTTGCAAAATAATGTAGAAACAAAGCAACATTTGTTAACATTGAATCTCTAGTCTTGGCATCATGGAAAAAGATTCTGGACTCTTTACTTTCCATTTACAAACCATCTAGGCCTTGGTACCAAGATCAGATGGCTATCAGTTGGATTTGTCTGATAAGGATCTGTAGTATATGCACCAAAAGGCTCATACAATATGTCTAGTTATGTTTCTATCAAGATGTTAAAAAATAACTAAGAGGAAACACATTAATCCAATAATATTTTAACAGAGCAAGGATTTATTGGTGTGAAGACTTTTGTTCAAACAAGGCGCATCTGTTTAAAATGACATCATGACCTTGCTATTTCCTTCATGACTTTGTGACCTTGACCTTATTTTATCAAGCTTGGGGCTTTTATATGGTCAATGGCATGTGAGATACCTGCACAGGAAAACCAACATCTTAATGGTCTTAAAGTAAGCTTCCTTTACCCATGTGTCAGCTGCAGATATATGGGAGTTGTTAAAAAATATTGGAAAGTCCAGTTTGGCAAATCATTTTCCTTAAAATCAAATATCTGATAAGGTAGTTATTTTATTTCTATTTTAGATTATGGTACCAGTCAAAATACTTACAAAGATTTCTTAAATTATCCCACTTATCCAGCTGTGTACATATCTTGCATTTACAGTAGTTATACAACTGAAACAATGCTTTGTCTATAATATGCCACAATCTTTAAATATTATCTTGTTTTTATTGTTTTCTTGGAAGGAACTGATATCCTAAATATGATCTACGGTCCTTATATACTGTCAAGCAATATTAAGCAAGAGTGGCCATTCTCTAGTGTGTCATTGGTCAGAATGGAATTAAATCTAAATTTGAATAATCATTTACTAAGGTTAAAAACCAGTGAGTCTGTGTCAAGGGCAGTCTAAGAGAACTGACTGATCAAAAAATATTTATTTTATATTTTTAACTAATCACAAAAAAATATTTTTTAAACTAATCAAATCCTAAATTGTGATCAAAAGACAAGCTTATGTTCTATAACCTTAGTCCTGATGTTCAGTGACCCTGAATGTAAAAATGTCTGGTAAGCTCAGTGTGCTTCAAAATGTCATGTTGGCTGAGTGTGCTTAAATTGTCAGATTGGCTGACTGTGTTTAAAATGTCAGGATGGCTGAGTGTGCTTAAAATGTCAGGTTGGCTGAGTGTGCTAAAAATGTCAGATTGGCTGAGTGTGCTTAAACTGTCAGGTTAACTGAGAGTGCTTTGTCAGGTTGGCTGAGAGTGCTTAAAATGTCAGGTTGGCTGAGTGTGCTAAAATGTCAGATTGGCTGAGTGTGCTTGAACTGTCAGGTTAACTGAGAGTGCTTTGTCAGGTTGGCTGAGAGTGCTTAAAATGTCAGATTGGCTGAGTGCGCTAAAAATGTCAGATTGGCTGAGTGTGCTAAAAATGTCAGATTGGCTGAGTGTGCTTAAAATGTCAGATTGGCTGAGTGTGCTTGAACTGTCAGGTTAACTGAGAGTGCTTTGTCAGGTTAACTGAGAGTGCTTTGTCAGGTTGGCTGAGTGTGCTTAAAATGTCAGGTTGGCTGAGTGTGTAATCAGATATACCAAACAATGGAAAGGACCTTTACCTAATGTATCCATCATACTATATTTTTCACAATAAAGTTCAACTTGATGTTTAAATTTAAAAATGTGTGATGTGACTATACAATTTTTTGTGCTTAAGTCTTTTTTTCAAAAACAAATAAAAAAATGGGGTGATTTTTAATTGTGACTTTCAATGAAAAATGGAACTGGTCAAGTCTATGTAAGAAATAAAAATTGATAACTGAATCCTATGAAGGATGACTTCTTGGCTGTTTATAGATGCCTTCCTCCATTCAAACTTCTTTCAATGGCAGTTCTCATAAAAAGATAAATGGCTACCTGAGATTTTTCCCCTTCCTTATAAATTCCATTGGAGCTTTTCCCTATATATAAGGAACTGTGTTCCACCCTAACTTGAAGAAATAAGGATAGGTTTATACAACAGTAAGATGCTGGATGCCTTCTTATTACATTCTATTAAAAAATGCACTTGATGTTATTTATAATATACATATAAATGAGCTGACTCTTGGCTTCAGTATACAGAAAAACAACACAGATTTTAAAAACATTAGATGTTGGTTTTCCTGCAATTCAACTAGCTTCATAACAACAATATACAGAAACTTCCAGAAAATTATCTATGTTGCTGTAGTGGCTGACGAGGGGCGTGACTTTTGTTCCTGAGCTTGCGAAGAAGAGAGGGCAATCTGTGAAGTGGGTGGGGTAAACAAATGTTCATCCTTCACAGACGACTCGTGAGTGTGTCTGCTACTATCTCTGCTATCAGATCGTACACTGTGCTGCTGCGTTGACGACGCGAACGTAACACTGGGACTGCTCCCATGACCCGAAGATTTATTCCGGCCTCCCGGACTCGTGTGAGCCGAGGTTGTCTCGATCTTAGAGTCTTTTCTAAACACAGAACATCCTTCTAGTTTATTCTGCTGCTGTTGTTGTTGCTGCTGGGAGATTTCTGCAGCTCGTGCTGTTACATCCTTATGTGTGAGGGAGATACACACGTCTCCAACGGTGAGTCTGTGACAGTCGAGACCGTATCGTTTAGATGTCCATTCTGGTTCACATGATGACCATCCCTGACCAAACACAAAAAATGGATGTTCTACTGTCGCTTCTACGGTCACCTGCAGAATAGAAATGGTGTACAAATTAAAATCAACACCTCACCTTGTCATATTACAATCTACAAAATTCTATCAAAGTATTGATTTTATGTTGTTGTTTTTTAACAAAAAGATCATTTTAAACTATTATGGATAATGCAAACAACATAACTGCCAGGGTAGTTAGGGCTTAAAAAAGGAATATTTGAGTTATTTGTAAAAAGAGAATTCAGTTTTGAGTTTATTTGAACAGGAGTCAAGTTCTAGATCAAGTTTACACAAGTTTCCCTGGTTTATTTTGCGTCTGCTTATATCTGTCTGCTCGGAATTTCACTCATGTAAGATAAGAAGGGAGGAGACGCCAAATATTTCTAAGTTTGAAAAAATCCCTTGCTTTGTTTATCTTGTTGCATTTATTTGCCTTAAGAAATGCTCCACGCCTCGTTTCTATGGCAACAATATGGCAATTAATGGGAGAAAACGAAGTGATAAAGCTAAATTCTTAATCAAACAATGGCAGAAAAGATAAGAAAGCAATGAGTTGTACTGATATAACAAAATCAAACACATTTGTTGAAATCACCTAAGAAAAGGAAAAGAATTTAATAACTGAGAAAAACTTAAATTGAAGACGGTTTATTGCATTGTTGTAATATAAAAATTAAATAATATGAGGCACAATTATATACCTAAAATTGATGCAAATAACATTTGGTTTCATTATAGAAAGTTTTTTTTATTTCTTTACTTAGAGCTATTATATTTACTGAAATAGCATGCTTTGAGGAAAATATAATTTTGTACCCATGAAATTTAGAGCAACTATTCAATCTACAGTGTATAACTCGACAGTAAGAAATATCTACTTACAAACAACATTTAAAGGGAATATAACATTGACAGTGAGGGGTGCTGGCGTAGTGGTTGAGCCACCGACTCGTAACTCCTCTGACTACTGAACCTCCCACCACATGGGTTTGAGTCCCATTCAGGGTGAAGGACTTAACGTGCGAAGGTGTTCCGGCATACCATGCGCCAGTGGTTCTACCCAGACATGTTTATGGGGGTCTTTCTCTATCAAACTAGATGTTGCTATAATAATAATAATTGGTTGCTGCCATGTATTGCAAAAACAAAACAAACATTACTAGAGACTATGTAGCAAGTAGTATGGATCATGATAACACACCCAGCTATATCATCCTGACACTGGGCCAACCAATCATGGTAACTGCATTAGTTAACTTCTATAATTGCTACAGTGTTAGTAAGGGAGCTACTACAATCATTCTGAATGATTTTGGTATGTCACTGCCCAGGTTTTAAACTCTTGCCCTCTTGTACCAAAAGGGTCAAATGGTACAAATGATATAGGCTTCAGATTAATTAGGATAGGCAGATCAATGGTTCAAGCGTTGTAAATGACATGTGATGTTGGTTATTTGGCAAAACTATTTACTAAATTACTATGCTCTATAACTTCAAATAGATATTACCTTAGTACTGGTTTAACCCAGTATGTGGACAGTGGAGAAGGATTATTATCAAGTAAAAGACATTTTTTCTCAATTGAAAACAGAGAAATAAATTTGAACTAAAATAGGCCATCCAATCAGTTACATCACAGCAATTATCTGTGATACATGACAGCTTTTTGAAGGTAATCCCCTTTATATTTTGCACTCTGCCAGACAACCTTATGATGCTCGGCACTGTTGTCACCGAGCTTGGCATGAAATCTCTATTGTCATGTTTAGCATCCTTGTGCAAACAATACCTCCAGATGACGTTAGCGGAAAGAATAAAAAGCCTCGCTGAATTATGTTACACCAAAGATGGTTTACGCATTAACCAGTGTGACACAATCAGAAAATGTGCATCTCAAATGTAAAAACTGTTATATGACAATAGCAAGATAATAAAGGCAAGCTGTTAAAGTCTGTCGGAAAATCTCTTTGTTCAAGCCGTTGTTACGTATTGATCAAGTACATAAGCAGCTTTAGTGGTTGACCTTATTTTCCTGTGTCTTTAATGCCTTATAAACAAGGACTCTCTCAGGACACTAGGACAGAAAAAATGTATTTTAACTAATGCAGTCTTAACAGAATTGTACTTAACAGGATCTCGGGGATGTGGATGACCTAATTTCTTTCAGGACATAAAAAGCAACTGTCCTCAACCATCTCCTTGCTATATTTGTTGCCTTTAATAATGCTTAAAAAAACTACATGCATAAAACAATTCAAGCAAATATCAGTATATCAAGAAATAGTGTATTCCCTGATATAGTGTATATCCTGATTTAGCAAATATCAGTATATCTTGATATAGTGCCTGTCCTGATATAGTATATTGCCTGATACAGTGCATATACTGAAAGAGTATATATCCTGACTAACTGTATATCCTGATATAGTATATAACCTGATACAGTGTATATCCTAATATAGAGTACATCCTGATATAGTGTATATCCTGATATAGTATATAACCTGATATAGTGTATATCCTAATAAAGAGTATATCCAGATATAGTATATATCCTGATGTAGTGTATATCCTAATATAGAGTTTATCTTGATAAAGTATATATCCTGACATACTGTGTATCCTGATATAGTATATAACCTGATATAGTGTATATCCTACTATAGAGTATATCCTGATATAGTTTATAGTCTGATAGTGTTTATCCTGATACAGTATATATCCTGACATACTGTAAATCCTGATATAGTATATAACCTGACATAGTGTATATCCTGATAGTGTATATCCAGATACAGCATATATCATGATAGTGTATATCCTGATAAGTATATATCCTAATATAGTGTGTATCCTGATATAGTGTACATCCTAATACAGTATATATCCCACTATAGAGAGAGCAAGGGCCTGCTATCTTGATCAACAATTTTTAACCTAAGCATGATCATTAAATGCTTAGCGGACTTGGAAGCTGTGAAGAGATAAGCAGACAGGTACAATCAGAATTTGCTAAATTGAAAAGTTTTTTTTGTTAATTTGTTACATCACCAACACAATTAAAGTCATATTGGCGATGTCCCACTAAATTATTGGTAGATGTAGACCCAAGACTACAGTCTTCACCGCAGGTTAGCTGGCAAACCTCCCTACATGAAAGTTCTCGCCTGACCAGGACTTGAACCTGCGTGGTAAGAGGCAGATGAAAACTTAAATGAGTATGTTAGTATACCAGCAATAAATCTATGAATAACAAAAACAAATGAAGTCAAAGCCAAATGACTGGCATACACATTGATGACCTTATTTGAAGCAGATTTAAATGATATGTGGTTTAAAATTGAGGATTCAAACTCTGGACCACATGAGATACCATCCAGTTCTCTACTGTCTGTGCCAATGAGTATTGTTACATGTTTAGCATAATTTTATTATACATTGTGACTGACACAATGTTTATATTCAAACTTCAACATCACCCATGTTAGGATTTTGAAAAAATTGATTTTATCAGTTCAATAGGATTAACATCAGGCCCAGTGAATGGTCAGTCATCATTGTTTTGGTCAGTCTTCTATGCAATATGTCTTAAATTGTTTTGCACCAATAACATTGTTCCAATATCTCCTGAGATATTACAAGACCATTTTCTTCCTGTGGTTTAAAAAATTAGGAATCATATTTTTATGGTTCTATAAAAAAGCAATTCACTTTTCTGAAATTTAAATTTGTAATAACACTGCAGTTGTCTCAACAATATTACTAAAATTAATCTGCTAATAATGCTTATAAAATTTTATTGCCACAGTACAATAATTTTTCAAACTAACAAACAATTATCTACTTACATTTTTATTTAGTTTTTTTTTAAATTTAATCTCGGGCCCCTTATTGCGTGAGGTTAAGTCCAAGTTGGGGCTAGAACGTTTGAAGGGCGCTCACCCAGCCCTTTTTAAGCCCCGACCTTTTGCCCCTTAAATGCCAACAAACAGCGCCTGTTTGCCCTTTTTAAGACCGCCCATTTACTTTTGATTAATCAATTAAATTACTGATGGAGAAGCCCCGAGACTTAAACTGGGGACAGAACCATAGGTGCACAAAGGTTAGCTGGAAAACATTCCCACATTAAAGTTCTCACCCTGACCGTGACTCAAACCCACATGGTAAGGGGCCAAGGAGTTACAAGTCAGCGACTCTAACCGCACAGCTAAAGGTGCCCCAAATAAAAATGCTTAGTTATTTTATTATTTTCTCATATCAACCTGCAATGCTAGTCTCAGTCGCAAACAGTATGAATCCTGATCTGACAAATCCCCTTGGGTCTGTCTGTCTGTCGGATCTGTTTTGACGCTATTTGCCCAGCTCTAAATTGGTTAAGAGTTAAAAAATAAAGTGCATACATTATTGTCTTTTTTTTTCAGCATTTGCTTGTGATTAAGCTCAATTTGGCAGAGATTGGATGCAAATTAACATGTTGCATGCATGGTGCAAAATGCAATGCATAAAATTCGGGAGCAATATGAGAAAAAATATGGCTTTCTATGCACACTTTTTATCTAGTCTGAGGCCATTTTCTATTCAATGAGATGAAAATTGCTAAATTTCTAAAGCCTTAGAGAAATGTCATCCACATTATAAATACAGGTTTGAATTATTCTTTTATCTCACAAGAAAATGGGCATGAAAAAAAAAAGGAAGAAAAAATATGTCAGAGATGGATTTTTTGCGAGTTTAACAAGTAGAAAGAAGACTTATCTAAAGAAAATGTTCAGTACAGAGGATTGGAAATAAGGAAAAAACAAAACAAAACTGTTTTATGCTAATAGGACAGGAATATTTTCTGATATTTTTAAAATATAATATAAAAACTGTAACAATAGCAGGAAGGGTTTGGAGCTTGAAAAAGGATTTGGCCTACTATAAGCTATGTTAACATTCATCATGCTTCTATTTGAATTAGGGACACTTGTGGCATAATGGTAGAGTTATGGACTTGTGTGACATGGACTCTGACTGCTAGACTCCCACTGCATGGGTTCGAGTCTCGGTTGGGCTGAAGGACTTGTGGGAAGGTCTTCCAACAGATCTGCAGTGCGCTGGATCTACCCAGACACATGCCTGGGGTCTCTCTTGACCAAAATAGCAGGACATTGCTTTAATGACCATAACTGTGTCACTGCAATTTATTTCGAAAAACAAACATAAAAACTGTTTAAATTCACTTGGTAGCAAATAAGCATTTTTCATATATATGTTTAAAGAAAAAAAAAATCTAAAGCCCAACAAATGATGTTAAAAAATTAATTCTGACCAATTAATTAAATGTGAACATAAAGTTCTTCAATAGATTGTATTTACTTTAGGTTTGGAAAATGAAAAAATAATTGTTTTTGCTTATTGTGTTCAGCATCCCACCAATAGTATTTAAGTTATCTGGAGATGGTGTCCACTTGAAGCAGATATAGTGATGCGTTCACTGACTATAGCATGCCGTGGACACCTGGCATGTTACCACACCCAGTCACATTATCATGACACTGGGCCAACCAGGTATGGAACTACCCTTATATTTGTTTGAGCGTTAGTAAAGGGGCTATACCACTTCCATTTATAACAACTTTTGTTGCAGCCCAGCATCATACCCAGGGCCTCCAATACCTGGAGCTGATGCTCTACCGATTAAACTACTAGTCATACAGAATAAGGCTTGATAGTGAGACATGTTTTTTTTTAAAACACATATGAATTTTGGATCTATGCAATACTATTACATGGTTACTTTAAAGGTGGTATCTTACAGTTTATCTATACCTAATATCTTATTGGAAAGTAATAATCAATTAATAAAAATTGGTATCTAGAAAAAAAAAGAATGAGTGATGACTTTTGACTCTTGTCTAACATCATGGTCAAGAAGGAAGTTATCAAAGCTTAAAGGTGGTATCTATAGTTTGCCTATATCTAATACATGTAACTACATCTTGCCCTTGCCCTGGGAAATTTGGGACTTAATTGCTCCATACAATCATACTTAAGTATAAGTAAAGTCTGTTTATAACACTACTAACAGTTGTTATATTATAGAAATTATGAAATAAATTATATTTTATGCAATTTTTTACCAAATCTATAAATAAGCATGATGGGGATTCCAGCTAAAAATAGCCATTTACATCAGAGCAGATTACCCGGATGATGATGTAGAATAATCTCGTAAGTGTGTACTGTACTTGCATGGCTCTCTTAGTTTAAAAATAGCCAACTATGCAGTATGGCTAAGATGGAAAATATATTTTTGTAATGACAACTGATGTGTTTTGCTTTACTTTTCATGTGCATCTAGGGCATCAATAAACAGTATTTTGTAGGATCTTTTCTGGTAACAATAATTTATTTGGTTGCATGAAAGAAAAAAAAGGTCCAAAACTGTCAGATACCACCCTTAAATAACCAGTAGTAAACTGTTTGTTACCAGCTTGTCCCTTCAGGCATTGGTAACATTATGAACATTGTACTAATAAAGATGCAGAATGGATAAAGCCTGATCCGATTCCTAGTGGGAGCTGGCTAATCAGGATCTAAACTTTCTGCCTATGCTATGACTAATCTAAAATTGTCTAAGAGTTAAACCAAACTTTCAGCAAAAAATAAAATAAAATGAATAACAGACAACTACATTTCTTCTCCAGATGTATGGATCATAAATTTATATATATATATATATATATATATATATATATATATATATATATATATATATATGCTGTAACCATTACATAAATGTCACATTGTTCAGATAATGAGCCTTTTAGTACTTGGCCTAAGTAATTAACAAATCATAAGCAAAAAAGTTATACTTCCACCATTTTAAAGGATTCATGATATTTCACTGGTAGGATAATCACTGTCTGATATGTCTATGGATAGTCACTGTCTATTATGTCTGTGGATATGTTTGTTTTGTTCTTAAAAAACATTGCAGCGACCATTTATGATCAATATAGTAACGTCAAGCTTTTTGTTGGAGGAAGAACCCAGTCACATGTCTAGGTAGAACCATAGGCGCTCCGCAATTCAGCTGGAAGACCGTCTCATGTTCAGTCCTTTGCCTTGAACGGGACAGTCAATATTGATAAAACTTTATTGAATTATTTTTTAATAATTGGTTTTCTAAACAAATCCCTCTAATAATGTCTTAATAAGTTTATTAATGATTATGGAATCAACAATTTCCATCTAGGGTTGTTTTTGTTCAACTTCTCTGCACAAGGTGAAATTATAGCATTTGCCAATGGAAATGTTTTTATGAAAACCTTAAAGTCAGCATCACATAGACCTTTTTTTATATAATTAGAAGTGTTTATGCTAGAACTTCAAAGCTGTAGGCCAATTTGACCTATCACTTCTGAAAACACTGGGCCAATTTAATAATCAGTGGGTCATTTAAAATGTTTTTTTTTAGTAGCAAACATCGCAAAAAATGTCATGAGATTTCTGATTACCCAAGCACTTTACTTATATATCGCATTATTAAATGTGAAGTGTCTATTAATTATGATCAACAGAGTTGTTGTTCGTACCAGAAGTCGCTAGTGCATATAAAGTCTATCCAATACAGCCGTTTTTAGGTGATGCCGAGTCGGTCTATTTTTAGCAGAAACTAGTTTGTGTACAAGCCAGGCTTAAAATTATGACCGATTTGATCAAAAATAAGGTATTTTTTTCTGTTTTATCGATTCTTTACTTTTATTTTCAGGAGCCAAAATGACCCAATCAGTTCAAAAATGTGCGCCAACTCTAAGAATTCCGTGCCAATCCCGAAAAGGCACGCTCTAGCCTAAACATTGATTTAGGGATTATTTTTGTTTGTTTGTGTTTTGTTCATCACACCGACACAATTATGGTCATATGAAACTGATATCATTGCTAAACTAGAAACCTTTGCTAAACCAGAAACCATTGCTGAAACCAGAAACCTTTGCTTAACCAGAAACCATTGCTGAAACCAGAAACCTTTGCTTAACCATAAACCACTGCTCAAACCAGAAACCTTTGCTAAACCAGAAAGCATTGCTCACCAAAAAAAACCTTGCTAAACCAGAAACCATTGCCGAAACCAGAAACCTTTCCTAAACTAGAAACCTTTGAACCAGAAAGCATTGCTGAAACCAGAAAGCAATGCTAAACCAGAAACCTTTGCTAAACCAGAAACTATTGCTAAACCAGAAACCATTGCTGTAACCAGATACCTTTGAACCAGATCCCTATGCTAAACCAGAACCCGTTGATTCAGAAACCTTTGCTAAACCAGAAACCTTTGCTGAAACCAGAAACCTTTGCTGAAACCAGAAACCTTTCCTAAACCAAAACCCTTTGCAGAAACCAAACTTTGCTAAACCAGAAACCTTTGCTGAATCGAAAACCCTTGAACCAGAAACCCTTGTAAAACCAGAAATCTTTACTAAACTAGAAACCTTTGAACCAGAAACCTTTGCTAAACCAGAAACCTTTGCAAAACCAAAAACCTTTGGACCAAAAACCTTCGCTTAACCAGAACCCATTGCCGAAACCAGAAACCTTTGCAAAACCAGAAACCTTTGCAAAACCAGAAACCATTGCTGAAACCAGATACCTTTGAACCAGAACCCTATGCTAAACCAGAACCCATTAAATCAGAAACCTTTGCTAAACCAGAAACCTTTGCTGAAACCAGAAACCTTTTCTAAACTAGAAACCTTTCCTAAACTAGAAACCTTTGCTAAAACCAGAAATCTTTGCTAAACTAGAAACCTTTGAACCAGAAACCTTTGCTAAGCCAGAAACCTTTGAACAAGAATTCTTTGCAAAACCAGAAACCTTAGCAAAACCAAAAACCTTTGGACCAAAAACCTTCACTTAACCAGAAACCATTGCCGAAACCAGAAACCTTTGCAAAACCAGAAACCTTTGCTAAACCAGAAACCATTGCTGAAACCAGAAACCTTAACTAAGCCAGAAACCTTCACTAAGCTAAACAAAAACCTTTGCTTAATCGAAAACTGCACAAACATGGAACAAATATCATCATCAGTAGTTCAATGAAAAGTGACCCTCATGATTTAGTCTTGATACCTTTTTAGTAATGCATTGAAATGAAACCTTTGAAAAACTTAGATTATACTTGCAAATGCCATGAAAAATGATAACAACATACTGTTATATGCATATTCTGGGCACTTGTATGTGTATAACATAAGATGGGTAAATGTCATCCTATATCATTATTGGATTACCAACTCAAAATACAACTCACTTAAAGAGGCTGACGTCAAACGATTACATAAGTGGAAAGTTCCCGCAATGACCTACTCCTATAAAAAAGATAATTTAAGGTATTTTTAGATCTTATGTCAGCATTTATATTATGATTAAACTGATAGCTGTGCTCGATTGTGCCACACACACTTTGTTAAATACAAGTAGAAAATTCATTCTGCAAGTTTTTTTTAAAGTTACTGAGCATACTAAACATAATTTTGATCAATGCTTGCACATCAATGGCAGGCTGTATTTTCTTCCATAATTTTTTAGTGTATCCAGTAAAAATGTATCCAATGAATTGTACCAAGTCAAAATCACCCTAAAAAATGGGGCATCCATGACCATAGGTAGAATCAGCTATTGTAACTCCTCCGACATGTAGTGTGGGTTCAATTCCTACACAGGGTGTAAGCAAAATGGAAATCTTACCACTGACCTACAGAAATGTGTCCAAGGGCTTCTTTCAAACAAAACAGCTGGACATTTTTTATAATAATGTAACTGTGATGCCATTTTTTAACCCAATTTAAGATATTCTTTTAATTAAATAATTATGACCACTAACAGTCCACTAACTTAAGACTTTTGAATGTTTTCTTGACTCATACATTACCTTTACTTTATGTTCCCCGACGACAAAGCTGAGCACTGCAGTACCCTGAGCTTGATTCGCCTCTATCTGTACCACTGTACTCGAGTCTATTTTGAGATCACTGCTTATTTCCGCACTTTGTACAAAGTCACTTGTTTCCAAGTCTTCAACACGTTTCAGATCCCCATTCGCTAACTGTATAATGGACCCTTTCATGAAGTGCTGCGGGTACTGAAGGTGTGAATTTGGAGGTGGCGGGTAGCCGCTCACTCCCTGCACATTCTCCCCACCCCCCATGGCCGCACTTTGTGCCTGGCTCTCACGCTCAGTCTCTTTTTTTGTTTTAGTCCGTTTAGGTGCGGGTTCTTCTGTGTTAATGAAAGCACTTTGTTGTGGATTACCTAAAATAGAAACCGAGCTGCTGGCATCTGAGGGTCTAAGAATTCGGTGTTTCAAACTCCCTTCCCTGCCACTCGGCACTTTGTAAATGTCGGACACACTAGAGGAAAGTTCACGTTTATGAGCCGGCGATTCTCGCGATAAACCTGCTACTGTTTGACGTGTTGGCTCAATAAAATCTGTTGGCCCACTGTAATGGTGGGTCTGCTCTTCCTTTATAATACCAGTAGTACTATGCCTGCGCTGAATATCGAATTCTTGCTGCTGATCACGGCGGAATTTACTTTCATCACGTTCACTGTTACCTAAGTAGGCCTTCCCACTACCTGGAGAGGCCTGTTGCATGTTTAGCAGTTGAAGTTGTGATATAGTTGAAGCGCTTCCTGCCGAGTTGCTGTATGGGGAACGGGGGACCTGAGACACTGCATGGGAACCCATGCTCTGCAAGACTGCCGAGTAGGAGCCAAACTGAGGGTCAATAGGGCCATGGATGACAGAAGGGTTATAACCAGCATACTGGCTGTTGTAGAAAACATACGGATTAAAACTGCCACCACCGTGTGATGTCATCTGTGGACTGTATGGACCGCTGGTTCCAGCGGCTGTTGTGAAGGTAGCTGGATACCGGCCTGTGTCAGAAACAGACTGAGGAGGTCGGAAAACACTGCCAGTGACGTGGGGACCAGCCCCGACAGCACCTGTGATAATGCTACGAGAGGTCCCCTCGTGAAGACCTATAGCCCCTGACCGCACCAGGTGTCCTGGCATTAACATGCCCTCCGCAGGAGTGACAAGGGGCTGAGGTTGCCCCGCAGACACCGAAGCATCAGTGAGTCGACCGAGAGAATCGTTGTTGCTCCCAGTAGAGCTGCCAGTCATTCTATTCCTGTCATACCCATTAGAGCCCGACATTCGCTGACGGGAGTCCACATCATTTCCGACAAACTTCCCACTGGGCTTTGCAGCACATTTAGTCTCAATGTTAGAATTGATATCCTTCCCCTCTGATGCTTCCGTCTGATTTATGATATTTCCTGAACTGACGCCCAGCAGAGCTGCCTTAAGAAGGAGATCTTTTGGCTGCGAAGTGCCAAGACTTTTAGCATCAACAAACAAGGAAGCGCAACCATTCACCCAGGTGATTATAGGTTGAGTTGGCTGGCCATCCTTCAAAGTTAATCTGTTGTGGGTGAAATGATGGATGCTACTGTTATTGTTGTTCTGATGCTGATCAGAGGCAGCTAGAGTTGTCCCCCCATTTGTGTGCTTTTCTCCCTGCCAAGACCAGGTCCCTTCAACACCAGGTGGCGTTGGTGAGCTGAATATCTCGGAACACAAGAGTGACTGGGAATCTTCTGAAATAAAAGAAAATTTTTAAAAATAAGTAAGCAATTAAGACAAATTCATAACAAATTAAAATATAACTTATATAACTGATATAATGATAAAATAATTGCAATCATAAAACTTAAAAAGCTACAACAAAAAACAACAATATAAAATTAGTTTTGAAAACATAAAAAGCAAAAAAAAAAAAACAACATAAAATTAGGGGGGGGAGGAGACAAAGACAGTGACAGAGAATGAGATAGATGAACATTTTCTTGAAACTAAGTTTATTGCTATGAGTCTATTACTTATTGAAGGATGGTGAACTTCCTCCAACACACTGGTCATAATAAGCACACCTTAAATGACCAGAGGCAAATAGTGCAGTACCTGAATATCTTGGCCCGAGGACACCACTAAATTACTAACCCTTCCTTCTCTAATTTAGTTCATCCTAGCCTGCTGTCACACATAGATCAGGCTTATTTAAAGTGCAGATCCAGAGGGAGCTGGCTGTCCTGGATCTAAACTATTAACTTTTTTTTAAGTCTGGTCAATTCATGCCTAGCAGACTGACAGTAATAAACTGGGAACAATTCTCAAGTGAAGTCCTAGATTTATCCTGGTAAACCTTGAAAAGTTTTTAATGGTTTTAACAGTAATGCCAGGAGGCTTGCTAGGTGGTATTAGTATTCATTTGATTTTTTGGCACTTTTCTCTCTGCAATACAGGGTTGTCACTAGAAATATTTTGAGCAGGCTCAATTAACTTTTGAGGAGGCTAGACTATGCGAGCGCCAAAGGCATGAAGCGCTGCTAGGGGGGTCCGGGGCCATGCTCTTGACCTATTTTCTTTTTTTTTTTTCAAATTTGAGGCGGCCTGATTTTCATTTGAGGCGGCCTGATTTTCATTTGAGGCGGTCAAATCGGCTGCCAGCCGCCTCCTAATGACAACCCTGCACTATATTTAATTCAATCAAATAGAGATAACCTGAACTCTTTAGGTAGAAGTGCTGCCAAAACTGTAATATCATTCAGTAATCACATAATAATACAGAATTATATTCATATTGTTCTGCTTAATCAGCAAAAATCATGAAACACTTTAATAAACAAAACAGTCTACAAAGTTTTGTTCATCCTAATGAGCTTAGCAATGTATGAAGCAACATTGAGTCATCCCTTTTACTTAAATAGTGTAAGACGGTATTAAATTACACATAAAAAATATCTACAAAAGTCTCTTCCAGGTTATTTATTCTTTGTTACATTCCACTGACATAATATATTATGTCATGTTGGCAGCGTCCAGCTAATCATTAATGGAGGAAGACACGATACTAACATCGGGTAGAACCACTGCCACACCGCAGGTTAGATGGAAAACCTCCCTCCGACTGGGACTCCAACCCACATGGTGGGAGGGGACCGAAGAGTTACGAATCAGCTCAGTCAAGGGCGCCCCCTATCTACCAAACGATTTCAATACACTATATTCATTTTTTTATTTACTGCCAAGGAATAACTACAACAGCAAATAAAATTCAGCCACAATAAATCTGAAAAATTTAAAATACCGGTAAACATTAATGGCGAAAAACCAGTCATGATTGAATCACACTTTGAAAAATTATTTTTCATTTCAATCAAAAAGAATTTAATGAATAAAATTCACTCACAATGCACATATCAAGTAGAACCATATCCACCGAGGCTTGATTTACCAAGTCAATAAAAAATCCAGCACTTATCCAGCTCTCATTTCAATATGTGTACTTCTCCCCACTTCTACATTCTACAGGCATATAATGAATACAACCGTAGCACACCAAATATGTTGAGGTTAACATTTTAAACTTGGCCACATTGAAATTCTGTTCCTTAACCTATAAATAAGAAAACTCTGTCTGACTAAACGTTCAAGCCTACGCATTTCAACTCACTGAATACCAACTCAATGAACACACAACTATGTACGAGGTACAAGGACATGTTTGATAAAATAGCGTCAAGTAAATAAACCCCAGCCCTAATCACATATGATCGCCTGCATGACTTGGCAGATACTTGTGTCACATTTAGCTCTTTTCTTCACTGGAGGCAAAAATTTAGCACATGATGATAATTTGTTATACATATACCATACTCTCTCATAGCACAAACAGGTAAGTTTAACATTAATCAAAGAAATGACATCACACAACATGTAACCCCAAATTATCTAGTAGATTTCTGCACATCCCATAATATGCAACATGTAACTCCTTATTCCTACACTGCTTTAGTTGGTTGCTGTGGTTGGAAACCTGGTTGGGGGAAGAACTTTTATTTTAGGGAGGTCTTCCAGCTGACCTAAAATGTGCTTGTGGTTTACCCAAATATTTATCTGTGGGTATTCCTCCACCATCAATAGCTGATCACCACCAATACAACCAAAATTTGAGTCAGTTAAATTAAAACCCCGAAAACCAAAACCAAACCACAATCTGCTTTATTGAACATATATATCACACACAACAAAAGGTCACATCATATTGACACAAAACATAGTCACATACTAATCTGTGTCACTGAAACAGTTCATGGTCACACACCAAAATGTGTCACTGATATGTGCATGGTCATACTGTGTCACTGACACAATGGATGTCACATACCACAGTGTGTCACTGAAACAATGCATGTCACATACCACAGTGTGTCACTGACACAATGCCTGGTCACATACCACAGTATGTCACTGACACAATGCATGTCGCATACCACAGTGTGTCACTGACACAATGCCTGGTCACATACCACAGTGTGTCACTGAAACAATGCATGTCACATACCACAGTGTGTCACTGACACAATGGATGTCACATACCACAGTATGTCACTGACACAATGCATGTCACATACCACAGTATGTCACTGACACAATGCATGTCGCATACCACAGTGTGTCACTGACACAATGCCTGGTCACATACCACAGTATGTCACTGAAACAATGCATGTCACATACCACAGTGTGTCACTGACACAATGCCTGGTCACATATCACAGTGTGTCACTGACACAATGCCTGGTCACATACCACAGTATGTCACTGACACAATGCATGTCACATACCACAGTATGTCACTGACACAATGTCTGGTTACATACCACAGTATGTCACTGAAACAATGCATGTCACATACCACAGTGTGTCACTGACACAATGCCTGGTCACATACCACAGTATGTCACTGACACAATGCATGTCACATACCACAGTATGTCACTGACACAATGCATGTCGCATACCACAGTGTGTCACTGACACAATGTCTGGTTACATACCACAGTATGTCACTGACACAATGCATGTCGCATACCACAGTGTGTCATTGACACAATGCATGTCATATACCACAGTGTGTCATATTACATAGCCACTTGCCAAAGTATGTCTACTGACACAAAACATAACCTTATAACACAGTATGTCATTGATATCATATATTGTCATTACCAGAGTGCGTCCCTGACACACTATACATGGTCACATACCAGAGTGTGTTCTTGACTCACTATACATGGTCACATACCAGAGTGTGTCCTTGACACTATACATGGTCACATACCAGAGTGTATCAATAACACTATACATGGTCACATACCAGAGTGTATCAATAACACTATACATGGTCACATACCAGAGTGTATCAATAACACTATACATGGTCACATACCAGAGTGTGTCAATAACACTATACATGGTCACATACCAGAGTGTATCAATAACACTATACATGGTCACATACCAGAGTGTATCAATGACACTATACATGGTCACATACCAGAGTGTGTCAATGACACTATACATGGTCACATACCAGAGTGTGTCAATGACACTATACATGGTCTCATACCAGACTGTGTCAATGACACTATACATGATCTCATACCAGACTGTGTCAATGACACTATACATGGTCACATACCAGAGTGTATCAATGACACTATACATGGTCACATACCAGAGTGTGTCAATGACACTATACATGGTCTCATACCAGAGTGTGTCCTTGACATAACACATGGTCACATACCAGACTGTGTTCTTGACTCACTATACATGGTCACATACCAGAGTGTATCAATGACACTATACATGGTCTCATACCAGAGTGTGTCAATGACACTATACATGGTCTCATACCAGAGTGTGTCAATGACACTATACATGGTCACATACCAGAGTGTATCAATGACACTATACATGGTCTCATACCGAGTGTATCAATGACACTATACATGGTCTCATACCAGAGTGTGTCAATGACACTATACATGGTCACATACCAGAGTGTATCAATGACACTATACATGGTCTCATACCAGAGTGTGTCAATGACACTATACATGGTCTCATACCAGAGTGTATCAATGACACTATACATGGTCACATACCAGAGTGTATCAATGACACTATACATGGTCTCATACCAGAGTGTGTCAATGACACTATACATGGTCTCATACCAGATTGTGTCAATGACACTATACATGGTCTCATACCAGAGTGTGTCAATGACACTATACATGGTCTCATACCAGATTGTGTCAATGACACTATACATGGTCACATACCAGAGTGTATCAATGACACTATACATGGTCTCATACCAGAGTGTGTCCTTGACATAACACATGTTCACATACCAGACTGTGTCCTTGACACACTATACATGGTCTCATACCAGACTGTGTCAATGACACTATACATGGTCTCATACCAGAGTGTATCAATGACACTATACATGGTCTCATACCAGAGTGTGTCCTTGACACAACACATGGTCACATACCAGAGTATGTCCTTGACATAACACATGGTCACATACCAGACTGTGTTCTTGACTCACTATACATGGTCACATGCCAGACTGTGTCCTTGACTCACTATACATGGTCACATACCAGAGTGTGTCAATAACACTATACATGGTCACATACCAGAGTGTATCAATGACACTATACATGGTCACATACCAGAGTGTGTCAATAACACTATACATGGTCACATACCAGAGTGTATCAATGACACTATACATGGTCACATACCAGAGTGTATCAATAACACTATACATGGTCTCATACCAGAGTGTATCAATAACACTATACATGGTCACATACCAGAGTGTATCAATGACACTATACATGGTCACATACCAGAGTGTATCAATGACACTATACATGGTCACATACCAGAGTGTATCAATAACACTATACATGGTCACATACCAGAGTGTATCAATGACACTATACATGGTCACATACCAGAGTGTATCAATGACACTATACATGGTCACATACCAGAGTGTATCAATAACACTATACATGGTCACATACCAGAGTGTATCAATGACACTATACATGGTCACATACCAGAGTGTATCAATAACACTATACATGGTCTCATACCAGAGTGTATCAATAACACTATACATGGTCACATACCAGAGTGTGTCAATAACACTATACATGGTCACATACCAGAGTGTATCAATAACACTATACATGGTCACATACCAGAATGTGTCAATAACACTATACATGGTCTCATACCAGACTGTGTCCTTGACTCACTATACATGGTCACATACCAGAGTGTATCAATAACACTATACATGGTCTCATACCAGACTGTGTCCTTGACTCACTATACATGGTCACATACCAGAGTGTGTCAATAACACTATACATGGTCTCATACCAGACTGTGTCCTTGACTCACTATACATGGTCACATACCAGAGTGTATCAATAACACTATACATGGTCTCATACCAGAGTGTATCAATAACACTATACATGGTCTCATACCAGAGTGTATCAATAACACTATACATGGTCACATACCAGAGTGTGTCAATAACACTATACATGGTCACATACCAGAGTGTATCAATAACACTATACATGGTCACATACCAGAGTGTATCAATAACACTATACATGGTCACATACCAGAGTGTATCAATAACACTATACATGGTCACATACCAGAGTGTGTCAATAACACTATACATGGTCACATACCAGAGTGTATCAATAACACTATACATGGTCACATACCAGAGTGTATCAATGACACTATACATGGTCACATACCAGAGTGTATCAATAACACTATACATGGTCTCATACCAGAGTGTATCAATAACACTATACATGGTCACATACCAGAGTGTATCAATAACACTATACATGGTCTCATACCAGAGTGCATCAATAACACTATACATGGTCACATACCAGAGTGTATCAATAACACTATACATGGTCACATACCAGAGTGTATCAATAACACTATACATGGTCTCATACCAGACTGTGTCCTTGACTCACTATACATGGTCACATACCAGAGTGTGTCAATAACACTATACATGGTCACATACCAGAGTGTGTTCTTGACTCACTATACATGGTCACATACCAGACTGTGTCCTTGACACTATACATGGTCACATACCAGAGTGTATCAATAACACTATACATGGTCACATACCAGAGTGTATCAATGACACTATACATGGTCACATACCAGACTGTGTCCTTGACACTATACATGGTCACATACCAGACTGTGTCCTTGACACTATACATGGTCACATACCAGAGTGTATCAATAACACTATACATGGTCACATACCAGATTGTGTCCTTGACATAACACATGGTCACATACCAGACTGTGTCCTTGACTCACTATACATGGTCACATACCAGAGTGTGTCCTTGACTCACTATACATGGTCACATTCCAGACTGTGTCCTTGACTCACTATACATGGTCACATACCAGAGTGTATCAATGACACTATACATGGTCTCATACCAGAGTGTGTCAATGACACTATACATGGTCTCATACCAGAGTGTGTCAATGACACTATACATGGTCACATACCAGAGTGTATCAATGACACTATACATGGTCTCATACCGAGTGTATCAATGACACTATACATGGTCTCATACCAGAGTGTGTCAATGACACTATACATGGTCACATACCAGAGTGTATCAATGACACTATACATGGTCTCATACCAGAGTGTGTCAATGACACTATACATGGTCTCATACCAGAGTGTATCAATGACACTATACATGGTCACATACCAGAGTGTATCAATGACACTATACATGGTCTCATACCAGAGTGTGTCAATGACACTATACATGGTCTCATACCAGATTGTGTCAATGACACTATACATGGTCTCATACCAGAGTGTGTCCTTGACATAACACATGTTCACATACCAGACTGTGTCCTTGACACACTATACATGGTCTCATACCAGACTGTGTCAATGACACTATACATGGTCTCATACCAGAGTGTATCAATGACACTATACATGGTCTCATACCAGAGTGTGTCCTTGACACAACACATGGTCACATACCGGAGTATGTCCTTGACATAACACATGGTCACATACCAGACTGTGTTCTTGACTCACTATACATGGTCACATGCCAGACTGTGTCCTTGACTCACTATACATGGTCACATACCAGAGTGTGTCAATAACACTATACATGGTCACATACCAGAGTGTATCAATGACACTATACATGGTCACATACCAGAGTGTATCAATAACACTATACATGGTCACATACCAGAGTGTATCAATGACACTATACATGGTCACATACCAGAGTGTATCAATAACACTATACATGGTCTCATACCAGAGTGTATCAATAACACTATACATGGTCACATACCAGAGTGTATCAATGACACTATACATGGTCACATACCAGAGTGTATCAATGACACTATACATGGTCACATACCAGAGTGTATCAATGACACTATACATGGTCACATACCAGAGTGTATCAATGACACTATACATGGTCACATACCAGAGTGTGTCAATAACACTATACATGGTCACATTCCAGACTGTGTCCTTGACTCACTATACATGGTCACATGCCAGACTGTGTCCTTGACTCACTATACATGGTCACATACCAGACTGTGTCCTTGACTCACTATACATGGTCACATACCAGAGTGTGTCAATAACACTATACATGGTCACATTCCAGACTGTGTCCTTGACATAATATATGGTCACATACCAAAGTGTGTCCTAGACACACTATACATGGTCACATACCACACTGTGTTCTTGACTCACTATACATGGTCACATACCAGACTGTGTCCTTGACTCACTATACATGGTCACATGCCAGACTGTGTCCTTGACTCACTATACATGGTCACATACCAGAGTGTGTCAATAACACTATACATGGTCACATACCAGAGTGTGTCAATAACACTATACATGGTCACATTCCAGACTGTGTCCTTGACATAATATATGGTCACATACCAAAGTGTGTCCTAGACACACTATACATGGTCTCATACCACACTGTGCCACTGACACTATACATGGTCTCACACCAGAGTATGTCAATGAAACAATACATGGTCTCACACCAGAGTATGTCAATGAAACAATACATGGTCTTACACCAGAGTATGTCAATGAAACAATACATGGTCTTACACCAGAGTATGTCAATGAAACAATACATGGTCTCATATCAGAGTATGTCAATGAAACAATACAAGGTCTCATACCAGAGTATGTAACTGAAACAATATATGGTCTCATACCAGAATATGTCACTGACACAATATATGGTCATTTCCACAGTGTGTCAATGACTTCAGACATGCTAACATATATCCGTCTGTTTATATTACACATGCTCTCTTAACAACAGTTTCCTTAAAACACTTGGACATGCTACTTGAAATCATTGACAATGACAAAGCCCAGCACATAAAAGACTGAAAGCAAATTTGTGTTTTCCGGTTTTGAATACTACTTCTAACATCACATGTACACCAAGTGACTTTTAAAACTATGCAATTAAAAAAAAAATTAAGTCAAGGCCAGCCGGAAAATACATAATACAACCAATTAGCGATCCTTTTTCCTTTCGCTAATAAAAAAGATGGATTTATTTGTTATTATATCTTGAAAAAGACCATATTCACTACATGGTCAAACTGAATTTAAAATGAAGCTCAACAGTTGACTCTTCAGATATTGAAGTTGTAAGGATTCTTTGAATCCTGGGGCTGGTAGCTATATTTCACAGGTAGCTTAATCTAAGGATCATTTGTCTTATGAATTAAAGACTCGAGTTCGAGCCTTGGAGTTAGTGCATTTGTTATATGCATATGCAAGCAGCAAAACGCAGTCATATAGATGTTTTTATGATCAAGTTTGAAACAAATCAGTTGACTCATTGTGTCATTAAATAGTCCTAAATATTAACAAATATTGCATGCCAGGTATAAAACCCGGGGCCTTCAACTATCAGAGCAAAAAGCTTGCCTGACCAAGAAAATAAAGAGAGATTAAAGCCATAAGGCGGTGATGGATTTTGTTTTCTGATTGTGTAACCAAATAGTTAACTTCTGAGCCTCATTCTGAATTAGTCTGCTTGTTTGTTTTTGTTCCAACCCACTGACACAATTATGATCATATTGCCAATATCCAGATAGTTATTACTGGAGTGGGATCCATCAACGTATATCAGGGTAGAACCACAGGTGTTTTGAACTTGTTTTCAGATTGCTTAACCACAAAATTAACTTCTGAACCTTGTTTTGGATTTGTGGTATGAAAATGATGTATACAGTTTCAAGACTGTTGATAATTTCTTTTTCATAGACAGGATATGACAGTTATGCAGATTTTATACCAATTTAAAAGTTGTATTCTTTCTGTCTCCAATGACCATATGCAAATGAAAAAAATACAGTTATACAGAATTGATTAAAAGCGCACTCACAAAATGCATTCATTGCTCTTTATTTAACATTCAAGCTGTTTTCTAAAGAAACTGTGCAAAAAAAAATAAAAACTACACAAAAAAATAAATCTCACAGCATTGCTGATGGGAAAATCTTCTGACAGAAAAATATGTGCCTACACACAACATACCATGCCCATGTCCAAGCCAGTTTACACTACAGTTCGCTAAAATATTCAGGAATTTGTAGTGAAATATCAACCGTACCTGTATTAGGCTTGAATAGAGATAAATTGACAAATAAACCTGTTTACCTTGATGGCCCTTACCTTGCCTTTTGCACAAGCCATGTTAAAACCCTTCAACTGTTGAATGCATAAAAATGGATATTTACACGTCAAACAGCCCTAATAGATAGATGTTTATATATATTTTTTATTGGGTTTTATGAACAAAATTGAAGACTTACTACTAGACTATCTTATGTGTTTATTTCAACAGGAACAACATGTAGCATTAGATGTCTTCTGTATAGTCACTTAGTCATGAAGTACTTCTCTGCATTATCTGGCTCAAAATGACCGCCAGAATTTAAATATGAGAAGGTCATGGTGGTCTAGCCATGAACTATAAAGAAACAGTATAATAAAGGAACTACAAACCCCAATGATGGATGGTTTTGTTCAAAATGATGCCCTAAAAGCATGCAACATTATTTAATGTTATTAAAAGCAAAGAAATAGTCAATGTTTCAAAAATCAAGCCAAGATAATTGAGAAAATGAATCTGATATTTTTTTAGGAGAATACAAGCCTAAATACTGCACACTATTTAATTAATCTACTAAAAGGTTACACCTGACCTAGTGGGTTGTGACCAGTTTATACTTTGTCTGATCGAGCTCCACTCACCTTGTGGCTTTAAGACTCTCAGTCAAGCAAGTTCTTATATGTGCTGATAACTTTTAGCTGACAGGCAGTGAGCCGGTGGTTCTACCCAGACATTCATCAGATTTTCCTCCAGCAATAATAGTTGTAGATTGATATTGTAACCACAATTGTGTTGATGTGACACAATTTGGTCATACTAGTAATGTCTTGTTGCGGGAGAGCCAACACTATTGTCAGGGTAGAACCACAAGAGCAATGCCAGGTTGTTGTTTATTTCAATTTAAGGGAAAAGGCCTGGCCTTTCAGCAGGGAATAAAACGTGCAAAAGATAGTTTCAAGCTCGAAATGATTCAGACAGGGCCGGCCAGCAGTTACTTCCAGTGATCGAACTATCACACCCTTGATAGTGACATCATTATTCAGTTATAAATATTGTCTATTGGTTACATAAAAATGAAAATTGTGTAACAAGTTCGAGATAAAAAATCAAACGTTTTGTTTACGATTCAGAAAAACAGCCGAAAATTCTATTGATAGCAGATTCTGGACCCGCAGTTTATACCAGTCCCCGGTTTTTACACTCTCTGGAAACAGAAACGGATCTTATATGTACAAACACTGACGTTTTGAAGAAAAATGCAATTTTTTAAAGGAAAACAAGCCATAATAGGTGAAGTTTTTCATCAGACAGATGGGAATTTTTCAGCTCAAGAGGAATTTCTTTCAGATGGGGAAGTAGCCATTAAATGGTTAAAGTTATATAGCAAAAAAAACCCTGAATGCAGGTAAGTTGGGGGACTTCTCACAGGAACACTCAGGACTAAACTCCCATATAGCAAGGGCCAGAGAAGTCAACAGAGTAACGAGGTGAACCACTCTACCATGGGCCATAATCAATTAATTGTTTAAAAGGAAATAAAAACATAAATGTTTATTCTTTTCTAGCATTCTTCTATTAACAATTTTTAACTTTTACTTTTGAGTTGTTTCTTTTCAGGTTTTCTTTTTTAATCAAGACAACTGCATCTATAGAAACTAGTTGATAAATAAACACCAATCTTCATTGTCAACATTTATATTACATCACGACCAAGTCAATAATTTCACATCTATCAGCAACATTGTAAACTGATGTCATAAACTCTATCATCGACAATGCTACATAATGGGCCAATGAAATCAAGGATTAAAGGAAATAACAAAATATCGTTTGCGGCTTTTTTGATATATAATTAACAAAAGAAATTTTGTGCTGCTTAAATTGAGTGAATACCCGTGGGCAGAAAATGTTACATTTTGTAGAAGATTGAATATACATTTGTCTAAAGCGAAATAAACTACTGATGAAACTTGTGAAGAAATTTCAGAATTTTTTATTTTTTTAAAAAGCTTATGTTATACATGTACATAAATATTAAAGGAAGAATTCTTCAGTTTGAGAAGAAAAATTGCCTATAATTTTCAACCAAACTTTGAAATGTCCGTACTCACCAAAATATATTTTTTTTTTTCATAGTTGTGAGTGTTGTGTACACAGCATGTCATTTTTTTTATAGTGATGAGTACGTCGTTTTGAGAAATTATGCAAGTAAATGGAGGTCATACTATTATACAAATACTTTCAACATTTATTGCATACATGTGAATTTTTTCTGAGGCCAAAGTGGGAGATTTTTACTTGCAAACTAGGAGATTTGTGATTTTCATATCAACAAAGAAGGAAGTTATCTGTTTCCAAGTAAGAAGATTTTTTCAAATGTGTAAAACACTCATCATTTTCAAATAATAATGAACCTTTAAAGTGGGAGTTTCCCTCCAAAATTGGGAGAGTTCACATGTATGTTATTGGAGACTTTTGCAATATGACCACAATACTTACATTTTCTTTTAATTTTATGATTATTAACTCATTGAATCGATTGGATAAAAGTTAATACCTATTGAAAAAATCATAACATGCATCATATAAATAAACAGGTTTTTTTGCACTAATTTTGAGGATGAAAAACCAATCCATACATAACTTATCTTTTGGTTGATACTAACCGACAGGGTACCAGCAGTGTATACAATATCCTACAGGGTACCAGCAGTGTATACACTATCCTACAGGATACCAGCAGTGTATACACTATCCTTCAGGGTACCAGCAACGTATACACTATCCTACAGGGTACCAGCAGTGTATACACTATCCTACAGGGTACCAGCAGTGTATACACCATCCTACAGGGAGCCAGCAGTGTATACATACAATTTGGTAGAGAAATAAAAGATTTAGCATTGAATGCACAACCTTGCCGATGGCAAAAGTTTCATCTTTTATAAGAACATGATAGAGGACAATATCAACACGAAGAAGTTGAATATTTCAAAAGAAGCACTATTCAAGATAAAAATTGCTTGAGGTTAAATGTTAGAAAAGTCACTGTTTTCATAAGAAATTATATATTACGGATTATTCTAGTCCAATAGTTTGTACTTGTTAACCCTTAGCTTGGCCAATGTGTTAAAAATCCATACAAAATTCTTACTTACCTATTAGCACTACCCACAAAGTTAAGTAAACACATTGCTATAAACTCTAAAGCAAAAAGTGCAGATCCTGATCAGAAAGCTTCTTAATTTAACTCTATTTATTTATAGTCGACTAGGAAACAAGTTCTTTCAACTTATATCAATCTCTCTCGACTGTCCACTTCCTGGGTAGAACCAGTACTCAGGTACTGAGTACCTTGAGCAATTTGCAGTAAATAGTATTGCTCAAGGAATAACATCATGTGGTCATTGTCTGGGTTCGAACCCAGGACCCTCCATTCCCGAGTCCAATATCTTAACCACTAGACCATGGATGCTCAACTTCTTGCAGGATCTATCTGATCAGGCTCTACACTACTTGCCTAAGAATGATCAATTAAGGTTGGTAAGCTAAGATTTAAAGACAGTTACTTGAATATTAACTGTTGTCATAAACTTTTTTTTCAATTGAAACATTAATTTAGTAATTATGAGATTATGTCACCTTAAATGATTGTTCAAACATGAAACAAGATTTTTTCTAATAGATAATGAACCTCGAATAGTCCTAAAAATGTTTTTACTTGGAGTTTTAAAAAGTTGCTGTAATTTTTAGTCTTTTGTACAGAATTATCGAAGAGTAAAATTTATACTTCACATGGAAAAAAGGTCCCAAGTCCACTGGTTTATGTATTGGACACAAGACAGATGGTTTAAAATGCACAGAAAATAAAAATGATCTGGTTGATCTTTTAAATCGCAGGAACCAATAATGACCATTTTATATCCAGCCATTTAGGTGAAGGAACACCCCAGACAAATGTCTGGGTAGAACCACTGGCGCACCAAGGGTCAGCTGAAAGATCTTACTACATTCAGTATAATACCCTGAACAGGACGCGATACCATGTCTTGAGACGCTAAACAGTGAGAAGATTTAACAACCAACCACAATGCCGTGGCATCCATTTAAATAATAACAGTCGATCCTAAGTATTTCTTTCCAGTTTAGGAATGATATTGAGTGTAAACCCCATTTCAATGAATCTCATAACAAAATACAACCTTGCCTTATTCATATGGGCGTATCTGCTAAATAAAATGCGTGGGTGAAACTTGCTTTTGTATAACTGATAAGTGAAAAGAGTGTCGTCTGCTTGTGTTGACTAACTAGTTTCACAGGGAAATGGTGACAAAAGCATTTTTCAAAGCAGGATATAGCAACTAATTCTTTACCCGCTAAATTTGTGAATAACCAAAACAAATACTGATTATTTACCAACAATGGCATGCAATGAAGACATGATATATTTGTAAAGACTATATGAAGCAAATAATGCAGATCTTGATTAGACAGCTCCCAATAAGAAGCTGGCTGATCTGGCTATACAATCTATGCCCTATCAATCCATGCTTAACAGGCTCAGAAATAAATCTTGTGATTGTGAATGACTTGCATGCTGAAACTCTGCTTTATTGTTGAGTGTCATGATTCCCCCCACCCCACTTATACACAATACATGTAGCAAATGTATACACTTAGATAAGTGTTTCTAAATAGAAACTATGGGAAAAATACATGGGCATGAGAAAGGGTACGACTTATCCTGCTGGGCAGATTGATCAGAATTATGCAAACAGAGTAGCTCCAGATCAGTCAGCACCTGGTGGGAGCTGTCTAATCATGATCTACACTAGCTGGGGTTTTATTTTGTTGCTTTTTGCAACAACACAATTATAGTCATATTGGCAATGTCCAGCTAATTATTGGTGGATGGAAAACCACAAACAAATGTTTCGTTAGAACAACAGCCACTCTGCAGGTTGGCTGAAAACCTCCCCACATGAAAGTCCTCAACCAGGCCAGGAGTCGAACCCATGCAGTGAGAGGCTGAGGAGGTACAAATCAGTGAATCTAACTGCTTTGCCTCTGGCACCCCCTCTACACGATTTGCTTTAAGTCTCTTCTATATAAAGTGCTGTGCTTAGAAACATTTACGTGTAATTGTTAGCATTTAACGAGTTATTAGAATAGGTTTTATAGCCTATTAACAAATATAGCAGGCTTTGTGATAATAGAGGAGTTTCTGGTATTACTAATTTGCACGTCACTGTGATATAGGGATTGGGATTGGATTAGCCGACATTTTTGCCAATACTGTGCAGCGACATTTCTATCATTATAGCACAGGGGCACTTATGAGGTGCCCAGGGACTGAACCTGGCCGGTGAATTATACGGACACCGACGAGTCAGGTGTAATGCTGTCCCCTTAGCCCGAGTGTTAGGAGGGAAGCCACTACTATCAACTTTAAAGTCTTTGGTTTGACCTGGCCAGGGTTTGAACACACGACCTCCCGATCTACAAGCCGACGCTCTACCACCTAAGCTACCAGGGTTTGAACACACGACCATCCGATCTACAAGCCGACACTCTATCACCTAAGCTACCAGGGTTTGAACACACGACCTCCTGATCTACAAGCCGACGCTCTATCACCTAAGCTACCAGGGTTTGAACACACGACCTCCCGATCTACAAGCCGACGCTCTACCACCTAAGCTACCAGGGTTTGAACACACGACCTCCCGATCTACAAGCCGACGCTCTATCACCTAAGCTACCGGGGTTTGAACACACGACCTCCCGATCTACAAGCCGACGCTCTATCACCTAAGCTATTGCGGCCGGTAAACTGTGATATATATGAGAACAAATTTCTCTTAGAAGCATGGGAAGTCCACCCTCAAAGTGTTTAGTAATCAAAAAACAATTGTTATTCTTATGCAGTTAGAAAGTATTTTTATCCTCCCATGGTTGGAATTTTTCTGTAGGAAGATCCAGGAAGCCACAGAAAGTATGTACTTTAAACAAGAAGATGAATAGGCTGGGAACTAGAAATTCTCGTACAATGTTTTAATTATTTTTAATTACATAGATTTGTGACAGTAGGAAAGATAACTCTGCAAGTAGGATGGGCACTAGTATAGATCTACTCTGCTTAATCCTTGTTTTCTGGTACATCTTTTGTTATTGCAAGCTACACTGTTATACTCAGTTCTTTTCTCTGAAAAAGGTCTCTCTGTACAGCTGCGAAGCCCTATTAATGCCTGCTACACTTTTTATAATTGCAAGCTATAATGTTATACTCTGTTCTTTTCTCTGAAAAAGGTCTCACTGAACAGCTACAAGTTCCTACTAAAGCCTGCTACACTTTTTACAATTGCAAGCTACATTGTTTTAATCAGTTCTTTTCTCTGAAAAAGGTCTCACTGACCAGCAGAGGTTTCATATTATAGCCGGCTACATTGTCCCCATAAAAAAACTATTCCATAAGAGACACTGCTCTCCAAGACAGAACATGGATTTCTAGTAAGCTTACCTATGGGTAAGATTATTTATGTAACCAATATTCTGAAATATTAAAATAATTGTTTTAAGCAAAGCAGCAAGAGTGAAAATATAAAACATTAAAAAAGAAATCACAAAGGTAGGATAAGTCCACATGATATTTCAAAGTGTATTTTTCATTTCTAAACTTATGTTTACCTATTATTTAAATGTGAAAACAAACTTAGCAAAAACACAAACTTTAAATTAAAATCAATAAAGTAGACATACAATCACCTTTAAAACAAACTTGATATATTGTCAACCATTATATTATTGACCACAAATTTATTTTTTAATTCAACCCTGACAATAATTACTACAATTATGTACCATTAATAAAACCCTGATATTATTGGACACAAATGTACATTTTAATTTAACCTTGATATTTTTTACCTCATATGTACCATTTATTCACACCTGACATTATTGACCACAAACATACCTTTTTGTTTCAACCATGATATCACTGACCACATATGTACCATTAATTCAACCTCAATATTATTGAACACAAATGTACCTTAAAAGGCAACCCTAGAATTGAACACAAATGTATCTTTAAAAGTTAACATACAATATCACAAGATATATACCTTTAAAATCAAACCAGTGATTTTTCTTTTTAGTTCATTATCAGAAGACAAATATACCTTAAATTAATAAAAATTAAACCCATGCTATTACTTTAAAGTTCAATATCAGAGGACAAATATACCTTTAAAATCAAACCCATGATATTACTATAAAGTTCAATAACAATGGACAAATATACCTTTAAAAACAAACCCATGATATTACTTTAAAAATCAATATCTTTAAAACCATTATTGATAATACAGAACTGAGAACAACAGCAAGAAGCTAAACAGTTTACCTGCTTGTGACAGGTGAGGTATGTTTTTGCAATTCCTAGCTGGGCAAGGGGCATGAATGAAGGCTAGCAATAGGCCATAAACAGTCGACATAAGTTGGGTCACTCTGGACATATGGTCAACTCCATTCATGTATAACCTAGAAACAATGACTTTAGTCTGTTGGAAAACCGTTGACAAAGCAAAGCTGAAAGTTTGACCTAAATTGTTAGTACATTACCTCACCTAGGGCCATGTTTATAAAGCAATTTAAGGTCGTAAGCTACACATTCAAATAGTAGTGGTTGTTGTAGCAGTGTTTAATCACTGTGCAGGAAATGTTTCATTGGTAGTCATATCAGAAAGCTCTTGCTAAGATCTGCTAAGCTTGATTAGAACAGGCTTAGGCAGATAATGTAGACCCCGATCAGCCAGCTCCAGCTTGGAACAGTCATTTTAGGATCTGCACTATTTATGACCAAGACTCAAGCAATCTGTCTCTTTATCTATCCATGTAGTTGTTAGCTATTATTGTTTTGGTTTTGAAATACAACACAGTGACCAAATATGATCATAAAAACGATGTCCAGTTATGTTGGTGGGGGAAGACCCCATTGTACCGCAGGTCAGCTGGAATACCTTCCCACATTAAGTCCTTAAACCCAGAACGTGACTCGAACCCATGCGGTGAGAGGCTAACCAGTAAGAGGAGTTACAAGTCGGCAACTCCACCACTATGTCACAGGTGCCCCCGCTGTCATTTTATAGCATCTTTTCTTATTAATGTACAGAACATCAAATATTGACAATTCAGCAATGTATTTAAAAGGTTTTATTCATAAAACAGGGCTCTAGATAAGAATAATAAATCTAAATTTAAAGACCAATATATCCAATATTTCTCACTTTAACCCTCTGAAGTGGGTTTTCATATTTCATACAAGTAACCGCCCTACAGTAGTCCTGGAGAAGAAATTAAGAAAATCAGCATGCAGAATACTCCCTGTTCTGTAGCCATGATAAAGGCAGGCAGTATCAGGCAGGTCCACAAACTGTGTCTAGGTAGAACCACTGACACACTGAAAATCAGCTTGAAAAACTCCCCACATTAAACTTCTTGTCCTGCCTGAGATTCAAACCCATGAGATAGGGGATTGAGAAAAGTTACACTCAAGGTGGGTGAATCATTGTGGACATCTTTGGTTAGCAGCTTGAATCAGTCATGTACATAAATAACACCTTCAAGACATTGACTTATTTAGCTTCAGGTGCTTTTTCTCTGTCACATTTATTAACCTTTCTAAGTTGATACTACTATTACTACTACTACGGCTGCTGCAACTACTTCATCTACTATTACTGAAGTTACTACTTCTACTAACTGAGTACTACTGCTACTATAACTGCTGCTACTACTACTTCTACTGCTGCAACTACTATGACTACTATATCTATCATTACTGCAGTTACTACTTGAGAACTACTGCTGCTGCAACTGCTGCTAATTCTCAAACATTTACTTATGGTACTGCATCTATTACTACTTCTACTACTTTTTATGTTGCTGCTGCACTTCTCCTGTTTTTGACACCCATGGCCATGCAGTAAATTGGAGACGTATAACTGCTCAGCCGCTCACCCCATGGGTTTTTGTCTTGGTTAGGGCGTGAACTTTCATGTAGGGAGGTCTTACAGCGGATATGTGGTGGGTGGGAGTTTAGTTCAATCCTTCCATATATGGGGGGATTTCCTCCACCAATTATTAGCTAGCCATTAATTGCCAATATGACCATTTTTGGGCTAGTGTAAAGTAGATGTATTTGATAAAAAGCTTCACCCCCCTGTCAATGGTGCAATAACAGACAGAACAGTACCTCATAACCCTTCAGTTCTGTCAACTATACTATTATAATGTTATAACTTGGGTAATTTTTTTGGCAGAAAAATGTTATATTGGCCTGAGGCCTTAGGGTCTTGTGTCTGCTTAATGCAACAAATTGACTTTGATGTTCTTATTTTGGCTATGTCCATATGCAAACGGGTGTCTGCAATTGGCTATAGACACATTATAAACTTTTATAAAAAAATGAAGTTCACTACTCTAAGTGTGGACATAATATGTAAGCACACCATACAAAATGATTCATTATAAGCGATTACAAGTTATCTTGAAGATAACTTGAAGCGGATATAGTGCTGCATGAATTGTGTATAGCATGCCGTGAACACCTGGCATGATACCACATCCAGTCACATTATCGTGACACCGGGCTAACCAGTCGTGGAACTATCCTTATATATGCTTGAGCATTAGCAAGGGAGCTTGAGTCCTGGGATCAAACCTGGGGCCTCACTTACCTGGAGCCCATGCTCTACCAATTGCACTACCAGATCTGGTAGGCCTGAATGTAATTAAGAGAACTAAAGTTATATTACACAAACTATATACTTATTCCTTTGTTTTTTTTATAATGGCTCGTATTTGCTCTTTAATGCCATAACCATTACTTTGCAATTTCAACACTTTAATGCTTCTGAACAAAAAGCTATTGTCAACACACAAAATGTAAACACTACGCATTTCAAAGAGCATTAAAAATGGAGCCAATGCTCGAGAAACTAATATGCTACAACTTGTACGGCTTTGAAAATATTGATTGTCGACTAATCATAACACCAGCCAGGAGATAAAAGGCCCGTTTAAAAAATAAGAAAGCAGGTTTTTCTACTTGGTACAATTTTCGCTTTGTCAGATAAATTACACAATCATATAGTTACAAACACATACTCAATTGGAGCATTTGACTGACAGGTTTTGTTGTATTTGTTTTGCCATGTGCATGTAATTTTGTGGTTTTTCTTTTTCTTTTTCTCCAGCTAAAACCTCTGAGCAATGGGCAAGTAGCCAGACATGTTGACCTAAATACTTGAGGTACACTCCTGTCTGCTTGTATTCTCACGTAACAATGTCTGCAATGTCTACATTACAACGTACACAACGAGAAACCCACAATCTTTGTTCTAATGTAACAGCCAATCAACCTACCCATTTGTTCTTTCTACCTTAATCATATACAATCCATTAGAAAAAAATGACACCCTGAGAATAAAAATAATAGTGAAAATCTTCAAATGAAGGGGCATTTTCACAGGCAAACAAGACTTGCTAAAATTATATATATCGTTAAAAATCAGACTTCCCAAATTTATATGTACAAAAAATTACCATGTTGCATTAAGAGACCACCTGTTTTAGGAGAACAGTTTAGTCCTGTCCTGTGGGTGGTCTTTTAATGCAGGTTTGACTATATTTGCCAAAGATGTATATAGTTAAAATCAAACTTACCACATATATATGAATCTAAAAAAATAAATGAAAAAGTAAAATCTCCTTATTAAATTACAAAACAACACACCAGTGTGTTGCATCAATCTGTTTCAGTCACGAAGAATGTTGAAAAAACAGAAATGAGCATGCCAAGTCTTCAAGATTTTTTGGGGGCATTGTTTCAAGGCTGGATATGAAAGGTGATATCCGACAGTGTGCCTGTACCAAATACATGTATCAATTAATTACACCTGTTTAGTAGAATTTGGGCCTAATTTCTGTAGAAACTCATATTGTAGTTTTAGCAGATGATTTTGAACACTGCCTCAATTGTTAGACAGTAAAAATCATGGAAAAATCATTGTAAATATCTACTTTTTCGAACTCTATAAATAAAATCATGAGGGCATTTCTGCTAAAAATATATATCAACAACACAACTTATTACAAGGCTGATGATATAACATGATTTCTTAAGTGGTCACATGGTTTTATGAGTTTAAAAATAGCTCTAACTGTGCACCATGACTCAGATAGGTAAAAGATGTGTTTTAGGACGAGTGAAGTGCTATGCTTCAATGTTCACTTAGATGTAGACACCAATAAGCAGCATTCAGTCTTTTCATACAACAGTAAATTATCTGGATGTGTGAGAGTTAAAAAAGAGTATAAAAACTGTAGGATACAACCTTTTAAATTCTTTACATAATGTCCTCATAAATGGATGAACTGGTAAAAACATTTCCATTTAACTGAATACATCTGTGTTACTTTAAGTTGTCTTTCAGGACATCATTTCAAGGAGAAAGAAATATTTCCAAGGCATTATGACAAAAGTTGCCTCCCTTGTGAGTTCTTTGCCCCTAACCTTCATCATGACAATCAGAACTCATCTGGTAATCTCTTTATCTACACAATAATCCCTCAGATGTATCTGGTGCAATGAAATAAATAGAATCTTAACGTTCACTTCGCCAGAAGAAGAAAAAAAAATCTTCAAAAATGTAATTTGGGTAGTTTAAAGGATTATTTTGTCATAAACCGTCATTATTAATTGACATTTCATGTTACATTCGATATACAACTATTTTGAATGTTCAATAGAAGTCCAAAAAAAAAGGCAGTTATCTGTTGTTTTGATGACATCAATTTCACAGGGATTTTCCTTCATACATTCAAGAGATGATTTGTGAATTATCCGAGGTGTTCCAAATGTTATTAAGCTACATCTTGTTAAAACACACACTAATTCTTAGTAATTTTTCTACATACACATGAAAATATGCCTTGATATACTGCCAAAATCTTTATACGCAGAAACTAGTACAAAAACTGACCAGACAGCTCCTTGTAAGACATGGCTGATCTGAATCTAGACTATTCTACTAAGCCTGATCAAATTGTGCCAAGCAGACAAAGACAGTTCATTTACTCAGCATTCCAATTTACAAATACGAATCTCAAATCTAAGATTTTGGAGTGTTGTATCACCAAGTTGGATGCGTAATTAGGAGAGAACTTCAGCTGGCAAATTAGTTTCCTGCTATATATAGCCGTAGATTCATCAGTATCACCTTTATAGGGATACCAGACCTATTATGTAGGATTTGGATGCCAGTTTTAGATCTAGTAATTGTTCAACAGATTGGGTTGAAAGCATACGTAAAGGCAATAGCTGAAATGTATCCATACAACATATTTGTCAGCATAGGTCTCAGCAAATGAAGCTCTAAATCGGAAGTGAATAATCGGAAGTGAAAAATCCAATAGATTGAATTTTGATTTTGCTGATAATGGAACCGGTTCTTTAAGATTAACTACTTGCAAGAGCAAGGTCATTTACACTGTTGTTTTCTATTCTAGGGCTGTAGAAAGAATTGATTGGTTTTTGGTGAGGGGTTGTGACATGTACATTACAGACAGTATTAACATTTTTATGTCCATGTATATTTGTGGAGGCAGACCATGGAATTTACAATTCAGTAGAACCACCAATGCATTGTAGGTCCATGTATATTTGGTGGAGGCCAACCATGGTCACACAACTCAGTAGAACCACCAATGCATTGTAGGTCCATGTATATTTGGTGGAGGCCAACCATGGTCACACACCTCAGTAGAACCACCAATGCATGGTAGATCCATGTATATTTGATGGAGGCCAACCACGATCACACAACTCAGTAGAACAACTAATGCATGGTATGTTCATTTATATTTGGTGGAGGCCAACCATGGGCACACAACTCAGTAGAATCACTAATGCATGGTAGGTCAGTAGAAATAGCAATTCATGGCAGATCCCTGACACACATCTTGGGAGAACCACCGATGATGATAGTATTGAGAATGAAAATGACTGTGATTATAATCCTGCTGCTGATGATGATGAAGATAATGACTGATAATGATGAAGCTACTACTGATGATAATTATGATGAAGTTAATGATAAAAGAAGTATCACTGTAACAATTCCAACAAGGAGTGTCTACAAATACTCAGTGATAATAAACTAAGTTTATTATGATAAGGCAATGATAGTCTTCCTTTGAGAAGTGTTTTGTAACAGGTCACTGTAAACAATGAATAATATATCTTTAGTCCAATGGCAAGGGCCAATGCTGCCAGCATTCTTGCCGTCTATCCAAGAAGTCATAATTCCTTACATGCTGAGCATGAATTGATCAAGTTCAGGCAAACAATGTGAATTCAGATCTGTCAGGTCTCGCTGGGAGCTGTTTGATATGAGTCTACACTACTTGCTGCTTGGTCTTTCACACTACAACGTGGTATGTACCAGTCATCGTCAGATAAGTTAGAGTTTATTATGGGCTGTTAACAAATTTAGAATGATAAGGGATAACATGGTGGCACAGGGGTTGCAGATGGTTGTGGGGTTGCCAATTACCCATAATTACCACAGGTATCTCCGTCAATGGGCCTGAAATAGTTTAACTACCATTCTCTACAGTTTTTGAATTACACTAATTGAGGATATCAGCCGCAATCAGTGTACTGTTCAGGCACACTTGAAAACAGGGAAATCTGAGGGAGATATCTGTCCCTTTCTACAAAGGAAGGGCATAAATAATCAGTTTAATTTAGGAAAGCAAAATTAGATACTGAAGTGGCTTTGTGAAAGGGCACAATAAAAGTGCAATCCACCTCTGTTGCTCTTTCCCAGAGATCAGTCTGACACAGTCTGGAGAGATAATCACACTCCTTTGAAAAAAAAAAAATACAATGACAATGCTGGCTGTTGTGCCAGCAAAGCATTTCTGCCGCATTATACAGTATGCCAAATCCTCAACATTGGCCTAACAACAAACCATAAAACTTTTATGTATTTCTATTATTATTTACCATGCATGTAAGAATACTGCTTGAGTGTTACAATTTACCAGTCTTTAGCTGTTAGTGCAAAATGATGCATTTATGGATGAATATAACTATAAAAGGCAATCTTGACTGATCAAAGCGCTTACAGAGCCGTAACGTCGGTAGTGTTTTAATTTAAAACTGCACTAGTTTTCTCTGGGTTTGAGTGTCGTGCAAAACACCATAAAGGTTACAATATTTGCCACTGTCACGATCAACATCACAAAAAATTACAACTTCTACTTCAACTTGTAATAACTTGATCACTGAGGCAAGTGTTACAAAAGGTAAAGAGTTGACAAGGGAGGTAAATCTGGTTCATTATGACAACCAGTGAAGTGTTGTTGAGATTCAATGGCACTATACTTGCTACATGCGACAATTTTAACTGACAATCCATAAATATAAAATTAAAGTGAATGGTGTTCTGTTCTATTACGCTATTAATGGACCCAAACTAATTCTTCAGTTAGCCAAACATGCAAAGGTAACTGAATATGTTGTTTTGAGTCTTGGCAGCTTAACGATAGAGAAACAGCCGAACAAAGATATTATTAAATGTCAATATAAAGAAGAATGTGCTAATGAGCTGGGATAAGATTACAATGGTGATCAAAATCATTTGAGCGTAAGAGGAAATGAGGCATTTAAATTGTGAAAGGTAGGATTTGTATTCTGTCTGTGCTAGGATAGTACATTTACATACTGGATTAGAAAAGGACCTAGAATCCACAACTCCCCACCCACCTAGAGTGATTAGGCAGTTGCCTATTGATTTCCTACACATACATCATACAGTTCTCAAAAAAAATTATTTGTGTAACTTAGAAAAAAGAATATATTACACAGTACCCGAGTACTGGTTCTATCCAGGAAGTGAACAGTCGAGAGGGATTAATATAAGTTGAAATAATTTGTTTCCCAATCGACTTTAAATAGGTTTAAACTCCTTACACAGAAGATCTTCATATGAAAGGGACTCCAACACATAACACATATTAAGACGATGAGGAACTAGTTTACAAATTTGCAACTCAACCCCCCTGGCAACAGATGTCCCTCTTAGATTAGGACTGTACCATTTGTATAGATTGGACCTGGTAGCACAATAGATAGAGCATGGGCTCTATGTACAGGAGGCCCTGGGTTCGATCCAGGACTGCGACATACCAAAGTCAGTAAAAATGGTAGTTGTAAAGCTCCCTTCCTAACGCTCAAGCAAATATAAGAGTAGTTCCACGACTGGTTGGCTCCATGTCAGGATAATGTGACTGGGTGTGGGTGGTATCATGACAAATGTCCACAGCATGCTATACACAGTGAAGGCAGCACTATATCTTCTTCAAGTGGACACCATCTCCAGATAACTGAAATACTGTTGGTGGAACGATAAACTCAACAAACTTGTATAGATCCTGATAATTGTGTACTAATCAGGATGAGAGTTAGATAAGAGTTCAAGCAAAAAGCATTAAACTCCAGGTCATTAGTAGCAACAATCCATTTTATTGGTAACCACTGTTTGACCCATTTACCTATATTATTAAGTACAGTTCATTAAAAATGTGGCAAACAAAAAAATCAATGTGTTTTATTTCACACATGGTGCACAGAACCTTTAATTAGCTCCTGCTGTTACTTCATTAAGGAAAAATACTGTTTTGTAAGTAATTTCTAACTACTAACTAAATAAAAGTTTTTTGTTTTTGAAATTCATTGCAATGACCAATTATGATCAATAAACTATGTCCGGCTAGTTTGGTGGTGAGAGGCTCTAGACACATGTCTGGGTAGTACCACCGGCACACGGCGGGTCAGTTGGAGACCTTCCCACATTAAGTCCTTTGCCAAGAATGGGACTCGAACCGATGCAGGGGAAGGCTAAGTAGTCAGAGGAGTGACAAGTCAGTGACACTAACACTATGCCACAGGTGCCCCTAGCTGAATAAAGAAGGGACGTTTCAAAAACATAGGTAAATTTTCAGTCATCTGTACTATAAGCATGGCACTATGGTAACAACTACATGCTTTCATACGTGGTGAATAAGGGGGCGCCCGTGGCTGAGTGGTTAGTCACCGCTTTGTTACTCCTCAGCACCTCACCATGTGGGTTCGAGACCCCATGGGGGCAAAAACTTTTTGTGGGGATGTTTTCCAGCTAACCTGCAGTGCGCCGGTGGTTCTACCCAGACATGTATCTGGGGGTCTTCCTCCACTAATTATTAGCTGGTTGTTGCAAATATGACCGTAACTATGTCCTTGCAATGTAACAAACAAACAATATATAGTGAATAGGAAGGCTTGATATGGGCTTAGCATAAAATAGTGTAGATCCTATAAGATAGCTAAAGGCAGGCCCTGGCTGATCTGGATCTGAACAATTTTCAGGTTCAATATGTATTTAGCAGGTTTAGCCTGCTAAGCTCATGTTTATATGACTTAAGCAAATAGTAAGAATGTCTGTATAAGCAGATGACTAAGAATAGGTCTGGGTTATTAACAAATGTAGCAAGCTAAGGGTTAATAAGTGTGATTAAAGTTGTGAACTTCATTTACATATGCCTATTCCTGAAAATAGACATGTTAAATATACAGCAATTAGTAGGAATTCAAGACCAGCATTTTTATGACTGATGTGAAACTAAATGACCTCACCTGGTTTTAGTGATTGAGCTAGTTATAGCACAAGAATGCTTTCAAGCTGTATTATATCACAGAATTAACATTTACCCAAAGAGCCAGACTGGTTACAAGTTACATCCTCCTACAGACTAGTTATAATGGGAAATGAGCAGAAACCAGTCCAAAGAGTTCTTCAGTGCAAAAAAACTACACATGGTAGAAAGCTGAGAGTGATAACATTTTTAAGATCCATGAATATTCATGGCAAATAATTACAACAGAATGCATAATGAATATTGATAAGGATAATGACTAGGATGAAAAGGAACAATAACATTGTAAATAAACATATTGTGTTTCTGTAGCAGATACAATGCTGCCTTGACTGTGATAATATACCATGCAAACATAACATGATAGTCACATCAAACCACATCTCACATCATCTTTGCCCCAATCAAAGTATCAGTAAATGTTCAGAAAACAATCTCAAAGGATTAGTATGAATAAAAATAGATTCTCAGTATGTTTTGGTCTTCACGCATCGTTAAGTAGCTCTTTCAAATTGCAGAAAGTTAAGTTGCCAATTTGGAATGATGCAATTAAATAATTTAAATGGTTTATTTTGAGCAGTGCTTTGTAAATACCCATTAGATTCTACAGTTTTCAGCTCAAATCAGGGCAACAATTCATGAATTGGTACTGTAAGATCCATGCAGTTTCTAAAAATAACATTTAAGTAACAGAATTTGATAATTGTGTACAGGTCTAAGTTTATATCAAAGAACCTGCGTTTAGTAGTTTGATACCTCATGCTGCAAAAATACACATACATTCAAATAAAAGTGGCAGTATTCCTTATTTCTTATAGTGATTTTTGTACAAAGTTCTCAGTGAAGAAATGAAACAGCTCATAATGAACATACACATGTTGCTTTCTTCTCTCTTGCTATATATGTGCCATTCAACATGTTATGTCAACAGACTGTGTGTTCAAGGTCTGTGAGTTTCACTGCCATCTTTCCCCCCCATATTACCTCAGAGGCCTATTTCTAGACAGCAAAATAACTGAGGTGTTCCTAATGTACAGCTCATTATCTGAACATCCTGACAGCCAATCCTTGAATAACCATGAAAAGGTTATCAGAAATAAAAGCTTTTTTCAGTACGTTTGTAAATAGGCTAGTCCTAGAAAATGTCAAATAACCATGAAATCATGCTCCAATATTAATTTCCACTTAAGCAACTAACAAAACAAACAACATGAAATTATGACTTGATATAAGTTAACACTGTTCATGCTACATTCATTAATAACCAGTACTAAATCTTATTTGGCAACAACTTTATGCAAAGGCAGCTTCAAAGATTGTAGAAAACTGCAGAACATAGCGCTTCCAGCAAGAATGGGCTTATCTAGATCTACACCTTTCCTATACTTCATTAATTCATATTTTACTAAGACCAAGTGTTTGTTTTTTGTTAAATCACACAGATACAATTATGGTCTTAAGGGCAACGTCCTGCTAGTTATTGGTGGAGGAAGACCCCAGACTTATGTCTGGGTAGAACCACTGGCACATTGCAGGTTGGCTGGAAAACCTCCTCACATGAAAGTTCTTGCCCTGACTTGAACCCATGCTGCGAGGGGCTGAGAAATTACAAGTCGGTGAGTGAGAGTCTAACCAGTCGTCCATGGCGCCCCAGAACAAGTGTTTGCATGTTTCCTTAAATACATTTACCTTAGTAGTAGTAGTGTACCCAACACTCAAAGAAAATTAGCACAAAAGAACAAAGAATGAAGGAGTGTTTGTAAAATGTCTTTTTTCTCCCTGACCTTTGTTGACTTCATTCATTACAGGGCCTGCTTTGTAACTTAACACTGTTTTGGAAAACAATCCCAAGGCTGCCATATAATTTGCTAAACTAGACTTTAAGTAGCCAGGCATGGAATAGTCACAGATAAAATAAATTGAACAGTATTTTACTATCCCTTATATAATCTTTGTATAACACATGATGATTATGCATCTTTCTGCATTACATAGTGATATGTTATGACAAAGTGAGGTTGAGTCCCAACACCCAGCTACGGCAGTTCTACCCAGAAATTTGTCTGGGTCTATTTCCACCAATCATATCTCAATGTCGCTATGACTATAATTATGTTGCTGCGATATACCCCAAAAACAAAAAAATGTACACAGTAATTGAAGCTGGTAGAAATATATACAAACAAACAAGGACAGATGGCAATTAACATTACGCTCGCGGGTAGATTGCTCCGCCCACCGAGTCACGTGACCCACTATCTGATACCCTTGGACATCTTATCGTCGATCGGGTCAATACTCTATTGTCAACGGTCCTACTAAACACTGCAAAAGTCATGCAAAAACACACAGAGACATGCAAAGACACAACAAAGACACCACAAAGACATACAAAGACACCACGAAGACATAAAAAACGATTTTAATGTATATATTTATTCATATATTACATAATATATATCAACAATTCGTTGATAGGGGCATAAATAACAATAAACATGTGTCAATACAATTCACATCATCTCCAATGAAAATATTATTGTATGTACTAAATATTGTGTGCGTTACTTGTATGAAATATTAAATGTAAGATATGAACATTAAAACATAAATTACAAAGCATGACCAATGTATTATCGTTTGTGAGCGAGATATGTCAAATAATTATGACTGCTTTGAAAATAAACACAATTAAAGCGATAAATGTTTTCTATGTTTTGTCGGTAAGAAAATTGAATAACACATGTGCAGTTGAAAAGAATGTGTTGAAAATTGAAGTGGTTATTATTTGTCTTGATCAAAGCATATAATTAACACCTAATGTGGAATATCCATAATAACAAAAGCGGGAGGTTTAAAAATTAAAGCAATACATTTCGCACCTATGCGGCATCTTCCTTGTTGAAAAGTAAGTGGAGCAAACTTCAATAATTATTGCAATTAACACCAGATTTGAAATGCTATTAAATGTAATGTTAAAGTATACTCTGCACCATATTTTAATCGGATGTTAATCTTCGTAGGACCCATTGTCAACAAACATGGCTGCCTGTTTAAGCGATCTACCAGCGAACTTTGGTGAGCATTTTATGCTAAGAAAATCGTCACTTCGGCAAAGAATGCAAGCCAGACGATACGCAAATGAATCTTACATTCAATCAGTCAGGTTGACTTTTAGATCGAAGAAGAAATTGACATTAATTCTAGTGTTTTCCGATCACAACGAAAGAGCGAGAAGCCACACAGTGTGCACATGACGATCGGCCTAGATTCCGTTACAGACGCATATTGTTCGTGTAAATCTGGGTAATTTTCATTATTACATTAAATCCACGATTTATAAATGCAGTTAACCTTTGATAATGTGTTTATTATTTTTGTTACCATATATCACAACGAAATCGTCCGATGTTACTCAAGTTAAAGAGGATCTATTTCTTTGATCTGAGTAGAAGTTACTGCAGTAGGTCATAACAAAGATGGAATATATACATATATATTAAAACGAGAATGTGTTAGACGATAAAAGTTGTAATTTCCGTCGACTTTTTCAACATTCAACTGGTGGTGTTCACGATTACACGATTTTATCCATCTTTTACATTTGTCCAAGTTACGTTTCGGCTTTGGAAATGGAATAAAAACGATGCCGCCTGTCAAACGTTCCGGATATCGACTATCTGAATCACAGAGACCCCACTGACATTTTTAGACATTTTCTTCTCGCTTTTTTGTTACTAAAATCAGAATTATTTCTCCGTTTCTTGGTCAACGAAATGCACTCAGCTTGTCCAAGGAAAATGGCGACCGAAAACAAAAGAATCACGTGACCAAATGGAGCGCGCTGATTAGCTAACGCTAGGCGTCTTGTCCTGTCAATCAAATTTCGGCGTAATGTTAATTGTCAATAAGACAACAATATTGTCTTAAAGGGGCAATAACTCCAACATTGTAGAAACATAAAGAAAATTCTAGGTGCATAATAATGCTAACCTCAACCTTTTCACAAAATTGATGCAAAACTGTAGAAACAGCACACCTTTAAACCTGAAATAGCATTAAAAGGGGCAATAACTCCTGCAATATTGATCTCATCTTAGAACAATAATAGCTGCTGTAGTTTTTATGGTACAAGGGACAAGTGTGGTATTTTTATCAAAATTGTCTCTGAAACTGTAGGATAAGAAGCTTACAAAATTGGGTCCAGACATGGTCCGACAAATGGATGAACAACACAATTCCAAAATACCACCATAAATATCATTGTGGGCATGAAAAATCGCATTTATCTTTGCATTGGCATATTTACTATATTTATTTTTAAGTATGGCAAAAGTGAGGTAAAATTATGCCCCTCAAAAAGAAATTAAAAGATTATAAGAAAAGTAAAAGAGTCTAAAAATTAATGTACACATAATAATCTGTGTGATCCTAAGCAAAAACTATGAAATTCTTGAAACATTTTGGAAAATAACTTTCAAGGCAAATAATGCTAGACCTGCAATGAAATGTGGTTCTACCAAAACATTTTTTGTGTTGAGTCATTCTTTTTTAGAAGGACCTCACCATAAGGACAATAACTGCATTGGTGTGACCTATTTCAAAGTATAAAAAATGTTTATGGCACAAACAATATTGTGTTGTGTTGCAACAAGCAGCAACATAAAAGTTTTGGTGTATGAAATAAAGGAGTAAGACCAAAGAAACACACAAAAAACTCATTAGAACCTATAGGTAAGATTATAAATGTTCATTTAAAGGTGGTATCCAACAGTTTAGACCAAAAATTATTTTCATTTAACATCATAATAAACCACTGTTACTTGAACAGATGTCACAAAATGCTGTTTATTGATGTCCTACATTTGTCTGAAAAGCAAACAATAATGCCACAATCGTCATTTCAAACATGTATTTCCTATCTGAACCACGCTGCACTGTTATCTATTGTTAAACCACATGACCACTTATGTTTCAGCACATCCACATCAATCTCTGTGATGTTGATGTTTACTTTTAGCAAAAATCTCAATTGTTCTTATTCATAAATTTGAAAAGAATGAACATTTAAGTGTTGATTAGCGAGTTTTACTGCCATAAAAATGAGATACTGTTGAAAATCATCAAAGCTTACACCAAAGTATGATGTTTTCTGAAGAAATTAATATGTACAAATATCCCAGAAGTCAGATATTGTTCCATATATTAGATATAGGCAAACTGTCGGATACCGCCTTTAAACATTATGACTTAAACAACAAACACAAGCACCAGTGGACCAGTTGACTATCTGCGACAGATACCAGGGGGTTGACAGTTGACATTTTTTCCTTCCCGCTGATTCAACAAGTCTATCACGAATAACCCATGTCAGCACAATTGTTCCATTGATAACAAATGTACAAGAGCTAGTCCCCCACCCATCCAACAACGACTATGTATTGATTGTTAGCAAAATAATCAATTACTAGGCCAGGACTGGTGTCAACACCTCCTACACTTGGTCACAAGGTCGTTATTGATACAGCAACATGAAGCGTCAACCATAGTCAAAAACTACCGACAAATGAGAAATCTTTCTCTTGGCAAAACCCTGCAGAAATGGTAGTCATTAGAATCGTCTCAATAAGACATATCTTATGAGTACCAATTATACAAGGTTTCTTTGAGAAATACAGGATATACCTCCCCTTATCATTAGTTCATTCCCCCTAATCTACAACTCTGACACAACCTACAGACAAGTTCTTACCTTTAAGCCACTATATACATCTTCCTTTAGCTCTCCAGTCACTGATCACTGCTTTATAATGCTGTACTCTTAATGGCTGATAAATAAATAACAAAGCCTGTATGTGTATACCAACATGTATACCAATGCATCAACCTTGCTACAGTTTGCAATCTAGCTCTGAATCCTACAAACACAGTTAGCTGAGTTTCACAATCACCTCACTACTACATACAATACAAGTCCTTAATCACCCTTACCACAAAATATTTCCACAGTAAACAGATCTCAACAGACTGCCACAGACTGACACCAGTTTTGCTAATTCTCACTATAGATAATAACAATCACCTCCAGCAAAGCGATATAACTCTACCAAAGCTTTTGTGGAGAGTTTAAAAGCATATACAATATCTATTCAGTGTTTACTTTGTCAGTGTATCACTTTGTCACTCCACGAAACCAGCAGGATTCAGTGATCCAGCCGCTTGCGGTACGTGAGTAAAACTACTGCCAACAAAACTTAAAACAGGTTCACCCCGTCCTCTCTTGCCAGCGCCTACGTAATCACAACCACCACAACAAGAAAACATAAGTGAGTATGGTAGTAATTTAGCTGTACGCTAGACATACGAGCATTCCTCGTTCACTGACTTTGGCCTAGAATAGTCAATTATCCAATATCTTAGTGTATTTATACAAGCCAGCTCCAATGCTTTACACTCACACACACTATACCACAGTCTCATCTCTCCTCTCTCTCCACTATAGCAGCAAAGCTTTGCGGATAATTGGAAAGAATGCAAAATACAGAGAGAAAAAAAGCAAGCCAAGAAGTTAAGCTGATTATCTAGGGGTCTCAAGTAGTTAAAAAGTTCAAGGTCTATGTCAAAGGGACCTCAAAGGTGTAATTTAATCTAGCTCCCTTTTTTGTGCATATTATAATTAAAGCAGTTTGGGTTTATACTATCAAATAGAAATGTAATCATTATGTTACTACACAAAAAGGAAAATATGTGAGGCAAAAAATGTGCATATTTAGGACCCAAATCTATGGAATTCCTGAAAGGGGACATATTAAAAGTAAAATAATAATGTACTGCCATTTCTTTATAGGAGGGAAATGATGTGTTATAGATTAAAGGATAAGGGATTATAAGGGATTAAAGGACCAACCAAACAGAAGTGATTAAGGTCCAAAGGGTCATGAAGTGATAAAGGTCCAGGGGGTCATGAAGGGATGAGGACCAAGGGGTCATAAAGGTATGAGGACCTAGGGGTCATGAAGGGATGAGGACCAAGGGGTCATGAAGGGATGAGGACCATGGGTCATGCAGGGATGAGAACCAAGGGTTCATAAATGGATAAGGACCAAGGGGTCATGAATGGATAAAGAACACTTGTTCAATGGATGCGGACCAAGGGTTCATCAATGGATGAAGACCAAGGCTCATGAATGAATGAAGACCAAGGAGGCATGAAGGGATGAGGGCCAAGGGATCATGAAGGGATGAGGCCCAAGGGGTCATGAAGGGATAAGGACTAAGGAGTCATGAAGGGATGAGGGCCAAGGAGTCATGAATGGATGAGGGCCATGGAGTCATGAAGGGATGAGGACCAAAAGTTTCATGAAGGAATGAGGACAAAGGGGTCATGAAGGGATGAGGGCCAAGGGGTTCTTAAGGGATGAAGACCAAGGAGTCATGAAGGGATAAGGGCCAAGGGGTTCTTAAGGGATGAGGACCAAGGGATCATGAAGGGATGAGGACCAAGGGATCATGAAGCAGGGTTCATACAGCCATCCCATGCCAAAATTCAAGCACTTTTTCAGCACTTTTTAAGCAAGTTATCTCATTTTTTAAGCATGTTTCTTTTCTTCCTGACGCCATTTTGTTGTTTACAAAGGGGCGCAACTCCGACGTATTCGTACCTAAACTACTTCGAACCGCTTGAAATTCGTCCCCTTACTATTACGTTTTGCAAACAATTTATATATTTTGATACTACATTCGATTGTCTGTTTAAAACTTTCGACATTTTACCATGATCTTAGTCATTTATTCATTTTTAAGCACGTTTTAAGAGAAAATTAAGCACTTTTTAAGCACTTTTTAAGAGAAATCAAGGACTTTTTTTCGTTTTTAAGCACTTTTCAAGAAAGGGGTTCGAATTAAAGCACTGTGGGAACCCTGTGAAGGGATGAGGATCACAGTGTTCTTAAGGGATGAGGACAAAGGGGTCATGAAGGGATGAGGGCCATGGATCATGAAGGGATTAGGACCCAAGGGATTATGAAGGGATGAGGACCAAAGGGGCATAAAGGGATAAGGATCAAGGGGTCATGAAAGAATGAGGACCAAGGGATCATTGAAGGATAAGAACCAAGGATTGTGAAGGGATGATGACCAAGAGATCATCAAGGGATCAGGAAGGGTTGAGGACCATGGGGTCATGAAGGGATGAGGACCAAAAGTTTCATAAAAGGATGAGGACAAAGGGGTTATGAAGGGATGAGGACCAAGAGGTCATGAAAGGATGAAGACCAAGGGGTTCTTAAGGGATGTGGACCAAGGGATCATGAAGGAATGAGGACCAAGGGATCATGAAGGGATGAGGATCAAGGGATCATGGAGGAATAAGGACCAAGGGATCATGAAGGGATGAGGATCAAGGGATCATAAAGAGATGAGGATCACAGGGTTTTTAAGGGATGAGGATCAAAAGATCATGAAGGGATGAGGACTAATGGATCATGAAGGGATGAGGATCAAGGGATCATGAAGGGATGAGGATAAGGGATGAGGATAAGGGATGAGGATCAAGGGATCATGAAGGAATGGGGATCAAGGAATCATGAAGGGATGAGGACCAAGGGATCATGAAGGGATGAGGATTAAAGGATCATGTAGGAATGAGGACCAAGGGATCATGAAGGGATAAGGATCAAGGGATCATGAAGGGATGAGGATCACAGGGTTTTTAAGGGATGAGGATCAAGGGATCATGAAGAGATGAGGATCAAGGGATCATGAAGGAATGAGGACCAAGGGATCATGAAGGGATAAGGACTAAGGAGTCATGAAGGGATGAGGATCACAGGGTTTTTAAGGGATGAGGATCAAGGGATCATGAAGAGATGAGGATCAAGGGATCATGAAGGGATGAGGATCAAGGTATCATGAAGGGATGAGGATCACAGGGTTTTTAAGGGATGAGGATCAAGGGATCATGAAGGGATGAGGACCAAGAGATCATGAAGGGATGAGGATCAAGGGATCATGAAGGAATGAGGACCAAGGGATCATGAAGGGATGAGGATCAAGGGATCATGAAGAGATGAGGATCAAGGGTTTTTAAGGGATGAGGATCAAGGGATCATGAAGGGATGAGGACCAAGGGATCATGAACGGATGAGGATCACAGGGTTTTTAAGGGATAACAATCAAGGGATCATGAAGGGATGAGGACCAAGGGATCAAGAAGGGATAAGGATCACAGGGATTTTAAGGGATGAGGATCAAGGGTTCATGAAGGGATGAGGATAAAGGGGTCATGAAAGAATGAGGACCAAGGGATTATGTTGGGATGAGAGAGCAATTGGTCATTAGGGAATGAAGGATCAAGCAGTCATTAGGGGATGAGGGAGCCATTTTGGGAATGAAGGATCAATGTGTCGTGCATGAATGAAGGATCAAGGGGTCATAAAGGGGAAAAGGATCAAAGGATCATGAAGGGGTTGATAATCAATGGGTCATTTTAGGATAAAGAGCCCACACTGGGCTGAAGATTAAGGCTCATATGGGGAAGAAGGGTCAAAGAATCATAGCGGGATGAAAGATCAATCTGTCATATAGGAAAACCTTATAAGGGGTCATAGAGGATCAAGAATCAATCGGTTTAAACAGGGATGATGGATAAAAATAAAGGTCATAGAGTGATGAAGGGTCAATGCGATTAATGATAGGTCAAATGGAAAGTATTGTGTTGAAATTTGAAAATTTATGACCTTATTTTTATTGTATTTACTGTTTTAGTCATTTGAACTTGATTATTACCAAAGCACTGTGTTTGTTTGTTTATTGGGTTTACTATCCCACCAACAGTATTTCAGTTATCTTGAGATGGTGTTCACTTGAAACAGATATAGTGCTGCCTTCACTGTGTAAAGCATGCCATAAACACCTGGCATGATACTACACCCAGTCACATTATCCTGACATCGGGCCAACCAGTTGTGGAACTACCATTATATTTCTTGAGCATTAGCAAGGGAGCAATTATACCACTACCATTTTTAACAACTCTGGTATGTCGCGGCCCGGGGATTGAACCCAGGGCCTCCCGTGCTCTTCCGATTAAGCTACCAAATCTTGTGCCAAAGCACAGTTTTCTTTGATAAATGTGGTCCAAAGATTGAATTTTGTTGATTATTAATTAGGTTAACTTTATTACAATGTACTTCATAATCGAGAACTATATTCCTCATTGGTTTCTTAATTTAAAACTTAGAAGGTCAATTGTTCTTTTTTCAGGCTAGTTTGCACTCATGAGGGTACTAGGAGCAATCTCTTTCAGTATGTTACCAGCAGACTATCAGTGCAAACGTGAGTATTAATAGAATTGACAACTTTTAGCAGGGATATAAAATATTCATGCCATCATAAAATGTACTCAGAGAAACCTCGCACGTCAACGACATCCTGTGATGGTGAGATTTTGATAGCAAGGAGGTCTAACTCTGATCCATAAAGAATACACAATAAATGCACATGTGAATATTGATGGTGTGACCTACTTTACATGCATTCTCAAAGGTTATTTGTTTTTTGGGTTTATCATCCCACCAACAGTATTTTAGTTATCTGGCAAAGGTGTCCACTTGAAGCAGATATAGTGCTGCCTTCACTGTGTATAGCATGCCGTGAACACCTGGCATGATACCACACCCAGTCACATTATCCTAAGACTGGGCCAACCTGTTGTGGAAATACCATTATATTTGCTTGAGCCTTAGCAAGGGAGCTATACCACTACCATTTTTAACGACTTTGGTATGCCACTGACTGGGATCGAACCCGAGGCCTCCCGTACCTGGAGCCGACGCTCTACCGACTGCGCTACCAGGTCTGTTTTTTTTTCAAAGGTAAAATCCCATGTCTGCTTACTAACCAGAAAAGGACAATAAAAACAGAAGATTTTAAAATTTATTGACACTGAGCCAGGGACTGAGGTGAGTAAATTTCAAGTTCATGAAGCTATACATCCCAGGATTCACAATTAAGTTAAAGCATGCCTAGACACCTTTTTCACCCTGGAATTGGATCAAATGTATTTGTTTTGTTATATTATAAATAAATTGCAGTGATACAATGATGGACATTATAGTGACCTTGTCTGGGTAGAACCACCAGCACACCGCAGGTCAGATATTCTCCCAATGAGTACTTATCCCAAATTACAACTCAAACCCACACAATGCAAGGAGGATGAGTCCAAAGAGTTACTGATCCCAGTGGTCGAAATTGGCCCTAGCCCAACAGCAAAAAAACTAGTAGAGTTTATCTCGAGCCAGTAAAAATTGCCAATTTAATAGCTCGACGGGCTTGTATTATCCAGATCATTGAAAAATTATTGTACTTTCATTTTGAATCACTTATTCATTCGGCAAGCTGTTGCTTGTATCATAAACGTGTTATGCACACTAAACCGATATGTTAAGTGCACAGGAACCACGCTGTATTCTATTTCTCGCATGGCACATAATGTTCTATACCAAATTAAAATCAACTGGGCCACAGAACAAAATGGCAGAGATAATGAAAATAAAAAATGTTTCTGGCGCAAAACCCAGGAAAAAAAATCTGAAGTTGCCGAGCGTATTGCCACCAAATGTAAATATGAAGATGTTAGTGACAGAAAATTTCTTCTTTCCTGGACAAATAACTGGCCCTTGTGGCGATTAACGAGGGAGTCAAACACCATGTTTTTCAACTGGAATTTGATTTACATGTGTTCTAGAAAATAAATGAAATAAACGTTGAATGTTAAATGGTGTTTTTTTCTGTATTTATCTTAGTTTTTTAAACTTACTTGCAAATTAAAACTTAAAATTAAAATTAAATTTAATTCCGGCTAGTGATTTTTCTTTCAAGCTAATAAAAATTGCTTGATTACTAGCCCGACTTGCTTGTAAATTTCAATCCTAATTTCTATTTCTGTGGTTCATTATTTTGTTTTGTTATTGAAATATATAGCAGTGTCCTTTATGAACATTACAGCGACGTCCAGCTATTTTGGTGGAGGAAGACCCAATACAAATATCTGGGTAGAATCACTGGCACAGTTGTCCACTTGAAGCAGATATAGTGCTGCATTCACTATGTATAGCATGCCATAAATACCTGGCATGATACCACACCCACCACACAATATCCTGACACAGGATCAACCAGTCATGGAACTATCCTTATATTTGGTTAAGTGCAAGCAAGAGAATTACACCACTACCATGTTAATGACTATGGTATGTCAAGGACCGGGATCGAACCTGAGGCACCCCATATCTGAAGCAGACTCTCTACATACTGCACTTCCAGATCTGGTTAAAATTCTTCATATCCATTTAATTATTATTGTCACAAATTCAATAAACATTGGGGCTAACCTAATAGCAATGGGATAAATCTAATTAACTTTAAGTCTAACAATAAAAAGTTTTGAAGAAAAATAAATGATTTTTGGGCAGATACTTTACTTAAACATGAGACAGTATCTCTGTTTTATTATACCAGAACAAAGCATCATTTATTACAGACCTTTACATAAAACATCAACTTTCCATCACAAAATAACATCATACATTTTGTATAACCGGTTTTTCCCAAAAGGGATAGTGACGTAGGAATTGTATGCACCATTTCTGAATGAGCTTCATTATTCATAGCTACGTGATCTCGCTTCATGCGGTTTCTATCTTAATTTACCCGATACATTATGAATATTGATATCTTTTCTCCCACACAATCAGACATTCAACAATTTTACAGAAATTTCAGGTTTTAATTAATTTTATTCGATTAAAACAACCAGAATTATTATTTCAACTTTAAGGCGATAACATTCCATATTCAGAACTGTGGAAAAATTAAAACACTAAATTAGTATTTCATAATTTTCTAGTCTCCTCTTTATGTCTCTATTCACATAAAGGTAGGAATATTTATATTTTGAAAACTGATATTAATTTGTATAATCTGAAAAAAAACAAAAAACTTCTCCAAACACAAATTTTGGAGGAACAAGAGGGCCATGATAGACCTATATCGCTCACCTGACTGCTGTAGTCATTTTGCCCTAGTGGCCATGCTTTTTGATGAATCATAATTCTTTGAACAGTCTTGATTCAAGGTCACCAAAGGAATACATAAACCAAATATCAAAGCTTAGGCTCTTGCAGTTTCTGACAAGAAGATTTTCCAAGTTTTCCTATATAGCCAAATCCTGAAAATGGTCACACCCCTGGTAGCCATGTTTCTTTAACGGATCAGAATTATTTGAACAACTTTTTGTTCCCCTGCCTGCCTAAGCTTCTGAGAAAGTTTGCCTGAACTTGGCCCAGTGGTTTCAGAGATGTCGTTTGAAAATGTTGATGGATGCTTGATGCGGGACTGTGGCCAATCACAATAGCTCACCCTGAGCATCAGTTCAGGTGAGCTATACAAATAAATGGTGAGTTGTATTAACAAAAATCAGAAAAAGGTATAATTTCAACCATCCTAACAGAATAAATCATTTTAATCAATTGGTAACATAGGATAGTGTTATCATTTTAAACTAAACACACCCTTTAAAAAGAGATATGGTTGTCTTATGAACAGACCTTAACCACTCCAGTGTATCTTAAATTACATGATACTGAATTAGAATGTGTTATTTTTTGTTTTCGGTGTTTAGTTTGGGATGGGATTGGGATTTGCCGGCATTTTTGCTGATACTGTGCAGCAACATTTCTATCATTATAGCACAGGGGCACTTATGAGGTGCCCAGGGACAGAACCCGGCCGGTCCATTATACTGACAACGACGAGTCAGGCGTAATGCTGTCCTCTAAGCCCCGAGCGTTAGGAGGGAATCCACTACTACCAACTTTTAAGTCTTTGGTTTGACCCGGCTGAGGTTTCAATGCGCAACCTCCCGTTCCGCAAGCCAACGCTCTACCACTTGTGCCATTGCGGTTATTGTAGTTTGGAGGACATGTGAAAGTTTAATAAAGGTAGCGTAAACATACTGGCTTTGTTAATTGTTGATTTAGAAAAAGTATGTTGGGTTTTAATAAAACTTTCTTGACTTTCTTGATTGTTTACTTCCTTAGATGAACAGAAACACTGCCAATTGATTAACTACTTGTGTCAGATCAAGTGCTTTGTTTCCCCCTCTTGTTTTTTACATGTCCATGACACAATTATGGTTATATCAGTGTAATCTAGCAAATTATCGGTGGTAGAAGATCCAAGAACCAATGTCATTCAGCAAATTAGCTCGAAATGATCTGACATGAAAGTTCTCACCCCGACCATGATCGGACCCCATGGCATTAAGGCCTCAACCAGGAGACAATCCATTCCCAAGCCTAAAGCCTTTCCCACTGACCAGGGAGACTAAAATTTTAAAAAAAAGAGTAGCATGGGATATCATGTACAACTACCATAAAAAAAGTATTTTTTCTTTCTTTTTTGCAGCCAATACTATACACAATTATTTACTTTAGAAGAACATATCTAAGAATGGGATCCCAGCATTCAACTTGCTTTTCACACTGTCTAGAATTCTGCGAAGCATTTCTAATTTTCTACACATTCGTATCACGTGACATGAAGCCCTGTGAGGAAGACAAGGTTTTCAGCCACATTTATGGAACACTGTCCAGTTAATTATACCATCAGGATAGCCATTTCCTTTCCTGGCAAAGGAAAAGGAAGAAGACTACAAATGAGGGCCAGCGAAATGTTGGATGTCTGTAGCTGTTGTGTGTGGTTGCTGCTTCATTTGGAGAAAATCTCATAATAGAGAATGACAGGGTCACAAATCATTGTGTTCTTAATCCTGCAAATCAGCCATTAAGGGTGGGATCTGACAGTTTGCCCATATCGAATACAATTATGAAAAACCTTACCCATGTTTTGGGGAAATTGTGTATAATTTCTGCATACACTCATGCTTTCATCTAAAGGAGACATTACCTTAATTGTTAAACTAATTCTGAATTTTTTTCTTAATATTCATTCTTTTTAAAATCTAAAAATAAGCTGGATAGCAGTCTCTATAAAAAAAAGCTATCAACGCAGAAGGAAAAAACTCTAATGATGCTCTTATGTGACATCAAAATAAAGTGGTCACATGGTTTTGGCTCTTTTCCAGATAAATGGAAAAAATTAGTTGCTTAGTTTCAAATCTGTTTGCACAAACTGAATGATTTGTTTATATTTATTTCATATGTAATAAAAATATAAATTATAATTAAAATGTACTTTATATTACCATGTGTTCTTTGACTAAATATTAGTAACTTTAAAGTTTTGACATTTTTGATGAAAAGTACTAAGGACCAATTCATGACACGCATCACAAAGCAATGTACTTCTTTCAATATCATCTTTGCATATAATATGAAATAAAAATACCTTAGTAATACAATTTATGAAACCAGATTTGAAACTAAGCACAAAAATGTAATGGAAGTTATTTTTTCCAGTTATCTGAAAAAGAGCCTTTTCTTAGTTTACAATGGCTAACTGTGCAGCACGGCTCAGATAGTAAATACATGTTTGTTATGACGAGTAGGGCGTTGAGCTGCACTTAAATACACCCAAATAGATGAAGGACACCAATAAACAGCATTCTGGTTGAAATTTTCTGATACCACTTTTTATACATGTACAATATGTGAATGTGAAATGTGGGAAACAGGGTTGTAACTAAATTGAGGTGATAAAGTGCAGCCTATAAGATGCCATGCCCAATCACACTTTGAACATCACATCATTATTAATTAAGTGCAAGCTTTGTCTTTTGGACCTAGCAAATCACTAAAAACAAATAAGCAAGGGTATTTATTGTTTTTTGTTTTTTTATATTCATTGCAGCGACCAACCCAGACAAATGTCTCGGTAGAACCACCGATGCACTGCAAGTCAGCTAGAAGACCTTCCCACATCAAGTCCTTCGCCCCGAACTGAACTTGAAGCGAGGCGTTGAGAGGCTGAGCAGTCAGAAGAGTTACAAATCAGTGACTCTACCACCACTACGCCACGGACGCCCCCATATAAGGTGTTAAAAACAACAACAACGCATGCTCAAACACAAATTTTCTGCAGATTGCCTTTTTCAAGAGTTAAACACAAACAACTGCTCTTTTTACATATCTGCCAATGTACTCAAAACTAAAAGGGCTTATGTTATCATTGAGCTCAATGTCCCTTAGCAACAAGTGATTTTTTGTTTTGTATACACACAATAATTACCTCAACTTAAAGCTTTTGCAAAAACAAAACACAGAACTGTTTATTTTTTTCAATTATCTTCACTAGAACCAACATTATTGCAATTTAAAGTTTGATATCTTTTATAATTTATTGAAATATTTGATGCTGCCAACATGTAATAGCAATCGACGACTCGCGGAACTATTTTCTGCGACTTTTAAAGTATTTTTTATCATTTTTTTCTTCTTTTTTTTTTAAGACTTTTATCACATATTTCTTATTTTTTAGGATATTTTAATTTAAATTACCAGTCTTAAGTATTTTGTTCAATCTCTTTCTATTTGTAATAATATTTTTTATGTATCTGTTGGTAATACAACTATGTCAGCAGCATTATTTAGGTCATTATATTTCAACACAAAATACAAGTTTTTCCCAACCATTTTTTAGGATTGTGGACGTGAGTATTCTGTAGATATCAGTCAAAAACTGAAATCACCTTTAAGGGTAATGTGACCTTAACCTTGACCCCACTGACCCTGCTACCAATAAGGGGCCATTCACTAACCATAACCAATGTGCCAATCGTAAATATTGTGGGCCCATGTTTTCCCTAGATATCAATCAGAAATGATGTGCCTCAGCTGATGTCTGGGACACAATTTGCCCTGTCTGCTACTAATAGGGCATAAATATGATAGCTTTTGATGCCATTTCAAAATCCATGAAAATTAACCGGTTTGTAAGTGTATTATTTCCTTTTTTTTATTAATCTCTAAACCATCTAAAAGCAACAAACTACTATAAATACTCCTTCAGACTGAGATAAATAATATCTTTTTTATTTTTATTTTTTTTAATAACTCTATTCATTTGTTAAACATCATAACAGTCAGCATCCATCATTTCCTATTATGACAAATTTACCAAGTCTCGTCAAAATCTGACATATGGCTCCAGAAAGAAAAAGTACAGAAAGATGTAAAGACTGAAGGAAAAAAAGATAGATTGAAAGACAGAAGGTCAATGCCCAAACAATATCCGTCCATCTTTGGCGTGGGATAATTAGGACTGGGAAAATTCACAATATGCCTACATAGTGTAACTAGGACAGTTTATGATGTAAATGTCACATTTTATTATAACAGACAAATACATCAAAGGCCTCAAAATAAAACATTTCAATACGAAGACTCCATGATTTCACTATCCAAACAGCAAAAGGACTATAACACCTAAACATTAATTATATAACGCAGTCTCACATATCTCAGATGACAACCTCAATTGGGTGGAGTAAAATAAATTAGTTAGAAAAATGCTTAATAAAAATTTGAGGGGGTTAAACAAACTTTTCAAATTGCTCATAAACAAACTTTTTGTATGTAAACGTTCTGAAATAACCTGCTCTATTACAGGAGCGATAGAAGGGTGGGGGTAAGACATGGCAGGCAGGCCTGTTCGTGAACTGGCGACTTTGTCCTTCAGATTAACAATGCGACTATTGTCTAGTTCACACACTGGCAAGTGGAATGCACCTTAAAGAACCATCATTGATCGTTACCTGCAGTTAAATCTACAAATAGAACTATTTGAACCCCACCCTATCCCATACCATCAGTATCAAATGTTATAATAATGTTGCATGTTTAAACTATTTAAAACCACAGACTGTCAGAAGCATGGGAAAGTAAAGGAAATTTCCCCAAGTTTAGTGCACCGGATTTAGCACAGATTCCAACTTAATTATCATGTAATGCTATTTTTGTTTTATTCCTGCTATGCTGCTTTAACACCTAATTTTTTTTTATTTTCTCAAAGATTTTCAGGTAAAATGCTGCTTATAAATATAGAAATCCAATATTAGCCTGGATATAGCCTAAGCCCATTATTCAAGTAGTTTTCTCACTTATAATAACCCTCTAGAGGCATGCTACATTTAGAAGCTAAGTGGAGTTTTATATACACAGGAAGCATTAGGCATTTGAATAAGCTATTTATTAGACCAATAAAAAAGAATTTTATTTATAAAAAATAAATTCCCTTAAATACAAATAGGAAATATTCGGCAATAATTCGACTTTAATGTAACCAATTCTATTTTTGAATTTAAATGGTTATATTTAAAATAAATTTTAAGTATAATTAAAGTTAAATAAGGATTAAAGTTTCATTATCATAATTGGTACAAGAAGCGTTTTAATTCTAATAGATAATATATTATGTTATAATTATAATTATGGTTGTTTGTTTAGAATTGAGATTATTTCAAACTATTTAATAAAAAAAGTTTGTTTTGTGTGTGTGTGTGTGTTTTTTTTAAAGTAAGCACTGCCAAACTATAAAAGGTTTTGCTTTAATCCCAATCAGTTATGAAATAGTAGGTATGATCCCAGAGAGCTGTTTTTACTTGTTAGTTTCTCATGAACAAAAGGAATATGTCACTAATAGACAGCAAGGATCTGACAAAAGTTGTTTGTTTGTTGGGTTTATCGTCCCACCAACAGTATTTCAGTTATCTAAAAATGGTGTCCACTTGAAGCAGATATAGTGCTGCCTTCATTGTGTATAGCATGCCGTGAACACCTGGCATGATACTACTTCAGTCACATTATCCTGACACTGAGCCAACCAGTCGTGAAACTACCCTTATATTTGCTTGAGCGTTAGCAAAGGAGCTATGTCACTGTTTTTTTAACAACTTTGGTATGTTGCGGCCCGGGATCGAATCTGGGGCCTCCAGTACCTGGAGTACCAGTATCGAGTGTCAGTTTCTTTTTATCACCAATATACAATTTTACAAAATTTTAACAGCAATACTAGGTGAAATAGTGGTATGAGACGATCTGCATTATGAAAACACTACTGCATTATAACAAAATATGTAATGGGTGTACTGAATGGAAAACATAGACAATCATGTGATAAAATCCAGTTCTATGCCCATGACACTACCAAATTGTACAATAGGAAACATCCAATCAAGTAATACACATCAATAGCTATATTTGTTGGTATTTGTTTATTCTTCCCTAATTGTAATGGGATATAAAGTCAAGTACTTTTATACTATGTACGAAACAGATAGGTTTATATACCACATTTGACTAAGGGGTTAACAGTCCATATATGACTTAAAATAATCATTGTATAAGTATCTTATCTATTTAATTGCAAAAGCTTTTTAGCTCTGACAAAATTACTTGAATGTATATCCATAATTATTTAAATCCGAATGTCCAAAAGACACAAATATAACAATGGGTCAATTGGTGCAAATGTCTTGTTAAAGGACAAGTACCGGGTACTTAATCGTATATTAAAGGTGGTATCCGACAGTTTGCCAATATCTAACATAAGTTAGAATATGTTGAATATCTGACCTCTGGGATATTTGTACACAATTTCTGCGGAAAAATATCATGCTTAAGTCTAAGCTTTGACGATTTTCAACAGAATCTCAATTTTAGGGCAGTTAAACTCGTAAATCAACACTTAAATGTTCATTCTTTTCAAATCTATAAATAAGAACAATTGGAATTCCTGCTAAAAATAGCCATCCATGTCACAGCAGATGACGAGGATGAGCTCAAAAATAAGTGTTCACATGGTTTTCCTGGATTAAAAACAGCTAACTGTGCAGCGTGGCTCTGATAGGAAATACATGTTTGAAATGATGATTGTGGCATCATGGTTCACTTTTCAGACAGGTGTGGACATCAATAAATAGCATTTTGTAAGATCTGTTCAAGTAACAATGATTTATTATGTTTAGTGATAATATTTTAATCCAAACTGTCGGATACCGCCTTTACATTTATTTTTTTACTATGTGCATATAGAAACAATTGAAATAAACAACTTCAAACTTATTTCTTATTTTCTATTCTCAGTTTAAATTTCAATTAAATCAATCCCTGTTGATCAGAGTATTAAGTACTAATGCTTACACTATTAACTTTTGCCGATGTAAAAAAAACTGCGATATTTACTGTGCTATCTGCAAGAATGTCATACATGTAGAGAAAGCAGAAGAGGAGAATAATCGTTGCTCATAACCCACCCACAACATTTTCTATGATCAGAAATGGCAGGGAATAAAAAGCCACATTTGTAGCCAAGTTCAATGACAAATCTATAATAGGAAACTAAGGCTAAGGTGAGACATTAACTGGGGAACTTTTCCATCCAATGAACCAAGAGTACAATACCACAATCATTGTCTGTAGACATCCCTAACTCAAAGCTTGACTTGATCTAGTTGAGGAACATTGTGCTGGGAACTCGCTGATCTGAATCTGTACTATTTGCTGCTTTGTCTGTACTATCGGGTCTTTTAGTCATTTCTTAAAGTTGATAGGAAATAAATAATTAAGTAATTAATAAAGAGTGGGGTGGTTATTCCCATGTGTAGCAGGCTAGGAGCTGACAAGTCATTTTATATCAATGGCTGTACGCACTGGAAACAAGGTGTGGGTGTTATGTTGCCGGTTCAGTTTAAAAGAGGAACAGACAATGACGCACATGGATCTATTCTGCACAGGAATAGAGGAAAAGTGGAAAAAGGAATAAATATTTAAGGCCATTGATTCAAGGGATATTCGATTTATTTTATTTTTCTGTATTAATTTGTAATGCTTTTTCCCAGTTTGCATCATAAATGAGTATTTGAGGTTATTTTCTGCATGTTAACATGCAAGAATGTGCAATGACTGACCACAAATGGAACAAAGTTATAATATATGATTGTCAAGTCTTTTATAATTATACCTTATATAATTCTCTATATATCGACCTAATATCTGAGGATCATCTGTTTGTCACTGATCAACATTTGGATTAGGATCCAGGAAATGACCAGGCACCGCTCTGGGGTAGAACCACTGATGTGATTTTGAAATAAGATATATATATATATTCATATAATAAATATTAACAAAACAACTGAGAGTACTGGCAGTTTGGGCTCATTAAGACTTAAAAAGACAAACTATCATTGGGAAAGACCCCTTTGAAGACCAAAGACGAGTGCCGAGACCGAACTAATTTTGCACTGCGAAGACCTCATGACATGCAATTTCACATAGTCAGTGGGACTTTAATGCAACCATTGAGAGGTTTCGGATATTTAAGTGAATTTCTTAATATTTAGTAAAAGGCATTGGCATATAAAATAGTTAAAGTTAGTTAAAGTTACGATTATTAAAGGAAGATGCTTTTTGCCAGTAGAAACAGTCCAAATGTACCTTTAAGCGATAATATGCCAAGCTGTGAGAATGACATTATGAAAGGTATAAATACTGACACAAAATTAACATAAAGAGTTAAGATCTACAACTCACACAAAGAGTTGCATCATAAATGTTGAATGGTGACTGAACAGTTTTGAAAGTGTTAAAGGGAAAGAACTCCAAACAGTAATCAGACTCCTGTATTTATTTAAAAATCTTCTATATATAACTTGTATAAAATGTTTACAAGCTGGTTTTAATGTCTTGGTATTTAACTATCAAAAATGTATAAGATTTCAGTAATTGTTTAAAAATTTAGGTTTTAGATTATTCTATCTAATAGGAGCTGTCTTTAATAGCTCTACTATTCACAGAGCAGGACCTTAACAATCTGATTAACCAACCACAACACCAATAAGAGCGTCCTAACAACGGCTCCACTTTCTTTGAAAAGTAGAGCTTAAAATTGTTTTAGAATAAATTATTACTTTGTAATGATGAAGGAAAATCGAACAAACTAACCACATTTGATACTTGGTTTTAACAGCATATTGTACTGACACAACTTATTTCGTTAATAAAGGGACGTTACTCTAACTATTTAAATTTCACCTTCTTACCTTCCTTTTGAGAAGGTATTTGGTATATAGTTACTGCAGAAGAAAATAGAATTTTTAAACTCCTTAAACCTTTTGGCACACTTATGATGGCAACATTGTTCATAAAGTTGTAACTTATTGACTGAGACAAGAATGAGTAAAAGTGCTAGAGCAACACTTAAAAAAAATAAGCATATTAAAAATAAAATTAAGGATATTTTTTTTAATATAAAGTATATAAAAATACCTACCCACAAGGCAGATAGCAAATTTCTTTCATTTCCTAAATAAGGATTAGTCATTATGACATGAACCAGATATTACTGCTGGAAGAACAGTCTAGAAACAAGTCTTGGTTAAACCAATGGCGTATTGTAAATCACTACAAAGACTTCCCGTCATAAGGTTTAGAAGTTTTGACCTTAACTGAGACTTGAAGCCTACATAAAGATGAGTAACAAATCTGCAAAAAAAAGTTTGTCTATGGTGTATAGGCACCCCATTGGGCACCCCACAAACTTTAATGCATCCATGGTATAAAATAAACTTAAACCTTTTAAATCTGTTGCCATGCCGATCATTTTTACCCTGGCAACAGCTGGTGACAACATTGGGACGAAGGGGCTGGCATCCCTTTATGCACTCTGAATGCTTGTAACTCTAAGCAAGCCTAGCATGAATAACTCGTCCTAAGCAGTAGTTGCCAAATTGTGTCAGCTATATTAGCATGGAAAACATATTTGACCTGATCTTTCTAAAGACTTAATCTGCAAAGTAAGGGTTGAAACAATATCGGCAAATAGAGTAGATCTAGATCAGCCATCTTGCACTTCAGGGAATTTTAAAAGCAGAATCTGAACTCTTTGCTGCAAAGTCGGTAGATGTCTTTTTTTTTATCTCGGCTTGCAGTTCTTATCAAATAACTATTCTGGGAGTTGTGTAATCAGGTTCTGCACTGGTTGCTGCTAAGCTTTTATCGGTATGTCTTGCTTAGAATTAAATTGTTTGTTTATACTTAAGCTAAGGAATAGAAAGCCTAAGGGTTATAAAGGGGTGGTTACACTAAATACCGACCAGAAGTAGAATGTGACATGGACTTTTTATCTTTGGAAACAGTCTTTTGCTATGTTTAGGCATTAAATTTCCTATTTTAAAGATAATTTTCAATCTTTTGGTGTCAAAAGGAAACTGAAACTATTTAGAATTAAAAAAAAAGCAAAAGTCTTTAATCCCTATGCACAATAATGGACTGATCCACTTTTACAGGAAGTACATATTGCATTGAAATTTTGGCAGTTACCGACTAGCAATTTGGCGGTATGCACATTCTATAAAGCAGAACCTTCTTCATTGCAAAGTGGGAGATTGGTTACTTACACATAAACAAAGAAGAAAGTTATCTGTTTCAAAGTAGGGGGATATCTAAAAATGTGTAAAACACCCCTCATTTTCAAAATTATGTTGAACCCTAAAAGAGGGAGTCTCCCTCCAAAAGCGAGAGAGTCCACATGTATGTTTCTTTAGCGCTGTCAGCTCATCTTCAAGACCTGCATGTGCTGAGCTTGTTTGTAAGTCAGAATCTTTTCAGCTATCTCTGTGATGTCTCTGTCAGAGGTGGATCCAGAAGATTTTGATGGAGGGTATGAATCAAGATCCATTCAACTTTATTGCGTTAAAAACTAGATAAATATACATAGTAAGGGACCTTAACTTCGACCTAAGCAGTCAACAGACAAAATTTACTTTAAAAAGCTAGTATTTTTTAAGCTTCCATGTATGTGTTTTCACAACTCTACTCTTTTACCTAGTTGATGTGGGGGTAATGAACCCCTCCCATCCACACCTCCCCTGGATCTATCCCTGGCCTCTGTGTTTTAACTCATGTCCACATGTATGCTTTGGGTGCTGTCAGGATCTTTATTCTTTCTAAGTATTCTTGTTTTTCTTCTTAGTAAGTTTACTGAAAGTATCCTGCTCATGACATCATACTGTCATTATTTTAAAATAAGGCAATAAACATGAAAATATCCCCACCTAAACTTGAGGTTTATACTTTGCATGGTAAACTAAGTTTTATCAATAAAGAAAGGCTATACCAGACACCCAACCAACATACTCAACAGATGGAGTCTCCCCACCATGGAGACATCATCAATAATCCATTCATTGGCTCATATTCATGAAAACAGGACATACATATCAGGTGTACACCAGGACGAATTATCTTTAGTTTCATACAGTGTTTATTTTAGTTCAAAACCTGGGATTTGTTTGGTTTGAAAGGTGGTATGCGACAGTTTGGTCCAAACTTCTATCTCAAATAACTTTTTTTCTTGTTACCCAAAACGATCTGGCAAAATGCTGTTCATTGATGCCCTAGCTCTGTGTTTGCAATGACCAATCAGGACTTATCCTCGACTGTTCATACAGATCTTTGGCATCAATGAACAGCATTTTTCAAGACCTTTTCAAGTAACAATGACTTATTTAGTTACTTGAAAATTAATGTTTTGTCCAAACTGTCAGACACCACCTTTAAAACATATTTAATGTTTAACACACCTGTACATAGCTGCTAAACTGTTGGATACCACATTTATGAGACAAAAAATTAATTCATCTTAAGATGAAAAATACCCTATGTCCATATGACACAATTTGCTTCACATCATTACTATGTTCTGTTTGTTTTATCTTTGAGATACATCGCAGCAACCAATTATGATCATGATAGCGACTTCCAGCTATTTGGTGGAGGAAGACCCCAGACACATGTCTGGGTAGAATCACCGGCGCACCACAAGTCAGCTGTAAGACCTTCCCACATTAAGACCTTCCCCCGAATCAACTCGAACCCATGCGTCACAGGATTTACAAATATGCGACTCTAATACTATGCCATGGGCGCCCCCTTCATTACTATGGAGGCAGGGTGCAACATATTTCATCGAAACAAACAACCTGTGTGCATCTAAATATAAATCAAATTGTGAAAATGCATAAAACTAAACACACAGAAAAAGCAATTTCCTGAAATTATACTGAACAATAACATAATTGCTCACTCCATAAAACAAAAAAAGCATTGCATTACATGCATTACATGCAATATTTGTGTATTTTTATTTTTTTTGTAGTTAAAGTACCATAAATTTTGTTCTTGTGAGTTAGTTCAATGTTCCAAAACAGATGATCAAAAGATGATAAAATTACTAAAATATTCTAAAATGCACTTAAAAAATTCCATGAAATTCATATAAATAATGCTCTGTGAAAAATTAGTGACTTCAATAAATAGAGATATACATTTTATTTGCTTACAAATCCCTGGCAATAGATGCTGTTATTAAAGAAATAAACTAAAAGAGGGAAGCTTAAGGAAATAGCAGAGTGTCGGGCCTAGGTACTGAAGTCAGAGGGTTCAAAACCTGGCTGCAGTAAAAGGTCATAACAAACGTAGTGGTATAGCTCCCTTACTTACCCTTAAGTAAACATAAGGGTTGTTCCATGACGGGTTGGCATGGTGTTGGAAAAATGTGACTGGATGTGGTATTGTGTCAACTGTTCATGGCAAGTTTTTCCACTATGAAGCCAACACAGTCATTACTGGTGCCGCTCTGGAGAATGGTACCTCTCATAGCATGCATTTTTTTTATAGGGATGATAGTGTAGCAGACTATAATAGAAAATCGCATCTGTTCTGCAAGACCTTTTTCAGAGACATGTGCCAAGTATTCTGTTTTTGAACAGTGTAGCTCGCAAAAATGAAGTGAAGCTTACAATTAAAAAGGTAGCAGGCATTTATAGGAATTCACAGCTGTTTAGTAAGGTCTTGTTTAACAAATGAAACCGAGCATGTAGACGTTAACAAAGCAACATGTAGACATGTAGAAGACAACAAGAAAGCTAAATAGCAGAGTCTGGTTCCCAGAGTTACGGTTCAAATATTAAAGTAATGAATTAGCAGCTGTTAAGAGTGTGTTTAATTTCTATAATAGTCATACTTTTTAAAGCGCATGCTCTCTGCGATGCCTTGGATGTCTTACTTCCGTGCCTTTTCTTGAATCTGCTTCAAGTGGAAACTTAAATAATTGTTGGACGGACAATCGAGAAAATAAAAAATAGACAAGCTATAGGTCAACAGCAAAAACAATTAATGCTACCTTGAGAAAGTTATACAGCCATACATTGACCCAATATCCTTCCAAATTATCCCCTGATTTTGTATAACACATTCCACATCCCATCATGTAGCCTGCTAACAACCTTATCTTCTTTCACAAAACTTTTCATTTCTATGTAATGGTGACAAGCTAATTACTTTACCTGCTATGTTTGTTTTAATTTATAATAGATTTTTTTGTTCATGTTTTTGAGATACTTCGAAGCGACCAGTTACGATCATTATAGCACCATCCAGCTATTTAGTGGAGGAAGACCCCAGACATTGTCTGGGTAGAACCACTGGCACACCGGAAGTCAGCTGGAAGACCTTCCCACGTTAAGTCCTTCGCCCCGAACAGGACTTGTACCCATGGGGGAGGCCAAGCAGTCAGAGGAGTTTTAAAACCATGGTTGTTATCTGGTAATGCATGTAAGGAGGTTTTCCAGCTAACCTGAGGTGTACCGGTGGTTCTACCCAGACAAACCTCTGGAGTCTTCCTTCAACAATATTTAGCTGGACATCCCTTATATGACCAGAAATGTGTGGGTGTGATGTAACATAAAAAATATCTGCTATTAACCACATATAACTGAACATGTTGCTATATACACTGAAGCAATTAGTGCAGATCCTGATAGGAAAGCTCCTAGCGAGAGCTGCCTGATCTAGTTCTATACATATTACCTCGGTGTGATCTATTTGTTCTAAGCAGATTATGGGTACAGTCTTCTATCACATAACAATGGGGTACATTGGTGAAATGGAAATTGTCTCCCTTGATAGATAATATCCTAGGTATTCCTAACAGTAGGTAGGTCCTTTTAGTTGAAATTCTTGGACTTTATTGCCTGTTCTTTTGTAGATATTGCAATAACAAAAAAAGTGAAATTTCTGACTTTAGCATGAATATAAGCTTAAAATCCATTTGCACACTTATTGAGATTTGTTATTTAAAAAAGAAAATGGAAGATTTTGTTGATGATTGGTAACCTGCGTATCACAAGAAAGGCAGATAAGTCATCATACACTCCAAACAGCACAAGCATAAAAACCGAGTAAAACAAATGAAAGGACCTACTTGCATTTAGGGAATATTCAGGGGAGACTATTCACTAATTTCTCTCATTCCCAGGGTTCAATCTAGGGCCTCAACCTACCGAAGTCCGTAAAAATGGAAGTGACATTGCTTCTTTGCAAACACTTCAGAAAATTAAGGGTAGTTCCTTGAATTATTGTTGCAGGATCAGGATAATGTGACTGGGTAAGGTATAATTCAAGGTGTTCATGGCATGCTATACACTGTGAAGGCAGCACTATATCTGCTTCAAGCTGGTACCAACTCCAGATAACTGAAATACTGTTGGAGGGATGAAAAAACCTAATAAACAAACAAACAGTTCCCTTTAGACATTTTACATTTTTACAAGTTTATTTACACTTTACAGTATGAGTGTGCTACATTTAGGCACATTGTCGTACTATGGATTATTTCAAAACAGGTAGTTAAAAGTACAGCAACTTTAAATATAATGGCGGGCAAGGACAGACGAGCCATTGAGAGATGGATAAAAATGGATATCAGGGAGTGGTTCATGTTTATTTATCGATATAGATGCCGGTTGTGACATTCATGTCATATGTTCCTTCAGATAATTAATAAAATCTACCTTAAAGCTCTATAAACTAAGAATAAATCGCAGCCAAGTCTCTTATAGTAACAAGACTTTCCCCAATATTGAGTCGGTTTCCAGGATGAAAATAAAATGGCCAAGGTAATTGCCACAATTTTAGCACAGTTTACATAAAACAAGGTGTTCTGATAAAATTACAACTTGAATCTGTCCATGATCTACTTTAAATATTATGTAATTGACAAAAAATGGGTTAAATTTATTTTTAGATCTTCAAAATATAAGGAACATTTTCCAGGGATATACTTTTAAATGACGCAAAAGAAGTGATATGGAAGGAATTTTGTCATAAAATATGTTTCTATTATAGAATCAATAAATAGTTTATTATTTCAAGGCCTGCCCAACTTATACAGTTACAGTGGTTGATATGAAATGTGAACTGACCTTAACGAACAGGCGTGACCTTCTTGTTTTTTTAATACAAAGCATTGACACAGCAATCATTCTAATGGAAACTTAGAGAAAATCTAAGGTCAGCTAGAAGACCTATCCATTCAAAAAAAGTGTTCACACCTTGAACCATGTGGTGAGTAGCTGTAGTCCAATTGCAAGTTGGTCAGCTACTAAAATTGACTACAATGTACCTTTAACCAATTTTCAGTTATCAAACTACTACTAAACTTGCAGACGGGGGACCTTTAACCAATTTTCTGTAAGTCAGCTGCTGAGCTTGCAGACCATACACCTTTAACCAGTTTTCTTTTAGACAGCTGCTGAGCTTGCAGACAATGGACCTTTAACCAATTTTCAGTTAGCCAGCTTCTAAGCTTGCAGAAGTGTACTTTTAACAATTTTTTCTGTTAGACAGCTGCTAAGCTTGCAGACCATGCACCTTTAACCAGTTTTCAGTTAGCCAGCTGCTAAGCTTGCAGACAATGGACCTTTAACCAGTTTTCTGTTAGACAGCTGCTAAGCTTGCAGACAATAGACTATAACCAGTTTTCTTTTAGACAGCTGCTAAGCCTGCAGACAGGGGACCTTAAACCAGTTTTCTGTTAGACAGCTGCTAAGCTTGCAGACAATAGACCTTTAAACAGTTTTCTTTTAGACAGCTGCTAAGCTTGCAGACAATGGACCTTTAACCAGTTTTCTTTTAGACAGCTGCTAAGCTTGCAGACAGGGGACCTTTAACCAGTTTTCTGTTACACAGCTGCTAAGCTTGCAGACAGTGGACCTTTAACCAGTTTTCTTTTAGACAGCTGCTAAGCTTGCAGACAATGGACCTTTAACCAGTTTTCTTTTAGACAGCTGCTAAGCTTGCAGACAGGGGACCTTTAACCAGTTTTCTGTTACACAGCTGCTAAGCTTGCAGACAATGGACCTTTAAACAGTTTTCTTTTAGACAGCTGCTAAACTTGCAGACTGTGGAACTTGTAACCAATTTTCAGTTAACCAGCTGTTTAGCTTGCAGACGGTGTGCCTTTCAACAATTTTCAGTTAGCCAGCTGCTAAGCTTGCAGACTGTGTGCCTTTAACCAATTTTCAGTTAGCCAACTGCTAAACTTGCAGTGTACATTTAACTAGTTTTCAGTTAGCCAGCTGCTAAGCTTGCAGACGGTGTGCCTTTCAACAATTTTCAGTTAGCCAACTGCTAAGCTTGACGGTGTGCCTTTCAACAATTTTCAGTTAGCCAGCTGCTAAGCTTGCAGACAGTGGGCCTTTCAACAATTTTCAGTTAGCCAACTGCTTAACCTGCAGTGTACTTTTAACCAGTTTTCAGTTAGCCAGCTGCTAAAAACAGTGTACCTTTAAGCAGTTTTCAGTTAGCCAGCTGCTTAAAACAGTGTACCTTTAAGCAGTTTTCAGTTAGCCAGCTGCTAAAATTGCTGACAGTGTACCTTTAACCATTTTTCATTTAGCCAGCTGCTAAACTTGCAAACAGTGTAACTTTAACCATCATTTAGATGGACAGCTGCTAGGATTGAAAAGAGTGTATCTTTCATCAATTTTCAGTGTACCAGCTGCTAGGATTCAAGACAAGTTGATATTACCAATAAATATATTACTCAAAACAATAAAGAAGATGAAAAAAAAAACTCATTAAGAAAAAGAAATCTATGACTTTAAAGGAGTTTTTACAGACCCATATAAATGTCCCAACTAACATTTGAGTTGAACAAAATCATTTGAATAACTGCTTTTTTTAGCACAAAGGCTGAACTAGAGTAATTTTTTACCCATTTAAATGGCTGTCTGTACGTCAATGAAAACTTGGCGCACATCTATATACACCAGACAGTGCATGTACTCAGCTTCATTCATACTGTTCATATTTAATGAAGCTAGGTTGCCATCGATCTGCCCTTGCCAGTTTCGCTCCAAATCAATACAATCTTCTCCCCTGCTACTCACAAATTGATCAGGCATAGATAAATAGTGTAGATCCAGATCAGCCAGCTCCCAGCAGAATGATTTGCTTGTTAGTCTCTATTAGTATGATTTGTAAGCTATGCACTAGGTTGTGAGGAGATGGCTAAGTTTTTATTATGTGTTATATTTTCTGCAAGGAAAGTAGCTTAAGGGTCAATATTTGCGGAGACCGTTCTAGTGTTCCAGTGAACATCTCCTATAACTGGCTTCATAATTAGTGATCACGTCATTCGCAGAGGAAAATGGCTCTATTTTCCGTATTTAGACACTCGTCGTGGTTGTTATTTTTTTTTCTACCATAAACTAGCCCGACTTCACTATTACGGTGCTATTTTTACCCGCTTCGTCTAGAAGTCTCAGAATCAATAGACAATTTATAGCTAATGAGCTTGACAAGGCAGGCACTCCCACAACTGGAGAACATGTCACAAGCAGACAAAGTAGAGAGAACGATTAAAGCTGGAATACTACCTTTTATTATGGGTACATTTTGTATATCAGGGAAGGTCAGGTCAAGCTGGTATCATACTCATGATTGTGGGTACAGTTGTATTTTGGGAAAGGTAAGATCAAGCTTGTATTATAGTCTTGATAGTGGGTACAGTTGTATTTTGGAAAAGGTAAGATCAAGCTGGTATCATACTCCTGATAGTGGGTACAGTTGTATTTTGGGAAAGGTAAGATCAAGCTCGTATCATACTCCTGATAGTGGGTACAGTTGTATTTTGGGGAATGTAAGGTCAAGCTGGTATCATACTCCTTATAGGTGTACAGTTGTATTTAGGGGAAGGTAAGGTCAAGCTGGTATCTTACTCATGATAGTGGGTACAGCTGTATTTAGGGGAAGGTAAGGTCAAGCTGGTATCTTACTCATGATAGTGGGTACAGTTGTATTTAGAGGAAGGTAAGGTCAAGCTGGTATCATACTCCTTATAGGTGTACAGTTGTATTTTGAGGAAGATCAGATCAAGCTGGTATCATGCTCCTGAAAGTGGGTACAGTTGTATTTAGGGGAAGGTAAGGTCAAGCTGGTATCTTACTCATGATAGTGGGTACAATTGTATTTTGAGGAAGATCAGATCAAGCTGGTATCATGCTTCTGAAAGTGGGTACAGTTGTATTTTGAGGAAGATCAGATCAAGCTGGTATCATGCTCCTGAAAGTGGGTACAGTTGTATTTTGGGAAAGGTAAGATCAAGCTGGTATCTTACTCATGATAGTGGGTACAGTTGTATTTTGGGAAAGGTAAGATCAAGCTTGTATTATAGTCTTGATAGTGGGTACAGTTGTATTTTGGAAAAGGTAAGATCAAGCTGGTATCATACTCCTGATAGTGGGTACAGTTGTATTTTGGGAAAGGTAAGATCAAGCTCGTATCATACTCCTGATAGTGGGTACAGTTGTATTTTGGGGAAGGTAAGATCAAGGTGGCATTCTACCAAACATAGCCAAACAGGTTTTGTTGTCTGATAGGTTTGGTAGGTCATCCCACCAACAGTACTTCAGTTATCTGCAGACGGTGTCCACTTGAAGCAGATATAGTGCTGCCTTCATTGTGCATAGCATGCTGTGAACATCTGGCATGATACCACACCCAGATACCACACCCAGTCACATTATCTTGACACCGGGCCACAATACAATGTCAGATTCATTTGTTAAAAAAAAAATACATACTGAACAACCCATACTCAATTCTAAGTTACTTGGCAACAACTTCATGCATAGGTAACAAAGCAGTTAAAAGAGACTGGTCTCTTATGCAACAAACAATATAGACTGATCACACAGCTTCCAGTGTGGGCCTCTTAACTTGCTTGAGCTTGATAAATTCTAACTAAGCAGTTGATAGTATTGAAACATCCTGCATCGTTTAGAAGCAAATGTAAGCCGGCATCGATATTTGGCGCTTATGACAATATTGTATGATTTGTTTTTTCGCTCATTACCTTCGAAATCCGTTAGCGAATTGTTGGGAATTTTAGTGGCTAACGGTTCATTCAGTAGACACTGCTAACTACTGTTGACTTACGTTAGCGAATGTTCACTTCTACTGAACACACGCAGTTTCTGTCATAAATGCCGTGCCATAAACCTTGGATAAAGTAGCCATTATGGAGAAAGACCTTAAGTTGATTGAAATGAGTCCCCAAAACATCAATACAAATGTGGTCTTTTTTGTCTTTTAGCTGTAATTAGTTTAAAACCTAAGACAATTGGAAAACAAATGTTTTTCTCCTTCTGGACTGACCACTTTCTGGGAAGAGCAGTATTAAAAGTGTCCTTGTATCAGTACGGAGTAATGTATAGCAAATAATCTTGTGCAAGGTCTTATAACTCCTGGCTGGTCTGGGGCCCAAACTCTAGAACCTTCTGACCCAGGAGCCAACCCCATTCCCATATAACCACTGACTATTTCTAGCTTTTACTTGTGATAGAAAAATCAAAATCAAAGCACTCTGATGCCTAACAATTCCTTGTAAATAATTTATGAAAATAAATAAAGAAACACTATTGGAACATCATGAAAACAATTCATCAAGGACAATCAACATTTTGAATCTCAGAAACAATTAATTCTGTGGTAATTGGTAAGGCTTGACAGTATTGACGTAATAAAACCAGAACAATTGTACATACAAGGATCGCTCAAGCATTAAACAGGCTTCAGAGCTTTAATCATAGACATAAAATTTAACGGAAGTCTCATGTATAGCTTCCTTGCACTTTATCAGCATTCAAGGAATGCTTTAAAAAGGTTGACCTGATGATGGGGTAATGTGACAGCTTACTTTTGAAAACGCATTGTGAAACGTCATCTGGAAAATCTTCTTCTTCTTCAAGACTAGAGGTTAAGTTACAAGCCCTGTCTTGTTTTGTTTTCTAAATTCATACAGTGGATACATTTACAGCCCAGACCAGCTCATTATTTGAGGAGAAGACCCCAAAACAAATGTCTGGGTAGAACCACTGGTGCACAGCGGTGCAGCTGGAAGATCATACAACATGAATGTTCTCTCTCACTGACGACAAATAGAACCACACAACATAAATGTTCTCTCTTCTTGACAACAAATAGATCCCAAGTTGTTCACAGCCGAGAAATAACAAGTTTGCAATCAATGAGATGGGATGCAAGAAACTGGATTGCAGAACAAGAGCTGTTTGTTGACAGCATGCTCTACTTTTCTCAATATCGGATAGTCTATTCAAAATCTTGTGTTGAAAAAAAAGGGCCTTAACTTGAAATAGGTCCCTATTCTAAGAGCGAACATACATTAAAGTTTAAAGTAAATATCTTTTATAGTTTTTTGACATATGGACCTTACGATAAAGGATAACCATGTAATGAGATAACACTATAAATGATAATATTTTGGAATTTTCTTATTACAGAAAAAAAGAGAAGCTACAGAAATATAGCATGTATATGAATATATACCACATGTGTGAAAATAAGTTCTCATCAAGTGACAACAGGACATTGCATTGCATTTAAATGTTTATGTGTAATCAAAACATTTTTTTTTTTCTTTTCTAAATACAAGTTGCCATACATTATTATGATCATTCTTGCGTATTATAAGTGAATAAAATTGGAGACAAGTATCTGGGTAGAACCATCAGTATAGCACAGATCAGGCCTCCCCTAATTATTTTTTTTACCCAAACCGGGACTTGAACTCACCAAAAACAGGGCTACGAAGTGATTGACTCTATCCATTTGCCAGGCCCCCCACCCACCCTGAAAGAAGTATATGAATGTGTATGTCATACCATCTTCTACCTTCCAACAAGATTCTGAAGGCTATGTCTATTTGCATAAACAAGAAACACCTCCTTAAATGTAAAAACAAACAATCCACAGACATAAACAAACACTTATTTGATTCACTCAGTAGATTGTCCGCCCACATATTTTCTACAAATTCTTGGTACACACATTCAGCATGACCCTGTATATAAACATCTCGTCCTGTCCCAGTCCCCAACTGCCCCTCCTCAACTGCCCCTCTGACCCTTATCCTAGATCTCCCTATCAGGCAATCATGACAAATATGCTTGTTTATAATCAACTGGTACTGCCATGAACACTTTGTATCTTCATAGAATCTTACAAGCCTTACAAGTGTAACTGAATGAAGAGAAAAAAATATATCAGTCTTACCTCTGCAACTTAAAGCAAAGAAGGGTGATGTAGAAAGATCTCACTGCATGTGTTTAAAACCACCTTCTCTTTATATCCGACAGAGGTGAAATATGCCAATTCACACGAGGAAAAATGCATAAAACTGTTCCTGGCGTAAGAGGCAGCATACATGACAAAAGAACCATTGAAAAGATAGGGTAGAAAGCGGTAACTCTATCTAACACTGCTCAAACACCCAGACAAATCAGGTCACTAAGCTTACTCAAGCTGAAACAGCCTTTTTTCCCCCTCTCTCTCCTTCTCTCTCCTATCCACGCATGTTAAGCCAACTTATTTTTAGCAACTGTTACTACAGAGTTTAGATAAAATACACAGCCCAGCATACCACAGGCCATGATTCATACCACTGCAACATATACACTTCCTACCACTGTCTGTCTGTTCATATGTTTGTTCATGTTTGTTTGGAGAATGGGTTTCAATTTCCCCTACAACTGGTCATTTGTCCAGAGACAGAAATCAACTGAAGTGGATAAAAAGCTGCCTTTACTGTGGCAGAATATAACTGACTTGACACTGTCCATACTGTTTTTGAGTGTGTGTTTTTTTGTGTGTTTTTTTCTGTTGCATACACAAAAATAATTATGATCATATTGGCTAATTATTGGTGGAGGACTAATTATTGGTGGAGGAAGAACCCAGACTTATGTCTGGCTAGCATCACCGGCACACCAAAGGTTAGCTAAAAAATCTCCACATATGTGAGTTGTTCCCCCAACCGGGGCTCAAACCCATTTGGTAAGGGGCTGCTGAGTTCCAAATAACTTTTATGTCTATATGCCTCTTGGACTCTGTATTCAATCACCTGTTTGTATCTGTATCTGTGCTATACATGTCTTTATCTAAGTGTACCTGCTTGTCAATTTGTCTGTCCATCTATCAGTTTGTTTATTGGGTTTATCCCATCCAACCAACATTATTTTAGGTGTCTAGAGATGGTGTGCACTTGCAACAGATATAGCGCTGCCTTCACTATGTATAGCATGCCGTGAACACCAGGCATGATACTACACCAAGTCACAATATTTTGACAACAGGCCAACCAGTCGTGAAACTACCCTAAAACTTGCTAAAGTGTGAGCAAGGGAGAAAAACCACTACCATTTTTAATTACTTTTTTCATCTTTTTGCATGCTGTTCAGTCTTGTCTCTATGTTTGATTGGCTGATATTAAAGGTATAAAAACTTGTTTTACCTTATCCATAACAGTTTAAGGTTTGTTGTTTAGAAACAATGCAAATAAACACAATAACTATAAGAACTATAATAAACAAGAGGGCCATAATGGCCCTTAATCGCTTACCTGAGGACACGGCTCTTAGTTCATATCTGGAGTCAAGTAATTAAGAGTTACATACTTCAGAAATCTTTGGTGAAGATTGGACCATTAGTGTGGCCACTGGGCTGATAAGATTTTCTAGAATTTAACCTAGTAACCTACTGAATCCATGTGACCCAGTTTAAAACATATCTAAGATTTCATACAAGCAAAACATTCTAGCCGAGTTTGGTGAAGATTGGGCTATAAATGTGGCCTCTAGGCATGCTCACAAGGTTTTTCTAAGATTTGATCTAGTGACCTACTTTTTGACCCAACATGACACAATGATGAACTCAGTCAGGATTTCATGCAGTCAAACATTCTGACCAAATATGGTGAAGATTGGGCTACTAGGCTACTAGTGTGTTTATAAGCTTTTTCTAAGATTTGACCCAGTGACCTACTTTTCAACCCCACATGACCCAGTTACGAACTAATTCAAGATTTCATGCAGCCAAACCTTCTGGCCAAGATTGGTGAAGATTTGGCCATAAATTTGGCAGATAGTGTGTTCACAAGGTTTTTCTAAAATTTGATTTTTTTTGCTAGTTTTTGACCATGTGATCCAATAATGAACCTATCCAGGATTTAAATCAGACAAACATTTTGACCAAGTTTGATAAAGATTGGATAAAAACTGTAGCCTTAAGCATGTTCACAAAGAAATTGCATGACGGCCTGTGGTCGACAGATAAATGGGTATCAGAGAAGCTCACCTTAAGCAGGTTGTGCTCAGGTAAGCTAAAAATGTTCATTGCTTGTATGATTTAAACCCATAACCAGTTCATTGCTGTACTGACTGCACAACTGAGTATTTGAACATTCCTTTTTATAAAGTTTTATTTTACAATGGAACCTGCACAATGTTAATCTCCAAGATTTCAATGTAAATCAAATTTTTGAAAGGTTTCAATCAGCGCTTATAAGCTTATTAAGATTAAAGTCTGGCTCTATTAGCAATGTTCCACTCTTATCTGTTGATGGTTGGAGACAAGTTCTTTTAACTTATTGTTTTTAAAAAAAATTGCAGTGACTAACTATGATCATTACAACTATGTCCAGCCATATTGGTGGAGGAAGACCACAAACAAATGTCTGGAAAGAATCACCAGCGAACTGCAGATCAGCTGGAAGTGCTTCCAACATTTTCCTGAATAGGACTTGTACCCACACTATGGGCTGCTAAGCAGTCAGAGAAGTTACAAGTCTTTGACTCTACCATCAGGCCACGGGCGCCTCATCAACTTATATTAACCCATTTCATGGGTAGAACAACCTTGGGCAGTATGCATTTACTAGTCTTGCCTAAAGACTAACAGCTCATGGTTGGTCAGTGGTTCGAAATTAGGACCCTAAAATCCAGACTCAAATGTCTTGGCAACTAGATCATTGATGCTGTTTGTTAATCTATCTATTTACCTGCTAGCATGCTTTCCTGTCCGTCTAAATGATAATCTGACATGGTCATGCTAGTTGGTTTATTTGCAGTGTCTCTAAAATCTCAACATCAGAGGTCATGTGCCTCTCAGAACAATGTAACTCTGCCACCAAGTAAAAAAAAGGACACGGCCTCTGACAAACAAATTAAGAGAGATTTGTTGAAATGTTCTTGAAAAAAAAATGACAACCCAGAGGAGTATTTACATTTTGAAATATTCTTTTGATTCCATTACACTTAATCTTGTTAAACATTATTAGATTGACACCAATATTAAAAGGTGAAATCCTACAGTTTGCCTTGATCTAATATCAGTAATGATATATGATCTCTGTGGGTCAGGTTTTAATAACTTTTGACCAATCCAATAATTGAGAATGACCTCAGAAGCAGAGTCAATGCTTTGTAATGTAGCACTTAAAAGAGTCACCAGCTGACTCTATGCATATGCCAATATACATGGCAATGAACAGATATTGAACCTGTTATATTCCTCTGAAAGAGGTGCTAAAATTGCTAACCACTCTGTGATTACCATCGTGAACCAAAAACAGCCAAATCAATTATATTGTATGTTCGCCAAGTACATGGAAATGTGAGAAGAACAATTTCACAGCTCCATTGTACAATTAGATGGCCACTCAGTGCATCCACAAGCTACCTCAGTGCGACCACAAACTACCTCAGTTCGCAGATTTGTCATAAGGTTTGTTTATTAAATACATGGCTGCCACCTATTTATGGCTATAATAGTGATGCTGAGATCTTATTAGTAGAGGATGTCATGCCACAATGTCTGGGAAGATCCTGTGATGCACAGGAGATCAGCCAAAACCCCTCCTGACATTAAATTTGCTCTCCTACTGGTATTTGAATTAATGCAGAGAAAAGCTGAGGTATTATGTCAAAAGTTCAAACCACTCAATCAAGGATGTGACCAGTTTAAACACAGTGCAGCATTAACACTTGGCAAAATATTGAAGAATAATTGAAATAACATTAGTCCTCTACTGTCCATGTCCTTTACTTTCCATGTCCCTTACTTTTTGGGACTATTTTGTGGTTCCAATTTTTTTTCCAGCTTTACCTATTAAAGAACCTTGCACTGAAAAATCCTCAGCATTCTGTGATCAAAATGTTGATTGTTTTTCATTTTCTTCATGCCATGCATTATAATATCCGGTGTCATTCGGTGATGACTGTCAGCACCAATCTGAATGGTGTAAATTAACAGCGGAGAATTTGATGGCATATTATTAACACGTTTGTGGTGTCTTATTTGATAATATATGGCTTCCATAATTCTAAATCAAACATACAAAATGACTAGGTACTATGATTGTGACTGCAAGTCCTGACCTTCTGTTCTTCATTTAAAGCAATAATTTGACTGTCAGACCAAAGCAGACACAACAAAATGATCAGGCTTGTCAGAACATTTTTCATGATTTTCAGGGCCAGCATTTGAATATATTGTTTGTTTCTTTGTTTACTGGGCTTATCATCCCACCAACAGTATTTCAGTTATCTGGAGATGATGACCATTTGAAGCAGATACAGTGCTGCCTTCACTATGTATAGCATGAAACACTGGCATGATACCACAGCCAGTCACATTTTCCTGACACCGAATCAACCAGTTGTGGAACTAATCTTATATTTGCTTGAGCATTAGCAAGAGAGCTCTACCACTACCATTTTTAACAAATTTGGTGTGTCGTGGCCCGGGTTCGAACCCGGGGCCTCCCGTACCTGGAGCCGATGCTCTACAGATTGTGCTACCAGGTCAGGTCGAGGGACAACTTGAGCCCTGTATAACTCTCAAAAGACCTTCATTAAGTTTACAAGATGAACGATTTATGTATAAATAACATACTAGGCCTTTTTAAATGCATTGAGCTTGAAATTAAACATTTTAACATAATAAAATGGTCCTAAATAAGTTAAAAGTCAAAAGTTACACTGTTCTCAATCAACAAACAACATTAAAAGCAGGCCTAACGGAGGTAAGATTATTTGCCATATTATTTGAAGGATCAAAATGTTTTGAACAATCTTGATATAGGACCACCTAAGAAACATGTATATCAAATATCAAGGCTCTAGCTCTTACTAGTTTTTGACAGTAAGGTTTTCAAAGTTTTCCTACAAAGTCATAAATGGAAAATGGTCATGCCCCTTGCGGCCATGTTTTTTGACGAATCGTAATCATTTAAACAATCTTTATACAGGGCCACCCAAAGAACATGTATACCAAATATCAAGGCTTTAGCTCTTGCAGTTTTTGACACAGATGATTTTCAAAGTTTTCCTATATTGCCATATATGGAAAATGGCCAGCTCTTAGCATCCATTTCTTTCGACAGATCAGAATTCTTTGAAAAATGTTCATACAAGGCCAACCAAGGAACATGTGTACTAAATATCAAGGGTCAAGTTCTTGTAGTTTCTGACAAGAAGATTTTCTAAGTTTTCTTATTAAAACCTTAGATGGAAAATGGCCACGCCCCTTGCGGTCAAGTTTTTTTGACAAATCAAAATTATTTGAATAACTTTTCTTCCCCCATGCCTGCTTAAGCTTCTGAAAAAAATTTGGCTGAATTTGGAACAGTGGTTTCAGAAGAGATGTCATTTAAAAATGCTGAAGGATGCATGACACCTGACCACGGACAGTGGGCGGTCACCTGAGCATATGTTTAGGTGAGCTAAAAAAGCTTTTTTCACTATTTCACCCTTGCAAAACCTTAAAACCTAACTCAACAAGAAATACTTTTCACTAATGTTCCCCAGCTAGAACTTAAAAAACAAAAATAATAAAGTCACTTTATTCCCCATTTCTTCCAAGCAAAACCTAATTCAACAAGAAACAATCTTTTTCACTAGTTCACAATGGCAAAAACCTAAAAACCTCAATCAACAACAACTGTGGCAAAACCTGAAAACCATAATCAACAACAAACACTTTAATCTGAAAGCAAATCCAATCTGAAACAGTGCCAGAACCACCAAAAAACGTGACATGAATGAAGAGAGGTCTGGAAATGGAATGCAATGCACCCTACGTTTCCCAAACAATTGAGATGTATTGGAATGCCAGTGACTGTTACAGAACAACAACTAAGACAGTCATAGAAAAGGTATGAAAGAGGTTAGAAGAATAAGTTGCAAGCAGGTGTTGTAAGCTGGGGTGGAGTGCAAAGTGTTGTTTTTGTGTGTGTGTGATTCTGAGAGCATATTTTAACATAAAAAATATTTGTTTAAATGATAAATCTTTTGCATTTCTTGTTAAAATTGCTTTTTAAAATGAATACACTTTAACAGCACAACTGGACACACATGCAAGTGTTACAATAGCTTAAAGGTGGTATCCAACAGTTTGGACCAAAAGATTTTTTTCAAATAACAAAAAAGGTCCTTGTTACCTGAAAATCTTACAAAATGCTGCTAATTGATGCCTTAGATCAGTGTGAACAGTGAACATATAAATCCCCATTCCTCATTGCAAACAGGTATTTCCTATCTGAGCCATGGTGCAGAGTTGGCTATTTTTAACTAGGAAAACCAGTGACAACTCTCTTTTGAGATTACGTTATATCGTCTTCTGGGTAATAGGCTCTGACGTTAGTGTCTATTTTTAGCAGAGATCACTATCATGCTTATTAAAAGAACTGGAATTATTGAACTTTAAGAGTGTTTTTATCGCAATTCGTACTGTCTAACAATGTGGGCAGTGTTCAAAAGCGTCTTTATTTGTACTAAAGTAAAAGTTAATGCAGAGATTTTGCTCTAATTCCCCAAAGCAGTGGTAAGGTATCATTACATGAATTCGATATAGGCAAACTGCCGGATACCTCCTTTAAATACCGATATTTTAACATTAGCATCCAGGACCACTTAGACAAGTTTTGCAGGGTTTATATCCCACCTCCCTGCATCTTTATCTCCTCCTCCAGCCACAACCACCACATACTACTCAAAACAACTGCCATTCTTGTGGCATGGCATCCGCACACTCTATTATGAATGACTCATACTTCTCGTAGTAAAAATGTTTCAGCTGATCAACATATGGCAGATTCTTACCAGGTTACACATATATACAACCTGCTCTCCATTGTATACACTACTCTTGGGGGAGACTTAAAGGAAGTATCTGACAGTTTGCCTACATCAAACACATACATCAAACATACAACAATAGCCTACCCATGTTTTGGGAACTTTGTACAATTTCTGTATATACTTTGTTGTGTTTTTTTTTATTGCCTCGCACTGAGACAGTTATGGTCATCTTGGTGACATCCAGCTAATTATTGGTGGAGGAAGACCTCCAAGTTATGTCTAGGAAGAACCACGGACGCATGGCATGTTAGCTAGAAAACCAGCTTACATGAAAATTCTTGCCCTGACAGAGACTCAAACCCACCTGGTGAGGGGCTGAGGAGTTACAAGTCAGCGACTCTAACCACTTGGCCAGACACCCCAAACTTATACTTTAGTCTGTAAATATGGTTTTTAACACTACCTTGATTGTTATCAGTACTAATAAAGGAGTAAAATGAATTTGCTCAAAATGTTCTTTCTGATAATAACTTGATCTTAAAGGCATGTGATCAGGTTGTTTTCTTAGTTAAAATCTAGCCAACTATGCAGCATAGCTATGACAGGAAATAAATTTGTACAAAAACCTGCTATCATAAACAAGAAATACACCCCATAACCATCCTATATGTATTGTGCATACAAAAACCTGCAATCATAAACAAGAAATACACCACATAACCGACCTATATGTATTGTGCATACAAAAACCTGTTGTCATAATTAAGAAATACACCACATAACCGACCTATATGTATTGAGCATACAAAAAACTGCTATCATAAACAAGAAATACACCACATAACCGACTTATATGTATTGTGCATACAAAAACCTGCTAATTGTCATAAACAAGAAATACACCACATAACCGACTTATATGTATTGTGCATACAAAAACCTGCTATCATAAACAAGAAATACACCACATAACCGACCTAAATGTATTGTGCATACAAAAACCTGCTATCATAAACAAGAAATGCACCCCATAACCGACCTAAATGCATTGTGCATACAAAAACCTGCTAATTGTCATAAACAAGAAATACACCCCATAACCGACCTACATGTATTGTGCATACAAAAAACCTGCTAATTGTCATAAACAAGAAATGCACCCCATAACCGACCTATATGTATTGTGCATACAAAAAATCTGCTAATTGTCATAAACAAGAAATGCACCCCATAACCGACCTATATGTATTGTGCATACAAAAAACCTGCTAATTGTCATAAACAAGAAATGCACCCCATAACCAACCTATATGTATTGTGCATACAAAAAATCTGCTAATTGTCATAAACAAGAAATGCACCCCATAACCGACCTATATGTATTGTGCATACAAAAAACCTGCTAATTGTCATAAACAAGAAATGCACCCCATAACCAACCTATATGTATTGTGCATACAAAAAACCTGCTAATTGTCATAAACAAGAAATGTACCCCATAACCGACCTATATGTATTGTGCATACAAACACCTGCTAATTGTCATAAACAAGAAATGCACCCCATAACCGACCTATATATATTCTGTGGGTAAAAATCCTGCTAATTGTCATTAACAAGAAATGCACCACATAACCCACCTATATATATTGTCATCCGTTACCATTGTAGGTCACTTTTCCCCATTACTTTAGTACAGAAGACACAGAGGTTCCTGGAAGGGGCAGTAAACTAAAGGCAATCGGAAGTCCTCTCCACCATTATCGTGTCACCACTTTCCGCCATCACTGTCTCACCAAGGTGATGTGTAGACTGAAAACTTGTGGGGTTGTTTAATTGCATGCAACTTTATAAGATTTTAAAACACCACAGGTTTATTTCAAGGAATTTTAAAAATGCTTTGTTTTTTTTGTGTTTTATTATAGTGACTTCCAACTTTTTTTGGTGAAGAAGGACTCCAGACAAATATCTGGATGGAAGCACAGGAGCAAGGCATGTCAGCTGGAAGACCTTCCAACATTAATTCTGTTGTCACAAATGGGACTCAAACCCACAAGGCGAGAGGATAAACAGTCTGAGGAGTTTCAAATCGCCAACTCCACCACTATGCCACAGGCACAGTCTTTATCAAAAATTTTGCTACATCCTAGCCAAGAGAAGCCATGGAAAAAGTCGCATCCAAACCAAATTTTACCAAGTCCCATTCTTTTGTGTGTGTTAAATGTGAGCTTTAGTGTAAGTCAATAACTTTTATTTTGACAAATTTTGCCATTGATAACTTTGCGACATATACATTGTGTGCTTTTTTTTTCTTTTTGCTTTCTATTTTTTCTTTCTTTTTTGTTGTTGTTGCTGCAGAAGCCATTTTATACAGGAATCTATGCAATCTTCATTTAAATGAGTAAAGTTAATTTATATCAATAGGTACGGTTACTGTTGGAGAGAGAATTTTGTTTATTGTCTATCTAATTGCATCATAGGATGATGGTATATGTTTATATAACACAATTTTATGTAATATTGCAGACTAGAAACAACAAAAGTAATAACAAAACATCTATTTAATTATACTATTTTTAACATCTGCAGTATGCTCCATTGGTTGAACACTTCAGGCAGCATTTATTTTTAATTACCAGTTGCTGCGCAGGCGCTCTTACGTTATACGCTGAGCATGACTAAAATCGCTGGCAAGTTTGAATGTATCTCTTAGTGATATTGTTTGATTTTGTAGAATACTCTAATTCTACTGATTCATATTTTTCTAAATTAAAATTGAAATTACCTAGTTAAATAAACCATGGGACGCAACAGCCTTTGTGAGTTTTTATCCCAGGCGATTCAGTTGTGTAATGTGATATGATTATGCCATGAACGCAAACACTACCTAAGTGTAAAGCCATGGGCAACTTTAAATCGCTTTGCATGTTTTACAAAAATAGATCTATTTGTTCAAAAGAGTATATTAATGATCTGAATGGTATTTAAACAGTGTCAAATGACTTATGTCAGAAAATGTGAACTCTTGCACTGATTTTGTTCTATGAGCATTTAAAATTATAAACAAATTAAATTGTGTTAATAAAAGCCTCACCACAATTCTTTTAGATATTTTTATGTCTTTCTTAATTTGTTACTTTCATCAGTATGCCCAGACATGGCTTCTCATTGCTAATGAAGATAGTTCTACAAGATATAAGGAACTTCACATCAGCAACTTTTTATAAATAACTTCAAGCACCACCTCAAAACAGAACACAAAGGGCAATAACTCAAAAATATTTAAGAAACTAGACCTACTGTTCTTGTGCACTATGCTTCTGTTGAATTAAGTATTGGAAAAGGAGTTCCCCGATTCTTTTACAGTTTAAGAATAATTATCAATCATTTTTACAGGTACTGATCTGAAAACAATGAGGAGCCAAGGCCAGTACTCACCAATTATTCTTAAGTAAGAATTGCTCAAGTCATGGATTTCTGTCCACAATATCTTCATTATGTCTGTATTTTTGCATGACACTTTGACGGTGAAACTTTGAGTTTTAAATCACAGTAATACTTCATAAATAAGCATATTTTTGTTGGTATCAAAACTGTTACTTGGGCTTAAAGGTGCTATCCGACAGTTTGGACCAGACTTTTTTCTCTCAAAGAACAAATTATTGCTGCCTGAAAAAATCTCGCAAAATGCGGATACTGATGTCCTACATCTATGTGAAAAGTGAAGAACAACACATCACTCGTCACAACAAATAGGTATTTCCTATCTGAGCCATGCTTCACAGTTAGCTATATTTAAACTAGGAAAACCATGTGACCTCTAACTTTATATGATCATTCGGGTACACTGCTCTGACGGCAATGTCTATTTTCAACAGAAATCCCTATCATGCTTATTTATAGTTTTGGAAAAAATGGACCTGTAGATCAATTTATTTCATGAATTTATACCAAGTTTACATGTATTTAATGAAGGCAAAATGTCGGATACCACCTTTAAGTCATGGGATATGGGACCAAGTCGTAAAAGGTTAGAAATGTACAAATTCAGCCAATGGCACGCTGTAAACCACACTCCTTACAGTTGAATACCTCAAAACTACTGTTGTCATTTATCTATTGAGAAGATTATGGTTCGACATGTGCATTTATATAATCAGAGAGAATAGTCTTTCTAACAAAAAATGTAAGCGCAGAAGTGTTACGAACATCAGACATATAGATTTCATGATTGAATGTTCAAAACAAATCTGCAGACAGCATCCCTTGAAAAGCAATGGAAATATTACATGAAACCAGAAAAATGACATGTCACATAAGTATTCTCGGATATAAGACACAGCTCAAAGTACAAATCAGTTACATATTTAACGAAAGTGCATTTTGAAGATGAATTCCTGACAACCATGTTGTTAATGTCATGCTGTAATCCGAATTTGCCATTAATCACTGACATATTAGATAATCCAGTCAACGCCCATAAACAATTGTATTAAAAAATTTGAAAAGTTTCCACAGTTCAGAGTTTGTTGGTTGGGTTTATACTCCCACAGTGTTCCAGTTATTTTTAGTGTCCACTTGAAGCTGAAACAGTGCTGCCGCCACTGTCTACTTGCCATGAACACCTGGCATGTTACCACACCCAGTCACATTATCTTAACAAAGGATCAACTTGTCAAGGAATTACCATTACATTTGCTTTAAGAATGAAATTAAAAAAAGTATATGTCACCCCTGGTCAAATAAATAATATAACTGACTACTTCAGTCACATGAGAAATAGAGAAACTGCTTTGTAAATGTGTGAAATATAAATGGATAAACCAATTATGTGATTTTTTGTTGTTTTATTTCATATATATAGTAAGGTTTGATTTTTTTCTAATTTGTCTGAAATGATCTAAAAAAATTCCCAATTCCGTGAGTCCGGTCATGTTCTCAAAATAGTGGGAAAAAACTCTGATATTAACAGTAAAAACCTTCCTCAGACTTAATTGTGTATGTATTTTAACTATTTTATCAAAGAGAATTTACAACCTATGCCCAAAATAATATTATCACATTTAAATCTCGTTCGGCTGGGATTCATGATGTAATTTCGTACCCGATGGCAGAGGTTATTGTCCTCTGAAAATCATGTGACCACTGCGTAGATTGTCCTGCACGTGTTCACTGCAGCATACAAGTTGTATTCAGCTCATTATGTGTTATCCGCAGCAATTGTTCAATTTAGACTGTGTTAAAACATGCAAGTTACCACGTTATGGAGGCTTCATTCTGTCTTGTCATACAACAGTCCTTGAGTGAAGAAACTTAATTTGAAATGTAACCTTTGACGATCCACAGCTCGTAAAATGTTTCTTGTTTCTTTGATGAAGAAATTTTTTTAATTTAAATCTACCTATTTAAATACGTATCCACAGGCAGTTTTATTGTCACACCTAATTTTAGTCTTTGTTTATTGCAATTCTGTGGGTGATCTCCGTTTTGCTATTTGAGGAGAAAATAAACTGTTTCATAGATATCAAATTTATTATTTTTTTAGAGTCATTGTAATTAATTCTATTCACAATCAAAGCTCTATTAAAAAGATAAGGACGTTAATACTAAGTTTATAAATGACATAAATAACATTTTTTTTTCCGTCTATTTTTTTAATTTAGATCAGTTAACAAAAGTGTTTGAAGGACAACAGGTTCACAAATAAACACCAGGCCTGGTAGCGCAAATGTTGGCACCAGGTATGGGAAGCCCCGCGTTTATCCCGGCTGCGACATACCAAAGTCAATAAAAATGGTAGTGGTATAGCTCCCTTGCTAACACTCAAGCAAATATAAGGGTAGTTCCAGGACTGGTTGGCCCGGTGTCCATGTAGCCAGGTGATAGGGAGAGAATGTGTAAGCGGTCTGGTTAGCTCAGTCGGTAGAGCATTCACCCTGTTAGCGAAGGGTCCCGGGTTCAAGTCCCGGACTTGCTGCACATTTTTCTCACTATGTTACAATGGCACCCAACGTAAACGACCCGCAGTCGTTATGGTACTCAAGTTGCTTATGAGTTGTATTTATAGCATAAGGTCTGTGGAAATTCGAGGACAAATTTCAAGTTGCCCGGGGTGTATGTAGCCGGGTGATAGGGAGAGAATGTGTAAGCGGTTCGGTTAGCTCAGTCAGAGAGCATTCGCCCTGTTGGCGAAGGGTCCCGGGTTCGAGTCCCGGACTGGCTGCACATTCTTCTCCCTATGCAACATCCGGATAACGTGACTGGGTGTGGTACCATGCCAGGTATACACAGTGAAGGCAGCACTATATCTGCTTTGGACACAGTCTCCAGATAACTGAAATACTGTTGTTGCGACGATACACCCAATAAACAAACAAGAAAAACAAATAAAAAAGTGGTCATAAGTACATCCTCTATTCATTGTGGTTTAGCATAAAGCATTAAACATTGGTGCTAAAAGGTGCAAAAGGTTTCCAAAAAGCAAACTTGACCACCAGTACTGTTTCTAGGCAACTTTTGAAGTTTCCAAGAGGATGAGGGGATCAAAAGAGGATTGGGGGTGGTGAGGGACCGTTGGATCATAACCTCTGTACATTAGCAACCAAGTAATGTCCATTCCTCACCTCCTCTACATATACAAGGATTTGTATACATAAATGGTTGAGGGAGCTACATTATACAAGTTTTTTCACTTAGAGGAGACAAACATGTTGTAGCTATCATCTTCAAGGCTCTCCATTCCAGCTTCTTTTACATGTCACCCAGTAGCATCAGAAGATAAAATACACCATCATACCAGATAAGGCAATTAAATGCACCACATATGAGGTTAAGTGATAAAATACCAGTGCACCACTTCACAGGTTAGGTGATAAAATAATCACCTTGGCCTGTCTAGGGTCAGGGCCAGAAGACATTTTTTATTTTAATTTAAATTTATTAATTGATTTATAACCTTACTTACCTTACCTTATTTATTTTTATTTTATCTCATCTTATTTTTATTTATTTCATTTTTATTTTATTTTATTTTCAATTCATCTAATTTAATATTATTTTATTTTAATAATTTATTTATTTAGACATAAGAATGTGTTTTTAATATAAATGAAATTGAACAACATTTACAATCTTTAAATTGTGGTATATTATTATTTAAAATTGCAGTTAGAGAATATAATAAACAAACTATCAAGTTTTATGAAAATCAAGACATATATACATAAAAAAATAACAAAGTTTAGGATGTCCTGTCACGCCCCAGAACTCATTTTAGTCCTTTAAAAGTTGTCCTTCTTTACTTTACAAAAGAAACAAAAGACTGACTTGCATTTCATGAAAAAATTAATATAAACCATAGAACCTTATGAAAGGCATATAACAACTTCACAGAAATTAAAAGTGCCGTTTTTATTTTTATCTTTTCGTTAAAATTTTTCACAATAGAATTTTCAAATTGGGACCTAAAGATTACACATTCTAAAAATAATATAATTTTTTTTAACATAATGTAATTTTTAATATTTAAATGTAATCAAAGCTATACCAAAGGATGCTTTCCAGCTGGCAAAGAAAATGAGGGCATTTGCTTAGGTTGAACTCATAGACTGTAAACCGTTATGGAACATTCTCTCACTTAAAATAAAATCTTGGTATCTTATTTAAAGTGGAAAATTAGGTATTCCAATGATTTTAAATGGTTTTAGCCATTTTTGTTTAAATTATTAATGGCTAGTGAATGTGAAATGTTTAATTTTTACTGCTGTGTGCATCTGAACATAAATAAATACATAAGTCAGCCTTGTATACCTCAAAAAAACTTTCAAAAAAATTCAAAAGTGAAACTGAGTAAGAGCACGTCTTATTTGTATAATCAGGGAGAATTGTCTTCCTTACAAAAGTGTCAGTGCAAAAGTGTTATGATCACCAGACGCAGAGATTCAACGACTAAACATCCAAGCAGCATCCTTTAAAAGGCAATGGAAATTATACATAAAGCTATAAAAATGAAATGTAACATAAGTTTATGAGAAATAAGTCACATGTCAGCTCAAAGTACAAATCGGCTAGGTATTATGTTTTAAGGATGTATACCTGACAACCACCTGGTTTATGTCATGCTGTAATCCGGATTTAAGCTGACTCATTGAGACATTAAATAAACCAGTCACTGCCCATAAACATTTGTGTTCTAGAATTTTATTTGTTGTGTTTATCCTCATGCCATCTGTTTTTCAGTTATTTGTTATGTGTCCATTAGAAGCAGATAAAGTGCTGCCTTCACTGTGTACTACACCTGGCATGATACCACACCAAGTCATATTATCCAGACTCTGGGACAACTAATACTGGAACTACCCTTACATCTGCTTCAGCATTAGCAAGGAAACCATACAACTTCCATTTTTAACGATTTTTGCATGTCACAGTTTGGGATCGCACTCAGGCCTCCGGTGAATGGAGACTACCGACTGCACTAGTTCGAATTTTTGCTAGCCTAGACAGGCCACAAATAATTGTTTACCCGAAGACCGCGAAGTAAATAAAGTGACGGCAAGTCATCAAATCCTAGCTCCTTTGATTGCTTCGCTTCCCAATGTGTAGGTTTGAGTCTCGTTCAGGGTTAAGTACTATGTGAGAAGGTCTTCAGCTGATCTGCGGTGTGATGGTGGCTCTACTCAGACATTTGTCTGAGGTCTTCCTCCACCAAAACAGCTGGATGTTGCCATAATGATCATAAATGATTGATGTATCTTAAATAAAAAAAATAAAAAAGAAAGAAAAGTAACTCTTGGCCAAGCACAGCTTGATCAGGCATATGCAAATAGCTTTAACTCAGATCAGCCAGTTTGGAAGTTATCTGATTACCATCTTCACTATTTGCAGCATAACCTCTACAAACATGTCTTGTTGTCATAACATTTAGTCTTAAGCAAAATAATTAACAATTAGAATAGGTAATTCACAAATGAGGCTGGGAGCTGCCTGATCATCATCTCCATTATTTGCTTATAAGTCTCTATCAATGTCTTGTTATTATCATATAAACATACATAATACAATAATGTACGCATATACAGGCCGCAATAGCTCAAGTGGCAGAGCGCCGACTTGCGGATCGGTAGGTCGCTGGTTCAAACCCTGGCCTGGTCAAACTTTAAAGACTTTAAAGTTGGTAGTAGTGGCTTCCCTCCTAACGCTCGGGGCAAAGGGGACAGCATTACGCCTGACTCGTCGGTGTCAGTATAATGGACCGGCCGGGTTCAGTACCTGGGCAACTTATAAGTGCCCCTGTGCTTTAATGATTGAAATGTCGCTTCACAGTATCAGCAAAAATGCTGGCTAAGCCCAATGTATGCATGTTATTATCACATGAAGTTGTTATCAAAAAATTAACAATTAATATAGGTAATTCGCAAATGCAGTGGGGAGCTGCCTGATCAACATCTCCATTATTTGCTAAATAGTCTCTACCAATCTCTCCTTAGTATCGAATTAAGTTGTAGGCAAATAATTAACATTTTATATAGGATGTGTAAAAATATAACAGGCTTAAAGTGAAGAGGTAAAACTATCCTAAGGATGAAAGTATTGAAAGCTTTTATGATTTTTTATCAGGTTTTCACTATATGAGACCATAAAGCTCTGTGAATAAATCTATGTATGTTAAAACCCCATTTTGCATTGTTTTGTTGTGTTCTTGAAATATGTCACAGAATCTCATAATGGTAATAGTAGTGATGTTCAGATACTGTGGTTAGGAAGACTCCAGTCCAATGTCTGGGTAAAACCACCGGCACACGGCAGGTCAGCTAGAAGACCTTCCCCAAATCGGATTTGAACCCACACCTTGACAGGTAAAGCAGTCATTGCAATTTTAAGTCAGCAATTCTTCCACTACTGCCAATGGCACCCTGAATCAAAATCCACTGTAAATTACAATACCAGTACATCTTGACAACCTGTACAGGCTAAAACAATGTGATTAGGCAAACAAGTATTTTGTGTGTGTGTGTGAAATTAACATCAGAATAAAGGATAAAAAACGTTTGTGATTAGAACAAACGTGTAAATATATTTACCTGTAAAACAGTATTAAGGTCAATTTAGAACTCATTTGACAAACTGTTCAACAAGATTAAAATTTCAGATGAAACGGCAATACGAAATTAAATTTTCTAAATACCATTCTGAACCATTAGAGTTGCCAGTTATTTGCTTTTCAGGGGCACCTGTAATGTCTGAGACCAAAGAACTAGGTCTGCCATCATTTGCAAACACAAGAAAACTACCATCCACATTCCTTCGGAGATAAGCTTTTGTCAAATCAGTGGACTTTCGTGCCCCCCAACAACCCACACTGGAACTATTTTCACCAGAACCCCACCCACTATTGTTTGGTTTTATTTATTAGATCCCACCCAGAGTAAATGTCTCAAGCATCGCTAAATCGTTAAAAAATATTTACATCCACCCAAGCTAAAACTTCCATGTTTTTGTTATCAGATTTTTTAAAACCATTAGCCAACATGCTAAAATAAAAAAATTCAGTAAAAAAATGATTTAACTATTGTTCTTAAACTCAAACCATTAATTTTTAGCTAGGATAGTCTTGATGATAAAAGCCTCAACTTTTATGAAGTAAATAATATAAAAATGTTATATTTTTACGCCAATTTAAAGGTGGTATCTATATACTTTGAATAAAGATCATTGGAGAACATGCATATAATGTTGTTTTTATGTCACATTGCACCTACACAATTATGGTCATATTGGCAACATCTAGCTTATCAATGGTGAAGTGAGACTACAACTTCTGGGTAGAACCACTGGCGCAATAGAGGTAAGCTAAAAAACTTGCCCACATGAAAGTTCTCATCCCAACTGGGACTTGAACCCATGTGGTAAGGGGTTGAGGAGTCAGACTTTAACCGCTCGGCCTTGGGTGTCCCCTACATATAATAAGGAATGCACATGTGGATATAGAAATAAATTGTATACATCAGTCATAAACAATATGCAGAATGGCGTGACTTTTTAGTACTCTTTATAATTATTCTTCATTATCCTTATAAAATTCCATAACAAAAATATTTCACATTAAATTCCCATATGCTATCCTACTATACTTGATTTTACTTATCAACTATTCAATAGGAATATTTGGAACATAATTGAGTCTATATAAAATTCTCTTCTTAACATCTTTCATGTACTTCTTCATTCTCCTTGCATATAGCATCATACTGCTTGAGCCATATCACAATATTTAATATATTTACAGCCATTTATCTGATACTTTAAGGTATCTTAATTTCATTACACCTTTTTATATTGTAATTCAACGAATTGAAGACATTTTGTCAGAACGTTACACAAAAATCTTTTATTTCCAGTGATGTTTTAACTTAGGTAAGTTTGAGTATCATCATCATCTTTACATTTCCGTCTGTTAGGCATTTAACATGTGTATTTAACAAGATTTGCTTGCATAACTTATAATAATTAATCATTAATTATATTTTTTAGAAGATAATTATTATCTCAAAACAGACTTCTTTGAAAAATGAAAAATGTAGTGTCATCCCTGAAAGTATGGTGATAAAGATATTCAAAGTCATGACAAGTTAATAAGAGTTAATTTCCTTTTCTGATTTGAAACATTTTATAATCATGACTAAGCCCAATGACATACTTTTTTTTCTGCAGCTTTTTACATTTTAATTTATAACTTGTTATTAGACAAACATAGCCATAGGTACATGTAACATCAATTATATTTAGTTCATTCATCTTTTCAGTTCTTATTGTTTTTATCAGTTGCTGTCATGTCCTATGGATTAATCAGATGCGACATTTTACATCTTTGTTACAACACAAACATTTCCTCTTACTTCTTACTCCGCTAAGCACATATAGATACGGTTTATGCAAAAAAGTGTAGATCCAGATCATGTTAACTGTCTGATCAGGATCTGCACTATTTGCAGCCATGACTCTAGCAAATATGTCGAGACAACTTCGCATGTAGATGTAAGAAAATGATTATTAATTATTATGGGTAATTAACAAAACACAGAATGAAAAGGGTTAATATAGGCAGTCTGACTGAAGTTTGAGAATGACGCTAAACTAAGGTTTATGATCTTCATTCAGAAGTTATAAATATGCTAGAGGGAAGCAAAATGTCTCGTCTTCAATAGGTGTTTTTCATAATCTAAGGCCAGCAAATTATTTATTTGATCCAGTTTCATGTATCACTGAATCATATGAAGCAGTATCAACAGATTGTTTTTTATCAATCAAACTGTCTGATAAATGTTTGTGAAGAAATGAGTAAGCATGTGTAAAAACATATTGTTTTTCATTTACTTACAAGTTTTTTTACTATTTATTTATCAATTTTATCAACTTAAAAATACATTTTAAATTACTCCTTAAATTAATTAAATTTGAATAACAATAACAGGTACTGTCATCTTTACGTAACTTATAATACTTTAATTAACAAAATATTTTGTTCAACTTTTTCTGACATAACTGAAAAACTTACATATTATTACATGTACCATGATTTGGAATCTTTGTTAATGACAGTTTTGCATGGTGTTGGAGCATAATTTTTTTGTTTTTCTTTTAGGAGAAACATCACAGAGTCACAATAATAGTCATTATAGCGATGTCCAGATATCATTGATGGAGGACATCTCTGGTGCATGGCAGGTCAGCTGGACAACCTCTCTACACCAACAATTTGGCCTTACTATCTTGGAAGCCATGGTAGAGCCCTCGAGTCTGAGGAGTTACAAGTCGCCAACTCTACTCACTAGACAACGCGCACACTCTGATGATGTGTTTTTGTTGCACTGCACTAACACATTTATGATCATATTGGCGACGTCCAGCTAATCATTAGAGCAGGATGACCCCAGTCTTATGTCTGGATAGACCCAAGAAACTTCTATCCATAAATATGCGAGTGTGCGGCTTCAAGCGCTTAGCCAATGGCGCCACCTACAATACTTTTAATGATGTATTTTTTAAAAGTGCTGAAAATTGATGACGAAATTGCCTAGTACATGACTGTAGTAAAAAATTGTTACCAGGTCGCTATATAAATAATCTTTAGTTCAGAGTTGATATGTAGAACCACCTGTGCAACACAGGTCAGCTGGGAGATCTCCCAACATTTTCCCCTTGACCAGGACTTAAACCACGACTGTGCTAAGATGCGGAATTTTGAGTCAATGACTCTACCATCTCTATTAAGTAGGTGTCAAAACATCTTGTCCACCAACACCTGCAGTATAATGTTCACCTTAATGCCTAAACTATGTTTAATTTTACCGTATTATTAATTTTTTATATTCATTAGAACTTATATGATTTTGTTTGGTTACATTGTATCGACTAAATTGTGGTCATATTGGCAACATCCAGCAATTACCACAGAATTGGTGTTACATGTTTTTGCAGTTTTCTTGGTAAAATTGCGGTTGCTGTATATTTATGAACAATGCCAGAGGTTAACAAAGTGCGCTTTATAAAGCTTTACACAGTATAGAACCAGATTTGCAAGTTGTCTGATGAGGATCGGGACTATAGGCTGCTGAGTCTCTAGCAATAGAGTTTGTTTTGTTTTTTGTCACATCGCACCAACACAATTTTTTTCATATTAGCGACGTCCAGCAAATTATTGGTGGAGGAAAATGTAACTGCTCGACCACGGGCACCTACCCAACCCAGCATTAAAGGCTTTTGACCCTGATTTTAGCCAATAACTAAGAATTAAGAGTGGGTTATTAATGATGTATATTTCATTATTTATTGGGGTTTATTGTCCCACCAACAGTATTTCAGTAATCTGAAGACGGTGTCTACTTGAAGCAGATATAGTGCTGCCTTCACTGTGTATAGCATGTCGTGAACACCTGGCATGTTACCACACCCAGTCTCATTATCCTGTCACCGGGCCAACCAGTCATGGAACTACCCTTGTAATTGCCTGAGCATTAGCTATACACTACCATTTTTTTGCGTACCTGGAGCCGACAGTCTACCAATTGTGCTACCAGGTCTAGTACTAAGAATTTAGTAAGGGTTATCAACACTGAAGCAGGCTAAGAGTTAATAAATGTGAAATGGTAAGACTCTGTAACTGATCATTGCATTGTATCGGATTATGAGCAAAGTTTATAGCAGTGGGGAACATGTTATGTTTATACCAATTGACTGGTTGCCAGGCAATGATTCAACGTATTCCTGGGAATGCACCAAGAAGGTGATGTCATTATAAAGGCATCGCAACACTTCTTCTCAGCCTAATTATTACCTGTAGTCTACTACAGAATGTCAACATATTGCATATACCTGTACAGTTGTATGCATTGATAAAGAGTTGGTTTTTTGTTGAGTGTTTTTTCTGTGTGTGTGTTGCTCATTTGTGCAAGGGATATTTGCATGCATGTTTTTGACATCTAAACAAAAGACAAGCAAACACCATGATTATTTCATGCATGTTTTTAACATAAATATTAAAGTTACATGTAAAGGATTTTGTAAATAAGATTTATGTTATCTTCTTGAGTTTCCTGTGAAATAATGTAGCTATGAAATTCAGTTTTTCATTTTTCAAGTTTTTGAATATTACAATAAAGCATTAATGTCAAAAAATAAATAAATGATATATTTTCTTTAATTGAAGAGTAAGAATATTTGTATATGACTGAGAGAAATATTAATGACATACTTTTTGGGATGCTGGCATTTTTGCAGATACTGTGCAGCGACATTTCTATCATTATAGCACAGGGGCACTTATAAGGTGCCCAGGAACTGAACCCGGCCGGTCCATTATACTGACACCGACGAGTCAGGCATATTGCTGGCCCCTTAGCTCCGAGTGTTAGGAAGGAAGCCACAACTACCAACTTTAAAGTCTTTGGTTTGACCTGGCCGGGGTTTGAACCCACAACCTTCCAATCCACAAGCAGACGTCTACCACTTGAGCTATTGTGGCTGGTCATACTTTTTAGTCAAAGGTTAAAATTTTGTTTGTAATTATGGGCTCGCTGGGAAGTGAATTATCTAAATATATTCAATATTATTAATCATAAACATAATGAATATGGTAAAGAAAAATAGTTATTATTATAATAATTATATCAATACAGTCACACTGTTGATTATTTCATCATATCAACATATCCATTCATTAGTAATGTGTAATTGGCAAGTTTCACTAAAATAAAAAGTGGCAAAAACAACGGTAATGAAAATAGTAACAGGGGAACTTTTCAAATGTTAAACTGGAACCCAGTATTAGTAGTTAGAATAAAATACACCCATCAGATTAATATGTGGTCATTATTTGCACTTCCTATTGACTTGTGCATCTTAAATTGTAAAGACACCATAGTTGCATAATTTTGTACATTTATATTTATAAAAAGAATGAAAAGGAAGTCGTGATAGCAAAATATTGGTAATTAATAGAAATAATATTTATTGGCAGGGGTTGCGAAATCTCAGAAATGTTTACTTGTCCACGGACAAGTGGTTATAAAAATGTACTTGTCCGTACCAATGCGCTACTTGTCCGTACATCCATTAATAAAAACACAAGTATTTTAACAACAATGTCTATGGTTTTCAGTCCACGTGAAATTGTTTCAAAGACACCATTGGCATCGGGAGTGTCAAGGGGTTCAATACTAGCAACAGTAGTGATAGGTGTCTTACTATTAGGGTCTAAAAATCTCACCATGATGCATTCTTGGTCAATTACTGACTTATCAGTACTAGAGTCCAGCGTTTTTTTTCCTTCTTTAGCCAAGTCCGGTAAACGGACCCGTTCCCAATCGGTACCGGTCTTTCCCAATTTCGCGACCGGACCCTTCCCAATTCCGGGAACGGACCCTTCCCAATGACGCCGAAGAAGCATTTTTCCAAATTTCATCAAAAACAACCCACAAAAAAGTCGAAAAATATCAAAAACAAACAAAATTCCATTCAATTCTTACTCATTTTCACTTACGCCGCTAGGATCGAAAAGTTATAGGTACGAACAAAATGTTGAAGACTGGTTTGCAATATCTAATGGCAAACCACGAGGTATGAAAATAGAAACATAAACCAGTCGATTCACAGAATATGTGACGCGATTGGCGCTGTGGCAAAAACAATGACGCGATGGTATTTCCCCAGTTTGGAATACGCTGATTGGCTAACAGCGAGAAATTCCTTTACCGTAAATCGCATTTTCTGTTGACGTAAAAAAAGGCATGGCTGCTACGAAATTTTAAAATGACAATCGTCCAAATTATTCAGAATTTATGCATGTATAGCTTGCGTATAATAACCCCGACTTGACCTTTATGCAAGAATATATAATCTATCAAATACGAACGCAAAATTAGTTATCGACGATTGATTTTCATTTGCATGCGTAAATTGCCGAGGTGGAAGGAAGACGTGGTATTGATCGTATATAGGTGTGAGCTAGATTGTTAATAGGTGCTAATATTAAAGGTCAAGTCGGGGTTATTATACGCAAGCTATAATGCTTCACTAAAAGCTTATTATGAAATAGCAATGGATAACTTTTAAATACAAGTATTGTTTTTCAAAAAACCCAGTAGATTTTGAGTTTAATCATGCACATTAAGATGTCTAAAACCTTTAAATGGCACATCGTCTCGAACTTTGATCCCATGTTGTTTTTTTTCTGTTGCCGTTTTGGTCCCGATTGAGAATTGTTTTTCTAAGTGAGTAATCAATATTTTTAATGTTATAAACAGAAAGACTTCAGTTTAGATGGTTATATTAATAACAATACTGGTCACAACAGTCTGAAACAAAACTGAAAATTGTCATTTACTGTATTTTTAAGTGGGTGGGGAATGATGATGTATACTATTCATTAGTGCATAACATTTCATAATTATAAATTAAGTTGCTTGTTTAGACAAGTTTATCTAGACAGTTTTTATAACAGTGGTTAACTTAAATATCTTTTATGTGTACACATTCTTTCATCAGTAAATTATTATACTTGTTTTTATATCTACAGAATAAATCAAAGGCAGCCCCAGGGTGAGCCACAAAAGTAAATACTACCGCAAACGACTAAAAACCGATCAATTTTTTTAAAACTTTTTCTACATCAAAGTGATATATTTTATTGCACCATCACTTTGCTGAAACATTATCATGTTTCAAATAAACATGCTGATAAAAATATTTTAAGACTTTTTTTTCACTTTATTCCTCTCAAGTCAATAAACTTACATACAAAGAATGCTAACCATTCACATTTATGCAAATATTGCAATATATTCACCTTGTACATGAAATTCCCAATAAGCCTAATTTTACGACGCGAAAATTCCCAATTTGGCACTTTTCACGATTCGAAAAATTCCCAATTTGATGGTACCGGACCCATTCCCAATGAGGCAAAAAAAAAAACGCTGAGAGTCAGACAACACAGAATAAAATCGAGTTCTAGATAACTTTTCCCTCAGAGTGTCTTGGATGGAACTGGCAGTACTCGAAACAAAGTCTAAGCATGCCTTGCGATTTAGATGATCATTGCCAAGCTCTAAGCCATTCTTGTTTTTGATATCACAAACCATTTCGTAGTCTGTGTATGGTTTACATTTTTTGCCACACCATATGCGGTATTAAACAACATTTTAAACTGGTCAATTTGGCCTTGATTGTAACGGTTTACTGTTTTTTCCATGTCACCCTTGAACGGTTTGTTTGTATGTTTGAGTTGTTCGCGTTCATGCTTTAAGACACAGGTGATATGTTTGGCACTTTTGTCATGGGCAAACAATGTATCCTTTCTAGTTATGACAGTACCAGTGAATAGAGGACTTTTTTGATCTGCCAAAGAAGGGAATTTGCGACACGTTTTGCACATTGCGGTTCCATCATCGTTAACTCGCAACCACGAAAACTCATTGAGCCAACTTGTTTGAAAGACTCTTTGCCGTTTAGCCTTATCATATTTCCGATCATAATCAATTTTAGATTTCTTAGGGGGTACAGGATTGTTCTGATTTTCGTCAGTAGTCGACGATGATTTGATGAGAAAGCGATCCATCGTCTCAGTTCATCTGCAATTTTCAATCGCGAAAAGGCATGACAAAATTCAGGCAGACAACTCAAAATCGCAACGTGAAAGTCGCATTAGAGTAGCGCCCCTTCGTAATTTTCCGAAAACAGAATAAGTGCGATATTTAGATGCTATCTTTTTATGTCAGCTTACCTGTTTACGATTTCGGCTGCGACTTTTTGGGAAATAAAAGTTATTTTTGGGAATTTCAACACTTACAAATTGGATTTTTTCACTTGTCCACGGACAAGCCAATTGAAAAAAATAACTTGTCCGGGACAAGAAATGTACGACTCGGACAACTCGGACAATTGATTTCGCCACCCCTGTTTATTGGTCACAACAAATAGCAGCACATGAAAAAGAATACCTAAATTTTGTTGAAATAAGTTCATTATTTTTTGTTACAATAAATATGTTCGGATCTTTCCTATAGTTATTTAGGAATGTATGAACATTACTCGACACCAACAGTGACACTCTGGTTTACTGTAGTTGTGTAAAAAATCCCCATCATGATTGCTCTTTTTTTGCAGTTTGCTTGCATGCAAACCTGCAGTAGAGATTTGCTCAAATGATTTATTAGTTGGAGGGGTGGGGTGGGGTGGGGGTGCAAGGGGCTATGTAAAACATTAAACATTAAAACATTTAAAGCAATTACAGAACTTATACATTGAAATTTACAGAAATGTGTGCTTAACTATGATTTTTTTCTATGATATGTTATAAGTCAATTATAATATGGGTTATTTTGCCTATTTGAAAAAAAAATGGCATATTAGTTTACATTTATCTATGAATGAGACGATGTAAACAAAACTTGTTGTAAGAACAAACTAATGTATATCTTGCTTTAAACAAATATTAATTTTAACCATTAGTTATATATATAATTATATATATAGTCATCCCTTTATGAGTATACCTTTTTTCTCTGCAATTAATTTTTTCATAAAAACAATAATTAAAAATAACACCACTGATAAAATACCTAATATTTTTCACTGACAGACATAAAAACAAAATTGCAGAATTTAAAAGGAAACAGATTTTTTCAAAAATGATATTGAAGTACATTTAATCATGGCCATTTTAATTTACGTCACAATGACATGCAACATCTTGAATTAACAATCAAAATTATTTTAATTTTTAGAAATTTTTAATTTAACTATATTCAACAGCAGACTATAAAACAGACAACAATAATTTACAACATTAAACATAATTTTCACTTACTTAAATTGTTTTATTTTTATCCTATTTATCTTAATTACAATTAGCATGTATTTTGTATTTTTTTGTTTCTCTCTTGCAAGCTGAACAACAAAAAATAAACAAAAACTCAATCATACTCACGCTTTGTAACTCTACAGAACACCTTGTCTACTCCAGAAATGACAATCACCCATTAGGTATAGCTTTCACTCCGTGTTGCACTAGAGAACCACGCTTGAGGAGTAAACCAATAAGAACACTGCGGCAGTGACTAGCAATTGTAGCTGGTCACGTCACAGACGTATTGTCGTATATATAGGTATGTCAATGTCACAACCACATCCCTATTTTTACAAACTCTCAAAGGAATTGTACTTTCAACCATCTGAATGGGATCTATCAGTCGTCTCTTTTGTCTTAAGATATGGAAAGAACAAATACAGCAGACATTTTCCCTCCCACCTACCCACCTTATGCTTTCATAATCTATAAAATAGTGTGGGCAGGTGGAATTTCATCAATTTGAAGAAAGACTGAGAAATATAAAAAAGTTATTTTTTCTTCAAAATGATTTAATCCTTGAATAATTATCTGTAACAGATTCAAATGAAGGTGGGCACGAGGGATAAAGAGAAGTGCAAACCACAAAGAGAAAATAAGCATGACCTTGAAATTTGAGTGTGGGTGTTTTCAGTTTTATATCTAACACAAGCGTGTTAATTTGCTGTGACTAGTTTCTCTCTCTTCATGTTAGGATACAAGACAATTTCTAGAATATTGCATCTAAATGTATCTTTCTTACATAAATTGTTTAATTCAGCTTTTTCCCAACATTGTCAAAACAGAAAATGCACTTTGATATTAAGTATTAATTCAAAATGGATTGTAAGAAATGTGTCCTTATTTTATCAAAAGAATGCTTACAAAATATTGCAGAACTATTCAAATAGGATTTTTTGTATATATAATAATGACTACATACAGTCCAAAATAGTTTTGCCCTTTAGTGCCTAACATGAAGGAAAGACAACTCCAACATGCAATCACACAATCACAGAGTTATGTACCTTACAAAAATAGACCACCAAATTTGTGTGTTTTTTTAAATAATTATGGGAGCATAAAAAATGTCAGGGATTAAGAAAAAGCAATAGAAAGACAGGATTTTGTTGGCATTATAACCCACACATTTCAACACCCGGTACTCATTAAAAATGTCAAAAAGATTATTATACAAGAGAGCTTTGTTATTCCTTTTTTCGTTTATAAAGGGATGTTACGCCAGCGATTCAATAACACTGTTACCACCTTATGGGCAGGTATTTGGTATATAGTAACTGTAGAAAACTTGATTTGTCCACTTTAACTACTAAGAATGCTTTGGCCTAACCACCAACACTTACATTGAAGTTTAATGAGTAAAAGCGCTCACACTTTATGACAGCAAATTAAGAATAAAATAAGAAATACTCCTACAAGGGAAGGAAAATACCATCACACAAAAGACTCAATGCTGGATCAACCCAGCCTACACCCACCTTCCTCCTAGACTTTAAAATTACCTCAACTATAATAAGTGAATAATTTTACAATGATAAGACACAGCTGGACAACATCTCAAAATAGAAACCAGCTTATAAAGCACAACTGCCCTTGAACATAAAGATAAGATTACATTAAATGTAATTTTTTGCTATAAATTATTACGATGACAATAAGATTTATTGATATATCACATCCTGGCAATTTGCACTGTTATTTGTTCTCTGTTTTGCATTTCAATGATTTCTGGGTTTTATTGGGATGTTTTGAAGACATTAAAGATATTGGGTTGTGTTATCAATCGCAAAAAGGATGTGTTTTTTTCCCAGTTTCAAGGAAAAAAATTCCCATTCAAAGAATGAAAAGAATTGTAATTGTCATCCCTAGTCAAATAAATGACATAATTAACTAGTTCTGTCACATGGGAAATAGCGCAACTGCTTTGTGAGCGAAATATAGTCATCATGCCTGGGAAGAAGTAGTTTCATGAACAGAAAAAAATATATATGTTGAGGGAGACCAAATAACTGTAAGTTTATAAACTCAGTGTATTTTTGTTGCATCCGGTTGAATTTGTGAGCATTTTTGGGGGACCTAATTAAACTTAAAATGCAATCATATAGAAAGTATTGTATGTTTAATAAAACTGTTTCTGATATCGAATTTTAGTGACTGTTGTAACTTTTGTCCCAATGCCTAATCTATATTTTTTAGAAGTGGTGTTTATTTGCAGCTGAAAACTTGCCTGCTTTGCAATGAACTGTACATTTGTTTAACCATGGAATAATCATGATCACCATTTGCGTACGTTTAATCAAATACTGGGTTGTACCAGCCTGCCAAAACAGTGCCTTTCAGCGTTTTGATTTTAATCATCCGTCAGCTAAGTTTTGATTATTATGCTACAGTTTGTGCTTAAATTTGTTTTGTTTTTGAAATACATCATATTGACCAATTATGGTCATTATAGTGATGTTCAGCTATTTTAGTTGAGGAAGGAACCCAGACAAAGTCAGGGTTGGACCACCAACGCACCATTTTTGTTTATTGGGTTTATCGTCCCACCAACAGTATTTCAGTTCTCTGGAGACAATTCCACTTGAAGCAGATATAGTGCTGCCTTCACTGTGTACAGCATGCCGTGAACACCTTGTATGATACCACACCCAGTCATATTATCCTGACACTGGATCAACCAGCCGTGGCACTACCATTATATTTGCTTGAGTGTTGGCAAGGGAGCTATACCAATACCATTTTTAATGACTTTGGTATGTCGCAGCCCGGGAACGAACCCGTGGCCTCCTGTACTTGAAGCCAACGCTCTACCGACTGAGCTATTGTTGCATATTGTTAGACTTTAACACAATTATAATCATTTCAATGATTATTAACTGTAGAGGAGTATCAAAGATAAAAATGTGGTAAAACCACTGAAACACTTGCAGGTCAACAGTAATGCAACCTCACATCAGCTTTTTCCCCATGACTAAGTCACTAAGCCATGCTAAAAAGGAGTAACATTACAAGTCAGCATAAATTGGCCACAAATACCCTCTTAACATGACCAATTTTGAAACAAATAAAAGTTTAAAACCTGTTAATAGACATATTTATTGAAATCACATCTTAAAAACAACATAAATATTGTTTTTATTTTATGTTTATCCTGTTATTTATAATCTGACCTCACAGTGACCTTCATGCTAAATATCAGAATCACAAACATTAACAAATAACTAAAGTATTTATATAACAAACATTTGTACAGATCAGGTATCTTCTTTATTCTTCCACTGTAAAACTATGTTTACTGTTTTCAACTACGATCTAGAATTACCTAATTCAAAAGTCATCGTCATAAAAAAATAGCATAAAACTTGACCTTTCCAGAAAAAAAAATCCATCTCAAAATATATATTCTGAGCCATCAACATGACGTGTGAGCATGTGTCTGAACTAGCTTATGTAACACTGATCATGAAAAAAAAAATCCATCTAAACATAACTACCTCCCACAATGAAGAATTCTATCGGGAAACTAACCATTAATACTATTTTACTCCAATGTTTCAGCTGCACACCTGACACTCTCTACTGAAAAAGACAGAATTAGTCTATGGTTATGAAACCAACCAGTGTCAATGTCAGCATCTACCCACCTTAATAAATCCAGGACAATCCACCGTAAACTTACAACTCCCAGATGTACAAGAATCATAACTATTAAGTGCTCGATATTGCCAGGCAATTTATTGCGGTTTCCTCCCACAACTACATGTATGGAATAACATTTAAATGGTGGGAGAACACGAGAGAAAGACGAAAAGAATGGAGACAGCAGCTTACAAATGTCAAGACAGTGGGGTTTTAGTAAATGCTTATTCAAAAGAAATTGTGGAGATATTTGTACAAGGAGAATCATAAATTAAATTAAAAAAGAATGTTTTCCTTCATTTTGTTTCATTTGAATTGAGAAATAATCTGAAAATAACATCTACGAGGTTCAAGAAAAAAATTCTTTCTCGTGCACAAACATAAATAACTCTTATACAATATAGTGTACATATAATAATACATGTAGTGCACAAATTTACAGAAAAGATTTTATTAAAAGACAACATGTATTGGTATTATAGTCAAAACATAATTATTGATAGAAGCTGGCAAGAAATAGCTTGAAAACAAAATACCATTAAAGAGAAATAATGCTGTGTCAAATGGTCAGACTGGAACATGCCAATGATATGCGCATCACTTTTTGGTATTGACAGCTCCCATAAAATTTTGTTGAAATCCAATAAGCTGTTGCTGAGAAATAGCTCGGAAATGAAATTCAGATGGATGGAAGTAATTTCTTGACTGGGTTTATTCATTTCAATGTCCAGAGAGAACACACTTCAGACCGAGTTACATCATTTTAACAATGCTATGATTCTGAAATACTGGATACAAAAGAAGATGTGAAACCTTGTATAATACCACATCCTCCACTTGACCTAGAAGTGTTGTTTATCTAGAGACTCCATGTTCACAGCTTGCACAGTCTCATCATGTGGTGGGAGTTTAATGCAATGAATCATACATTGTCACATCTGGTATCCAATACATCCTTAATCCAACACTGGGATATGAAATCAGTTGGCTTTTTTTATCATTAAGTAAACACTATTTTATTGTCATTGGGAAAGGTATGTAGTAAAATAAGCTAGTATCTTTATGTCCATTAATTCCTGAAATTAAAACACATTTTGCTTATGTTGTTAAAATTCTATTTAATGAATTCCATGTGCATTTTTCTTTTCCAAAAGGGGCTTCATCTAAGGTAATAATTTCTGCAAAAAGTCAAGACTATTCTTTCAAATTTATATTTTGAACTGAAGTTTAATCACAGTAAATTTAATTTGTGGACTAAAGAATGTTACCAATCTTCTTGAACAAACACAGCTTGTATTCCAATGCAAAAGCAAAGCTTTCACATAGGACATTATGAAATGAACTAACTGTTTGGATGTTGCCCCAACAACAATCTTTCAGTTATTCTGAGGTTGTTTCTACTTAAAACAGAATGATATAGTGCTGCATTCACAGTGTATAACATACCACGAACACATCGCATGATAAACACATTGCATGATACCACACCCAGTCACATTATCCTGTCACCAGGTTGACAAGCCAAGGAACTACCCTTATATTTGCTTGAGCGCTAATAAAGCAGCTATACCACTACCATTTTTTACGACTTTGTACGCCATGGCCCAGTATTTAAACCCAGGGTCTCTCATACCTGGAGCCGACACTCTACCGATTGCACGACCAGGTTCGGTCAAATGAATAAAATTATTTGTTACAGATGTTGCAAGTAATCTGTAACATGTGTTGCAAGTTATTAACTACACATGAATACTGACTGTCTTTATATATCGCTTTTAATATAACTAAGATATAAAATACATTGATGATATTTTATCATATATAATAAAAATACCCAAACATGAAGTGAAAAACAAAAAACTCCAATGATGCCAATAGAAGGAAAAAAAGATTAACTGACAAAAAAATTAATTTGTCATTGCTGGCAAAATACTTGCAGACGTGTACTGTTTAATAGTTTTATACTTTGCCAGAAATAGTGTTTTGGGTACGCAGGAAGAAAATGACACAAAAATAATTATTAATGTCAAACATCTTCACTATCAGATATGAAATATCAGTATGACAGAGTCATATAAATGTAGGGAAACATACTTTTAAATAAACAAAACAGAAGCTTATAACTAAAAAAATAATTAACCAAGCATTAAAATCATACTACTTCTAAAAAAAAACAAAAAAGGGTGCTAATTGAGTTCATATCTAAAACCTTTAAAGTGCAACACCATAGAATCCACCATCTAGTGTAACAATATAGATTCAATACAAACAATGAATTAGTCATGGAATCTGGGAACCTTGCATGAAATAGTAAGGATGGATCACCTCAATCAACTAAATGCCTCTCAAAGAAAGGTTTATAATATTAAAACTCTCTTGATGTCCCTAGCAAATGGTTTCAAGGCAGCTTATCAATGGAGTCTGCATTGTATAATAATAATATATAATAAGTAATATATAATATTTTATAATAAATATCATTACATACCTATACTTTATAAGTCCTATAAAAAGCACCTGCCATGTTCAATAACATTATGGCCTGCTTTAAAACAGTGCCAATATCAACATTACTTTTTCGGCCCTGGGCCAAAAAGTGATATTGATATAATAAAGCTTGCATTTGAAGTGATTTTATTGACGAATAAGACAGGGCCAAAAAATGATATAGATTTCAGCAAGAAGCTCTGGGAAATGGTAGCCATTTTGTTTTAACTCAGTCTATGCGTAGACGCGAACAGGTTGCATAAATTTATGAAACAAAATACTCTCAGTTTTCAAACATTCACGGTATGAATTGGTAGTGTTTAACCGAATGTGATATAAATTTACAACATGTAGATTTCACAAAAACACAAATAAGCATTTTCTGACTTGGATTAATGCAAAAACTAACAAAGTATTGAATGTGAAATGTTATTAGTACATGTAGTTATTTAATAAAACTGTCAATGATTTGGTATTGGCCCTGTTAATTGTCCTCGGGTCAGCCGTATTGGCCCTCGGCTTGGGCCAATATGACTGCCCTCATACAAATAACAGGGACAATATCATATCACTTATTTAGTAACATATAATAAAAATATTATTATTTCCATAATACACTAATAGAGGACAGAGGATAATCAATGTATCAAGATTATTACAAGAGCTGCAACAGGACAAGCACTACTATTCAAGCTCTACTTAGCTAGAGCTTGATTGTGTGATATACTGTATGCATCAAAACCATCTAAGGCGAACCAGGGCCATATTTCTGACAAAATCCTACCTGAAACAATCCAACAATCTAATTTGAATGTATCAGTAGGTATGATTATTGTAAGGCATATGTGATGTTTCATACCAACATGTGCACTGGAAATTGAGATACATGTATAAGATTGTAAGTATTGGCTTGCAAAAGTTTTACAGCGAAGCAGACACTCAGGTGAGTGATGTCTCCTCATTGAAAGAATTGTCAATAGATCTAAAGGTTTATGGCTTATCCTCAATCTTTCAATGCATAAAAAATTATATAATGATGTTACTGTCAAAAGGCTAAGCATCATATTACACATTTATGGCAAGTTCCTTAACTTCCATTTTAATTTTTCCGAGTGAAATTTGGAATACTAATATTTTAATCTCTGTCAAAATTATTCTTAATTCTATATAAAAAAGGGAGCATCCTTAATTTTAAACAGAAAATGCCACAATCATTGAAAGCAATGCGTTTTGACAAAGGTACAAATAAAATGGTATCTAATCTTCAGTAAATGTAATACTTGATTTATTATTAAAGAGTTTTTTTTCCTACCATCGGACTTAAGCAGTTCACTCTCCCGAGATTCCCCATTGTGTCTGTACCCAGCTGCATGATTTCCATTGGTCGACTGACTAGCTACACGATGGCCTTCATTGTCTGTGTCATGTGTAACCATTGGTTGAGCTTTGGTCATTGGACGAACATGATTGGTTAAGATGTGAGGACCTCTGATCATGTGACCAGATGTTACAGTGTAGCAAGCAGCATTATTGGCTGAACCATGTCCTGGTAAAGTTGTTGGCGTCCCATTTATCTTGAAGGACATTACAAAGCTGCATCTGTAAATACATAAATATACTGCAACTATTATATCAAGGCAAATTTTTCTAAAGGGCTTGCTTTCAGCATGTACAAAGAGCGAGTTAAGAGTGATATTTATGAATACTGTTTTCTATAATTCCAACTAAACTGAGGTTGCATGCCGTTGTTTAATACATTTATTAAAAAATTACTATATGTCAGATAAACGGAGTATTTAAAGCAACCTACTCACAAGTTAAGTGATGCTTAGAATCACATGAACCTCACTTCATATTTATTTGAATTACTGCACCACTATTAAGCCAATCAGGTTACTGACCTATACATGGATAATACGATTTCTGAAATATGGCATGTTCACATATAATATGGTGATCAAAGGTAATATTTGAATCCATTTGCAATTGTAAAACTTTGCTTGGGTTTATTTCCACAAAAATAAATGAAGCAAATTTCGATGAAGTCATGTTCTGAAATAAAATATACTGACTGAACATGCATAGCTTAAAATTTCAAAACAGTGAAAACATGCTTAGCTTAAAATTTCAAAACACTGAATGTTTGAAAATACATGTACTTTTGACTCTGTGAAGAAAAAATACAAGCAAGAACTCAAGGAAGATGTTACTATCTCTTTATTGTCCAATGAATTTTGGACCATTTATTGTGTTTGTTACCTGAATATAACATTATACCTCTGATAAAAAACAAGACATTTAATTTCAAAATGTTCAATATGTTGCTTTTGGCTAAGTCTGATTGGATAGCTATAGGCTGCTGTTATCTGTTTTCAGCACATACAAAACTCTTATATTCATTTTATTTTTTGCTGAACATATTGAACATCTAAACAGCTTAAACCTTTGTTAACTAACTACTACACAATTTACAATGATATGCTTGAGAAACCTCATTGAATAAAAACATGGCCTTATTCTGACTGTCATTCAAAAGATGTTCATTTATTAGCACTTCTGATTGGTTAGTGCCATTCTCCATAATAATTGCAACACTTGCAATAATATTTTGTATCAAGTTACTTATTCATCAATGGCATTCCCCTGTAGAAACTGATTGGAAAATAAATATCTTATTTGTATTTTCATAGATATGTCATGTTTTAATTAAAAAAAAATCTGTGTATTACCATTTTTTCAACCAAATATGGATATATTTAAGATGGTTATAAGTCATTAGGCAACAGATTTGTAAAATCTTATCTCTTTTGTCCAGTGGCCGGAAAATTAAGAAATACAAAACCTGAAAAGTGCTGAAAATACACAAAAAGCCCTACCAATATGAGTTACAGTTGGGTTTTTTTAACTGTATGGAGAAAGCAATGTTAACATTTACATAAATGTTTTTCGTCAACATATTCTTGTATTGATAAACAGTAATCACCTGGAACTCATGCATAGTCATTTTTCAATCATTAATTCTTTTTGTAAAATCGTTTGGCAATAGACTAGTACAGGACACCTTAATGTGCCTTCTGGTTTGGACCCACATTATCTGACTACATACTCATTTCCCTTTGAGATTTGAATATTGTTATGGAATAAAACAAAAAAATAACAATTCTTCTAAAAGAAAATAATGATATAAAGATCAGTATAAACAGATCATACACTATTTAACCAAGATGGACACGTCTCAATATATTATATGTATGTTTATTCATCGTTAAGTCTATTGGAGATACTTTGTACATTTTTTTTTTCAGTTATTTTTTTATATATTCTTGCATGATAATATGTGTTTGTGTTCTATTTTCATGATTGGCTTTCTAAAGGCCACATGTTAGATAAGATAGTGCAAACATGTTTTGTACTGCTTAATGTGCTACCTTCCCTAAATAATGATATTTATTAGTATTAAAAGGAGAAGTGACACAGAAGTTTTAATTTAACATGTCATAAGAAAGTTTACTTTGTTAATAAAATATACATGCTTAAGTAAAATTTTAATCCTATAAATCATAGAAATTAAAAAAGAAGTAACTTTTGCAAGGCTTTAACATGGATATCTAGTGTAACAGCCCCCTAGTATAAAGTGTCTGCAACTTAACTCTTACTTTTAACATTTTATTATATGACAAACTTTACAAGCTCAGCATAATGCATCGGCGGAATCATTGAAGACATTGACGAAAACTTATGAGCACCAGGTGAGTTATTTACCAACATCAATATGAATTGTAATCTTTGATTGAAATTTGTCACACTTCAACACATCACTGAAAATGAATAGCCCAAGTTGTTGATCTTATTTTTTTGTCAAATCAATAGGTTATGTACTAACAATGACCGCTGTCATAGTATGTATAAGAAATATACTGAAAAATAACTTCCATGCACACAATTTGAACAAAAGTGCATGCATTCTTTAGTTGCATTTACTTCACGAATGTTTTGAGATTATCCCTAGCTCAAAATTGCAAAGAACTAAGAACACGCGTGAAAATCAATGTGAAGAAATGTATATATCATGAATTTACCCATCTGGTTATAAATTTCATGTGTTTACTTTCTTCGTATGTCACTTTATTGATTTGCCCCAGCTATGTATGCAACAACAGCTGATTACATGCAACGGACACTGTCATTATTTTATTTTCTACGACCCAATTTCGGTAGAAGCATTTTGATTGGTGGGAACGCTTTCGTCCTGGCCAATCTATGCCCCGTTCTTATAATCGTTTCAAAGCCTCATAACCGTCTTTAAACTGTTTCCGGTTTGTTGGCTGTCAGTTATACCGGTAGCAAAATTAGCAGGTATATCAGCTATCATCGATTTAAGAAAGCAAATTTTAATCAAATTTTAAGATGCAGTCGTTCACTGGAAAACTGATTTTTCTCCTTCTGCTGGCGTTACCGACAACTATGATGATTTTTGCAAGCGGTAAGTATGTCAACAGTTATTTGTTTTGTATACGTTTACATACGTGGCATATTGTATTTTGACATCTGTATATTATTTATGGTAGAATGAACATTTATTTCTTTTGTCATTACTTAGAACAAATCCTCCATAAACTATGAATAACATAGTAACGTTGATATACATTCGTTTGTCACATTAAGTGTATTTTTTGTAAATAATTTCTTAAAAAGAGTGGGAGGGGCGTCACTTCAATTTCGTCGATCATTTCAAATCATTATTTAAAGTAAACAATAAAGATCGTTGATAAAATGTTAAAAGCAATATTGTAATAAGTTAAAGAGTAAGTAGCATGAACCAAATATGTAAAAGCACATAGACATCATTAATTTGTTTAATATGGATTTTGACTTGGGTAAAATGGCTTTTCACTTTGGTACACAAAACAACTTTCAAATTTATCGTTATAAGTAGAAATATGAATTCAGCGTACTCCATTCAAAATAAAAGCACTGTTGTAATGCATGTATACATGCATTCAGAAAACATTGAAAGCATTTTGGCGTAAGAACACATCTGCTGATAAACAGCTGTTATGACTTTATGCCCTTCATGTACATCGGCAAGCATTCATTCTTCCCATTAAGCAATACTCTGAAAAATGCTAAACCACCAGGCATTTAAAGTAAAGCTTAGGTATAACTGATCAAAACTGTCACTAGCCACCAAAATGCTTAAGAAGTGAGAGACAAATGCATACAAGTAGAAGCTTGTAAAGGCACAATACTTCCATGAATTACATTTACCAATATTACAATTGTTGATTTATTGTACACATAAAGTAGAATTTTTGTAAGAAAGAATATCGGTTATAGGTTATTAATAAGATTATCACTTTAGATGAACTGATGTCTTTTAGTCATGTTTATGTTAAAAATATAACCAATATATTTATGTACTGAACTTTGTTTTTTTATATAGCTTTCAGTTACAACAGTAACTCTTAGTGATATATATAAAACCTTGTAAGGACAGATACATATGGCATGTATTCATAAGTCATAAATGTAAGTAAACTTTTAGTGCTGATCATGTTTCTCTAATTCATTTTATATATTATTGCATATTCCAAACTGTGTCTAGGCTACTTGAAGCTTAAAGTGGAAATTAATAGCATGCAGTCTTGACACAATATGGGTGAAACAAAAGGAATTAGACTGAGGGAACAGAGTTGCTGAATTTTAATTCACCAAATAGGATTGAGTCCATGGTGGAACAAGTAGCAGCTGGTATCAGATTCTACCTTAACCTTGACTTTTCCCCGCCAATTATTATGACCCTTATTGTAACAAACAAAACATGCAGTAATATTGTCTAGTGTGTGTTTATTGTATAGTACCTGGTGTATTCTAGGTCCTCGCCAGACAATGTTTGCTGCAGCTGATGATGCCATGGAAGGTGAGGCAGATGCTGATGATGATGACGATGAGGGAACTGTTGAAACTGAAGATGTTGTCGCAGATGACACAGAACAAGCAGTAACAGAAGGGGAAAAGGTATGAAGATATTCCTTTTTTAGGTTAAATTATAGCCCAAACGGCTCGCCACATGTTTTGTTGATGCTAAACCCCTTTCCGCAAAGCATAGCTAATATTGTAAAGCCCCAGGATTAGGTGTATTAAAAACAAATGTTGTTTTCTTTCATAAATGCTAAGTTTTACTCACCTTTGAAATAGGGAACATTGATGAAATGGAAATAGTCTCCCTTGTTAGATAATGTCTGAGGCGTTCCAAACAGTAGGTAGGTCCTTTTAGTTGAAATTCTTGGTCTTTATCACCTGTTCTTTTGTAGACATTGCAATAACAAATAGTGAAATTTCTTACTTTTGCATAAATCTAAGCTTAAAATCCATTTACATACTTTTTGAGATTTGTTATTTAAAAAAGAAAATGGAATCGTAACCTGCGTATCACAAGAAAGAGAGATACATCATCATACACTCAAAACGGCACAAGCATAAAATACAAGTAAAAACAAATGAAAGGACCTACTTGCATTGCGGGATTATTCAGGGGAGACTATTCACTTATGTCTCTCATTACACGAAGTTTTTTAGCTGATGATTAGCATAAGCACAAGGATAAAGACTGTTGCCCTTGTTAATTAGACAGAACAACCAATCCTATACATGTGATTTATCTACATTCTTACTAACCACCTGTATCTTACTTCGAATGTCATTAGTTTTTGCGAATTCCTTTGTTTACATCATCATTATTCTTATGTAAGTGATCCTATATCCTTGGGATCCATGTAATAAGATGTGAAGCAACTTTGTTTTTTCCAAGAAATCATTAGTTGTTTTACAAAGACATTGTTATATAGGATATTCCTTATTTATTGTCTGAGCAGACGAGCAACCTTGACAGGGTAGTCATTTTTCTTGATGCTAAAAGTTTACTCTAAGGTCTGTTTAAATATTGCTAAAGGAGGTGTGTAGTTCAAGGAACCAGAAATTATGATTATCTGGTAGAACATGTGTTCAATTCATTGTTAAGCAATACTTCTTACAGTGCACTATATCTTTTGCACATGAATTTCTTGTGTGTTCTATTTTGCAAACAATTTTCTTGTGCATTTTCTTCTGCACAAGATTTTCTGGTGCATGCACAAGATTTTCTGATGCACTGGGATCAGTATAAATAGCTGTGTGTTTTCACAGTCGAGGACTCCAGCATTTTGTAGACGTTCATTGTGGGAAATACACATAACGTTAGGTTCAAAGATTAAAGCAAATAGATTACTTAGACTCTTACTGTTGTTAATGTAAGGTGAATTTATATAAAATATTTGTTTATTATGTATTTATAAATGGAGGCCACATGATTTTATATGTGAGCGTAGAATTTTTGCAGCATCTATTTATTTGTGTGTTTAGTGAAGTAATATCCTTAAATTATTGAATTGATATACTTATTACTATAAATCAATTATTTAGCTACACTAATACATCGTTGGTCGTTATTTATACCTTAATATAAATTAAGCTGGAGTCCAACCAAAAAAACATCACCCCGGGTGCTGTAACAATATTTGTTCTACATTCCTCACAAATATTTTTCAGACGGGAGAAGCAGAGGAAGAAGAAGATGAGACTCAGATCAAGCCTTCACCAGATGCTGATGCTACTATCCTCTTCACCAAACCTGTTAACACCAATGGTAAACTTGTGCATTAAAAGAATAAACATGAGGACAAGATGCTCTTATTGAAAACTTGTCATTGTTAATTTAAAATGTTTAGTCTTGAACTAATGCTTTTCTCCTCAGTCTTGCACCATAAAGAACAAGTCCTACTCAGAGACTGGTTAATCGAGATATTAGTTTGGAGTCTCCACTAATAACAGCTGAATCACTCTAAATGAAGGATGTACTTACACTTTTGATGGTAAAATCGGAGATTTTTTTACATTTCACCAATAAACTGTGACAACTCTGTTCCAGATCTTCCTTCTGGCCAGATCGTGAGGTTTGTTGTTGGCTTCAAAAACACCGGAGAGTCTGACTTCACTGTTGAATCCCTGGACGCTTCCTTCCGGTACCCACAGGATTACTCCTACTTTATACAGAATGTAAGTTAGAGCTGTAATCAAAAAGAGGGTTTTTTCATGCCAGTAAAGGTTGAGATAAAGCAGTCACTGCTTGTCTATATAACCGTTTGCCAGATTTCCATGTCTTTGCATTATCTTATATATTGGTAAAGTACTTTACTGCAGGGTTGTTGAAATCTTTTTTTGCCAGTGGGCAAATTGGCTTTAACTCATTGGACCCAAATGATGCATTAAAGCGGCACGAAAAACAGCCCCCTCATGCAGGGAGGCACCTTATGGCGTCGCATTTTACCTGTGTCTGGCTCTGAGTGCCGCATTAAGGCGGCCCTTAAAGTGTCTCGGCTACTGTTGAACGCCGCTTTAATGCGCGCGTCATATTTCCTGGTTTAAAATGGTGTTTTCAAACACTTGACTCTCAACTGATCAAGTACATCACAGTATAGTAAATGCAAATGTCATCTTAATCAGGGCTCTACATTAACTTTTCAGCAAACTTGCCCTTCGGGCAAGTACTGAAAAAAAATACTTGCCCGAACCAAATTTGAACTTGCCCGAATAGTCATTTTCATATTTCTTTACTGAAAAAGCAAGATGGGGTTGTAAAATGTTGTTTTAATTACAATACACAACTCACTTTACATTCTCATGTTTAATAAAGATTTCCTAACAAAACAATAAACTTGGAGAAACTGCAATAAACTTTTCATTTAAAAACTTAGTCATCGATACGGAAGGTGGAGCACCCGGTTACATATGACGACAACTTGTCTTCACCAAACTTTTCACAAGTCATGCAGAACATCGCGACTTTTTCTTCGTCGAACCTTAACCAGGAATACTCTGACTTCCATTTTGGAAGAAAACACCGTTTGCGCTTAAGTTCATACCTTTTCTTGGTCTCAATGGGTTTAGATGGATTTTCGGGCTCCTTTTCCTTAGATTTGTTCGAGGAGAATGTAAACCCAAACTTAAATAAATCTGACATGTTACCTGTAAGTTTTAAAAGCAGACGACAATTTCATTGTCAAAAGCCGATTCTATAAGTCGTAAAATTTAATCATTGATTATCCCCGGTTTGTCGTAAAGTTTCGAAGATGTAGATCCAGAGTTACATTATTTGTATTATTTTCAAAATTAAAAAAAAATAAGAACTAATCATCGAAATTATTGTCATATATCTAGTTATAAAATTTTATGATTCAAACATATATCTCTAATACATGTACGCAGGAGTTCAAACCGCGCTAGACGGTTATTACTTTCTGTGCAATCTAAAATTAGTAACGCCGTGGAAAAACCCAAACTGGGCATGCGCATGTTTGGGATCGACCGGTAGAAACGTGATCGGAAAACAATTGATCGACAGATGAAATTAATGATTCAACAAATGACACAAGATAAAGTCAAGACCATTCATAGTCAGGATCGGTCGTTTTTCTACTTGCCCGATCGGGCAACTAAAATAAATTTTAACTTGCCCGAAGCTACTTTTTACTTGCCCCGGGCAATCGGACAACCGTTAATGTCGAGCCCTGCTTAATTGAAATCTACCTGCTTAAATAATTTTTTGAAAACAACAGGAAAAAAAGAAAAATCGGCGACATTTTCTCTAATTTCCATCTAATTTGAAACAATTCTCGCCTGGAAACCCATCTTATAAGCAGTTTTAACGATTTAGTAATACTTTGAATTTCAGCCAATCAGAAACGTTGTTACATCATGTATTGGAATTTCATGTAACCCGGATGTAAACACAATTAATTATGTCGAGACAAAGAAAAATGGCAATGTGCCTTACTGTTAGCTTTAAAATTCCTACTTATACGCATATGTATCGGCAAATATGTTGAATTACCTGCGTCAGATCCAATTCTTATATAATAACTGCAAATATCAATAGATAAAGGACAAAATCTAACTCTTGGAAATCGCCGAAATTTTCAATCAAATATTAAAGAGCGTTATTTTCTCAAACTACCGGTAAATCGCAACTTTAAATCAAAGACGGCTGACTGTTTTAAAGTTACTCATTATATAAAATATTATATAAAGCAGTGTTATTTACGTTATATACATAAAAAACTTGATGAGGTTAGTTATATTTCATTTTAATAATTTGAAATGTGTTAATTTTAATCTTTTATTTGTTCTTCAGATTTCAGTCATTTTTTTCTCTTCTGAAGTATTTCTTTTCATACCGTGTTAAAAATTACATGGTTGTGTAAAGCACTTTCTGTGCTACAAGTATGCGAAAATATCCTTTTAGATTATATCCAAAATGACATGTTTGTTGTGTTGTGTATACAACCATCCCCAATATCTTCCACTGATCGGTAATCCATAACAGATGTGTCTAGGCATGAGGGGCAGATAAGACCCCCACCAGGTGTACTGGGCAAATGCCCTTAGGGGATGACTGGTTAATTGGCTGTAGGGCTCAATGAGTTAAAAAATATTCTACTACTCAAATATGTCAAATTGAAAAAAAATATTGCAATTGTTATGTAACAGAGAACACAAAAAATTGTCTGGTGTCAGCTATTTATTTAGACTGGTACCATATTTTAGCCAGGTTTTTAGGCATTTTATCATAATTTTGCAAGCATCAGATGACCCTGCTGAGAATGGCTGGTTAATTAACGGACAATAAGTACTAGATTAATTTTAAAAAGGGAAAAAGTGCAAGTCAGTGTTAAGAAGAATTTTAGCCTTAAACAAAAATACACAACGGCAAAATTTGTAAACAAGGTTGCAGTTTAAGATGTGTAAGCTGGAGGTGAAGAACTGAGGTTGCACAACGAACCTTAAAACACATTTAGAACGCCACCATAAAGTTTTAAGATCTGATCCAACAACAATTGCTGGTCCAAGTAAAGCATCTATTCAAACTTGTGAATATTCAACAAAACGGCAATTAACATTTGTCCAGTGTAGATATGGTAAGTGTCCACAGACAAAACCTCGGAAAGACAATTTATATAAGCGCTAAATTTATAGGAATAAATAGAGAATTATGGGATAAATTCAACTTGTATGGAGCCTTTTGTATTATGGTTGGTTTTTATGTTATAATATTTTAGTCTTTGTTGAATTAATTCATCAAAGAGGACTTTTTTTCTACACCCAATACACTTTTAACCATATTGTTACACTCCTAATACTCACAGTTTCTTTCAGACACGCGATTCTTTTCTGACCTGTTTCAGGTTTGACAGGATTTTGTCACCTAATCTTATAATGAAACCATCCATTTTTCCAGCATGTTGAAATTCCATTGCCCTAAATTATTTTCTAGACTGTGCATGTGCACTTCTATTTTGGTATGATGATACAGCATTCTCAATTTACAGATAAGTCATTTTAAGACCCAGAAACAGATGAAAGGCAGATCACTACTGCATACCATACATACATCCGTAATGTTCTTATGCTCATGCGCTGTAAGACAGTTTGCAAATAAACAAATTACTGATTTGCTACGATGAATTTGATACAAGTTCTTGACTGATTTCAATCTCACTGTATGGATTTCGGAAATGAACTTTTAACAAAAGTTTCTTTATTTCAAAAGCATTATACAACACATTTTTAGTTGTTCGCAGACAACTCAAGATGAAAAATTCTACTTGTCTTACAATAAAGTTTCCTGTGTCAGGCAAGTTGAGCTTAGGATTTCTGAACCCTTAACTTAACCATCTTACAGGCATATGCTTGAGGTCTTTTTATCCAACCATCCAGGTCAAGGTCATATTTAAGATCAATCTCAACAAATACTACTAAAGTCGTTTGTCCTTCCTGGGCAAAAACTTTGCCGTTTTTACAGTACTAGTAAACCTCCCAATGTTAGAGACATACTTGAAGGTATGTCATCCTCCTGGTCTTGGTCATATGAAAGATCTTGGCCTTGTAATAAGGTAAACAGTGAAATATTGTTGTAGCTATTCAATTTACTACTTATAAATGCTTCCTCGCGTCTGATGAGCTGTTCATTTTGTTCCTCTTATGTATACTCGATGTTATAAAAATTTGAACAGAATTTATTGAAAAGAAACTTACTATTTTTCCAGCTACTAAACTCATCCACAAGGATTATTCTGCTTCTGTTATAATTATCTCTTTGTTAATTTACTTCCAGTACACTACAGCTGTCTACAACCAACTAGTAGAGCCAAACAAGGAGGCATCCTTTGAGTATGCTTTCACACCCAGCGAAGCCTTCAACTCTCGTCCATTTGGACTTGCCATCCTTCTCAACTACAAAGATGCAGTATGTTTATTATGTTTTCAACACATGTTATTTTTTAAATTGCATTTTCTGTGTGTACCATTTGTTATGTGCTCCCCGATTAAGGGTTGACTTGTGGCTGCTGTGTGTTATAGTTTTGTTGGGGGCATATCTCCAATATCGTTGAATGTATCCACTTTAAACTTGGAAGTTAAATGGATCATGATGAGTAGAAGGGCAGTATTTAAGAACCACAATGCTTCCTTTCTGCTTCCTCCCATTATTAAGGTTTTCCTTTCTCCTTATATTTTTAACTTTATAACCCAGAGAATAAATGCACAATACTTATTTTACACATTTTTTTTTATCTCCCTTTCGTCTGCCTGCCTGTTTTTGCAGTGTACAAAAATCAAAAAATGCATTTATTTAGTATTATATCCAATTGTTTAATGGGATACAGCTTCAAATAAAATCATATAAAATTTAGTTACTGCCAAGCTTATATTTCTGTGATACTTAGGAAACCCTTTTTTTTTTGCAACAGCTAAAATTATATCTGCTGTTGTCACAGTTCCACCAACCACATTAAAAATGTTCTGTTAATTATTGTTTATCTCTAGTTCGTGTTATTTTTGGCCTAAATATACACCATCAGTTAAGAAAGTATTCAAGCTTTATTGTTCACATGCCTCTTGCTACATCTCAAACATGCCAAGCTGTATATAAGTATGTAGATATATCACAATCAATTAAATTTTAACTTATTTTGTCTGCTATTTCTTGCCAGTATTGTTCATAAATACACTTCAAAATCGCTTAAATACTTATGCAACAATAAACAAAAGTTATGAAAGGACATTTATTCTAACCATACTTCTTGTTGTAGGAGGGTAACGTATTTCAAAACGCTGTCTTCAACGAGACCATCAATGTTGTTGAGCCTGATGAGGGTCTAGACGGAGAGACATTCTTCCTGTACGTGTTCCTGGCTGCCATTGTCGTACTGGTTCTTTTCGGAGCCCAGCAGCTACTGACTACCTTCGGAGTAAGTTTTTGTCTACTTGTTCGTTAAAAGGTCAGCTACTAAAAAATTTCCAATAGATAATCATCAATCAATATGTTATTGGTTAAATTATTTTTTCTGGTCAGCCATTTAAGAACATAACGTGTTCTCTGTTGGTTGTTATAAAATAATTTTCTCCCTCTTTGTAATTAATCTTAATTATGGGATTGATAAGTAGTTTTGCATTAAAGATAATTGGGATTTGTTCTTTCAGGTGTCAATTCCTTTTTGTATTTGTATTCGCAAAATGTCTTTACAGACCGGTAAAAATAATTATGCACTAGCGGCTTAAATTTCAGGTGCTTTTGGTTCAGCTTGCTGTGCTGTTATTTATTTTAAGCTCTAGTGAATGTAAATTTTTATTAACTTTTTGCTGTTTACTCTTTCTTCCAGCATATGATATCCCCTATCTTAATATTGCTGTTTTTTATGTGGTATTAATGGTGCAATAGAAGTACACATTTAAATTTCAGTAAATTATTTTTCAAATGGTATCTTTTAGGTTAACTTTTAAAGTTTTGTGGTTCATGTCTTGTTGTAGAAGAAGCACCTGGGGGGAAAGGGAAAGGGTTCTGCGAGGATCGAGATGGGTACTCAGAAGTCGGACGTGGACTACAGCTGGCTGCCAGAGGAGGTACTGCAGAAGGAGCTCAGTAAGTACATGTGCACTCAAAATACAAAAATGCAAGAGTGGGTAGGGACCGGACCTGGTAGCGCAATCAGTAGAACATTGGCTCCCGGTACTGGAGGCCCAGGGTTCGATCCCAGGCCGTGACATTCCGAAGTCATTAAAAGTGGTAGTGGTATAGCTCCCTTGCTAATGCTCAAGCAAATATAAAGGTAGTTACATGACTGGTTGGTCTATAGTCAGGGTGTTCACAGCATGCTATACACACTGAAGGCAGCATTATATCTGCTACAATTAGACACCATCTTCATATAATCATTAAACTTGTATCTGGTCAGTCATAGCAGGAGTCCTAATTGGGGTTAATACTTTAATGTGTAGAGGTTTTCAAGAGGACCAGCAGTGGACCAGGGGTATTACACATACATTTGTCTTGGGGGACATCTAACACAAATAATAGCTGGATGCTGCTAAATGACCATGTTTGCATCACTGCCTTGTAATTAAAAAAAGAACACAACATTTTGTGTATTTGATTCAAGTATTTTGATGTCAATAACATGAACAAATTGTTCAGGACTATGTCCAATCATAAACTTGTTTGCATCCTAAATGAATTTTGTATTCTTAACTTTTTATAAATATTTTTACAGTTTATTTACTTGTTTCCAATTCATTATTTACAAGCATATTGGTTTATATATTTTTATTCTGGTAGTTTAAGTCGGTTATACTTTATTTAAACATGTCACCTTTGGCGTAATTTATTTTATAGGTGTCACTGTGCTGTAAAAACATGTCACATTTGGCGTAATCTATTTTATAAGGTGTCACTGTGCTGTAAAAACATGTCACATTTGGCGTAATCTATTTGATAAGGTGTCACTGTGCTGTAAAACCCAAAAGAATGTGCCATGCTGTAGACTTTTTGTCAGAGAATTATTCTTCATTTTTATTACAAAGTAAAGTAGAAGACTTAATACTGCTTGAAGGTCAGCAGATGTATGTATGCTTCAGTATTAAAGCATGTATAACAATTTGATTCCACTTTAGATCAACGTCCATTTTGATGGTAAATCTATTGATTAATTTGACATTTATTATGTTAATATTTTCATATATTGGGATAAAAAAGATGTCGAATATTTTACCCGATATTGTTGAATTGATGTGTGAGGTGTGTAAATTGCAGTCATAAAAATTGCCAACCTATAATCAGTTAAACATTTTAATAAAAATTTCCCCTCTTTTCTCTGATTGCAGCCCCTAATATTATTGCAGGTATTTTTATTTTATTTTCTAATCAACAATTTTATTTTCCACCTGACCTGGTAGTGCAATCAGTAGAGCTTCCACTCCAGGTACGGGCGGCTCCAGGTTCGCAACAAACTCAAGTCATTAAAAATGGTAGTGGTATAGCTCCCTTGCTAACACTCAAGCAAATATAAGGGTAGTTCCACGACTGGTTGGCCCAGTGTCAGGATAATGTGACTGGGTGTAGTATCTTGCCAGGTATTCACGGCATGCTATACACAGTGAAGGCAACACTATATCTCCTTCAAGTGGACACTGTCTGCAGATAACTGAAATACTGTTGGTGGGACGATAAACCCAATAAACAAACATTAGTTTATATTCCACTTTCACCTTGCAGGCAAGTCCCCAAAGGGTTCCCCGCAGGGTGGGTCACCAAGGAAACGAAAAAGCAAGCGTGGCTCTGGAGAAGAGTAATCTTCACCGAGAGACGACTGAAAGAGACGGCAAAGAATGCACAAGTAGCTAGGATCTATGCTTCTTACACGAATGAGAAGCACAAGATAAAACTGTTCACAAGAAAACATGTTGTGCTGTTGATCTTGACTAGTATTTAATCATTCATTGTTTCATAAAGATATAAGTTTAAAATATAAAAGTACCTGTTATACTTGGATGATAGGGTGGATAAGGCTGTAATGTGATACTGGTTGTAATAAATATTGTAAATTTTGAAAATGGTGATCTCGAGTTATATTACTGATAGCTGAATTATGTTTATGTATATGGTAAGCTTTTTAATACTTGTGCACATAGTTACTTTATGCTTACCACCAAAAAGCTGTTACTCCATTCTTGTTATTGTAGACTAGACTGTTAGTATCATGCAAACATAACTATCCAAAGTAACTTTTTCATGCATTTCATTTTAAGTGGAGGAATAGTTTGAAAGACAACTGCATTTATTTGTGTTGCATGTGTGTTACAAGGGGCAAATAACCCAACCATTTGAGTATAATCGGAGAAAAAAAAGTTATTTGTACTAAGTGTATTGTCAGTCATTCCATTTGGTGCTGAATTCTTTTGGTTATCCGAGTGCTATGTCTTGAAAATTCAACCAACCAAAGGATATGCAGAATTTAACCCTATACAACATATTCTATTTCATTGTCTTTATCGGCTATGCAGTCTTCCCTATTTGCTTGGAATGCTTTTTGAAACCATGCATTTATCCGTACAACATGGCATAATAGACCAAGTTCAATACCAACTTACATCTATTCATGTCATTTTAACAATTTGGTGCAATTAAAAATAACCATTATAAAGTATAATATTATGAGCGCATTCATGCAAACCTTGCAACCAAAAACTGTGGTATAGATAAAACATATTGTAGATAGAATACCCTGCTGCTGTTGTTTGTCTTTGTTAAACTGCTGTATGCAATGTGTGGTGGTGGGTTTTGTGGTGGTACCATAGTTTTCCATGTCCATGATTGTTTAGACATATACCTGAAACAGCATACTATCTATATGCACAATTAATACAACTTGTTTCCATCTCAACAGCAGATATTTGAGTTATATACAATGTAAGTGTATTTCTAAAGGAGTTTAGGTATATGCTAGTTCTATTATTTTGTTAATACAGAAATGATTGATCTAGTATTAAAAACAAAATGGGTTGAAATGTACATTCCGCAGTAAAAAAAAAAAAAAGTGCTGTTTTTTTCTGTCTGTAAGATACATGATTTTTTTTTTATACTGTAAATAAAGATATTTCCCATGACATTCAATGTACCCAAGGATTTGTTAGCAATAATTTGCAGTTCTGTTGTGTAACAACTTAATCATGACTATCTCGTGTGAATTATTTTGAACTCGTATGAATGTCTGCAAGATGGTGTATTTTATTGGGTCATTTAAATTCTAGTCAAGGTCATTGTTAACAATTGTTTTCTTGCTCACAAATGAGTTCAGTGTAGAAGTCAAGTTTCATGCAGGCATCATGGAATAATATTTGTATTTATTGATGAAAGATTATGTTTGTTCTGTGCAACAACAGATTTATAAATGATGTAAATGGTATTTGTAATATGTAGATCATTAAAAACTTTGCCAGTTTGTTCTTAATAAAATATATTATACTTTGTTAGCTCTTTTTTATGTTTCTAACCATTACATCAAATTTAAGACTAGTTCATTTTCATGTTGCTTGTCCATTTTATATATGATTTTAACTATGAAAAAACAAGCATTTGATAGTATTGTGGGCAATACAGTAGTCACCTACCGGTCCCTCAAAAAGTTCTTTAATTTATATGCCATTTATAATTAATTTGAGGTTGAAGTCTGTATTTGTATAATTATGGCTTAAAAATGAAGTAATAAACAAGGAAATCTACAGTAGTTTGGGTTCACATAATTTTTTTTAATTCACCTGGCCTAAATAATTGTTAACTTATTATGACATTTATTTTTGGCCTTTTTACGATTTTGCTGCAAGGTCATGCTGTGACCTTGACCTTCATGGTAGCGACCCAAATGTTGTGCGCGACACGTCATCTCAATATGGTGATCATTTCTGTGAAATAGTTGTAAAATCCGACTTCAAATAACTAAGTTATGAGCCGGACACGATTTTGCTGCAAGGTCGTGCTGTAACCTTGACCTTCAAGGTATCGATCCAAATGGTGTTCCCAACACTTCATCTCAATATGGTGATCATTTCTGTGAAAAGTTATAGGCTGGACACGATTTTGCTGCAAGGTCATGCTGTGACCTTGACCTTCAGGGTATTGACCCAAATGATGTTCGCGACATGTATCAATATGTTAATCATTTCTGATAAATAGTTTTAAAATCCGACTTCAAATAACCAAGTTATGGGCCGGACACGATTTTGCTTCAAGGTAGCGACCCAAATGTTTCGCGTGCATATTGTAAACATTGCTACCTATGAACATACCAAGTTTCATGCGCCTAGCTTTAATAGTTTTTAAGTTATCAAAGGATCCAGATTTTTAGCGGACAGAAAGACTGACGGACGGAGGGTAAACCTATAGTCCCCTCCGATGTGAACACCGGTAGGAGACTAAAAAGAAGGAAACTACTAGTTCTGGAAGTCATAATTTTATTTGTCTTTGGGTGAAGAATGCAATAAATCTCTCAACAGTATTGTCACCAGAAAGTGTGTAAAAACTGTTGTGTTAGGATTTAACACAGTAAATGAACCTATGTTGTTTTCAGGTTATCAAGACAGTTTTAAAAGATTTTTTACAATGATTAAAGACGTGTACAACAAAGTATCTTGTGTTTTGCAAGATTCTGTAACAAATGAAGACAATATGTTAGGTGACAAAATAAAATACATGCTAAAACATAAATTTAACTTTTTTCTTCGTTTAAATACAATGTTCATTTACAAATTTCATGTGTATAAGAGAGAAGAAAAACACCTACAAGTTTATTTGTGTGATTTTCCAACTTATAACAATGAAGAGATTTTAAATATAATGTTAAATTAAAACACAATCTTGATTAGATTACAGTGTCTGCAATATCACACAAAACTAAAATCTATGTTCTAATCAACTGACCAGTGTTGTGAGAAAAGACAAAAGCTTATCTTAATTCAATAAAAATCTTCAATAGTATTTCTTTTGTCAGATAAATCTACAATAGCTGATGGTGATTTAGTTATCAAAAACAGATCCCTTCAGTAATAATAATGGGGTGGGGACATCCATTTAACCTTACACTGGCAGACTAAACACATAGCTTTAAGAAACTTGTTCCTTATAAAAACAAACATCTCTTCATTGAAAATACAGCTATCTCTAAAATAAATCAATACTACTTAAAAATATAATTACTACTTATACTTACATAACTGATAAGATAACAACTGCGATGCTTATTTATGGTTCAATTAGATGCAATTAAAAATACTCTGTCTACTTGTTAAATATAGACAGGTACAAAGTTTAATAGTGCCTTAGGAATTCAAATGCAAGATTTAAATTAAAAATATTATGCAAAATAAACATTAATAAAAAAAATACATTGTTAACAATACATTACATACTTAAGAGAAGTACACATTGTTTCAATTGTTATTAATGTTCATAATACATTTGCATTTAAATTCGAAGTAAATCTGACAATCAAAAGTTCAATTTTCAGATTATCTACAACCACAAAACAGGTATCTGTGATTTATGTTTATACAGCACATTGATGTTTATGTCTTGGACACAGGTTACACTCAATGAAGTTTTTGCTGTTCTCTGGACCAGTGTGAGCACATTTTGTGTGCAGTGCGGCATTCTTACTCCATTACCTCATCTCGCCCTTCCTCGGCATCACCTTCCATCTCTGCAAATAGGTATACATACACACATGATGTTTTCTATAAATGAACAATGAATATTTGTAAATATATTAGGGGAAAAAAAGAAACAAAACTACTGATCTATACTCAATTATTTGGTCTGTTTAGTATTGGTTATAAAAAATGATAGTGGTTACCTCCACTGCTAATGCCCAAGAAAATAGAAGAGCAGTTCTATAACTGGTCAGGTGTTTACAGCATGCTATTCGAAGTGTAGACAGAAGTAAATCAGCTTCAAGTGGGCCTAGTCTTCAGATAACTACACTTATGTTGAGAGGACAATAAACCCAACAAATTATTTGATCTGATGAAGGTTGTCTTGCATAAGAAGAAAAAACATACCCAGAACTGAAATAACTAGATTCTCAACACACATATATTATTTTATTAGACCATGACTGCTTACAACAACAAACAATTTTGTGTGTTTATATGTAAATGTTATCTGAGCACTATTATACAGATGACCGAGAATGCCAGCTTAAAACTTTGGACCCCTACTTCTCAAGAACTAGGACTATTAACTTAACAAAATCAACATACAAGTGGTCAGCTGGAAGAAAGACATAACAAAAAAAAAGATTTCACCATATCTAGGATTAAAATCCACACTGTGACTGTGACAACTCTCAAATTAATCAGGCTTTTACCAATATTCTGGATACCATGTTTGCTGCTTAATCTCTTCCAATATAATTAATATTAAAACTGTTGTTTTTTTGTTTTTTAAATACATTGCAGCAACCCTTATCATTATTACAGCAAGTTTCAGATTTTTGGTGGTGGTAGACCTCAGACAAATGTCTGGTTAGAACCACCGGCGCCCTGCATGTCAGCTGGAAGACCTTCCCACATAATCCCCTTCACCCAGAATGCTTTAAAATGAAGTTTGAGTTATTAATGAATGTAGCAATGATTAATTTCCTAAAATATGTATGAGGGTTAAATAGTAACATAAGGGGAGTTAACTTACTGTCCTGAGGGTCAATACCCAACAGTCGAAGCAAATGGGGTTTCTCTCCCTTCAACGAGAAACCCTCCTTTACGTAACCTTTAAAGAGCTCACGACGCAGCAGGATCGAACACTTGGGGTCTGCTAGCCTGTGCCAAAAACACATTTCTTATATATTTATATGTCTCAAAATTAAAAATATGCATACATTTTATATTAATTTATGTTCAATAGCAATTAAGTTAAAAGAAAATTACCATCCTAAAAAGGAAGCAAACATAAAGTTCATATTAATTTATTTTCAATAACAATCAATAAACATGTTTTAGAACAGACAAGGTTTTTTTATATTTTATTTTTAGAAATACATCACAATGAGTTATGGTCCTTATAGTGACATCCAACAATTTAGGTGGAGGAAGACATCTGACAAATGTCTTTGTAGAACCTAGTGTTGAGAAATCGGTTGCAGATCATAATCGATCATCAGTTAGAATCGGTCGCCACATCAGTTTATTAATCTACGCAGTGCTACATTCACAAAAGATTTTTGATTAGTAGCTTCCATAATAACTCAATACTATAGTGAACTTGCTGTCACTTTCTACAAAACTTTTGTTGTTTCAAGGACAAAATACAAAGTTTTTCACTTGCTTTTTATTTTTATATGCTCGTAAATCTCATGGGCCGCAATTTTAATTTTCAGCGTGATTTCCCTTTACGGCTGAATAAATGTAAAAGATGGAACCTGTACCTTTATTTGGAGTGTGTTCGCACTCTTCTGTTAATCGATTATGAGAGAATGACATTGATTATCGACATCGAGAAGCTTTTACACGCCGCTAATCGATAACTTCTGATCATCGGCGCATCAATAGTAAAACCACTGGCATGCTGCAGGTCATCTACAAGACCTTCCCAAGTTTAGTCGTTCAACCCATATGGGATTCAAACCCATGGGGTGCGAGACAAACTTAAAGCTTAACAGCCAGTTTTTTTTTAAAACATATGCATATTTGACATAGACTCATGTCTAAAGAAAGCCAATAAATTAAATATATATTTTTAAGATGAACACTTATTTTTATTAGCAAGCCTTTGGAGAAAACACAAGTGTTTTATATACATGCACATGTTAGAACTAACATTAGGAATGTTTGATATATGTTTGTTACGTCTTTAAGGAAAAGGTTACAAGAAAATTAAGCACATTTAATTGCATTGTCTTGAGAAGGCTTCAACTTTATACATCATTTCATATGTAGAGAAAAAGTATGAAGGGAATAGCTATATTTAATATATTTTTTGTGTGTCTTAATTAAGATAATTTGCTAACGTAGACAATTTGCATAACCGTTACTATATATAATGCAATGCGCATATCAATGTAATATGCACTGAAAAAATTAGAAGTCCTGTGTAATTAAATATCTTTTACACATATGTATCACAAAATAATATAAATAACCACACACCAAGTGTCAATAGAACACAAAGTACATGTACATACATATCATTTTATATGACAAACCCTCTAAAACATAAATTCATTAAATTTATCTGAAGATTTTTGTTTATTTTCGATATAAATGCTTAGAAACTAATTAATTAATTACATACTTTATTATACTGTTTATGCATTCATATTGTAGTAAAGAGCACTACTACATAGCATGGGTTGGTTCTTCTGCATGAGCCCTGATGCCTCCCCGAATGGCATGTTCTAAGCTGGTTACCTCATCATGAAGCTTTATACAGGCAAGGGCTGGGTACTAATGTTACATGCTGAATGGTATTTTGCAATGTCTATTTACAGACTGGACAATATAGATAAAACATTGAATATCGCATGATATTGACCAGAACTTATCAAATATATCAAGGAGAATGTGACAATATCAATGTTGTATGATATCTTAACAGAAAATGAAACCACAAGCAAGGTCAAAAAGACTGAACCATTACAAACTTACTTTCCCTTGGGCTCGTAAATGAAGAACACTGGTCCCTTCTCACCTGAAAAAAAAAATAAAAAAAAAATTAGTTATCAAAACTATTTATCTTCTTTTTTGTTGTTGTTGTTATATCGCAGACACATTTTGGCGATATCCAGCCAATTACTGGTTGAGGAAGACCTCAGATGTAAAACCAACATCATAACCTTCTCACATGAAATTGTTTGCCCAGACCGGGACAAGAATCCATTCACTGTGGCAGTGAGGTGTTACAAGTTGGCAACTCTAAAGCTCGGTCATGGGTGCCCCACAAATTTTATTTTAAATTTCTTAATATAATAATAAAATTATAGTAATATTACCAAAAAAAATCAGCAAAAAGCCTAAGTTTTACTGGTTTGTTCTTAAGTTAAATAATACCAGCTGAACCAATTGTGTACTGGCCTCCTTAAAGGCACATCATTTTTTTACTTCAATTTTGTGGATACCAAAATAAATTAATATTAGTCACAATGTAGACATAGCTAACTTTTTCAATGCACATCATGAATTTTACACAGCATCTGACTTTAACCTAATAAACTGAGAACATATATAATGCTAGAAGTTGTTTGTCAACATTCTCTAAAGCCAAAACCACATGCATGTATTAAGACAAAGTGGTGCAGTCATTAAAGCATTGAACTGCTGAACAAGAGATTAAGAAGTTAAAATTATACAAAAACCAAGCCTTTTTTTTTTTTTTTTTTTGTTACATCGCACCGACAGTTTTATGGTCATATTGGCGAGGTCCAGCCAATTATTGGTGAAGGAAGACCCTAGGCTTACGTCTGGGAAGAAACCTCCCCACAGGAAGTTCATGCCCAGACTGGGACTTGAACCCAATCCCTGAGGGGCTGAGGAGTTTCAAGTCAGTGACTAACTACGGCCACAGCCACCCAACCCTCCTTTTTGAGATACTTGCTTTTTTGTAAAAAAGTATCTTTCTCTTCCTTTTTCACTAGCTATCATTTTTACAGCTACAGAAGTTATAAACAAGTAAGTTGTTCTAGATTGTTTCAGTTAGTATCCATGTATTTCTTACCTCCGAGCGCATTCAGCTCCTTCTGTACCTTCAGATTCTTATTCAGCACAGCTTTCTCCTGGAGCAACAGCAGCATGTCTTCTTTGGTCACATGGATCAGCCGCTTATTCATGTATGGCAGCAGAGGGACAAAACCCTGAAACAAAGTAAAAAGCGTACCATGCTTCAATTGCTATTAACCTACACTAAGTTAAACATTATTTGCTTACAGCTACATGAATTGTTAATTACACAGGTTCAGCAATTAATTGTGCCGATTCTGATTGGACAGCTTCCAGCTCATCCGAATTTTCACTTTGGCCATGTTTTAATCAGCAGTTCAAAGTGACTTCTTCCCCGGAGTCAGGGATGGGTCCACCAAAGTAACAACCAATTGTTTTATGAAAAAGTTGCAGATAAAAAGTTGTAAGTTCTGATTGTAACTTTACGACTACTGAATAAGTAATGTTTTGTTTGCAATTTATATAAGAAATTCCTAAAATGTCAAATATGTCTGGTTACATAAAACACAGAAAGTTGTTTTGGGGGTGGAGGCTTCTATCTAATGGCAATTGTAAGAGTCCATGCATATTGATTGATTCATCATATGTTGTTATTGACAGTTTTTCCTTCAATTGTTTTCAGTTTCATTATAAATTGAATAAATTTGTCTTTATAGCTGCACAAGTGTGTTTTAACACATGCTTAATGCTTAACCATTGTTGTCAAATGTGTGCCGTATAACCTTTAAACAGACCAGAATAACTGTGAAAATAGTTATTAGCAAAGTTCACAAGCCTCATTTAATAATCATTATGGTTTGACAAGAAATTTTATATTCTACTGAATAGCCATATGTGGAATATGGGTATGCACCAATATCAACACTCTAGCTCCGGTAGGTTTTGACAAAAAGTTTTATGATATAGCCATATAAAGAAAATGGCCATGCCTCTGGTGGCAAAGTTGCTGTTTTTCAACATCAAAATTCTTTAAAACATTTTTTCATTCCCACTGCCTACTTAAGCTACTTTTAAATATTGGTTGAATTTGGATCAGCAGTTTTCAGAGATGTTTAGAGACAGTGGGTGATGTGAATAGCTTACCCTGAAAGTATGTTCAAGTGAGCTAAGAATAGAGCCTATGTGCCTAAGACTTATCAAATCATGCTTGCAATCTATGGTTTTATTTTTGATCAGTTTTCATGTTTTTTACATAATTTGTTCAAATAATGTGAAAAATACTAAAAATTACCATGATTTGTTTGTTGATTATAATAACTTAATTTGTTCTTACTTATTAGCAATAAGTTAAATCACTGACTGTATTCACTTCATTAAAAGTCAACAAGCATCTTACCCCTTTCACTCATAGTAAATGTACAGGGTTTTAAAATTTTACTGATTTTATTTATTTTCTTCGAAACAGTTTAAACATTTTTAAACACATGCATTTTTGGCATATAATTAATTATATCACCTTGATAAAACTAATCAACAAATAAACCCTTACTTGTGTTGATGCAGCTAAAGATAAAAGGAATAATTGTGAATGCTTTTTAAAGGCGTAGAATGGCATATGCATGAGATAATGGGTTAAAGAAAATGGCTCATTTGATTTGGAAAAAATGAATAATTGAAAGGTTTCACAAGGACCAAAATTAATTGATGCAGTTTAAATATTTTGAGATTAATAAACATGAACTTACAAACACGGTCAGATCAAATGTTCCTGTGTCATAGCTCCTCATCATAAACAGACCAAAGATGTGGTTCTTGGCCTTCTTCTGCAAGACAATGTTAATATATGTCTAATAAACTATTACAGTGCATTTCTCATGTTCAAATATTATTTAAATGATGCTCAACATAATTGAAAAATGGCAGCATTAAACCCTTTCATAGTACATGAACATGATTTAAAAAATTCACTTAATTTTGTTTATTTTCTTCCAAACAATTTAAAGTATTTTTTAATACACATATGTTTTAGCATTTAAACACTGATCCTTGGCTAAACCACTGTTCAGATTCATCACAAGATAAGAGCAACAATTATAGCACATACATTAACAAAAATAGGGCCGCCTGTATCGTACAAGCAGAGTCGCCGACTGCTTAAATGCCAGCGGTGTGGGTTCAAGCACCGCTCATGGTAAAGTACTCAATGTGGGAAGGTCTTCTAGCAGACCTGCGGTGTGCCAGTGGTATTTCCCAGACATCTGTCTCCCTCCACAAAAATAGTTGAATGTCAGTACAATGATCATAACTGGTCCCTGCCATGTATTTAAATAACAAAACAAAACCAAGAACAACAAGGTAATGTCCAGTCAGACAGCAGGTCACACTGCATAACAGGAGTGCCAAAAATGAAGCTGAAGCTGTTCACCTGTTACAATGGTTAATGAACAAATGTACTTCACTAGACCTGGTAGCGCAATTTCTCTCCATGAAAGGGAAGCCCCCGGTTAGATCCTGGGCCTCAACATACCAATAATTAAAAATGGCCAATTTATAGCTCCCTTGCTATTGCTTAAGCACAATTTTTGGTACTTCCACAACTGGTCAATCTGGTGTCAGGGTGTGGTATCATGCCAGGTTTTCAAACATGCTTTACACATAAAATATGGCAATAAATAATATTGAAACGGCAACTTTACCACATAGACTGGGTTACACTTGATAAGATTCTTCACTGAAGAGCTGACAAAGAAGTAACCAGTCAAATTCTTTGAACTCAATGTGAACTTGACAATGTTTTCAGTTGGATCAAACTTCTTGAGGTCAAACAGTTGCCTAGAAATAGAAGCAGAAACATGTTAAACTGTGAATGGACATTTTTTTTTTGTCAGATTGGTTGTATTTACTTGTTTAAGTCATTTAATATACATTTATTTCAGGATAAACATGAAAACAAATTAATACAGGGACCATAATATTCTATGAGAAAAGACATAAGAAAAAAATATTTTTGAACTTTTTAGTTGTTTGTAGTGATAGAGGGGAATATATTTAAACCGAATTTCACTGACGTCCGATTTTATAACAGCGATTATACAATTTATACATATATTTATAAAAAATAGTTTGCTTTGCACAAATGACCAACTTAACCATAGAATCTTTTTTCACTTTAAGTGGGCTGTTCTGTTGTATTCACTGAAATGTTTTGTTTTTTGTTTTTTCCATTTCTGGCAATAAAGGAAAATAGAAAATCTTGTTTTGGAGATTCTAATTCATCAATTCAGTGTTAGGTTGTTGTTGTTTTTTCTTACTAAAAGCATTGATGTTTTAAAATGGGCATTGATTACTGATTTACAGAACAATATTGCTTCGGCGACAGTCCTTCATTTTATAAATCTTAGCCTACTGGGAACAAACTGATCAGGGTTAGGTAATAAATAAGCACTATTTGCTGAAGTCTGAAGATATGTCTTTAACATTTTCATGTAAAATATAGTATATATTATTAATGAAGCCAAGGACACAAACACAATTTACTTTAAATTAAGTTAAGAACAGAAAGATGATTAACTCAAAATGAAGCCAAGTCAAGAAACATGTTTAACTCAATATGAAGCCAAGGATAAAAACATGATTAACTCAATATAAAGCCAAGTCAAGAAACATGTTTAACTCAGTATGAAGCCAAGTCAAGAAACATGTTTAACTCAGTATGAAGCCAAGTCAAGAAACATGTTTAACTCAGTATGAAGCCAAGTCAAGAAACATGTTTAACTCATGAAGCCAAGTCAAGAAACATGATAAACTCAGTATGAAGCCAAGTCAAGAAACATGTTTAACTCATGAAGCCAAGTCAAGAAACATGTTTAACTCAATATGAAGCCAAGGATAAAAACATGATTAACTCAATATAAAGCCAAGTCAAGAAACATGTTTAACTCAGTATGAAGCCAAGTCAAGAAACATGTTTAACTCAGTATGAAGCCAAGTCAAGAAACATGTTTAACTCAGTATGAAGCCAAGTCAAGAAACATGTTTAACTCAGTATGAAGCCAAGTCAAGAAACATGTTTAACTCAGTATGAAGCCAAGTCAAGAAACATGTTTAACTCAATATGAAGCTAAACCCAAGGATTGTAACATAGTTTACTTAACAGGAAGCCAAGGAAGCAAATTTATCTTACTTGACATGCAGCCAAGCAGGATCATCAAGGCTTAGATCATGATTCACTACGCCCTCCATCTTTTTCTGTAGCCACACTGGCATACACCTGAAATTTTTAAGAACAACAGTTCACACATTTATAAAATAATTTGAAAACAGTTATTATATGCATAAAACAAATCATCTTCACTGAGGATACAGTTCACATAGTCCTGGGTATGCTTTGGCTAAAAACTCTGGCAGTTTTTTGTGTGCCTTTGCCCAAATATAAATTTAATCTGCCTTGTTTCAGGAGTGAGACAATATTCAATCAACAGTAACAGCAAAATTTAATACTACAAATATACACATGAGATTTCCATGCCATTTGATGGATGTTTAACATGTCAAATTCAAAATTGTTTCATCATAGTTGGTGTAATACTAATTATTTACTCAACTTCATTTCTATTAAATGAATTAAAGTAAATTTATATGTCTCCCGACCATTAATGCCGCCCCCACCCTAAAAAAAATATATGCATACATATGAAACCGAAATATGTCAACATACGACTTTGCTATCTTCATGGGTGGCTTGACAAAGCTGCTTGTCTCTTGGTCAGATGTCGTCTCCATATTCTGGTCCGTGAGCTCGGTCTCCCACACTATCTCGGAGACACACACGTTGATGTCCACCTTGACTGGGCGCGAGTATGGTGACGTGCTCTTTTTGTCCGATTCTCCTTCGACCTCCATCTTACTCTCAGCTTCAGGCACCTTCTTGTCAGAGTCGGACTCTACAGGAGACTTGACTTCAACTTCCACTACAATATTATTGGGGATTTTTTTTTATTTTTCAATTTTTTGTAGGGATGAAAATGATTGTGAGAATGATTAATAATGTTGGCACATGTGTTTGTTTATTGGGTTTGTTGTTCCACCAACAGTATTTCAGTTATCTGGAGACAGTGTCCACCTGAAGCAGATACAGTGCTGCCTTCACTGTGTATAGCATACCATAAACACATGGTATGATACCACACCCAGTCATTATTATCCTATCTCCGGGCCAACCAGTCATGGAACTACCCTTGTATCTGCTTAAGCATTAGCAAGGGAGCTATACCACTACCATTTTTTACGAGTTTGGTATGCCGTAGCCCGGTACTGAACCTGGGGCCTCCCAAATTTGGAGCCTATGCTACCAGGTCCAGTCTGGCACATGTGCAGTCCTAACTTACTTTAACAACTGCTAAGGGGCCAATGCATTACGCTATCAGACAATCTTATGCCTTATACTCTAGCTACTCTATTACAGATTCTATATTATTTTTACCATTTTAACACTGCTCTCCTATTCTTAAACTGCTTATTTGCAAAATCCAAAAAGTAAGGAAATAAATTTAAATCAATTACATACATATAGAAAACACATAATCACACTATTAGCCACTATGATCAAGTTAACCTACAAAATAACCACAAATAACTTTAATTTTAATAAAACTTTCTATTAATTTGGTACAGAGATACTTAAAAAACATAAGGTCATGCGAATGTATTTTAGTCACATTCCTCCAGCATAAGTACCTCTCAAACATGTAGAAAGGACTAATAATAAATCTGGTATTAAAATGTCTCCATTTATTGATGCTGTAAAATGCAAACAAGTGACTGTGCAAAAGTGACCCATTCTAAGATAGGTCAAGTCTCAATAGATAGCTTTTAATGAGGCATGGCCATTGATTGGTAAAATATGGAGTTGCTCGAAGACCTTTTTAGAAGCAAATTGTTGCCCAGACTCAGCTGCAAACCCACTAGCTGAGGGACTGTGCACATGATAATTATATGAAAATCTAACTTACGCATGAGCAACCACCTTTAATATACTGTTTTCTTGATAATGCTTTGAAACCATTTAATAATGAAATGCTAAATACTCACCCTCCATTGTAACGTCTCCTTCTGCCTGTGCCTGCCAAGGTAATTCACCCTTCTTGACCAACACAGCACAGAAGAATCCTTTAGTGTCATTGTCATGGGGCAATACACGCATGCTAAAGGGTGAAAAACAAAGAAGAACCATTTATCTTGTTTTATCGCATATGTTTATAATCAATATCACCAGCAATTCTTATAAATTTTGCTAACAACAATAAGTTATGTTATTATAACATGTTGGCATCAGCACTGCATAAAGGATGCTGCACTGCAGTGTGGATGCCAACAAAGGCAAAAATCAAATGATATATTTTTCGCTTATTTTATGCAAATCAATTGTCACTGGACTGTTGCTGTTGTTTTCCAAGCATTTATAACTACTGCATTTCTTCAGACATAAGTCGACCTCGCTCATATGTAGATGACTTTTAGGGGTTTAATTAACCTTATTCTGTCTCAATCCAGTCTTAAGTCGAGAAGGTACTTCAACTACAAAATTGTGCTTACTGCTCGCTGTCACCTGTTCATGTTGAAAAGTAACATACATGGTAAGTAGCTTTTTAACTGCTGTCTTAAAACGATCACATGGCTTCAGCTGCCAGCGGTTAACTTGATTGGTCTAATATTTCATAATTTGATAACTAATAAGCAGTCATTGAGATGGTGTCTGTCCTCACTTAGGATCACCTGGTGATTAGAAAGCAAATAAAAATCTAACAGTTATTTATCCAATGATTCAACTTCAGTGTGCCAGAAACACCAAGCTGTAATCTACTTTGGGTATCTGTGTAGACTTTCCTTATTACACAGGTCAACTTGACTGATCTTCAAACCTCAGAGATGTTGTTGTCAAGGTGATATCGATCAAAGCAGTTTGAATGTGAGGGTGTGAATTTTTTTTAATAAGCAGCTGCTGATTACACAAATTCTCCATGAGATTATTGATTTGCTGCATGTACTTAAGGACAGTACATTGTTCTGATCGCGATGTAGGAGCATATAAAAGCTCCAGTAAACTTAAGGTTTACATTTTTTTTTAAAACCTAAATATTAGTCGATCTGTCAATTTTGGGATATCATTTTTATCAACTAAATATCAAGTAAATATGGTACTTGGCCATATGTATATCATTAAGAAATTGTGTCCAGGTTAATAAGTGTTCCCGAGTTTAAACCACTTAAACTTCCAGACCAAGCACATAATGCACTAATTTGCCAACTTGGAACGACATGAGTTTCACAGGTATGTTCTCACCTGTACAAGGGTTTTAAGACTGTTATTTGTTCAATATTCCTAAAAAACGATTCAATAAAAATTACATTTCCCAAAATGTTCAAAACACTTTAATATCTGCAGCAGAAATGGTACAGCATGTCTTATACATGTGAAGACCAATTGTTCAAACATATTTTAAAAGCACTTATAAAAATGCCCTCCCTAACTGAGTTTTGATAAATATATACATTTTATTTTAGAACATGAACTGACGAACCTTTGATGCTTAGCTTTGTGCATCAATTCTTTTCTTGTAACTTTATTTGAACAATTCCCTATGATCTTGATATAAATAAAAGAGTCATGGCAAAACATGGATAGATAATCAATCGTTTACTTAAAAAATGATGACCGATAACAAAAAACAAACAAACAATGGAGTTATTCCCAATACTACTCTCCTGCAGTACCTACCATCTGTCAAGCTTGAGAGTGGGCACCTCTGCCTCAGTTGGGGCAAACATTGACTCCTCGTTCTCTTTCTTGAACCAAGCAGGGCATGACTCAAATGTGTCGTACAGAATCAGACCCTGGCTCATCACCTGGGATATGCAGACAAGGTTATCATAGCAATAGAAACAAGTAAAAAGCACCATTTTTTAAAATTGTCAATGCTATTACTTATAGGAGAAGAAAAGACTTTTTTATCACTTAGAAGAATATAATTAAGGTGAAAATACACTTTTAAACAATGTATCACAATGCACAGCCCCAAGCTTGGAACAGGCAGAACTTTATACCTTCTTTTGCCATCCTCAGCATGAACAACAATAAACAAATCAAGCTTCTTGCTTTTGATAAACAAGTCATGATAAAATGCAATATAATGTCATAGGATGACTGAAGCAATCAAATATTGGGAAACCACAATCAATATATACTATTGCACACATCTCTAGGAAAGATACAAGTTACCTGACTGTAGAATTCACGAGGATAGTTACTTTGTTTGAAAATATCATTTTGATATACCAGAATATACATTATTGAAATCAAAGAAACAAACCACTTCTGACCTGGTCAACCACTTTACTAGTGGTTTCCATGGTTACAAAATATTACCTCTTGGTAATCAAAACAATGAAATATTACATTCACTTCCACAGTTTCGTGCCAGGATTTTGACATGTTGGTAAACATCATAGAAATGTCTATGTCAATCATTTTTACCATCCCAACAATAAGCATGATCAACCAGTGTATATCCATTAAAAAAAACTTAGCATGAAACTTTCCAGCCTTCAAAAATGAAGAGTCTACAAGGGGCAGTAACAACTAGCTTGATCAATCAAGAGTTGATCAATTGTTTACTTAGAAAAGGCCTTTTGATATAACAAACACCAACAACAGGCAAAACTGTTGTTTATAAAATGCAACAAATGTATTACATTGTCACTTTTAAAGTAGTAAGTCATATTTAAAGTGGTATAATAAAACAAGTATGCACAACATTAGTGCATACCAAGAGATCTTTTCTCCTTTTTTTTTGACATCTAGAGCATGCAGTTAAATCATAAACTGCATAAACAAATATTTTGCCAATAAAATAGGCCTCAATTATGTAAACACAGACTACAATACATGTGATAAGACATGTTTACTGCAACAGGATCATTAGAAAACATTTCTGATCAGAGACCAATTATCATTGCAGGTGGGTAATCAAAATCATGAGATAACTTCAGTCACTATAATTAACTTCAGCAATTATAATAGTATGTAAACAAACAGCAGTAATTATGAATAATTCATTATCAAAAGATCAGAAGATTACACAATTATAATTAAATTTTGAATAACTTATAAAAATATCAAAAGGTGATATTCTTTTAAGCAAGTGTAGATTATTTAAGGTAATAATGAGTAATAAATATGGTTAGTAAGTAAAAAGTACAAGAAATTAGTTTATTACTCATCTTAAGATGATGAAGAAAAATTGGGAAAATGTGTTATATGTGTCTAAATTAATTGCAATTAAGCCAATCTACAAAGAAATAATTCCTTATATATAACTCCGGGTAACAATACCATAGATTTTGAACGGATATTCAACCAAACAAAGGATAACTATATGACCTATTTCCTCAGACCCTCCAATGACCTCAGACAAGGTTAACTCAAAACATCCTGCAGTACAATTACCCTAAACACCATCCTTCCTTACTGACAAGAAGATGTGCAAAAGCAATTTTGAAGTTTAACTGTATGTTACTGCCACTGATTTTCAGTGAGTGAATGAAACTAACCACATATACAGACAGCAAGACTATATACAGGTCTGTATGAAGGTAGATAATGAGGAAAGATACATTTATAACACCAGATGAGACAAAGTTTCACTTCAAAGCACCATCACCTGTTTGTTGCTTTTTATGGATTTTTTTCCAGCTTTTTTTATTGCAGCAATGGAAATCAATCCATTCTTTCCCCAAGACCATACACATTTAAGTCAACTGAAAAGCAACATGTTTATTGAACGGTTAAAAAAAACAGGTGATTACAGACACCATCAAAGACACGGCCAAATAGTGTCTGACAAGCTTAAGTCTTGAGTTAAATGACATAATAGACAGCAAGAAGTAGAGATCTTTTGCTGAATGGCATTCAGTGAATGCTGTATCAGACTTTAATGGTTAGTGACTGTAGATGATTGAAGTGAGAATAATTAGCTTAAGTTTGGCAAGACAAAGCTTTTGCACCAAACCTGGGTGCTCCTATAATAAATCATCTTTTATTTCCAAGCAAGAGGGAAAATGAAACGCTTTCGATTTTACTGAGCAACAAAGACCAATTCTTAAAGCAATATCAACTTTATCTTGCATCACTGACCAATCCTGAAATTCAATAAAACAAGTGAAAACCATGTTGGTGTCGGTATCATAATAGTTTACCCCAACATAATGCCTTTATCTTCATAAATAAACAGTTCAAGCTGCAGAATCAATTACACCTTCAATTCAAATACCAGACAAAAATCATCATTTTAGCCATCAGGACAGAAAAATTCACTGAAAAAATTTGGGCTTCAATAGATTTTCACTGAAATATTCAATAATTTTAGTATGACGAGTTCACTTTAAAGACCAAATTCTAGATTTAGACCATTTTTGTTTTTCACTTTCAATACATTTTCTCAGCAAATCAAACCATTGCAAGTCTCTCTGAAAACTTCACACCTGTCTCTAAGATTCTGCAATTTGAAAACTGGGTGCAGATATATCTTTGAGGGGAAAGTGGGTGAGGGTCCCATGTTGTTTTGAATGTATGCCCATAAATGTATAACACATTTGGCAAATGGTATTTGGGGATTTTTTTTTTGTCTTAAGGAACAAAGCCAAAGGCTAAAAACTTGGTATTATCCACCTATAATCAAAGCTTTTTGATTGGTCATTATAACCACGCAGACCAATCAAAATTCTTGGATTTATGAACATATTACAAGTTACATCTCAGATTTTGTTTACAATCTTTGGCCCAAAATTTAATCAACATCCTGGTTTCCAGCAATTGCATTTGTCCCATGCTTTTTGATGCACTTCTAAACATGAATATAATCTCAAATTATTTTTCTTTTTAATGCGTCTCAGCTGAAGAAAAAAGCATTCATTTCAGCACACCTTGTACAAATAGTCCTGCATTCACTGAACTACTCTGCTAACAGTCAATGCCACCGAAGAACAGTTTTTACCTAATTTTCTAATGTTTGGGGAACCAGATGTGACCACTATTAAATTATTTTAACCCTTTCAGTCATAGTACATGTATATGATTTTGAATTTTTACCCAATTTTAAAAAAAACAAAAAAACAACAGTTCCAAGTATTTTTAACACATGTATATTTCATCACTTAATGGAACATCCAGGGTCAAACCAGTCAACAAATAAAGCCTTAGTAGTGCAGATTAAGATTAGACAGATTATTGTGATTTCTTTACAAACATGTAAAATGGCACATGCATGAGTGAAAAGGTTAATCTCTATTTTAAAGAGGGGAAATGTATTATAAAAGAAAATATTTTTGAAGGTAACATGCTTTTATACTGCTGAACGTAAGTGGTCCTACCTTTAAAATGTTTCTGGTATTGATACACCACAACAATTACCAATGCTAGTGACCTTAATTTTAATTTATACTTTCTTCAACTTCCCAACTCAACACCTGCCCCCATATACAAAGCACGCTGCAGTGGGAATAAGACATACAATTGCTGGAAACTAAGATGCTTGATCTAATGTTCCATGTTGTTCTTTTACCCCAGCCTGAATATGTCTCACACGTTACCTCTTATGACAAAATCAGCCATGGGTCGAGTTGAGAACGGGGATAGCTAGCAAAATAGAATGGCAAAATAAACATAAAAGTAAGGTGAACAACTGCATTGTAAATTCACCAACAATTTTTTTTAAAAAGTTCAATTTGATACTGCCTATCAGGTAGTTAACTGTGATTCTAAAAAAACACAGTTACTATATGTTGATGATCAAGTACTGTTTATACAGTCTTTAATTATTATCTGCATTTTTTCCCGAAGAAAAATGTAGTTCTAATAAACTTTTTTTATCTTCTTAACCTTTTAAATAAATTTAAAACTCATTCTTAAAAAAAGGAAATGCATTTTACATTATTATTCTTAACACAAAGAGTTTTATCAACACATTAATTTAGTTTTAAAATTTTCCCACTATAAAAAAATCCAGCCTAATCGTATTTACATAATTTCTTAGCATTAGAAATTTCTTTATGTCACATGAACATGAAATTTTACTGAACAGCACAGCTGAAAATCAAACAGATTAAAAAAAAATCTACACACAGTACAAACATATTCCTATTTAACAAAACTTTTGAAACTTGGGTCATACCAATGATAAAAATCTGCTTCTGCACTGGTTAAATACTATCAACTGGGGCTGATAACGTATTTGCCCAAACTGTATACAGGTTACATTTACTAAAAAAGCACATGCTACAGTGCTTTCTAAATTATGGCATTTGGTAGCGATGCCAACACCGTAACAAGATCTTGCAAAAAAGCCCCTATACATAATTCAACATCCAAAAAACCCATCCAATTTGCTTTTTACCATTCAACCAAAATGACCATGAAACAGCAGAGGTATGTCTTTTTCTACTAAAAAAAACCCGTAGAAAACAACATTTTAAGTTTTCAGGATATATTCAACAAATCTTCCCAGAAAATGCTTCTTATTGCTGCAGTATGAAACAATCCAGACAGGCTTCACTAAGAGTGGTCCTCCATTAGATATTAATTTCTATTTACAAGTATGGGTTGCTTTAAACACAGCAGTATACTAATACAAAGCTAATTTAACCTTCACAAGGTTTGAAAGACAAATACATGAAAAGCAAACACATAAAATACTCATACAATCCACACTGTCGGATATCAGTATCGGGAATATCTTTCAGCATTAACATGCTATTATTAATTATAACAATATGGTGTTGTTGTTTTCTCATATTATTCCATATTTTCTTGGCTCATTATAAGCCACAAATGCACAACAACAAAAGCGAGATCAATCTTTTCTTTGACAACAGGAAGACTGCAGACACAATAATCTTCATATGTTGAATACATTCAACATAACCAGGAATATAAACATATCTTGGCTATAAAGCTGTAAGATATACGGCTTCAGCTGGTCAATTGTATTGTAAACCTTTAAGATCGAATACAGAAGTTAAAATGCTTTCATGGTAGCAATTTAACAATACTAGGATTTTCTTGCTTTACACAAAAAACTGAAAATTATCACACATCTTTACCCTGGTATCTTTGTATGATAAATCAAACATTTTTCTGTCAAAAATCAGTTGAATCAACTGTAAAAATTATCTTCACCACAAAAGAATAAACACAAAAAGCTTCATAAATCACTTTGTTACAACTTCACATGTGACCAAGTCTGGATAAATACATGTCACTTTGTTTCAACTTCACATGTGACCAAGTCTGGATAAATACACGTCACTTTGTTTCAACTTCACATGTGACCAAGAAGTCTGGATAAATACATGTCGCTTTGTTTCAACTTCACATGTGACCAAGTCTTGAAAAATACACGATGCTTTGTTTCATCTTCACATGTGACAATGAAGGCATGATAAATATGCGTCAACATATGGGGAAACATCAACTCTGTCCATTCTCAGGTTTACAATATATGAATGGTTCAAAGGCAAGTATACTAGATGATAGATGGTATACAAGCATACTTATAACCTTGTTATATTTCTATAAGTAAACCTCATTCAAAGACCATCCGCATAATTCTACTGTGAAATCAATACTATCAGGAACATTCCCACCCATGACAACCATACATTCACAAAAACCTTACAATATCTTTCACAATCGACAACTGTCTCAACAGAGGTAATCAATACTATCAGGAATATTCCCATTCATGACAACCATACAATCACAAAAACCTTACAAAGACCTTACAATCTCTTCCACAAATGACAAGTGTCTTGTCGCAGCAAACTGAGATAATATACCATAAAATCTAACTTTGCCTCAAAGATCAAGAAGAGGTCAAGAAAAAACCCTTGGTAGCTTTACCTCTAAAAGCAAATACATCGTAAACTGTTAACCATTGTAATGAGATATTCAAAATCAATGATATTAAAAAGTACATAAGTGACATAAAATGTCACCAGTTATGTACAGAAAGTTCTAATTAACAATGTATCTTTATATAAATGTGTTAATTCATAGCATGTAGCAAAATATCACATAGCTTAAAGGTGGTATCCAACAGTTCGCCAATTTCAAATACAAGTCACAATATCTTACCACTGCTTTGAGGAATTTGGGCATAACTGCTGCATTACTTTATACTTTAGTTTAAGCGAAGATGATTTTGAACACTACATATATTATTGTTAGACAGTACAAATCATGAAAAAAAAACAAAAAAACACTCTTAACTTTCATTCTTTCCAAATCTATGCATACAATAGTGATCGCTGCTAAAATAGTTATCAAAGTCTGAGCTGATTACCCTGACGCTGATATAATGCGATCTTAAAAGTAAGTTGTCAAAATTCCCATATCTACACCGTCGCTCAGATAAAAGATACCTGTTGACATTGAGGAGTCGGGATTTATGCTTCATTGTTCACACAGATCAAGAACATCAACAAACAGCAATTTGCAAGACCTTTTTATTTAACAATGAATTACTTGGTTTGGAAAAATATTGGTTCAAACTGTCAGATACCACTAATTAAGGCACAATACCTGAAAAAAGTTGAAGAGTTAAGCAGGATAATGTCCAAATTGACAATTTTTATTAAATTTTGGTCTAATACAACTTAATATGAGGCATAATTATTCAACACATAAAGTAATTAGGTTTTGTAAAAAAGGATTGTTAACAAGGGTATAAAAGTAGAAAGGATTCATGCTTAAAGTCCTAACTGTCTAAGAAAAATATTTATAAAAAAAAAATCAATGTGTTTTATGGCTAGCATGTTTATTAATATTTTTGCCAGAAAGAATCCAAGATGAATGGTCGCATTTTTTTGTAATTTATCTTAAACATTGTAGTATGATATATTTAATTATGGATGGTTATATATGAAGCCGTAACACTCGCTTAAAAATTTTATTGTAGTTGTTATACAGCTGAACAAGTGCTTGGTCCGTATTAACAGTGTTTAAATGGCACTAAAGTGTAGTATAAGGAATAAATAATCCTGGAATAAAAGCAATTGGAAAGCTGACTAAAAGCAACATACCTTCCACTTTGTCATACCAGGGCGTGAATGGAAGTCGGCCACCCTCTGTCTGACCTCCACCAACTCTAGGGCACCTTGAAGTACAGGGGCATTGTCCAATGGTTATTTATTGTTATTTTATTATTAAGAAGAGTAAATTGATTTAGTTTAGAAATATATCCCAAAATTTCTCAACTAAATATTGTAGGAATTCATGAAAAAGGTCTTCTACGGATGGTTTAAATAAAAGCAATTGTATTTCTAAAAAAGCACAATATTGAAAATACTCTCCTCAACATGTATTGGTTTTTGGCTAAGTGCATTTGTTGGTTGATCAAATGATCAAATTGGTGACACCCATAAATAGTAAGTGAAGAAAGATGCCTGACAGATGTCAGGGTAGTTGCGCTGGAAGAACTTTGCACATCAAAGTTGTCACCACAATGGGAACTCCAACCCAGGGTGCAAAGGATGTAATGACTAACCATTTGGCTTGAGATATACACCACACATTCCATATAAATCAAACCTTCTGCCATCGATGGGACAAAAGACCCTTTCTCTAGAGTGTTAAGAAACTGGATTGTTCAAAATGAAACCATGACAGACACACCAGCTAAAAGCTGGACAGAAAACAAGTCAGGGAAAAATACGGTAGCTTGACGTCGTGGACAAGTCAAAGTGCATTTTCGGGCTACTGGTCATTAATCATTAAATGAGTCCCAAACAAGTCTTAAATCGGCAGTCGGACAAGTGGCAGTTTCTAATTGGTGATGAGGACAATCAATTCTATGATAGGAGCATAAACAAACACTGTGTGAAGGTTATACATATACAAAACAGCCAACCATGATGCGGGATACGTAATGCTTCTACACAAAAAATAAAAGACAAAAATTTGTTGTTATACCTTGTTTATTAGCTGTAGATATGACAAATGTGTTGTTGTGTTGGTTAATTGAAAACAGCGCAGATTTTCGGGCAAGTCATTTTTGTCAAGGTTTCTAGTCCGGGACAAGTCACTGACAAGAACATTTTTCCAGCCTTGCAAGTATAAACAAGCCTACCTTCAGATTCCTTAAGCACAGATGCGACTACAGCTTCATTCTCTATGGGGTTGAGAGACTGGGTGCAGTATACCAGCTGTCCGTTCATCTCCAAAAGCTCCACACCACGGCGCAGCATTGCCTTCAGGTCTCTGGTCATGCAAGAACACATAGGTTATTTATTTCTGTCTTATTCTGATATAGACAGTGCAGCCAAGCAATTTTAATTTTGTTTTTCATCAGCATCTCAGAGCTAAGTGAAGAAGAAGCTAATAGAAAGATGTCTATCAGAACTAACGTGTGACTGTGGTTTAACCCCAACATTCTAAGGGGTCTTCCATTGCTAAAAATAGCTTACTAATGCTTCAAGGACAATAATCGTGTCACTACTCACCTCAATGTATGTAAAAAGGGAAACAAAATCCTTCACATAATTGTCAATACTTAATTTAATACATGACAAGCCACATGCTTAAATTTGCTGTTCATGAGTCAATTAAGGAAAAGATATTAAAAATAAATAAGAAGTTTAATAAAGAAAAAGCATTGTTCTCATATAATGTATACTGAAAACAGACCAATTTTTTCATTTATTTTAAATTTATCTTATTTGTTGTTGTTTTCCAGACAAAAAGCAAACAACACTTAATTGTAAACTAATTGTTTGTTTGTTTGTTGGATTTATTATCCCACCAACAGTATTTCAGTTAACTAATTGATATTCACGTCAGATGACATATTTAAAAAAAGAAAGACCTTCGACCTTGAAATGTGACACTGACCTCTGCTCAATACCAAGGTTAGTGTGTGTGTATATTTCATCTATGATGATTAAGCACTGTGTTGGGTTCATTGAAAATATTCTTGGTACATTTAAAAATTGGTAAAAACATGTGAAGAAGGCAAATGAACAATACTTTATCTCTTTATCTCTGTCAGGGATAACAATAAAAGATTTGTTTTGTTTTGACATACATTGCAGGAACTGTTTATGACCATTATAGCAATGTTCAGCTTTTTGTTGGAGGAAGATCCCAGACACGTGTCTGGGTAGAACCACCAGTGCACAGCAAGTCAGCGGGAAGACCTTCTCACATTAAGTCCTTCGCCCCGAACAGAAATTGAACCCATGCGGTGAGAGGCTAAGCAGTCAGTGGAGTTACAAATTGGCGACTCTACCACTACGCCACCGGCGCCCCTTACCGAAAAGATTCTTGGTACATTTAAAAATTGGTAAAAACATGTTGACAAGGCAAATGAACAATACTTTATCCATTTATCTTTGTCAGGAATAACAACAAAAGAACCTGTTTGTTACCTACCTGTGTGATTTTTGGGCTTTAGTTATGGTCCAGTTGGCACGAGCAACATAGTTCTTCCTCAGGGTCCCATCATTGCTGGAAAAGAGGGCCAAACAAAAACTGATTAAAAAAAAATGTAACAAGTCAAGGTCAAATTAATAAATAAGATTCAGTTAAACCTTGTAACCCAAATGATTTTAAGTTTTCGTGTTAATCTTTAAATAACTTTAAACAACAACAAATAAAGGACTAAATAAGCTTGATCCTTTAAAATTTTAACTTATTTGTCGAGATGTACAACTTATACAACATAACAATATGCATAAAAATAAGACATTTGCATATTAATCTTGAGATTTCTAATATTATAATAAAAAAGTCTGAATCAACTTATTTGTGGATTTGTTTATTTTGGCAAAATCATAAAACTCATTCAATAAAAACAAATATAAACTCTTCAAATAGTCAAATGAGAATTAAAAAAAAGTCTACAAGTTGTATCATTAAACATTTCTTCAATATCAGATGCTAATACAGATTTTCGGTATGAATATTCTTATCATTATCGGACAAGGTTCTTAAATAATCAAAAATATCCAGCTATGTTCGTCTTATTTTTTGAAGACAGTGCTATTTAAATTTTCTATTATCATTGCTGTCTATTTTTTTAGTGTTGCTTTTATTGGGGTGTTTTTGTGTTCATTTTAGAACTAAAAAAACACAATCTACTGCATGTTGAAAAAAAATTGTGCCAAGGGAGCCAATAAAAACTATTCATTTAATGTTTTTAGCTTCAAATAGCTGTTACCTTGATGGAGCATCAATGATGATTCTGTCATACAACAGTTTGCTTTCAGGTGTGGGCTGCAAGGGAAACCATGAGATTTGACACTAAGATAACATGGATTATACATAACAGGTACTGAATTAATTAACATGCTGCTTCTAATATTAAACAAAGCCACAAACATGACATTCCATGTACAGCACAAAATCTAAGTGTCCAACGATAAGTCCAGGTAAAACATTCCCAACAACCATAGGCAGCTCCCAGCTTCCTGCAGTGGTATGTAGTGGTCTGATGTTTTTTTGTTGTTTTTTTTGGAGCAGTGCAGCAACCTATAATGATAATTAAAGCGACATCCAGCTATTTGGGTGGAGGATGACCCCAGACAAATGTCTGGTAAGAACTACCGGTACACCGCAAATCAGCTGGAAGACGTTCCCACTGAACGGAACTCGAACCCACGCAGTGAGAGGCTTAGCAGTCAGGGGAGTTACAAGTAGGTGACACTACCACTATGCCATGGGCGCCCCAACTTTATTCTGTGTCTGTCCCTTAGCTCATGTGTTCAGTCCAAGTTGTGACTGAAAATAAAATTATGTGTGGAAATCTTTCACTTAACCTGCCCTGAGTCTCTGGTTCTACTAAGACATTTGTCAACATTTGTCTGGTTTCTTCCTCACCCAGAAAAAAATCCCGGATGCCATTATAATGACTATAAATTTGTTCTTCTGTTTTAAAAAGACTTTCTCACATTAAGTCCTTTGTCCCAAAGACTCTACTCGAACCCATGCAGTGAGAGGCTAGTCAGTCTAAGAAGTTACAAAATGGCAACTCTACCATTATGCCATGGGAGCCCTGAACTGACTGGGTCTGTGTCAGTTTTTTTACATTTTATTCTTCCTTTTTTTTATCTGGAACGAGACACTCAAATGTATTTTTGTACTATGTCTATGTAACAACAGGTTCTGCCCTCAGAACATTTAGAACATTTCCCTACTATGACCGAATATGTATGCATAGCTATAAGTCACCTTATCTAAAAGTACTAACCTTTTTCAAATACATTGGTCATGATAATGATTGTTTTATTCGTGTCCACTTGTACCTAGTGGGGACAAAAACCATGACAAATGTTGATATAAAATCACAGCAGAATAGGTCACTTAGATGACCTCATGGCATGCAAGTTGTTGCCCTGATGGAGACTTGTACCCATGTGTGTCACGGAATGAACCGTCATTATAGCTCAGCTACTCCAACTACTCCCCCTGCACTCAAATATTACCCTAACAGACAATGTTACGTAATACACACCTGTTCTGATGTGTAGAGATCTGGAAACTTTTTGGCATCCTCATGCATGAAGAATGTTGATGGTCCCTGCCACCAGCGGAAATTGATTCTGTTAGTCTCGACATCATTGCACACCAAGAACCCTTCTGTGAAAATAGATAAAATTGGTCTCTAATCAATACCAATGAACAATCTTTCAATTATCTGGCATTCACTTGTGGCAGAAATAGTGCCACTATCACTGCTAAAAGCATGTCCTATTTAAGTACCCTATACCACACCTAGTTACATTATCGACTAGAAGTGGAACGACTCAATTGCTTGAGCTGAAACCCAATGTACAAATATCACTGTATGTAAAGAAAAAAAAAGAAACTGGTTCTAGGAAACTAAATGGCAAAATTTGTTTGCAAGTGATCATATGTTGATTTATGCTAATCACATGATCATTTGTACAAAGCATACACTTGGAATTTATACATATTGCTTGCACTAAAAAATACACCCATGTAGCAATGCTTGTATGTTCCAATAATTTATAATTAAAAGAAGATTTAGAGGATTAAGTATTTGAAGGTCTCTCCTTATTACCTGGAATCTTTTTTGGGTTAGAGTGCAGTGCCTCAACAATCTGTGAACTCTGGTATCCTGGAGCACAACACATCTCAAGTACCTAAAGAGTGATATAAATAAAAGATATAAAATCTGATTACAAAAACTTCAGATTGCTTTTAAACTCTAAACCTGCTAAGCATGTATTTATAATTTCTAAATAATCTACGTCCCTAGTGGGAAATGTCTGATCAGGATCAGCACTATTTGCTATGGGGCAATATGTCTTTGCTTTGTTAGCATTCATTGAGAAGCCAAAGACAACAAGTTATTAAGAAATGAGGGGGTGGGGGCTGTGGCTCAGTCATTGTTTTGTATTGTAATCCTCAGCCCATAACTTCATTGTTTCAAGTCCCAATCAGCGCGTGAGAACTCTCATCGTGCTAACCTGCAGTGCATGGTGGTTCTACCCTGATATATGTTTGAGGTCTTTCTCCGATAATAAGCTGGACATTTCCCATTCCCACATCATTGTGTTGGTGTGTGCAATGAGAAGCAAGTCAGAGTTGAACTCTTGTACAGGCTTTTTACAAGTGTAAACAATCTCTTAACACCTTATAAGAATAGTCACCATGCTAAATATAGAAATAGTTTCCTCACAATCCTTCAGTTTATCTAGTTAATATTATTTATATATTTATAAATATTTTTAAATACGACAGATCAAGTTAACTACACTTAATTCCTACAGCAGAATATCAGTCTGCTTATGAAGTCCCAAGTACACAGTTGCATAAAAGGTTCTGATAAACTGCAAATCTGTTTGTGTGCAGTTTAAAGGCTCACTTTTTTCATTTGAAGGTGGTATCAGAGAGTTTGCCTGTATCAAATATATTTTACAATTTCTGCAAAAAAAAAGATACTTTTGTCTAAGCTTTGACAATTTTAAACAACACCTCAATTTTCTGACAAATTGGTAATCAACACTTAAAATCTATAAATAATTTTTATTCCTGCCAAAAATGGACATCAACATCAGAGCTGATGACTTGGATGATATAACCATCACATGGTTTTCTAAGTTTAAAAACAGTTAACTGTGCAGCATGGCTTAGGAAACACATGATTGAAACGACAAATGTGGTGCTTTGCATCACTTTTCACCAAGGTTTAGGACATCAATAAACAGCATTTGGCAAGACCTGTTCAGGTATCAATAATTTATTTGATTGTTTAATGAAGAGATTTTTGGTCCAAACTGTCGGCTACCACCTTTATACTGGAAACCATATAAAAGCAATTTGTAAAATATTAAATGGACAAAAGGGCAATTACTTACCTTGTGATGTGGAAGAATATCCACCAACAAGACTGGTATCATGCTGGCAATCTCTTGCTTAAACACATACGTCTGTACAAATATAGATGAAAACAAGAGATTACAAGATTGTTTTTGAAACTGCAGCAAAACACTTATGGTTATTACAGGCCGTCCACTGGCTCTCTATCACCAAAATATAGGAATGGTTTCAAATTATAGGAATTTTTATAACCAAAATATAGGAAAATATAGGAATCAGAAAACAAGAAGCCTGTGTAGGTTTAGCCTCCTCCTCCACTCCCTACACCCTTTTTTTATTTTACTTAAACAAAACATTAACAGACAATATCTAAATTGTAAAATATATGCAAGTTTTAAACTAAACACCATGTGAAACATAGACTTAATACTGACTGATCATACGATGTTCACAATCATATTTTGACTGTTAAAAAATGGTTGCAACACAGTGTAAGAAGTCCTCCTTGGACATAACAGAGATCATACCATAACAATAATGAAAATTGACAAAATATATTAATTCCTGAACTTTAGTTGTAGTAACAAACTTCAGGTATGCTGCACTATGAATACTAGTTTCTTATGCTTAAAAATGTACTACAGTTAGCAATGGGTCAATCCTTCTTGGACAAAAGAGAACATTTACCCAAATCAAAGGCAACTGAACACATACTTAAGTTTTAACAAATCACTGGTTATTTGTCCATTGATATCACAATAAAAAAGTGGAAAAGAATAACTGAAAAAAAACAGTGAATTAAAATGAAAAAAGTGCAAGTATTTACATGGCACCATACAAACACATACTTTTGTGTTCACAAATGTACATTCTTTAAAATGGCATGTCCTAGAGAGTGCATCTATTCCAATCTAACTCAATTATATCATCAGCACAAATGATCAGATGCCATCTTTGTATGTAAATTGCCATGAAAGACTGTTTATACAACTTTACAGGAACAAGTTAAAAATATGGCTTTATTTCTTCATGCCACTGAATGATTTCTTGCCTTTACCCTTGTGTTTCACAGAGCTAGATGATGGTTCTTGAGCTGCTTTGGAGGTAGATGCATTTGTCATCAGTTTTTGCTTCTTGCTTCCAATTGTCTCCTCTAACATCTTTCTTTTTCCCTTTTCAACTTCTTTCTGACGAGTTCTTAAAGAATCCATCTCTTTCCTCAGTTTCTCAATTTTTGAACTGGCTGTTGAGATCATCATCTGAGCTACACTTGCACACTGCATGTCCTCATCCTCAAGAGCTTTTTTCAGCTTAGAATTTCCTTCTGACAATAAAAGTTCAGAGCTTAAAAGTTTTCCTCTTATAATGTCTTCTTCCTTGGACAGATTTTTCTCTTTATCCAACATAGACATTGTTCTTTTTTGTTGCTCTTTCCTCTGTTCTTGCTGTTTCTTATTCTCCAGATGTTCTCGTTCCCTCTCTTTTTTCTGATGTTCTTTTTCCTTTTTCTCTTTCTGTATTCTTTCAAGATAGTTTCTGTGTGCTGCTTTCACATAACTGAACACTTCATTGTTGACTGGCACACTTTGTGGACATTCTTTCACAGGATCACTGAACTTGACCATGTCCTTGACCATTCTAATGGCATTGATTGTTTTCTCACCAATTGCTGGCCTATCGACAGTGACAACATTAGTGTTGACTGACAAACTTCTTTCAACATCTGCATTACCGTGGGGCAGCACAAAGGCCTTTTTTGCTAGCTCAGGAAGAACTCTGTACTTCCTCTTGCCATCAGAGTGTTTGCTGTTCATTACTTCTCTCCAGAAGTGATCAATTTTAGCCAGAGCTTCAAAGCCTAAGTCATCATCTGCCATGTACATTTTCCATTCATCCTTGATTTTGACAATTGTCTTTTCTGGGTATCCAAACTGTCGTGCTAGTGTTTCAACCTCAGTGAGTGAAGTATCTGCAAATCGCTTTGATGGGGTCATACATGTAATTGACTTCAGGACAGCATTCTGTAGAGGGAGTCGTTTAATCAAATACTTTGTCACTGTACAGTAAAATGACCTCACACCTAGTATTTCCATGTGGACACCAGTGCTACTCATTTTCTTACTTTCATTCCTAGCCTCACCAAGCTCAATGACGTCATCTTTCAGTTGGAATCCAATTCCAAAATTAAAAGACGTAAGATTTTCCTTTCCATTCTCCACAACATCCTACTTGAGGAATCTTTTCATGAAAGTTATCAAAAAGCTTGACATTCTGGTGTACAGGATGTGGATCAAAGGCTGCTCACTCTGAAATTCTCTCAAGAATTCTTTAAACAATGGAATGACAGACAACAGAAATAGAATCTTAAATTTCATATCTGGTTTGTGAATGGCATCTCTGATCAGCTTGAAGTTGACACTTTTTGGAACTGTTTTGGGGTCCATGTCCAACTGAGCAACATAAGCACAGATGGCTTGCCACTGGTCAATTATCCTCTGCAGTGCAGGACCTATGCTTAACCAGCGTTCTTGTGAGTGCTTGATGAAAAGCTCTTCATTGAGATTCATATTCACCTGTATTTGCTTAAAGTCCTCCCGTCGACCTGCTGAAACTTTAAAGAAACCAAACAAACTCAAGGCAAAGTCTCTACATCTTGTCCATATTCATGTATTCCTTTGCAAAATGCATTGTGCATTGTGTGTAGATTGCAAGTGTCGATATCTAGAAAACCTTGCCATCCAGGATGTGTGTCTTTTATCAAACTTGACAGCTCTCTGTTTATGGTCTTATTTACATTGGGGCCTTCACTACCTAAAGCTATCAGCATTTCCAGTGGGAATCCATCTTCCTTGAATGCAGCATACATGCTTCTAGCTACTGTCTTACCATCTGCATGACTGAAGAATAGATACGTAATACCTACACCACACTTCATCATGTGTTGGGGACCAGTATCTGATTAAGATGTCCATCTGTTTTTTTACTTGAGCTTGGGTTGTTTCATCATACTGGATGGGGTAGCAGCTCTGAGAGTTTTTCACATCATAAAGCAGAGCTTTTGAGAAGGCAGGGTGCAGTCCATCTGTTAACATGTTTGAGAGTTTGGTCCTCCCAACACTGAATCCATCAGCAATTGGACACTTGAACATGGCTCTAAATGTGTCAGATATACCATCACTGGCTCTAAAGCTGATGTTTGAGTTCGCACATTTTACAACCCAAATGATTTCTGCAGTCAGCACATCTTCACCAGGAAAAGAGAAAAAAAGTACTAGATGGGACTTGCTCCCTAGATGTGCCTGGATCAGCTGCTGGGACAGAAACAGTTTTAAACACTAACTTTGTTTGTGATGATGAGAGAATTGTCTTGCACAGTTTCTTGAGCTGATTGCCTTTAGAATGCTGGATCAGTTGCTTCACGCCACTGTTGTCACATTTTATTTCAGTTTTACAAACTACACATCTTCCAGAGTACTCTGTATTGCCGAGAATACACCATTCCTTCATCTGAGTTCCGTTGGCATCTTTTTCCTCCAGCCATCTCTGATTGAATTTTGTTTTTTCACTTGGCATATTTACAGTTTACCATGGATAATGACAGTCAAATTTATTGTAACTTGCAAAGAAAATATCTTTCAATACTTCTGAAATATTTAGGGACTTTTGTTTCTATCTTAAAATACCTGAACATGGTTATTAAGATAGAAACAAATGGGCTGGGCTGGGCAGGGTTGCCACACCTGTAAGAATGTTGTATTCTGAAAGAAATTTCTATAACATGGCCCTCTGTAGGATATTGAAAGATCTTCTGGGCACATTTAACAAATATTTTTTTATTCAAAATATATCTTTCTTAGCTTACCCATTATAATTTTTGTAAAAATATAGGAATTTATAGGAATTTAGGTCAATTATAGGAAAATATAGGAAAAAATAGGAGAGATGTCAAAATATAGGAATTTATAGGAAAATATAGGAGAGTGGACACCCTGTTATTATAACAGTAAGGCTGTGAAAGAGTACAAGGCATTTTGCATCCATTACTTCTTTCACCAAGATAATGAAGAATATTAACAGGGAATTTCAGCCATCATTTTTACCTGTCCCTATTTGTTTTATTTCTGAAAAAAGATTATTGCTTAAAAATTTGTTTTCAATTTTTCAGGTAAGAGTTCCGATGAAAAAACAACAAAAATCTTGAGCTACAATAAGAGACAATTCTTAAGCATGTGATTGGGTGGATTGATTGATATTTTGAAATCTGGCCAATGTGATTTTATAGAATGATCTCACCTCAAGCTCAGAGGTTAAGCACATCTAGCAGCAGAGATGGTAAAAGAGAGTGACAAATGGAGGAGCATCATTAATTGTCCAGTCTCAAACTGCCGAGAACAATGGATGTAACAGTAAAGATGACGATTATGAAAGTCCTAATTAAATAACATTATTAAAAAATATAAAACTGCTTACCTGATGCTCTTCGGAGAGGAGAAAATCTCTCAAGGGAGCTAACTCTGGCATTACGCCAAAAGCTTTCACGGTGACGTTGCACTTCCAGCCTAGTTGCTTGGGAAACCTTATAATTTAGGAAAAAAACATTCAAATGTACTGACAACTGACTAGGTTTGGTTGCTGTGACAAAATACAAGAAAAATGAAAATAAACAAAAACATATGAACAAAAAAAACGTTGAGTAACAAAAACATGTGAAATAAATGTCAAATTGTTAACTCTTTTGCTTTCATACAAAAAAAGAAAAAAAAGAAAAAAACGAGAAAAGATCAGGCCTAGAATAATAGTGTAGGCCAGGTGGGAGCTGTCAGATTACAATGTATATCACTTGATGCAACATCTTACTTTATATTGTGTACCCTTTGCACACAGATGTTATATAAGCAGTGAATTTAGACACTGTCCATAAGATATTCATAAGACATTTGTGGTAAATTAAAATGTGAGATTATGATACTTTAGCTAACAATTTTATGTACATAAAGGTTATTAAGAATACAATGGCAGGTCCCATCATTCTTTCTGTATATTCAGTATTTCAGTAATAAAGAGAGTGTCCACCTGACACCGGGCCAACCAGTCATGGAACTACCATTATATTTGCTTGAGAGTTAGCAAGGGCTATACCACAACCATTTTTAACGACTTTGGTATGTCGCTGCCATGGATCGAACCCGATCCAGATCGTACCTCGAGCCAACACACTACCAATTGTGCTACCAGGTCAGGTAACAAAAGTTAAAAGGAAACATAATATATACCATGTCAATGGTTCCATGGTGAAAGGCTTGTCATCCACCTTCACCTTCTCCAGCTGGGGAAGTATCTTGGTGATCATGAACTCTCGGAGGACTTCAGCTTGACTACAATACCAAACAGAAAGTGACAGAAAAACAGCCAAATTAAGGCGAGGGTAGACACCGGAGATAAACCAAGTGGATATTGGTGCATTCTCTGTATAGTATATATTATAATGTTGTATATAAATTTAGAATGTATAGGTGTTTCCTATAAATGGTTTTAAGTATTTGGAAATACAGTAATATAGAAATATAGTAATTACTTTAACAGACTGAATTAAAGTCACAATTAAAGAGGTCACAATTCCAGAAAAACACTAGTAACAAACAAGAGGGCCATGATAGCCCTGAATCGCTCACCTGAGGACACAGGTTTTTAGTAGGCTCATTTCTGGCATCAAGTTATTTACTTAAGAAATCTCTGGTGAAGATTGAACCATTAATCTGGCCACTGGGTTGATAACAGTTTCTAGAATTTTACCTAGTAACATACTGAATCCACATGACCCACTTCAAAACATAGATTTTATACTGGCAAACATTCTGGCCAAGTTTGGTGAAGATTGGGACATCAATGAGGCCACTAAGTGTTTTCAAGGTTTACTAAAATTTGACCTAGTGTCCTACTTATTGACTCCACATGACACAATAATATACTCATCCAAGATTTCATTCAAACAGTCTGACCAAGTATGGTGAGGTTTGGGCAATAAATGTGGTCTCGTGTTCACAAGTTTTTCCTAAAATTTGACCTATTTTTTGAATCCCGAGTGACCCAATAATGATCTCATCCAAGATTTTATGCAAACATTCTGACCAAGTGTGATAAGATTGGATAAAAACTGTGGCCTCTAGCATGTTCACAAGCTAAAATGTTTTGACGACTGACGGACAGGAAAGCTCACCTTGAGCACTTTGTGCTCAGGTGAGTTAAAAAAAACAACATATGTATTTAAGGTAAATGTTTACCAACCAATTCAAACAATTTCATGACAGGGTACAAGTGGCTATTATAGCAGTTTTATTTAGATTCTTAATGGGCACAATACTGGGAACTTCTTTGTGCTCTATCACATATGTCATAAATGATCTCTGTTTTCACATTTTATGAATTTTAGCTATACATTAGAAATATACCTCAGAGTTCCTGGCTTGCCTTCGAAGATGTTAATAAACTTGCGATGGTTCTCACAGATTCTAAATGTGAGGGGAATATCTGTAAATATGCTCTCAAAGAAAAACTTCCATTCTTCTTCTGGAACAAGGCCAATTCCCTAGAGAAACAAGGAATCATGGGATGTTATGCCAAAGTTCATAGAAACACCTCGATTTGAAAACATGGAGTCCGACAGTTTTTAGAATTCCAGGCTAATAATATTTGGTTTTTGTTACATCACACTTACACATTTATGGTCATATCAGCAATATTCAGCTCATTATTGGTGGAGGAAGACCCCAGATTTATATGGGTAGTACCAACGGTGCACCGCAGGTTAGCTTGAAAACCTACCCACATGAAAAATCTTGCCCTGACCAGGAGTGACAAGTTGGCGAAACAATCTGCTCAGCCATGGATTGACATGTATGCATTAATTGTCTTATAGATGGATGCCAACATAATGATAAAATAAAGATGTTGTCATCTCAATATGATTAATAAACTTTAAATATACAGCATGTCTTTATACTAAAATATTATCATTATACATATAGAAAAACAGAAAATAAATGACCTTATAAAACTGAATAAAGTTTGACATCCGTGTCTCAGCATTCTCTAGGGTAATATCTTCTCCCTGTTCCTCTGCCTGAAATAGAACAAAACTTTACTAGGCATGTCAATAATTCCACTACAGAATAAGATTTTTTTGGATATATCGCACCCAGAGAAACGGAAAGAATATTAACTGCAATGACATTCTCCTCTTTATGCAAATAACCAGAATATGTGTTAAACCAAAAAAATCAATATAGGAATACCATTTCAAAGATCATATTTTGTTTTCAGTTGCCTCAAATTTGATTTATTATCAATAGAGGTGTGAAAACTCTTCTGCACGAATTGCCAACACATTTTTTACTGTTGTTGTTAAGTGGGTTTTTAATTTCAATTTAAAATTTATTAGTAGTTAACATTCAAAATTTAAAAAAAAAAAGAATAATTAAATTTGATCAAATAAATAATATCTTATTATTTAGACGATGAAAATAACAGCGTCGTCAATGAATATGCCCGTTTCACTGAAAATCAATAGCCATTTCCGGTTTATGAAATTTTGCCGATTTTGTTGGAATAAGGTGGTATTTATGTAAAAATTTATTACATTTTGTTGTGTTTTTTTTCTGTTGTCTATGGTCGATGTTATTGGCGATAGTCTCGGCGGTCGGTTTAGTCTTAGGGTCAATTTTGGTCAGGGAAAAAAGGGGAAAACTTTACTTCACATGAACAAGATGCACTCACACTTTTTTATTATAATTTGGGGCAAAAAAATTCATCTTATCAATAAAACTTTACAGTTATACTCCCAAAATTGGGCTGTTTTATTCAGAATGTGCATTTTGTAAAATCTTTCAAAACTTTGACATTTTATGTTCACTGATTTAGACAGTCAAAACTTCAAGTAATATTTTCCTTAAGCTAACCTTAAGTTAAGTTAACCAACTCTGTGCATCACAAACAAAGACAAGACAAAAGCAACAATGCCCATATGCACGGACCTAACAGACTTTACTGACATAATAGACTGTAAAAGGCAAGCCATTAGACATTAAAATAATGGACACTTTCAAAATGGACTCTAACATTGTACATGAAATAAAGAAAAAAGAAAAAGAAGCACTGGTGACAAGAAAATCAGGATAAGGTTTATATTTTTGCATAGTCATGAGCTCTCATTGATGTAGATTAGTTGATGTCTCAGACCATCTATAGCATTGCAGGAATACAAGTTGAGGGCAAATTCAAACACAAAGTAAAAAAAAAACTGGCGACCCTGATTACAAAGTCAAATGTACCCATTATAGAGATCTCAGATTTCAAGTGCCCTGGGTGATTGTTGTGCTTGTAGAAGGCACTGGTATAAACATTGACTAAATGTGGCTGTCATAGCAAGAAAACAGTCCAATTACCCTAGTAATTACATTTTCTGCTAGTGAAGACATCAAAAATGCTCCAAATAACTGGCACAACCAATTCTATCACTAAGATAGAATGGCAGTCTTCATGAAAGAAATTTTAAAACAACCAAGCTAGCAATATCTACTGAACCGCACCAAATTTTAATGCCATAAACTGGATTTCGGCCTTCTTCGTTAAAGTTCACTCATCTAAATACCTTGGAGTTGCTCCTCTAAACAATCATAAATGGGACAAACGCATACACTCCATCAGGGCTTTTTTCCATTATTTAGAAGGGGCCTTTTACAGGCACCTTTACCTCAGAAAATTTCTTTAAAATCATGCAGTTTTCCCCCAAAAGTAACTTAACATCAGGTTTTTTTTCATTCTCCTTTAAGGAAGAAGTCATGCTATTTTCCCCAAAATTATAAGGCATAGGCCCCTTCCCCAGGCAGTGAAAAAATGCCTTGTCCATCACAAACAAAGGCAATCAATCTCTGGATTTTTTTTTTAAAGAAACCATAAAATACATTCTGTCCCTACTAAAGACCATGCTTACATGGCCATAGTAAGACCTAAGTTAGAATATACTTCAACTGTATGTGACCAATATGCCGGATGCCAAATAGATTAGAAAGTAAACGTCCAAAGGTGGGCAGCAGTTTGTCACTGACCATCATAATAATTCTAGTTCAGTCAATGATGTGCTGACTACCCTCCATTTGCCAAGTCCACAAACCCAAAGAATCAGAGCAAGTATAGTAAGGTTTTACATAATTGTTCACCATTGTGTCGCTATTTATCCAAATGACTTTCTCATCCATACAGACCATCAATTCTAACACAGCATTGAGCAATGTTTTCTGAACATAACATCCTCCAAATGATTATATAAATTCTCTTTTTACCCCAGAACAACAACACAATAGAATGTGCTGCCTGCTGAGGCTAATCATACAAGTACAGTTGAAGCCTTCATGGCTGTTGTCACTGTGCCTGTCATAATGTCCCTCCTACCACAAACATTAATTCTTGTACATAATTCTATCTTTTCACTAAAGGACACACCACCGATGTCCATTTAAACCTACCACAAGATTTCCAAGAGCAAAAATCAACCATATCTACTTTTTTGGTATGGTTAAAAAAGCAATAATGAAATCATGAGAAATCTATTAGAAGTGATTATATATCTAATGTGTTCTATCCAGTGCATTCACATAGTACTCAGTATAGTGAGGAAGCATAGAAAACTAAAAGATAAAGATATTTATATATAATTATATGGGTAATGTTCCTTACTAAAATATAACACAGCTAAATTTTACACTTTTTAACATACATTGGTGGTAAGCTTCGTCCGACCAAGTGCAGACATGTGATATTCCCTTGGTCCCAAAGAGGGAGACTTAGGCTCCCAAAGAGGGAGATTGGGGTTCCAGGGAGGGAGATTTCCGTGAATGCGCGTTAGATTGACTGTGTGGCTTATTTCTATTTGTAAAACAGTATTTTTTGTCTTTTTTATTAATAATAATAATAATTTCAGCGATAAAAATGTTCTTTACAGTATTTTAAAATGAATTTTGGAATATATCTAGCATATTTTAGTTCACTATCTAGACATAAATTGTATGCTTTGGTTTTAAGCATGTGGCCTTCAAAAACAACAGCCAAACATAGTGTAAACAAGTCAAGTGTCAACAGCACTTACTAATGAATTGAAAAAAGGTTTCCAAAAAAATAATGAGTATGCAAGCATAAAAATAGTTTATTTAATTTGTAAGTTAGTGACAAAAGAGTTTTGATGATTATAAAATATTAGTGGTAAAATATTGATACCATTACTTTCTAAACAAAGTTAAGTGAATTTAGAATACATGAAGACATTATACTAATCAAGAATTAATAGCAAACAAGTGTTTTTCTGTAACAAAGTAGTAAATATATATCTTCGGGGTTTTTTTTACATATATAAACCACATACTAATGTAAAAAGTTAAAATTATTTTACATTAATTAAAGAATTTATCTTTTGACAATGTATGATGTAAACTGATTTGAACTACCAGTAGTTGAAATGGAAAATATGTTTTAAAAGTGTCTAAGGTTGGCATTTTATTTACCGTTCATGCACAAAATGAAATGGTATCAAATGTCACGAAAACCATTTACTTTTATGATAAATGTATATTTGCAGGAAGAAGACAAATTTTCTTTCAAATAGAAACAACACTATTGTAAAGTAAAGAAACGTGTACTCCTCTTAAAAAGCTAAAGTCAAAGTAGGCTTTACATAATGTTGGGAAATGTTCACCATTTCTTAGATTTGATCTGTTTCAATGTTACTGTGACCCTTGCAGATTTGTCTCCTAATTCCTGCCCCGACATAGTTCAGGGCTAGAAGCTTGCCTACATATCTTACACAATGTGTTGTTTTGTGAGTGCCGATAATGTCCTAAATAATATGCAGTTAGCAAAAGGCCTTACAACGTATCAAATTAAAATCATTGATTGTTTTAGTAGCACAATGCACAAATATAGATGTTGCAAGCTCCGTGTATTCAGCAGTGATATTGTTTCACACATTCATCTCTTTCACGCAAACTTGTTTTTATGTTAATTTCATATGCACATTTTTACTTTTGCACATTTTTACTTTAACATAATGTTTATTTCCAACCATTACACGCAACAAGTTCTTAGTATAGGTTTAGAATCTAAATTGGTGATTCTTCCAGTCGGTCCATTTGGATTTGGGTCTGCTCATTTTGTTAAATGACTCATCACTTATTTACTTTTACATTGGCTTGCACGTGAATTCCTTTGTCCTGTGCCTTTTTTAAATTTTAGTATATAATGCAATGCTCATTGGACTTTGTCATATATTCTTATTCATGAAAAAGAAACCACGATCGCTCGCTTCGTTCGCTCCCTTTAGTTTTTAATTCCAAGATGAGTCGCCCATTTAGACACCAACCTTAACATAGTAGAACTATACACACTCCTCTCGGTCTAATTAAAAAAGAAAATCAATACTAGAGTAAGTTTTATGAGTACGCACGAACGCATCAGTTTCAACATATGCGGTAGTCTGCTGACAAAATGGCGCTATGACGCGATGATGTCACACATATAATTAGCACTGGTTTGTTTTTTTTGTTTGTTTGTAAGGCACGTAGGCAGGTCAGTTGTTAAACGTTTTTAAATTATTCTGTCATGTAATTTGCCTGCATTCCAGTGCATGCATGTCCATTTTTTACATGATTTACGTCTTGTATTTAGAGTACCGAAGTAAACGGAAATCAGAGTACTTGTTTGCAGTCAGGAAGTTTGTCAATCGCAATAATAATGCTGGCTTGATAAGGAAAAAAACTGAAGACGTCCAGTCTACTTATCCGGAGCCTGCGTTTGGGTAAATACAAATTAATTCTCATATCACCCTATTAACGGGTTATTGAACATTTAAGATTTCGAAGCTCAGTCCTATGCCTTTGTCCGCACGTGCGTTAAGCATTGCTTCCATTAGTTGTGTAAGAAAATAGAGCATGTGACACTGATTGGGCATTATCTCCGCCGTTCACTAAATGGTTGTGCTTATAGTGTCAATCAAGGGATTACAGTTTGTGGCGGATCTCTTTTAACACCAGGAGGCGGGGCACGAAATTATCGTTGCGACCAATTAACACTTGGTAGGCTCAATGATTGGCAGTGATCTGTTTCGATTAGCTGCATACTTACACACGCAGGTGCTGGTCGCTTGCAGTAGGATATATTGCGTAATCAAATGATCGGCTGGTAGCTACTGTCTGGGGCAGTCTTTAGGAATGATATTAAGTCTGTCGGGAACATCAAAGCGGGAGAATTGATGTGCTCAGCGTGAGGCGTGAGACAGACCCCTGATACCGGGAGTCTCCCGGCGAAATCGGGAAACATCACATGTCTGCAAGTGGTACACTAGGTCCTAGTATCCTAAGGCACTGGTACGATTTGTTGGCCATTGTTTAAATAAGACTTAGTCTCAGGTACCATGAAAAGGAATCTCTATCTATCTATCTCTGTGTACTGCCTTCCCTCGGATGAGATTTATCGGCAGGAAGGGTGCTGCGTCGAAGAGTGTTAGTTCAAAGATGGTGAAGAGTGAATTTTGTGAGAAAAAAAAATCAGTGTTACCGCTTCAGGGTGTCTTGACACTGTGGTTTATGTGCAAATTAAAATATTAGTTCATAATAACGATAAAATCTGATAAAAACACTTGGCGATATTTAGTGGTTTATTTGTGATCTCTTAATCTTATGGGAATAATTAAGTTCCAGAATAGTCGTTAATAATCCTGATCGTATCTAAAGTAGAAAATACTTGTTCGTGCATACTAATTAAGTCTGATCTGCCGGCCGGCATTATTGTTTAACTCATTGTACCCTAATGACGCATTAAAGCGGCACGAAAAACAGCCTCCTCATGCCGGGAGACGACTTATCGCGTCGCATTTTACCTGTGTCTGGCGCCGAGCGCCGCGTTAAGGCGGCCCTGAAAATGTCTCGGCTACTGCCGAACGCCGCGTTAATGCGTCCATCATATTTGCTGGTTAAAACTCATGTTTTCAATCACTTTCGAGTCTCGGCAAATCAAGTACATCACAGTATCGTAAATGCTAATGTCATCGTAATCTAAATCTATCGGCTTAAATCCTTTTTTGTTTTTTCATTTATTGTATCGAGCAACACAAAAATCGGCGACATTTTCTCTGATTGAAGTGATTCACATCTAATTTGAAACATTTCTCGGCTGAAATACGATCGTAAAAGCAGTTTTCAAATGATTAATTTATACTTCGATCTCAGCCAATCAGAAACCTTGTTATATAATATATTGGAATTTCATGTAACCCGGATGTAAACACAATGAATTAATTATGTCGAGACAAAGAAAAACGGCGATGTGTCTTACTGTTAGCTTTAAAATTCCTACTTATACGCATATGTATCGGCGGATATGTGGAATTACCTACGTCAGATCCAATAATTATATGATAATTGCAGATATCAATAGATAAAAGACACAATCTAACTCTTGGAAATCGCCGAATTTCTATCAAATATGAAGTTTAAGAGTGTTATTTTCTCAAACTACCGGTAAATCGCAACTTTAAATCAAAGATGGCCGACTGTTTTAAAGTTACTCATTATATAAAATATTATATAAAGCAGTGTTATTTACGTTATAAACATGAAAAAAACTTGATGAGGTCAATATTCTTCACTTTAATAATTTGAACTGTGTTAATTTTGATATTGTCAATCTTACATGTTCTTCAGATTTCACTCTTTTCTGAAGTATTTCTTCTCATATCGTGTTAAAAATTACATGGTTGTGTAAAGCACTTTCTCTGCTTCAAGTATGTGAAAATATCCCTTTATAGTACTTCCAAAATGACATGTTTATTGTGTTGTGTATACACCCACCCCCAATATCTTCCACTGACCGGTAATCCACACCAGATGTGTCTCGGCATGAGGGGCAGATAAGACCCCCACCAGGTGTAGGGCATAACTGGAGAAATGCCTCTAGGGTACAACTGGTCAATTAGCTGTAGGGCACAATGAGTTAAACATGGCGGAGACAAGACTGCCAGATTTGTCAAGTGTTCACAACAACAATCTAGCGATTAAATAATATGGTGGCAATCAGCAATATAGGAGATGACTTGTTAAAATGCAATTCTTACCCGCTTCTTGAAGTTCTTGGCTTTGTGCGGCATTTTAATGTTTTGTATGCTTTCGATTTGCAGCTCTCTTTCTTTTGATTTTGTGCAGGAACAGACTGTGTCACTGTTTACGCTTTCGCGATGACCGCTATGCAAACATAACACAGAGCACCAGTCACAAACCGGAAACAGCATGCCGAAACGCCAAAAAATATTTTGGAACTAGCGTATGTGTGATAAAAAAAAAAAATGGAAACGTAAAGCGAACTAAAAAGTTTTAATGAAAAACACATGGTACAGAGCAATACAGAGATAAAAAGTTTTTGTCAAATTTATACACTGACAAACATATAATGCATATATAGTTGTTATCATTTTTCAGAGGACCTGTCAAGTGTCAAAATAACATTAATAATTCACTAATACATTTCCAAGATGGGCGTTAGGGGCTTGTCAACATTTGTGGACAATAACCATAAATTGCTGTGCCAGCATAGGCTGCATGATTGCAAAGTTATCATCGATGGAAATAATTTAATGTATTTCCTGTTTCACCATTACAAAGTGGGTCATGTTTTTGGAGGCGATTTGGATCACTATGCTAGAAAGTGTAAATTGTTTTTTAACACTCTAAAAAATTGCCATGTCACTCCTTTTGTGGTATTCGATGGAGGCTATGATCCTGATGATAGAAAACTCCCCACCATCCTTACAAGGATGAATGAAAGAAGGAGAGCAGTTGGTTTGATTTGTGCTACAGGCCGTGGCACTGTTCTTCCAATTCTGGCTGTCGAAACATTTAGACAAGTACTCATAGAGCTAGAAGTTCCACATGTAGCATGTGCATTTGAGGCAGACAGAGAGATTGCAGTGTTGGCAAAACGATGGCAATGCCCAGTAATGAGCAATGACAGCGACTTCTTTGTTTTCAACTTACCAGGCGGGTTTGTCCCTTTTGATTATGTAAACATGACTCTTTGCTTGTATGATGAGGAAACAAAGAAGGAATCAATTTTCAGTCTAGGATCTGCTGTAAGCAGGAGCCAGTATGTCTACATACCAGTAAAATTGTATCTCTGCGAGAAATTCTACCGTAAATACAGTCCAAATATCCAAATGTGGTGCCTGCCATTGCTGGCAACATTGATGGGCAATGACTATGTGGATTCTACACTTTTGAGTAGCTTTTATGCAACTATAAGGGTTCCTAAATGTTCAAATAGTAAGTTTATTGTAAATAAAACAAATACAAAGTTGATAGCCATACTTCACTGGCTTGACTGTTTAGAAAATGGAAGTATGGCGATTGTTGAAGTATGTGAAAAACTATGCAAAGATACCAGAGAGAAATTGTTTCCCTTGCTGTCTCAGTCTGTAGAAGACTACTATGATATTGAATCTTTTAAAGGTCTAGATTTGGAATTTTTCTTTAACAGAAAAGAAATCCTTAATTCGGAAAAGTTCCCAAAGCTTCTAGACTTCAGAGGAGATACATTTCCAGAATGGTTTGTAGAGGGACTTCATAGATGTAAGATATCACCAGTTCTTCAGAATGCTGCAGGCATTCAGCGCATCATTCTTCAATGTCAGGTGGAAATTCTAAAGCTACCTTCCACCTACGAATGCTCCAGACACATTCGAGCAGTGACTTATGGTATTCTACATAATAAATCAGACATGGAAACAAATAATGTCTCATCAGGTTGTGAAGTGATTGAGTATGATAGAATTGTTAAACAGACAAAGAAGATATCCGTTAGTCCAGTGTTCACAATTCCTGCCTTTGCAGCATTTCCAAAACTTGACAACGTCAAAACAATAACTGAATCTAACAAGTTCCAATTCATCATGGCAACACTAGATGTGAACACTAAACACAACCCAGCATCTCCTGATGATTGTTCTACATTGATACTAAGTGCAGTAATGAGTTACTGGATAAGAAATGCACAGCCAAGAGTAACTGAGCACCATTTGACAAGTTTGCTAATCTGTGTAATCCTGCTACACGTTAGAGCTCTGCGGTGGTTGGACCAGAAAGTGATGTTGGGAAGCAATCCTATGAAGCCACGGCTGTTCTCTGATCTTGTGACTGCATTCAGAAATTCAACAGAAAAGCACATCAGCAAATTTATGCAGCACGTTGAGAAGCATCTTGCAAAACCTGATCACTCTGGCAAGCACCCACGAGATAATCTGGTCGTGCATGGTTTCTCCCAATTTCAAGCATGCTTGTATGATACAATTCATCTTTTGCAATTGTTGGACCATCCTGTGTTACTGATAAATCCAAGTGTAATATTCAATGGCACTTTCGTGTATAATTTGTGTAGAGATCTGGAGAATAGATCGAAGCCAGACATATTTGTCGATGAGATACTTGGCCATGGATCATCACTTCATGAGTGGTTTGTTGCTATGAAAACTGACATCATTATCAGTGTAAAAGCAGACCATCTTGAACCTACAAAAAAGGTTTTACCCAGCAAGTCCAAAAAAGGAAGAAAATCTGTTAAAATTGAAACACCTGTGGAGGAAAGTAGTGAGGGTGAAGAAAAAAAGGCAAAATCGAACAGTGTTAAAGTAAATTGTTTGACAGACAACAAATTCTCACTTCTTTGCATTGAGGATAGCGAAGAAAATGATAGTGACTAAGTTTTGAAGAGTCGAACACAGTCATATTTATTGTTCTGAAGGGTCAGGCCTATATTGCCCAGAGGGGAAAAAGTTCTGTGAGCTTGTAATTTTAGTATATTCATGTGTGTTTGAGTATTAAATATTGATTTGTTATGAAATTATTGTCAAATACCTTTTTTAAAATCTTAGAATATATTTTACTGATGGAAAATGTAATTAAGGTATAAGAAAGGAAATCTATTTTGATAATTACATAACAGTTTGTATTTTAAGTGAAAGTTACTTATGCTTTATTTTTCATTTTGGTGGTATGTATGCAATTCAGTGCAGGTCTCAAGATTAAAGTGGTAACATTTATTACCAAATTACTTGTTGTTATTTTGTTTTTCAAAATTTGTAACACAGATTTAAAGAAATCATATTAATGTTGGAATTTTTAGGGATGTCATTGAATTAATAAATATCGATGTACCATCATTATGTCCATATAATTTGTCTTTGAAATTTGATTCCTTTGATAAGGAAAAATACATAAGGTACTTCTCTAACAATTGTGTATTAATTGGAGATTTTACAGTTATTTTCTATTGATATATAATATTTTATTTATTAAAAGTTTAGACAATAAAATAAGAATTTATTCCACATGAAGTAAAAATAAAGTAGGTACTTAAGTAATTATAGTCGTACTTTAAGTGGAAAAAATGAGAGTTGATGGTATAGCTTGTATTCCCATATTATTAATATGCGAACTAGAGAATTGGATTTAAATGTTAATATTGTTTTTCCTATATGTGATACAACTTAAAATCTATGATATTTTTATAGATTTTTATTCTCTGTCTGAGAAATAGTACTATCCTTATGGTTACATTCATATAAAGGGATTGGTCAGTGAACGTGTTTAAACTATCAAATTTTTTTTTAATGTAACAATTTAGCTCATGGTGCTTACTTTATATCTAGTAAAATATATGTGATTGTAGCATAGCTGGTATATTTTAATACCTATATCCTTAGTTTTGTCATCATTGGTGTTATTGTTTTTCATGTTTTTTTTAAAAGAAAGATTTTACTTGTAATTTGTAATGGAAAATAACCCATTTTACTCACGCAAGTTTTCTTTTTTCATTTAAAAAAGTGAATTACCCAATTCAAAATTTTTAATTATTGAATAATTTTACTCTTCCTAGGCTTTCAATATTTCAAATTAAGGATCATTAAAAATATTGTACTTTCTTTACAGCATGCATACATGTGAACTTTTTCTGAGACCAATGAGGGAGATTTTCACTTGCAAAGTGGGAAATGTATTATTTTCAAATAAATAAAGAAGAAAGTTATGTTTAAAAAGTAGGGATTTTTCTGAAAATGTGTAAAACACCCCTCATTTTCAAATAATGTTGAACCTAAAAAGAGGAAGTCTCTCTCCAAAAGCAGGGGAGTTCACATGTATTAACATGTAGACCCTATGCCGAGGTTATTATGAAATGCCTTTAATAGCACACCAACAAAGACGTATAAACAATAAATTTGGAATTGTTTCAATTCATGTTTCAGAATTCATGTTTGTAAAAAAAGGCTTGTTTTTCACCCTTTTAGAAAGTCTGCATACCGGTATATATTTGAAAAATCAGTAATACTACAGAATTTCACACGTTTTGATAGGACTGGCAACAGTTTAAAAAGTCAGTAACTGGTTAGCCTTTTCACTCGTTTGACAAGTTAGCTGTATCTGGGTACATAGAATAAGATACATGTATGTTCATTTAATTGTGGTTATTATTTGTATTTCCATATTAGTTTTGATAATTTTCAATAGCTAACCCTTGTGCCATTTTAAAATAAAATTATTGCAGTTGATATTGTTTAAGTTTGACAATGACAGCAAGTGAATTATGTCACATTTACTAAAATGAGGCCGTGGAAAGTTTAGTCGATATTTTGACCCCTTTTTTCAGCAATAAATGATGAAGATGACTGTCAAACCATCAATGTAAATTGTAAATGTAGTATTCACTTATATATTAGAATTGATCAGAATTAATCATTACTCCATGACATTTTTGGAATTTTTTGTGATTATTTTTTGTCTGAAAAGAATAAAAAAATATATATCTGTAATGGTGTCTGTTATGGTCTATAAATATGCGTGTGTGTTTGATAAAAGAACACAAGTTGAATAAGCTGTTTTAGTTCTTGTACCTTAACTCACTACTGTAAGGGGACAGAACTCTAACCCAAGCACCTGTGGGTAGGTATTTGGTGAAGTTAATTTAGAAATATGTAATTTCCACTTTCAAACTTTCGAGAAAACTGCAGACTGCAACAGGCACATAAAATCCAAGTAAAAAAAGACATGCATGAAATGATCTAGGTAAAGCAAATTAATGATAATAATAAAATTAAGAATATTTCATAATATAGTTTGTAAAAATACCTTCTCTGAAGGAAGATAACTTTTACATTGCTTTCAATTCGATTAAAAAGATCATTTTCAGCAATATATATACATGACTACATAATACCTTAACTGAAAAGTAAACATTCTTAGACTATGGAGGTTTACAAACAAAAACAACAAATCATCTTTAAAAATGTATTCATAATTTTACATCTCAAAACTTAACATTTACAGAAAAAAATGAAATCGACAAAAAAAAATATACATAACCAATATATGACAATGGTATTTTTGAACATGATAAAAATAAATAAACTGTACATATGAATGTCATGATTAACACTTGGAACACTGTCATCTACAAAGTAAAACCAATGTACTGCTGTAAGATTATAGTTTTAATGTACAAACTAAATACAGAAAACAATAAATAGGCGCGTGACCAACAAAGTTCAACTTATTATACATGAGACCATAGACAATATTTTGAGACAACATGAACAACCAGTGATACAATTTAGCGTCATTTTGATGCACACAGATCTATTGGCAGTAAAAACATAATTGCAAAAATCAACTCAATCATGTATGACAACAAGTGTCTGGGTTTAGTTTTATATTAACTATAAAGATGTGACATCCAAAAGAAAGGCTGTTTGAAATGAATGCACGATAAATGTTTGCATGAAAGTAAGTTTCTTTAAAAGATGGTTAGAATAGCTTAAAAAGAAATTAGCTAAAGTAAGATTTTGTTGCAATGAAAGATTTCCCCGGACAGTCCAATTTGGTAAAAAATGTTGCAGGTTTATATCCTAAATATATGGTACCTAAAGACTTGGCTTTTAAACTTACAAGTTTTAAAAGACAATGAATAAGCTACACAATAAATTCGAGGAAGCACAGGATTGCTTAAATATCCTTATAACAAAAATAAATACTTTGTCAAATGACAGGCATGCTTGAAAAGCTTAACATTTTCAAAATAATGCATTTTTTGTATATAGCTAAACTTGCATTTAAATAATAGATTTTGTGTAAAATAGTTTAAATAATCAAAACCTTTGATTTTTTGTGGAAAAAATAAACATTTACTTATAAATAGGGTTGATTTACACTTATTACTTTATACTGGTAATAATTTAAAATAGAAAACTGTTGGACTAAATACATCTCGCTTCTATGTTTCTTCAGTTTGGAATATATATGTAGAACGCATATTTAAACTGGAAAAATTACACATCCTAAAACATTGAAGTTGCGCACAATTACAAGGGAAATAACCTTTGTAGTAATACTTTTGAATATATACGGTTCTTCTCTAATGAAGAACAGATAAAATGCAGACATGCAGGGAACTTAACTCAAATTATGAATGACTAAAAACTTGACATGTACCATATTCACTCATGTAATTGCCACACTTTTTTACCCGATTTAATCGTTAAGGAGTTGGGGGTGCAGCCATTCTATAGGTGTAAGGCCTTGGGACATTTTTTTAGAATGATTCTGCCGATTTTTGGGACGCCATGTGTTTACTTTGTGATATAACTAGATGAGCTCTCTAAATAGGAGGTTGACGGACGATATGAACGAGACAGCGCCGTTCTATGCTTTTCCGGTAGCGATCTAATTAAGTTCAAACATTTTGTTTAAAAATGCATTATAATATTTAAACAATTATAAAATTAAAACACTAACCAACGTTAACATATTCCATAGTTTATAATTTACTTCCTAGTTTTATCTCTTGTATCATATTTCTGAATGTTTGCATCATCAAACAATTTCACCCAGCTAAATTGTCATGTGCACACTACCATGCAGATCAAAGAATTTCACAGCAGAGCTGATAAAACAACACAGCTTTGATACGAGCCAACAATCTCTTTGAAGTTGCATTTCATAGACAGGAAATATTGATGTTAAACTCCATACAGCCTGTCAATAAAACGAAACCTCCGTATGAAATTAACAGAATGGTTAATCAAAATGGCGATATAGCGGAGCTCTGCTGTATAAACTTTGCGGCCTTTACATTGAATTAGGATTTTGTCTTCAAATATAGCGGTCATTTTGGGGGTGCCGCAATTACATAGGTGCGACCTTTACATGAGTGAATAAAGTATTAGTTTAATTTTAAACCTTTTCAACTTGATTGGTTTGGTAATAAGATTTTATAACATAGAAACTATGGAAATAAAATATATCATACCTAACCCGGGTTAGGCACTGACTTTCTGAGCGTTCTTGATACTTTAGATTTTCGACTTTTCGAACGGAAGTTATGCACATGCGTAAAGTGAGAAATGGCAGAATCGTGCCTGTCGTAAAATTTAAAAACAATTAACCATGTTAATCTTATAAGTGTCTGCAGAATATAACAATCCAATTTCATGTATTCTTCAAACTGTAAACTTTGAGCTAATAATTTTATACAGACTTAGGCCAGTATTCACAAACTATTCTTAACTAAGAATTGCTAGTCATGGATTTCTATCCACAATATCTTCTTTATGTATTTAGCTAGACGTCTGTATTTTTGCATGACACTTTAACTTTACAACTTTGAGCTTAAAATCGCGTTGAAACTTCATAAAAAAGCTTATCTTTGTTGGAATGAAAATTGTGACTTAGGCTTAAGTCATGACTAAGGCTTAAGAATGGTTGGTGAATTAGGGTCCAAGTTCATTGTTTTAATACACACAGATCAGTAAGCTTTACATTTTACATGATCACACAGGATCACACATCCCACTGGTTCATGTATACACAACATAATTAGTTAACTTACACATATAACTATTATATGGTTTTCAACATTACACTGCAATTAGCACCTTGAACTTTTTACCCTCGACCGGACAAGTATTTAGAATATTAACAGACAGGTTAATAGGAGAATAAATTGATTTCTGCTAATTTTTCAAGCATCTGCACAGTTTGATAGCATTTGTTACAGAATCAACATTTTTGTTTTTTTAAGAAAGTTAAATATTTAAAAAATAGTAAAATAATTAAAATGAACAAAAAATGTACTGCAAAATATAATAATGACAGTTTGAAAAATAGTAGGTATGGAAATTGTTTGGTAAAGAACATTTTTTAAAAAATGAAATAAGCAAAATGAATTTCATTGAAATACAGGAAGAAAAAGAAGTTGCACAAGTAAGGGTTCAGCCTTAACAAACACTCGAAATTTAACTTTCAATACCAGCAATTGAACAATCACTTATGGCAGGGATTCTGAAAAATACTGCAACTACAATTTTGCATTTCCATAGTAATGTACCATTATAATGATGGAAGACACAGTTTGAAATCTTCATGGTAGACTTAATGTTCTGTATAATGTTTCAAAATGAATGACAATGATATGAGACTGTAAACCATTATAACTATGCTTAAGTTATGAAAGGATCGTCGTAAAAAAAAACAAAAAAAACATACAAAATAAATGAAATCCATAATGGTAGCTAATGTTTGAAAATGAAGCAGTATTGCAGATCTAGATTGCATAACAACAAAAATGAGAGGGAAAATAAGTAAAAGTAATTTGATTGTGCTCTTGTAACAGGAGGAAAAAAAATTTATACTCAAAAAGGAAATTTAGAAAATAGTGAAACAAAACATGTGGTGACAATATGTGATGAAATGAAATACAATGTAAATGGAAGACTTAGTTGAAAAACCAAGTTTACATTGTTAGATAATTTGTCCTGTATTTAAATCATTTCTCATAGCTAAATAACTTACTTATTCAACTAAAAGACTGCTAGTTCATAACCACTACATTAATCAAGATCTGATCAAGTTTCTTTACATTAACCCCACATTCTAACTGCAACCAAGGCAGATGGGTGTGAAAATAGATATGCATTTCAAATACACAACTAATTACATTTGTAAAAATTATAAACATATATAAAGATAACGTTTTCACTAAAAGGCCTTATTTATAAACACATATTACATTTTATGATGATGTGGTTCAGTATGAATTGGAAGAATTGGAAGAGATGAAATCCAGCAAACTTTGAACATGTACAATATTCCTGATCAACTTACATGGTGAAAAAAATACTGAACAACTTACACTGGGCATCACAGATTGTCATCAGTTTTGAAAAAAAAGCAAATGAAACTCAAGTTCAGTGAAGGCATATCATTGCAGCCTTAGAATACAAGGCTGCAGGCTAAAACAAGGAAAAACTAGACTTGTCATGTTGTAAACTGACATGGTTTAAATGGTAATTTAATGATTAAAGATCCAGGAAAACCTGAGACAGGTATCCTGGTAGAACCACTGGAGCCCTGCAATTCAGATGAAAGACCTCCCCATGTGTTATCCAACGGACAGAGATTCGAACCTACCCTGTGAGGGGCTGAGAAGTAACTAATCAATACTGGTATTTGTACCTTTTCCTAGAACATAGTTGGTGAATTAGAGGTGCACAGAAACTGGTTAAACAATGTCAACCATCCACGTAAATTATTTCATCCTGTCCAGGACTTGAACCTATGGATTTTGGGGGTTGAGAACCGACAAGTCAATAACCCCACCTATTTATCCATGGACATACTCATGATTGAACAATACTTATCTGCAATATGCCAACAACCAATTCTTAAAGACTACAAGATATGCGAGTAGGTATGGACCAAAGGATCAGAACTGTACCAATTATGCTTTGGGACATTCTCATTTTTACATAAAACATATGTTCAAGAATTTTGGGTACCGGTACATTTTTATGAAATTTTAACCAGCATTGCATGAGAAGTTGTTTGTTAGATATTTTATACTTGATGCATGCACAATGGCAAATCAACACAACATGTAATCCTAATCACAATTTTATAACAAAAGGATTAAAACTGTTAATTAATAACTTAAATGAATCTGTATATGGATTCATAATGACCCAAGGGTATGGTCATTTGATTATTTAACACAATTGGGTAGATTCCTGGATAAAACAATATTGCTGAGCCGTAATAGATGGATTTCAACTATGTAATACTAAATAGTTTCGTGATTGATTGATAAGTAACAAGACAAATTTACTGAACCATGAGCATTCATACTTCAAAAATACTCTCAGCTATCTAAGCAGCAACTATGTCCAGACTACAAGTTACACAGCCCAAAACATTGAACTTATTGGTGCAGATAACAAGCTAAAAGCCCACTTGACAATACAAACATCACATGACAAAAGTTGCATATCAAAAGCATATCAACAGTGAAGCATGGTCATTTTGCAAAATCACCATGCAATAAAACAATAAGCGACATCATCCTGTCTAGCATTTACGATTACAGTGACAGACATACATCTTTTAACAAAAAATAGATCAACCACTTACAAGAGAAAAAAAGTGTAACTTGTATATATGGTAAGTAATTGTAACTATGGTTTATTTAGTTGGACAGTTCTAACAGTTTCATATTTATTATCAGGACACATTTTTTTATTAAAGAATTATTCTTTAGGTGTACTGCTTGAAAATGGTGTGCAAATTCCATTCTAGACTGGCTATTATTTAAAACATGGACCAGGCTGAAACAAAAAGTGTAGATCAAGAAAAGCTTCACCAGCTGGCAGCTATCTAATCAGGATCTCCACTAATTCTTTTGCTGGGTTTGTATCAATGTCTTGAGTTAACCTTTGTATGTAGTTGTTTATAAATGACTACAACCTTGGTTGGGGTTTTTAAGATTACTGTAGCAGGATATGACCTAAAACAGACTAACATTCATAAAATTTGGTTCAAATATTTCTAGGTCTACAGGTCAGTAATGGTGTATTTCATTCCTGTTGGGTGACCAGTGGGTGGAACTTGAGGTTCAGGTTTCCGAGAATACTGACTTGTGAAGTCATAGCCACCACTGCCGCCATTTTGATGGATCTTGCGATGCGGTGGTATTGGTGGCGGTTGGTCCCCATTAATAGAGGGTAGGTCTCCAGACGAGGCAATGGATGGGTTCTCACCAGAATGAGCAAGGTGGGAATATGGGTACGATGACATGGATGCAGGGACAATGGCGATGCTGTCTCGCTGGCTACCCAGGGGCACCTTGTTCAGGATGTTCCGAGTGTAAGGGTCAATGTAAAACTGTTCGTCAGGGAATTCTGCGTGAAGCCGCTTGATATGGCAGCTGTGACACAGAAGGCTGTTGTCAAGGGGATAGCACCTCTTGTCTGGCTCATCGGTCAACTGTAAACCACAGTCCTGCAAATATATCAGAAATAAATGATTACCTAGGTTAAACTGAAGTCATCCAAGGTTCATGAATGACAAATCTATCCCTTTGTAAAATTATATATGGTTTATTTATATACTTTTTAAATTCGCCAACTATGATGCAGTGTAAAATGTGCTGATCCTCAGGTCAACAAGAAATGTCACTGGCTTTGAAACATGCCCATGACATGCAGTGACGTTGAATATATGACCTTGATCTAAACGGTTTTGCTGGTAAATGTTATACACCACATACCTTCAAGTGTATGTATGAAAGGTGGTAAGTTTGACTGAATTACGGTAAAAAATATGAAAGTTGTGACTGAGATGTGAAAATGGGACAAATTGACTGGCAGACAGACAGGCAAACAGAGACATAGTATGAGTGACAACTAAAGCCACCATTTGAGGGCATAAAAAAAAAGAAAATTCATGTCAAATCACCTGCATGTATATAATATATTCTACAAATCTAGTAGTGCATCACTTATTAAGGAACAGACAACTATGCAAGGTTATGATGTATAAATCAATAAATTTGTATGGCTTTTATATTTATAGGGCTGCATGTCTCTGTAAAAGAGACTTGTCATGTGCAGCTGCTGTTTACTCTAAAAATCAGCTTCTGTGCTGCTTGTGTTTATGCATGGTGTTATCTTTGTGGGGGACCACTTTCAGATATACTTTTGTGGCCAGTGTGCCATATAGTTTTACTGGTGCAAAAACCTGTATACAGCCTTGAAATCTATTTTAATTGCATTGCTCACATTACTTTTTTTCAATATTATATTATGGTTTAATTAATATACCACTTTCTTGCACAGGAATATGTTGTGAAAAATTAAATCTACAGAATCTTTGGGGCCTAAGGGATCACAATGGAAGAACCCTGTTAAAAGTTAGTTAACCTTTCTATGCACAGCATATCAAACATGAATAAACGTTGAAACACACATTTTTTTTAATGCAAACAGTTTTTCTACCACTGCAGATAGCTACCACATAAATATGTATACACAACGGTAAGTAGTCTGCACACAAAAAGTTTCAGTACATTTCTACATTTCATTATTCCATTTTAAGCATGTCTCAATATAAAATATCAGATGAGGGGGTGCGCCCATGGCCGAGTGGTTAGAGTCGCTGATTTGTAACTCCTCAGCCCCTCACTGTGTGGGTTCGTGTCTAAGTCGGGGCAAGAACTTTCATGTGGGGAGGCTTTCCAGCTAACCTGCAGTGCATCGGTGGTCAATGCGATGCAACAAAAACAAAACTAAGATACCAAATGATAGCATCTGTATTTTTGCCTCTTACTGACCATTTTAGAAGAGAAATTACACAAACAAAAATCACACTATTCTAAAGAAAATTTCAGTCATACATAGATAAGATTAAATGTTAGTGCTGCCTTCAATTGAATAACATGTGTTAACACTTAACATAATACATGGTCTTATGACAGTTTCACCAAAGAACAGCCCTAGAACAGCATAAACAGATAAGAGGAGAAGCAATTCCAGTAATGTTTTAAGATTTTGTTAGGTTTCGGTAACACTGACAGCAGTCGGCACATTAAGGACAAGTATTCAAACTCAAGAGGGCGACCATGGCTGAGCCGTTACATTTATAGTTATAATTCTTAGACCTGTTGGTTTGAGTTTCAGATACGGTGAGAATTTTCATGTGAGGAGGTCTTCCAGCTATCCTGCTGTGTGCTTGTTGTCCATCCCTGGCCCATCTTGCGGAATCATTTCTCAGTTGAGATTTTGCTCAATCTCAAATTTTGACTGTTTATTGTTAATGCCTGTAATATCTCTAACACCTCAATGTAACATTGCCAGGTTAATGGAGTATAACAAACTGGAATTGTAACAGTATGTGTCAGTAAGAGGTTTTCTAGGAGGGAAATATTGAGCTTGAGCAGAATCTCAACTGAGAAATGTTTTGGCAAGCGGGGCCGACTTGGGGTCTTCCTCCACCAATTATTTTCTGGACATCTCCAATATGACTATAATTGTTTGAGTGGAATATAAGAAAAGCAAAACAACACAAAATACTGAGACTTTCTGTCGGCAAGCAGCTAGTCACCTTAGCCTCTTGCCACATGAGTTCGAGTCTTGGTGGGGTGAAAAACTTCCATAGAAGGTTTTCCAGCTGACTTGCAGAGTAATGGTGGATATCTCCAGACTTAAGTCTGGTATTTTCTTCAAAAATGTCCATGTGATTCAAATAAAAATCATGTCAAAAAGGAAAATACTAATACCGTAATAGTTAAGAGCTTTAAATATTAGGGACAAGAGTTAGTTCAGATGCTGGGATGCAAACATGAAAGATTGGATGCCAAGAGATAACTTAGTGAACCTAAACATGGCAAAAATTGGATTCAAACAAACATAAAAGAAACAAGTGGTCGCAAATAGGAAAGCAGCATGTTACCACCTGCATAATCAGACAAAAATGCATGAAATGTATGCTTCTGAATATAAAAGTTGGAGTATGGCATAAGAAGAGGACCCAAACCATAGTGGCATATTTAACACAATGTATTGGTCAACATATAGTTTGAACATTTGACCAAAAAAAAACATCAAAATTAATTTTAGTTACATACATTTGTCCATGTTGCTTTGTGTGTATCATTTTTATTTTAAAATCATTTGTCATTAATAAATGCTGTTTACTATGCTTTTTGTCTAAATAACATTTCAAATGGTCCATATACCTTATCTCACTACAGTATACCGATATGCAAATAAATTTTATTTACAAGTAACAACTACAGCTTAAGACCTTAGGTACAAAGTAATACATGTGTGTATTAAACATTTTTCATTAGTTTAAAAAATCTTTGCACTTTGATAAATTTGATAGTAGTTTCATTTGCTTCAACAAAACAAGAACAAGAGCCATGGGGAGGAGAAAGTTAGTTAAAGTAGACACATAACACCTACCATCCAGTCATTAGTATATACAGTGCAAAAACAACCAATACCTAGGGAATAAGAAAAGAATATTGCAATATATTTGTAAGATTAGGAACCCTGACTGTAAATTTGTGTATCTTGCATGAGTGTTGGATAAATCCCTGATGTATACGAAAAAACAGAACAAATTGAAACAGCAGCTTCTAGAGCAATATCTAGGTGTTGTTTAGATTCTTGACTGGTTTACTCAATAAAAACTAATTAGTTTTTTCATCAAAATTTTATTGTATTTTTACTGTTGCTTGAACAATTTAAAAAAAATCAGAATCCTGTTTTGTATAATTCAGTGTGTTGGTTTAGTTTCATGTCTGATGACTCATCTAATTTATCATAATATTTGAATAGTTTGAAATAACAGTCCAGAGATTGTGTAATTTTACTCAATTAAGGCTTGTCTAAAAGTTTAGCATTTATTACTGCAAAAACTGAAAAATATTTGTTATTATTGTTTTAATTAATGCATTTCATGAATTTATCTCATGACCTCAAATGTGTCTGATTTGTTTTTGCTTTTGAAATACATTGCTGCGACCAATGATGATCATTATAGTGACTTCCAGCTATTTATATATGGTGGAGGAAGACCCCAGACAAATGTCTGGGTAGAACCACCAGTGCTCCGCAGATCAGCTGGAAGACCTTCCCACATTAAGTCCTTCACCCCAATTGGGATTGAACCCATGTGGTGAGAGGCTAAGCAGTCAGAGGAGTTACAAATCGGCGACTCTACCACTTCGCCACAGGTGCCCCTGTGTCTTGTTCGTTTCAGGTTGTCCATTATCAGTATGTACGAAGCATGCTTTAGCACTTATAGTCATATATGCCTAGATAACTTTTTTGTAAGATATTTAAAATTTTGGAGCATGTTCAGATAACTTGTATTTTATCTAAAATCAAATGAGATATCAATATGTCATTAATTTAAAGGTAAATAAAAAATATGAAATTATTTAATTAAATGCCTAAGACTAGAATTAATTTACATTAAACAAGACCATGACTATGACACAGCTTTACTGTTTAAAGTTTTATTTTATTTTTAATAGAGTAAGACAAAGACAGGCCTATAAATATTTGAAAGCAACACACTGTTGTTAATGCTTTCATCACAGCGCAATTTTTCAGTAGACCAACCCCTAAGCAGAAGTTTAATTTAGCCAACATGCTTGTAAGATGTTCTTGTAGGATAAGCTAGAATTTATTATCATGCCATTAAGCTCTAATATCTACAATTAACAGCAAAATAAAAGCATAAATATAGACACAAGCCTTCTAATTCTACCGTGAATAGTTACATTTTCACAAATTCTATATTCAGTTGAAGTGCATTTCTCTGGACTAAAGTGCATATGATTTAAAGATGTTGTTCTGAAAACGTATGCATTGCCTTTTACAGGTCTATACCATTAAAGGAATATGGCCATTTAAGTGAAAACTGAACACTGAAGTATACATAAAAAAATGTAATAAGGCCTTTTTGCCACCAACCCTGAAAATATTATGTTTAAGAAATTTTAATTCCTAAAAAAATGGTTGTGTCATTATCAAGAAAACCAAACGACTTTAATTACTTGTTAATCACTTATACAATTTTATACTGAAAGTAAGATGTCTCAATACCACATAAAAAATTGTCAATCAGACCAGGTAGCACACTCGCTAGAGTATCCGCTCCAGTAATGCGAGTCCCCGGGTTTGATCTTGGGCCTTGACATATCAAAGTTGTTTAAAGTGGAAGTGACTTAGCTGGGCCTTGACATATCAAAGTTGTTTAAAGTGGTAGTGACTTAGCTCCTTGCTCCTCAAACAACTATCTGGTCCAGTGTTAGGATAATGTGACTGGTTGTGGTATCATGCCAGGTGTTTATGGCATGCTATGCACTGTGAAGGCAATGCTATATCTGCTTTAAATGACACCGTCTCAAAATAAATGAAATACTGAAGGTGGGACACAAAGACCAATTAACAAAAAATTGTCAAATTAATGGCATATTTTACTGATAAGTTTTAGTAATCTAAGTAATGTCTGCTAACTGTAGACTGATGTCTTAAAAAATAAGAATGATGCCTAGCCTTTTTTAAGACCATAGCCCTAAACAAAAAAAGGGAGACATTAGGCATACATCTCCCTTGAACTGATTTAAAGGCCTGCTAGGTGGAGCTATCAGCAAGTAGGTCCATCCGCCATTTTGACTGTAATATTTGTAAACATGATTAAATACAAAGCAAATCTTAACAGCAAACAAAGGTGACACTGCCAGAGTTCAGATCGTTATCGCTAGTTCACAAATGGACGTATACCATTTGCTAACCATGTTTTTCAATAGGCCTTCCTCTCTACAAACATCCAATGCTAGGCACTTCTTTTAAAGTATCACTTATCAATTAAATTTTATCACTAATTTAGAGATATAACATTGGCAACAGCATTGATTGATGAAGTCTGAGGCTGTCAACATGATGGACCTACTTACTATAGCACCCTCTATAGTTAACTATTGGGCATATTACTTAATGAGGTTCATTAATAATTAAGTTGGCTTAATTATAAATAAAAAATAATGATCTTTGATTAAGTGCACGCCTGTGTTACATGACCAGTCAAGAAACTATACAATAAATTAGTGGATCTATAAATGTAGTATGATTCAACCAATCAAAATGCACATCTTATTAATTGATCATGCCAACCCAGGGTTTTTTGCTCTGTCTTACTTTTTTGATATGTCATTTTCATCTTTGAACTGGATGCTGAAAAAAGAAGTCACCACAACATATAATATATTCTCCACCTGAACAAAGGCTCCCTGAAAAAAAGAAGTCCATGTTTCCTTCTAAGTAACTTTGGTTTTATTTTCATGTCCAAGTGATTCTTTTTGAATGTTCAAGCATGAAGGCTATATAAAAAATATCAAGCAACTTTACTTAATTTGAATAGATACCACTAGCTGACATTATTTAAAAATAAAAAGATTTCTAACAAAATATTCTAAGGAAAGGTATAAGGACAGATAACAAAGGAACAAAAATAACTTACTTTTGAGACTTAATTCGTATTTGTTAAAAAGCCCACTATGTCAAAATCATATCAATACAAGCAAGGTTGAAAAAATAAATAATTCTTACAACAAATTTATTTATGTTCCTATTGCTCGTAAATATTGCAACCCTTACAGTCGATGCTATCATTTTTAAGTTATTGAAAATTCTAAGAATGACTGAAATTAATCGCAGTATGGTTCCAACTTTCACCAATGGCGAGCTTTTGCGACAAGACAAGGTCCGGAAACTTACCTCACAATGGTAACAGTCTACATGGTAATTTTTCTCCATGGAAACAACTCTTACAGTCTCCTCTGTACCCTGAAGTGATGCAAAAAAGATACTGGATAAGTTGATGGCAAAAAATCACTTAAAATAAAATACATAATAAATGAATGAAATATGGGTGTAATCTTATTGAATTGAAATATGGTGAAAAAGTAATCTTCACAATAGAAATATGTGTAGAATGTTATGGTTATCTGTCATATGGTGTACTCAATGGCAACATCTATGAAAATATTGTGCAATCAACAATATGGAAAAATTACTTAATTCAAAATTTGGAAATATGGTGAAATGTATAGACGTGTATGGAAATATTGCATCATTTATATCATGTAAATAATGTGCCATAAATATGATAGATGATCTAATCTATATGAAAAAATGGTGTAGTCTACCACATGCCAATATAATGACATCTTTCTTTAAATAATCATAGAAATTATTGATGCACTCTTTAATATGGAAACATGGTATAATTTCAAAAAATAAAAACAAAGTGTACAGTAATCTATATAAATATATGGTGTGAGCTAAATGACTAAATAAATAATGTAGAAATATGGTGTAACTATTGGCTTGTTCCATAATATAGTAGTATGGCGTGTCTCATGACCTATTCTATAATACAGAAATATGGTGCAACTAATGGCTTAATGTATAATACAGAAATATAGTGTAACCAATAGTTTAATCTATAATACAGAAATATGGTGTAACCAATGGTTTAATCTATAATACAGAAATATGGTGTAACTAATTACTTAATCTATAATACAGAAATATGGTGTAACCAATGACTTAATCTATAAACCAGAAATATGGTGCAACTAATGGCTTAATGTGTAATAGAGAAATATGGTGTAACCAATGGCCTAATCTATAATACAGAAATATGGTGTAACCAATGGTTAAATGTGTAATATAGAAATATCGTGTAACAAATGGCTCAATCCATAATACAAAAATATAGTGTAACCAATGGCTTAATCTATAATACAGAAATATGGTGTAACTAATCTATAATAAATATGGCAATACGATGTAATCAAAATTATACAGTTTAATAAACAATATGGTTAAAGTAGTGGACGAATCAATGGAAAGTGAATTCATTCAAGTTTAGTTGTTATACCTCGACAGGAGTTATTGCCTGACCACACGCAGCACACTTGGGAGCGAACACCCTGAAATGTTAGCCATTGCCAATTAGTAAGTTGGTGCAAAAACGTTATAAAACAACCTCATTTACATAAACAGTTACTTAAGTGTTGCATCAAAGTTGTGCCTTCATAAACATAAATAATTACCATAGTGGTGCTACAAAAAACTGCCATTTGACAGTGCTTTTCTATATGAATCACAAATTACATTAATAAAATACTACACATCCTGTAATTCTCATCTCAACCTAATATTGCCATTACTCAATGAAATTATAACAAGGAGACAATCCAAACGAGTACCAATAACAAAGGGTTTCCCCATTTCTGGACTTCTCACCAAAGAATAACCTAACAGTAGCCATCTTTACAATTAATCTTTGCATTAAGTTTGTCTATATAGGCATAATTTGCAGTATCACTTTTTTTGTTATAATGGCAACATCCAGCTATTTTTGTGCTGTATGTTGCTCAATATGAGTAAACGTGACCACCACTGTTGCACCATAGGTAAGCTAGACTACCTTCTCACATGAATATTTTTATCCTAAACTATCCTCAAATCAAAGTCGTACGTGAAAAGAGGGCTTTTATGGTGGAAACTGTATCTAATAAAGGCCCAGTATTCACCAACCAATCTTTAATTAGAATTTGCCAAATCATATTTTTAGAGCACAATACTTCTGCAGTATTGCCAATCCAATATCTGAAATTTTACATGACTTTTTGACTGTCCCAGTGAAAGTTGACAATCACATAAGGGCAAGTTTTTGTTATGCTCATATATCAATGGTGACTGGAGTCCAAGTCATGAATGGTAAGGGGGGAAGTTGACTATCACATAAGGGCAAGTTTTTGTTATGCTCATATATCAATGGTGACTGGAGTCCAAGTCATGAATGGTAAGGGGGCAGCAGTGGTCTAGTGGCTAAGATTGTGGATTCCAAGATCAGAGAGTTCTGTTTTCAAACCCTAAAACCAACCTTGCAATATTTGTCCTTGAGCAATTCAAATTTCTGCACATTGTTGCAGGTAATGATTACATGGGCATTGGTTCTACCCAGGAAGTGGGCAGTCAAGAGGGATTAATATAAGTTGAAAAAGTTGCTTCCCAATCGACTATAAATAGATTTAAACTGAGTGGTGAATACAGGCCTTAGTGTTGAAAGGCTAATAATATATTATTTATATATAGATCAGCCACTGTTACATGTAGAAATTGTTTTGTCTTGGTGATTTTTCTATATAATTTACAAATTATATGAGTCATACAAAGATATGCAATTATCATTTCCAACAATATCTGTTGTCTTTGACAGGACAGATTCCAGATGCAACAGTTTGTTTCCTTTTAAAAGTGGTAAGTCAATATGAGCTAGTGTTTTAAAAATTATTTTTGTAAATGCTAGGACAATGTTTTAGTGATAGTTATATACATACATATCTGTGATATTAGACACAAAACACTGAACACTGCCGTATAAAATCACACTGACTGGATATTATGTTTACATGTTTTACAGTTTAAATACCGGATTCATTTACACTGAAAAAATGTCTTAAAATGTTCACCAAATATATATAATACATTTTTCTTATTCTAAATTTTCAACTAAAAGATTTTTCTTTTATTTATATTTTTTTTTTGTATTTTTGTTTTTTTGTATTCAGCTTCTACATTAAATATTTACAAAAATTATCTTGACAACATCCATAAATAAATAAAATCAGCTATCATAAGCTTACTATCAATTTAATAATATTACATTTTTTTTTCATCTCACAAACAAACACAAATCCTTTTACCTTTGTTATATTACACTAAGTTAAATAAGAGAGTTTAACACTTTAGCCCCAGATCCAAACCGCTGTAAAGTTGACCTACCTATGGAAATCTGCTACACAATACACTTTATTATCATAATCGACAGTGAAGGGTACCCCATCCAAACATTCATTGCACATACAGCATCGGAAACACCCAGGATGATACGACTTGCCCATGGCCTGAAGAATCTGAAACAAACACCCTTGGATTTTATTGGTTTGTTGGTTGTGAAAAACATTGCAGCAGCAGAATTTTTGTCCATATAGCCACATTGAGATAATGCTTGTTACAACTTATGGTACAATACTGTTTTAAAGGTGGTATCTGACAGTTTGGACCAAAATATTTTTATTAAACATTATAATAAACCATTGTTATCTGAGCATATCTTGCAAAATGCTGCTTATTGATGCCCTACACCTGTCTGAAAGTCTGAAAAGTGAACCATACCATCACAATCGTCATTTCAAACATGTATTTCCTATCTGAGCCACACTGCCCAGTGAGCTGTTTTTTAAACTAAGAAAACTGCATGACCACTTCCGTTTTAGCTCATCAATGTCATCCGCTGTGACGTCAATGTCTAATTTAAGCAGGAATCCCAATCGTTTTTATTTATAGATTTGGAAAGAATGAAAATTTAAGTGTTTGATTAATGAATTTAACTGGCTTAAAATTGAGATACTCTTGAAAATCGTCAAAGCTTAGACTAAAGTATGATTTTTCTGCAGAAATTAACAGAGGTTAGATATTGTTACTTATGTTAGATATAGACAAACAGTTGGATACCACCTTTAAAAGCACATGCACATTACAGGTCAGCCAAAAGATGGCTTACTCCTAGGTTTTTTTTTACCCAAACCAAGATTTGAACCCACACAGAAAAAAATATAAAAATAAAAAAATAATTTAGTTTTTTACTGTGTCAAGATACTTTTATATAACACAGGCAATTATCTGAAGCATTTGAGCTTTATTGTTTTTTATACAGTCATTACAACCTGGACTGTATAAATAAGCACTTAACTTCATCACAGTGCTTTACATGACAATGGTGATATAAATGGGACTTTTGATGTTGTTGATACTTGTTGATTTGATTATCACAATGTCAACATAAAAGTATACAATACTTCCAAATGAAGAACCATTGATGCCAAGTAATCCAAATTTAGAGGACTAATTTGCACGTAAGGAGTACTGAATGGACACTATTATACATGTGAACTTTCCTGCTTTTGGAGGGAGACTCCCTCTTTTAAGGTTCGAAATTATTTGAAAATAAGGGGTGTTTTACACACTGTCAGAAATCTCCCTATTTGGGAACAGATAATTTCCTTCGTTTTTTTTTTATAGAAATAACAAATCTCCCCCTTTGCAAGTGAAAATCTCCCACTTTGGCCTCAGAAAAAGTTCACATATAATTATGCACTATTCACAAGAATGCTTCTCCTTTATCAGATTAAATTCTGGATCTTTGACTATCACCAAAAATATTGGCAGATCAACTCACCATGTCCATTATAAGATGACCACAAACAATACACTTTTCTGCAGTCTGCTGGAACCCTGAATACTGAAATATAGAAGCCATGACAAAATATAATTATGACAATCTCGACAAATAACAAACAATAACAAAAATTAAAACAGTAGTATTTGGAAAATCAACATCAATGATAAATACTGTGAAAGCATTTTATTTCGTGGGGCAGAAATTTCGTTGTTTGAAGAGGACGGGCAAATTCGTGGGTACTTGCTTTCGTGGATTGCCCTACCCACGAAAATAAAAAAAATACCTTTGATCTTTGACAGATGCGAAACTGATGCCTAACACTGAAACAGGGTCAATTGCGAAACTACGGAATAGCGAGTGACTCTGCCTATTGTCTTACATCACGCCTGGTGATATTGATCCACGGCAGCCGGTCAATGTTTTCACAGCCGAGTCTCATCAGACGACTTTTATGACACCTGTCAATTAGCGTGTCATTTAAGGAATTATATTCATAAAGATGTTAGGGGCGCGGGTTCTTTTAATGGTCTATCTAATTTAACAAAGCCATTGACTGTCAATTAACGCCAATTAGCGTACTATGCAAACTGACACAAAACAGACCCTTGAGTAAACACCCTACACGTATAAAGTTTATAGTGCTTGTGTATATATTACAGTATAAAATTACTTGGCATAGATCGTTTTTTATGATTAAATGGCTTATGTTCGTAAACATGTTTTATCGTTCTATGTCAATACAATGCAAATAAAGTGTGGTGAAATCGTCCGTTTGTTTGAGCTTTATGTCCTGTTTAGTAAAAATATGTTGACATGATTTACAAGTAAATCTAGCATTCGAAAGTCTAATCGAGGGGATTTTATATCGTTGGTACTTAAATTCATGGATTGACTTGCCCACGAATTCCACGAAATTAAATGCCCCACGAAATAAAATGCTTTCACAGTATATAGAGTCATGACACCCAGAATCAATGGTCTGCCTTGTTTTTGAAATACATGGCAGGACCAGTTCTGATCATTATAGCAAAGTCCAGCTATTTTAGGGGAGTAAGACCCAAACAAATGTCTGGGTAGAAACACCAGTGCACCGCAGGTCAGCTGGAAGACCCTCCCACATTAAGTCCATTGTCCGGAATGGGACTCGATCCCTCGCGATAAAAGGCTATGCAGTCAGAAATGTTACAAGTCAGCTACCACTATGCTACAGGCGCCTCTCTACAATCAAACACTTAATAATATTGTATTCTAACTCAAACTGATACAAAGAGCAATGCAGCATTTCCAATAATAGTGACAGTGGATTCTGAATCCACCACAGGGCTCCTACTCTCATTTGATTGTACAGTAATTCCAGTTATCTCCCTTACACCAGAACTGTGAACTCTTTATTCTTATTGTGCCACATTTGTTAGTTTTGTCTTTTGTTTTGTTTTGTTTACATCATATGAGCACGATTATAGTCAACCACCCAGTTAATTATTTGTGAGGGAAGTCCCCTGACAAATGTCTGGGTAGATCCACTGGCACATTAAAGGTAAGCTGGAAGACCTCACCAACATGACATTTCTTGCCTGGACTGGGACACTATTCCATACAGTGAGGGGCTGAGAAGTTATAACCCTAAGACCATAACCCCTCAGAAAAGGTGTGCCCTTGTTTTGTATTTTAAATAAATTGCATCAATAGATGAAGTGATGTCATAGGCACTGATAAGACAGTTTAAAGCAGACACCTTTAAAGGCAGAAGCTGGTGCAGGCCAAAATCTGGAAATATGTGCTGTATTAAACTCACCACTGTTTTTATTTTTCAGTCTATTTTACTGAACTTTATATAAAATTTAATAGCTTTTGTATAAAGTATTTTAAATATCAAAACTATATTTTTATACAAAAAATACCCCCCCAAAAGATACACTGTTTATTTTGTTTTAGGATGAGCCAATAATATTATTTATTTCTGTGTATTAATTCTTTGTGCATTTATCAATTTTAAAAATATTCCATTCTAAAAATTCAAGAGCTTTCCAATGGTGTACAGCTTTTAATTTTTGGGCCACAAATGAAGAAATTACAAGATATTTTTTTTTACACTATCGTACAATTCATCTGATAATCCCTTGAAGTTACCATCAAAGATGGCTACCAAGATAAGGGATCTTCACTGAACTATCAATATACTTATGGTTATTATAGCAACATCCAGCTATTTGGTGGCAGAAAACTCGAAGCAAATATCTGGGTAGAACCACTGGCACACTGCAGGTCAGCTAGAAGACCTTCCCACATCAAGTCCTTCATCCTGACAGGGATTCAAACCCCTGCATGGACAGGCTAAGCAGTGAAAGGAGTTACAAGTCAGTGACTCTACCCCTTGGCCAACTTATGCTATTTAAGTTATCTGCAAACAACTTCTTACAAAGATAACTCATCAGCAAATAGTTAAGCTTCTGATCTGGAATCATGCTCTATGTGCTGACAGCTTAGTTCAATGCTGGTTAAGAGACAGGAAGATGAAAATCAAAATCTGAATACAAACCAATGATCAGAATCAATAGAAAACAGGAGGGAACACCTGTAAACGACGTACAGGTACAAACAGGCATATAAGGAAACCATTAAACCTCTCAAAACGTTGTTTGATTTACTTGAATGAGTCATGCAACAGATATGTTATGCAAAAAGAACCTTCTCAAAGAATATGGCAGAAATTCAACACCTGACCATCTATATACAACAGGCACTCATGTTTTGTGGCTTTAAGAACGAGACAGGTTGAACAAATTATAAATCTTATTTTGTACCTCAAGTGACAATGAATAAATGTCCTGGTATTTAAAAAAAAAAAACTTTAGACAGGTAAATTACAATTTATGACAGACAAAAATGATGAAAGTTGGACACAAATACAAATTTTTATCGAGGCTTCAACAAAAAATGCAGTTTTATTGTATAAAATGTTCATATTATTTATGTATATATTATAAAATGTACATTTATTTTTCTCTACACTTATTACTGACATTTGCATGTATGGTGTTAACTAAGCAATAACTTTATTCAACTGACTACCAAATTAACAAATTTCACTATTTTGTTTGAAAATGTTGTCCAAAATGTATTTGTCAGATTTTTTACATCAAAAGACATTAAAGCCTATAGAACTATGAAAGCCCATAAAGTGTATTAAGACCATCTTTGGCTGGCTGGCCAAATAACTATGAAATAAGCTGGATGTACGAGCAAGCATTAGGCTATGTACATGGTTGAACAAACAAAGGCTTTTTTGGAATTTGGACTTTGTCCTTGATTTTTCAAGTGCTATTGTCGAACTAGTGAAACAATAAAGATTGCCTGTTATCTAATTAGACTTTTATTTGCTTGAATGGATTTAATTTCCTACTAACTTATTTTTGGTTATCAGAAGATTGTATGCAGATACAGTGCTGCCTTCACTGGGATAGCACATCATGAAAACTAGACATGATGCCACACTCAGCCATTTTATTTCGACACAGGTCAGCCATGACATAAACTAGCTTTCTAAGCTTTGTAAGACAACGAGAGATAACCACTTTGTCTAGGTTGGGGATCAAACCCACATGAACCAAACAAAGCCAATTTGTAACTCCTCTGACTACTTAACCTCTCACCACATGGGGAATGAGTCCCATTTTGGGGCGAAAGGACTTAATGTGAGGTCTTCCAGCTGACTTGCGGTGTGGCAGTGGTTCTACCCAGACATGTGTCTGGGGTCTTCCTCCACCAAAAAGCTAGGCATTGCTATAATGATCATAAATGGTGGCTGCATTGTTTTCCAAAAACAAAAACAAAACAAACCTGTGACTGACTATTTACCTGATACTAAGATTTGGTTTTATAAAAATCATGCCAGGAGTGGTATCCTTAAGGAAATGTAGCTATTAATTCTTATTTAAACTATGACATTAAATTGAAAAATACTTTTATTAAATGGTTTTATGAATGAAACTTAGGAAGTTAGCCTAAGGAAATATCTTACGATTTATGGTAATTTCTTGAGTACTCACAATATAATGCTTGGTTGAAAATTGGCTTGATATTATGACATTTGATGCTGTTTTTGTATTCTATTGATCATATTGGCAACATCCAGCTAATTATTGGTGGAGAAAACCCCCAGATTTATGTCTGGATAGAGCCACCAGTGCATCGCAGATTGGCTGAAAAACCTCCCCCAAGGAAAGTAACTGGCTTGACTGGGACTGGGACTGGGACTGGGACTGGGACCAATGCGGTTCGGGGATAAGGAGTTACAATTCGGCAACTCAAACTGTTAGGCCACTGGCGACCCATATTTTAATGCTGAAAATCCGTTTGACTACACATAACACTGGCCTTTTAACATAGTTTCATATGGTACTTGTCCCAGGGGTAGAATCCCCCACTTATAACTTGATTTCTTGGCTCCTTAGCATGTGGGCCCTGATCAGAGTGTTAACTTTCATGTGCAGCGATCTTCAAGCTGAACTGCAGTGCACTGGTGAAACTTCTCAGACATTTGCCTCCCTTGGTCAATAATAGCTGGACAGAGCTATAGTTATCATAACTGCAATGTATTGACAAAAAAACAACAACATGTAACTTACCAAATAGTCCTCTTCGCAGTACACCTTCCCATGTACATTGTAAAACGCCTTTCCTCGCAACGTCCGACCTGTGGAATAAAGTAAATTTGTTCATGGATTATGAAAGACAACACAAACTGACATGTGTAATGATCAACAAACAAGCCTGAATAATGACAAGATTTGTTTTATTATCATCACAAATGGATTGTAGTAAGTTAGTATTTTTTTTAATGTTGGATAAATCGTTATTTTAAGTCTTAAATCACAAGGCAGACCAAAGAAGACATAGCAGCATACAATCCAAAAATAAGACTGGCTTCATTTCAACCAAGTAGATACTGAAAGGCTTGTTTGTTTGCTTTGCATAACATTGCAGCTACAAAATTATTGTCAAACTGGCAACACCCATGTGTATTTGTTTAATAGTGCCATACAATTGTCTACACATACTGCAAGAAAGTGTTCATAGACTAATTTAGCCACTGAACAAGACATAAAACTGGATAATTACTAAACGGGGAGCTATGCATCAACTTTAAAGCAACAGATGAATGGGCTAAACGTGTTAACAGACGACAGTTAAATGTCTAACTGATTCAAGTGCGAACAATCACCATTTGTTTGAGTCTTTGCCACTAATTGGCAAAAACCTATTTGTTAAATAACGTTCTCCTATTATCCATTCCGAAACACTTTCAAGTTATACAGAAAACAATTTGCCCCCAGGATTGTACAAAAGTGTCAATGTTATAAAGATTGGTCTGTAATTATGTTCTGAAAGAAAAGGTACTATTCAAAACAAATGGGTTATAGTATTATTAAATCAACAGCAACTTTTTTTAAACTAACTAAAATTGGAATTTGGATGTTATCAACCTAAACAGTTAAAATATTTATTTGTTGTGGATATAGATTAATGCATATTTTTTTTAACTAGCAGAAAAATAAACTTAGAACCTAGCTTCCTTGAAAGTAAGGCAAATTCTTTTCTTTTTTAAGATAAAGGAATGTATATTATTTGCAGTCAGTATAGACTATATTTTAAATGTGTGTTGTTGTTTTTTAATATAATACTAAGATTTTATTAAAGAGAGCAATATTAGCAAATATTAGCAAACCTAACATCATTTGTTTAATGTTTATTGTTCTCCGTATAGTAACTAAGAAATCTGTATTAACAGTCCAATTGGTAAAAAACACAATCGAATTAACTATTGTAACCAAAAATGTCCCTAAGGGTCAGTGTCTAACACTGCTGGCATGGGCAGATAGATCGCAATAAACCCTGACCTGCTACCGTTTTAGTAACCTTTACTTATTTTGCTTGTTTTCTTACAACTATTAGGACAAGTAACTAAAAGTATCGCCTGCGACTTGGCAGCAAATAATACTGATCCTGATCAGATGACAACTCCTGCTGGATCTACACTATCTGATTAGGCCTAATCAAGATGCGATTAGTAGGCTAAAAAGTTAATGTCCAGTGGTGGGCATTGGGAGGACAAGGCGACCAATTAGTGGGTCTGATCAGCAACGCCATCTAGGGCACCATTCAGGGCACGTCTCTTATGGAATGTCGACAATGTGTGGAATGTCTGACATTCTAGAATTCTTTACAGGGCTGTCATTTAAGTCATTCAATATCACTCGGATTGCCAATATGAGTCAAAAATTCCAATACAGTGGAGTTCTGAATGTAGAGCTAGGACCCCTGCCTCAAAGCATGAATTGCTTAGACTTAGGCAAATAGGGTCGATCCAGATTAGTTGGCTGATGGTAGCTGTCTTGTCAGGATTTACCGTATCTGATGTTCAGTCTTTATCAGTACACCCTTCTTATCTAACTGCATAAAATTATGACTAAAAATGGTAAATTGGTCATTAAAAATGTATCTCATGATGAAGGCCAGTCATTGTGGTTTAGACTACAATAAATTGTGTATGACCAACAAAAAAAGGCATGGATTGTTGAAATATTAAAATTTTACCAAGTAATATATGTGAATAGAGGATTTATAATTATGCTTAGTGTTTTCAAAAGAATATTCAATTTTGGGGTTTTAACAGAGTTACATGTAGTTCATGTTTTAACCTGTTTTAAAAGTGTTTTGAAAAAAATATTCAATTTGTAGGGTTTTAACAGTTATAAATGTTTTATGTTTTAATGTCTTCCTATAAATTATAATGTATAAAATGTAATACAGTAAGTGCAAGCTGAAAACTTTGAAATGAATAAAATGTGGATTGTGAATCAGGTGAAACCTAAAAAAACTATCTTAATGAGATTAAGAAAAGTACAACAATACATTATACATAAATAAATATATGTGAAATTACAAGGACCCTATGCACCTAAACTACAAGAATAAAATCTACGGCATTTCAGTACAATATCACCAGGCTATTACAAACAGAAGGACAATCATTCAATAACAAATGATAAAAGCTTACAACCAACCACAGTACTTTTGAAAAGATTAATAACTAGGTAGGAATGCACATTTACAAACCGCCAATTGAAGGAACATGATAAAAATAAGTTTGATTGCGTCAGCGAGTGATTTAGACACATACCTGTGATCATAATCACCCAGCTGACTGACTAAATAGGGGAGAATACCCACCCACATTTAAAGGTGGCATCTTACAATTTGCATATATCAAATGTATATAACAATATCTTCTCATGGTATGTGGGAATTTATGTATAATTTTTGCATAAACTTATACTTTAGTCTAAGTTCAGATGATTTTGAACACTGCCTATATTGTAAGACAGTATAAATTGCAAAAAAATCATTCAAATTTTCACTCTTTCCAAATCTATAAATAAGCACAACAGTGGTCACTGCTAAAAATAGATACCGACGACAGTGTGGACTACCTGGATGACAAAATTACGTGATTTCAAAAGTAAGTTGTCACAATGTTTTCATTGTTTAAAAATAGCCATCTCTGTAGCATGGCTCAGATAGGAAATACCTGTTTGCAATGATGAGTGGGTATTTATGCTTCACTGTTCACACAGATCTAGGACATCAATGAGCAGCATTTTGCAGGACCTATTCATGTAACAATAACTACTTTGGTTTATGAGAATAAAATATTTGGTCCAAACTGACAGACATCACCCTTAATTTGGAGCTGCACTAAATGCTTATTTTGCAGCTTTTGTCCATTCTTCATCATCCCCAAAAATCATTATCATGACCATAATCATAATAGCCATCATCATCATCATCATCATCATCACCACCACCAGCAACAATTTAGTGTGTTGTTTCCAGTACTTTTTTTATATAAAATAATTCCACCTCTTTCTGTAGAATCCCCTAACATTGGTGAATGTCTAAAGAATGCATTTGAACCTGGGTAGAACAGGTGAAAAAAAAACCCTCAAACAGGTGGAAACTGATTAAATTGACAACGGAAAGTCCATTCATGTCTTCAAGCTCACAGCTAATGACTGTGAGATTTACGTCAACATTTCCAATGCATAGCTATGTGCAATAAAGTCTTCTTTTTTCAATCTCACAGATTTCCAAGTTGTGCATTCAAAAATGAGATACTTGCTTTTATATGCTTAAAACATCTTCCTTTCTAAATCTTTTCTTTTAAATATCACTCAATCATTCAATGGATAGAAAATGAACAGCTCTTTTCATCTATTGATGAGTGATGTTGTTTAATCAACATAGCCTAATGGTGTAATTTGTTAGTGTCTTGGCGTTTACTGTGGTTATTAAGAAGCTCAAATTCATTTAGTGTCATCTTTCCTATTATGAAACCATTGATGTTTGTCCATCAGGAATAACTGTTTGCAGCATGAGTCAAAATGAATTTCATCTGCTTTATGCATGCAGTTATTTTCATTAGGTGAAGAAAATTCTTTGAGATATGACAAATCTATTACTGAAGTGATGATTATGACTTATCTACCGCTCCCCTAATATTATTAACTGTAAATGTTTTTCTTCAGCCTCTTTTCAGACTATGGATTTGTCCCTATCTTACAGGGAGGGGGGGGGGGGGAGCATTTAGTGTCAAGGACTTATATCTAACCAAGAATAAAACCTTCATTTTGAGGGCTGAGGAGTTCCAAGTCAGTGACTCTAACAAGTGGCCCCCAGCCCCCCCCCCCCCCCCCCCCACACACACACATCATTTTTATATTTTTATCTACAACAGAACACAAAAGAAAAATATATTTTGTCTGATGCTATTCTAAATCCATTATTATGTTTATGATATCATTGCACAAAAGCTCTTCACCTTAAATAATCATATAATTAAATTTAAAAAAAAACAACAACACCAATGTCAAAGACTTTTTTGAAAATATTAATAAATATGGTCCCAGTTCAATACATAAAGAGAAAGAAAAACTGGTTTCTTTAATTTTCACTCTTTAATAGAAATAGAAACTATAGTTAACTTTTACATTAAGAAAAACAAATGTATGCAAACTAACAAACCTGAACAAAGTTCACTTGTGCTAGGCACTTAAGTAATCTGCGGTTTTCAAGACAAGGGTTTTCGAAGTGTTCAAGTATTTTAATCCCTAACCTTAGACAAATACAAGTACATGGGGGAACTATTTTCTCGACCTAATCACTACTTCCCTACTCTTCAATCCTGGCTACCTTCAAGGGCCATTTAGAGGTCAGGTGGCTGAAAAGCTCTTGATAAGTTGGAGTAAATTTTTATTTTTCATGTGGAACTTGATCAAACTTTCAACCAAACCACATGTTGTGAGGCTTGATGTTTTCTTTTTAAAAATACACCACAACAACCATTTATGATCATTATAGCGACGTCCAAATATTTTTGTGGAAGAAGACCCCAGACAAATGTCTACATAGACCCACAGCTAAAAGCAGTTAAAAGACCTTTCCACATAAAGTCTATATGGGACTCAAACCCATGTGCAGTGACTGGCAAAACAGTCAGAGGAGTTACAAGTTGGCCATAGCGTGAGTACTCATTTATATAGTAAATGAAACACAATTCTAATGAGTTCTAGTGATAAAGAGGGAAAGGTAAATAAATGATTCATCAGAAATTTTTACCTTTATATAGAGCTCTCATTTATTAAAAGTCAGAAGACAGTCATGTTTATTTTAAAGGGGTTATGGGCTACTCAAATTGTTTTAACACAGAAATATGAGTGTGAATCAGCAGATCTATGCATTAGGTTTGCTTCAGCCTTACTTTCTACCTTATAGCAATTATAAGAGCATACAGGATATGGGCTTATGTAGTCATTCTGCTTATTATGTTTGCTTTGTGGTGCCAAGTACAACCACAACAACAAATCATTACACCCTTGGTAGCAGGAATTTCTTGGCTTTCCTTGACCCTTTCATTTATGTCACAAAGGGCATTGCCAGCTGTCTTTGCCAGATCATGCAACCATCATTCCACCATCTTTGTTTTCAGCCCCACATTCCTCCCACCTCCCCTCTTCATCCTCCCATCACACTCAGCCAGTCTCCGACTTCTCAAGGCAGCCATGGATGCTTAGATTAATAATCATTAACAAGAGGAGACTCATAAACCCTACCCACACTTGTTTACAGGTAGCCTGGCTTCTGTACCTTATGAGACGAGCATTAACCCTTAACTTGCTCCATTAGTTACCATTTTCCTGCTACATCTTGTTAAACACGCACATTAAATTCTTATTTTTTGCTTTTATATTTGTGATTACATTACATTTAACAAATAATATACAACTGTTAATAGAGACTAAGCAGCAAATAGTGTAGAACATGATTAGACTGCTCCCAGATTGAAGCTGGCTGATCTGGATTGATACTACTTGCATAAGCCTTATAAATATGTGGTAAACAGTATAAGGGTCAACAGCTCCTCATAAAACCATGTTTCATAACAGCTACCCCAAAAGCTGTATGTTATAACAGCTACCCAAAAAGCCGTATGTTATAACAGCTCCTCAAAAAGCTGTAAGTTATAACAGCTTGTCAAAAAAAAAAAAATTATTTTGTTTACAACTTTAAATATGGGTAACTAGAGATGTTTCCTAAAGACTTATAAGCAAATTTCCCAGATGTTGTTTATAAATCTCCATGCAAGGAGCTGGCTGATCTGGATCTATACTACTTGCCTGAGCCTGATCAACTTGTACTTAGCAGGCTGAGAGTTACCAAGTAAAGTGGCTTCACTGCCTTGTACCTGCCTGCTACAGAGAGACACTGGTATTTTGACATTCCTAGCCAAGTCCAATAAACCCTTAGCATGCTGAAGTTGTAAATAACCCACAGCGAATTTGTTTATTTGACAACAAGTATATGCTTAAGTAGTAATGTTTATCATTTAGGAAGTTGTCAAAAAGCCTACGTACTGATGAGACAGCTCACAGCAGGAGCTTGATGATCCGGATCTATACAATTTACCTAATCCAGATTAATTCAGACTTAGCAGGATATGAGATAAACCTCTGAGGGATTGAGGGAGATTTTGTAGGATTAGCAATGACATCATGGTGTCAATATGACCTTTGTTTTATTATGATTGTTGCTTTTAGCATTCCCACAACAATGTCATACTTCTACAGAGTTCATCCTCAGCTGCCATTTAATGTGTTGTTTTCATATACAGGGTAACATGTTGTCTTATTGACATTCTTCCACCGATCTCTGTTAAGAACAAGCTCTAGATGGAGACATAGTATCCCTGCATGTCTTGGGAGAATGGTGTGCTAGTTGCAACTGTCTTTCAGGACTGTGAGCAATAGTCTTTCAATCATACAATTTTGTGTCCAATTGAAGCTAAACTTGACAGTTAAAAAGTACAGACTGATGTACCGATGAGCAGATGCTGGTTTTTGTTTGCTTTTGATGTTTTATGTTACATTGCACCAACACAATTATGGTCATATACTTGATGTCAGCTAATGATTAGTGGAGGAAGACCCCAGAGTTATGTCTGAGTAGAACCACAGGCGCATTGCAGGTTAGCTGGAAAACCTCCCCACATGAAGGCTCTCACCCTGACTGGGACTCGAACCCACGCAGTGAGGAGCTGAGGAGTTACAAGTCAACTGCTTGACCACGGGCACCTCCCGGTGAGCGGATGATATGTATTCTGGCTTTTATAAAAATAAAAGATGCTGAATGACTCTGTCTTAAATGTGAAACATAAATCCTACAAGTACAAATACCTCACCAGCTTAATGGTCTCAGGTGCAAATAGCTAAACCCAGTGGACATTTTTACCCTAGTGTGCAGAGACAAAAGACAGTCATGCCCCCAAACTGGACTGCCGCGTATCTTGACACACTAATTCATGTGGCAGGGGCAGAAAGCAGCAGGGTGTGCAGGCTGATTGACTGTCCCGGGATCTCTGTGGATCACAGGGGATCATTAGTTACCTGTCACCCATCAGGGATCTCAGTGCAAGAGTCCAGTGACTCCAGTCTGGAATGCAAATTCCTGACACAACCTTGCACATAGGGATACCAACACACTGGACTGGACAAGAGAACTGGGTCAAAGGTTATCAAAGCCATGACAAAAATGTGACAAATGGATATGCACATTGAACACATGAGCACACACAATGAAATAGAGATCTGGTACTGGCTAGGGAACAGTTTTATGCAGACACAGCTGATACACAATCCCATATGTAGACACATGGAAAATGTGATTGCCTTGAGCTTGCTATATTTTCCATACTTTCTTATTCATACACATATGCCAACACACATCAAAACTAACACTTTTATCTGATGGTTAATGAATACGCCCCCACCTGCTCCCTGTTTAAAACTCTTGTATATCAATTTCATTTAAAGGGGCAATAACTCCAGCAATTTTCATCTGATCATTACAAAAATAGCGGGTGCATAGGTTTCCATGGTATTCACGACACTTGTGAAGTTTTCATCGAAATGCAAAATGAGATGAAGCCTGGACAAATTTGTGTCCACAGACACACAGGCAGACAAGTGCCAAAAATAACTTTTTTAAAATTTAGTGCCTTTGGTATATCAAAAGTATGCAATATTATTACATTACAGGTAACAAAAGAAATTTCCTTTACATGGATGTTAAAGGTGAAAATATTTGACCCACTTAAATTGAGCCCAAAGTAACTTTTTAAAATTTACCCTCTTTGATATAATATAAAAAGTATGCATAAGTATAAGATTACACATAAAGAAATTACATTTACATGGATGATAAAGGTAAAAATATTTGAAAAATTAAGACTTAGTAACCATTATCTAAATTCTAATACGTATAACTTGACTACTACTATCCTGCTTATGCAGTGTTCTATTGGGTTTATTGTTGTTGTTGTTTTTTGTCACATGGCACAATTATGGTCATATTAGCGACATTCCAACTTATTATTGTTGGAGGAAGATCACTGACTTATGTCTGGGTTGAACCACCGCCAAGCAGCAAGTTAGCTGGAAAACCCCACCACGTGAAGGTTTTTTATCCGATCCGGACTAGAACCCACATAGTGCAGGGCTGTGGAGTTACAAGACGGCAACTCTTTCCACTCAGCAATGAGGGGGCCCCAAGAACACAATGGGCAAAAAAAAAACTAAATAATAATAAATAATTAAACCTTGGTACACAGGATTAATTGTTTGACATAATACACTATATTACAGGTCAATTACAAAGAGTATTAAGTGCAATGCTACACTCCATAATTAGCATATCTTCGATGCACAAAAAATGATAAATACACAGTAAAATTATCAAAGTTAATTGCAAAACACATCCCACTCATTCTATTATTGATTGTCACCGATGGAATTCCTAGACTATCTGTCTGGAGGGAAATATTGTTGTATCATGCCTATACAGAATAGAGCCAAATGTGTGTTCGTGATAGAATGGCCTCTCCTAAACTAACCATCACCATGTTATATTTTGTTAACAACCAGCTTTGTTTGTTTGTTTATTAGGTTTATCGTCCCACCAACAGTATTTCAGTTATCTAAAGACGGTGTCCACTTAAAGCAGATATTTTGCTGCCTTCACTGCGAAGCAATATTTATGAAAGTGACGAAATTCTATTCTTCAGATCAAGTGGAAACGAAATCCGGTCTAATAACAGATAACTGAAATATTAACAAGGGTTTATTAACTTAATTTAGTTTCAATACAAATGCATGATAATTAAAATGTGTGTCCTTAAATTAATGCAGAGTGCCAAGTATAACTTTGACCCTTTAGTTGCTGGAAGCACCATAAGGGTGAAGTAAGTATCATATAACTAAGTAACATTATAATTTTCAAACAAACATGACTGAAGTTGCAAGTAATGCAGCCAAAACAATTACAACTATATTTACTTGAATACTTTATTTTAACAATAAGGTAAAGTATTTACCACTTTTGATAGATTTCTATCAAACACATCAGCCCAAAATAGAGTCTATTATTTACTTGAAAAGGGTTTGTCTAACAATAAGTTTAAACAGCTACTTCATTTGAATGAGCCAATAAATTTGGGCAAATACATCAGCCAAAATAACAGTTGACAGGCGAACAAAAACAAATTTTGCTGTTGATACGACTTCATGACACAGCAAAAAGCCTCCAGTGATAGGTGAGTCAGAAATATCAACCGTTCAACAAAGGGGTGAAATTGACAGGCACAAGACATGGCGACTGGGCTGTCAAATTATACTATCATTTTATCATTTATTGAGATATGAATCAATTTTCATTTCTATTCGGTGATCCTTGAAAAAATAGAAGGAACATGTGAATACCAAATTTCAAATAACAACTTTTGCTTCAGTCATGTTGAAAAAAAGGGGCGACACATGATATTAAATTGTTTACCAGACAAAATAGAAGATGTATGGCTTGAACAATTCAAAAGAAAAAATATTATTTATGCTCCTGGTAAGGAAATATATGGTGTTTTTTATAGCTGTCTTTTGTATATTTACTAAGAGATCTTTCTTATGTACTTAAACTATTCTTTAAGATGGAATACCGTTTTCTTGATTTGCGAAGCATACTGTGATTTCTTGTTTGTTTATTAGGTTTATCATCCCACCAATGGTGTTTCAGTTATCTGGAGTCGGTGTCCACTTGAAGCAGATACAGTGCTGCCTTCACTGTGTATAGCATGCCATGAACACATGGCATGATACCATACCCAGTCACATTATCCTGACACCGGGTCAACAAGTCATGGAACTACCCTTATATTTGCCTGAGTGTTAACAAGGGAGTTATACCACTACCATTTTTAACGACTTTGGTATGTTGCGGCCAGGTTCGAACCTGGGGCCTCACGTACCTGAAGCCAATGCTCTACCAGTTGCGCTATCAGATCCAGTTAAAATGTTTTTCCTTTGAAAGGATGGTTAACTAGATATTGAGTTAGCTATAATGTAAGTACAGGTTCTACCCAGGGAAATGGATAATTAAGAGAGATTAATATGTTAATTAAGTTAAGAGAACTTGTTTTCTAATCTAATATGAAGAAATAAATTAATTATCAAATAATTATCAGACTAATAGACTTCTTAGGATAAATGAAAAACCATCAATTACTGACTACAAAATCAACCTATGTTACCTTTCCATTTACTTTTTTAGTACTGTGGCAAACTCAGTTACGTCATATTACATGCCTTTCCTTCAGTATACCCGACCTGCACACACACAACCCCTCTCTGTCATATGTAACTGTATAGTGGCCTTTACTTTTTATGCTGATTGTTAATAGCAGCTACATGTTGGGGGCCAAACTATTGTTAGTCATATATTTCGAAATCAGAAGTACCTGGTAATTATAATTTTGGCCCACACAATGCAATGCTACACTGTTGTTTTTTTTAATAATTTGAATTAAATTTCCATTCAACCAACCAAACCAAATTTCAACCACATTAATGCCATCCCATGCTTACCCATTCTAAAATAATTAGCCACAGACTTCTGTCAAAAATAATTTTTAAACGAGACTTGTTTTTCTACTCCTTAAAGGTGAAATATGTCCTCTAGAGTTCTAGAGCCTTGTTCACGAACACTCCTGGCTAAACTTTATAAAATTGAAATTCTGAGTTTCTTTTTCTTTTCCTATTTATCACTGCAGAAAAGAACTGATCATTATGTTGATGACCAGCTTAAGGAGACTTTAAAGTCAAATATCTTTCTCAAAACAACCTGAAGCATCACAGTTCATTTGGAAGTCTTTCTTATAATAAAGTTTCTTTCCAATCCTTGGACTCAAACTTTACCTATGAGGGGCTAATGGGTAACACGTCCACAATTCTAACCACGCTGCCAAAGGCACCCCATGTAAGTCTCCATAATTTACTCTCCTGATTTCACACAAAATACCTTGCTAGGTGCATAGTAGGTATTTACTGACAGATTTCTGAGTAGTCAATATTTTGCATTAAATTCTCCACCCTTTGGCATTTAAATCCCTGTGAAGCAGATAAGAAGTGGTTCTATAGAAACAGTGGCACTCAACTCTACCTATAATGAACACAGACGGAGAAGGAAGCTCAGCTTTCAAAACCGTGGTCCGATCTTACCAACAAACACTTGACGAAGTTGAGAGCTATTTACTGAGAGGCTTGTTTGCTTCATGTTAAATGTGAGCAATTAGTCTTTGTCGAAAAAATAATCTTGCCTTTTTTGTTCAAGGACTTCTGAAGTTGTTTCCATGCTATAAGGAACTATTAGAACAAATTGTAGCAAGAATATGGGATTTTGATGGTGATCTTGGAAGGTGAAATGGTAGCATATTTAAGTGCTATTTTTCCAAGCCAGTAACTGTTTACTATTTTATTAAGTGGCTTCACTTTCAAAATAAAAGTGCAAGTTTTCTTCATTTCTAGTGTAAGTAAGCATACAATGACCAATAAAATCATATCTTAACCTTTAATAGAAATGACTTTGCCCGGAACCTTTAATAGAAATGACTTTGCCCAGAACCTTTAATAGAAATGACTTTGCCCAGAACCTTTAATAGAAATGACTTTGCCCAGAACCTTTAATAGAAATGACTTTGCCCCGAACCTTTAATAGAAATGACTTTGCCAGGAACATTAATTAGAAATGACTTTGCCCAGAACATTAATTAGAAATGACTTTGCCAAGAACCTTTAATAGAAATGACTTTGCCCAGAACCTTTAATAGAAATGACTTTGCCCAGAACCTTTAATAGAAATGACTTTGCCCAGAACCTTTAATAGAAATGACTTTGCCCGGAACCTTTAATAGAAATGACTTTGCCCAGAACCTTTAATAGAAATGACTTTGCCCGGAACCTTTAATAGAAATGACTTTGCCCAGAACCTTTAATAGAAATGACTTTGCCCGGAACCTTTAATAGAAATGACTTTGCCCAGAACCTTTAATTAGAAATGACTTTGCCAGGAACCTTTAATAGAAATGACTTTGCCCAGAACCTTTAATATAAATGACTTTGCCCAGAACTTTTAATAGAAATGACTTTGCCCAGCATGTAATTTTGTGTGTGTCTTTTTTTCTTTTTTAATTCTATTCAAAAAGCCATCAACATAAAATTTGTAAAATATGTTGTTTTTTGTTATTTTTTCAAATCATGCTATAGTTTTATCAATAAAGAATATATTTTTAATTAAATTGTCACACTCACGAGACTTTTCAATTTACATTCAAATTCATCATTCCTACCATTATAAGCTACAGTCTCTATTCCAATATTTTTTTATTATTTCCTTTTGAAATTCTTTACATGAATCAAGTCTGACTTAAAACCCATCAAGTGTCTGTGTTTTTAAGATCACAAATATTTGTTGAGGATTGAAATGTGGATCCAGCCTATTCATTGAGAAAAACAAATAAAGGGGAAAAATGTTTGAAATGCATCTTGATTTTCTAGCGCAAATATTGACGCATCAGATCAAACATGTTTAGTTCCATTCAGCAACAATAACTTTGAAACAGACAGAATTCAACAACTGCGGCTAGCTACGTCTGGTGTGCAATATCTCCACAATATCTCCAAGTCTTCAAACAAGATTCTAGACACCCACAAAACAAAGCCAATGATAGAAACTATCTAACATTTTTTTGCGGTTTGCGACAGGTAACGTATTGTGTAAATCTAATCTCATTTCTGTTTAAATAATTGTGTGCAAATAATATTTAGAGAAAAAACACTTTAAAATAGTATCTGATGTTTTTCCCGTATCAAGGACATGTAACAACATTTTTCCCCTGTTCTGGAGAATTAATGTGTAATTGTACCTTAAACTTATACCTTAGTTTAAGTAAAGGATATTTATAACATTAACTAAATTATTTGACAGTACATACCAGGAAAAATATCGCTTAAAATGCCCATTATTTCCAAACCTATAAAAACATATGATAAGAAATTGAGCTAAAAATAGATATAGATGTCGGAGCTGATCAAGTATATGTTCATGTAAAGTGGCAGTGGTCACATGGTTTAAAAATAGTTGACTGTGTAGCGTGGCTTGGATAGGTAATACATTTTTGTAATGACCAGTGTGGGGTTACGCTTTACTGTTCAATACAGATGTAGGCATCAATAAACAGAATTGGTTTTTCAGGTAACATTAGTTTATTTGGTTGCACAAGAGAGGAAAACAGGTCCAAGGTGCAAGAAATATAGAACAAGAGCTGTCAGAAGACAGCAGGCCCCAATTATCATAGTGCTGGATTGTATCATGTTAGCTAATAATAATCTTACAGGAAACCTTCAAAAGCAAATGTCAAACCCTGAGAGCTGACGTGTGGAGCACCAGTGGTTCTACCCAGGTGTCTGTCTGGGAGTCTTCCTATAGTCTTGGTTTATTGTATTGCTTGTTATGTTGTTTATCTTTAGTTTATTGCATTGCTTGTTATGTTGTTTTTCTTTAGTTTATTGTATTGCTTGTTATGTCATTTTTCTTTGGTTTATTGTATTGCTTATGTTGTTTTTCTTTTAGTTTATTGTATTGCTTGTTATGTTGTTTTTCTTTAGTTTATTGTATTGCTTGTTATGATTTTTTTCTTTAGTTTATTGTATTGCTTGTTATGTTGTTTTTCTTTAGTTTATTGTATTGCTTGTTATGTTGTTTTTCTTTAGTTTATTGTATTGCTTGTTATGTTGTTTTTCTTTAGTTTAATGTATTGCTTGTTGTCATTTTTCTTTAGTTTATTGTATTGCTTGTTATGTGGAATGATTATTTTGTTTTTCTTTAGTTTATTGTATTGCTTGTTATCTTGTTTTTCTTTAGTTTATTGTTTTGCTTATGATTGGTAAAGATTTTTTAGTTTTTTTTTCTTCATATTATTGTATTGTTTGTTATGTGTACTGATTAATATGTTATGTGTAGTTTATAGCCATTTCTAAAACGCCAACCAATAATGTATGAAATGGTAGTTACTGACCACATGAGCAGCAGACGAAACATTTTGTATGGTAGAGGTTGCCCATCGCCTGGCAGGCATCGTTGGCACCCATCACCTTCTCTGAACACTTGAAGCACAGACCTGGAAACAAACAAAGCACTCAGTTGAAACTCAGCATTGCATAAACAGAAGATAAAGTAAAACATTGCTGCTAGTAATAATGTGAGATTTATAAGCAAAATTTACACATGAATCATTATACAAAATTTGTTAAGTGTTTATTTATTGGGTTTATCTTCCCACCAACAGTATTTCATTTATCTGGAGATGATGTCCAAATGAAGCAGATAGACGAGTATTACTGCCTTCACTGTCTATAGCATGCTGTGAACAGCTGGCATGATACCACACCCAATCACATTATCCTGACACCAAGTCAACTAGTCATGGAACTACCCTAATACTTGCTTGAGCATTAGCAAGTGAGCTATTCCATTACCTTTTTTAACGACTTTGGTATGTCTGGGCCCAGGACTGAACCCCTACCTGGAGCTAACACTCTATCCAATGCGTTACAGGTACGGTATAAAAAATGCAGAGTAAGTTTTCTTTAAAATAATAATGATAAATTATAAGATATTGAATATCTTAAAAATTGATCCTCTAACCTTATATAACTGACACTCTAGACAGTTGTCATAATGGGAATATTTCAATCAGATTTTTCACAGTGGAAGAGATATTTCTGATAATTGCAAAAAAATAGTTCCTAATAAAAAAAAAACATGGAATCGACACTCGTGATTATTGCTTTAATTGGATGATTTCAGTCAGAATTTACCCTGTAGGAAGGTGTGTTGTTTTTTTGTGAGAAAAATATCTCTTCTCCAAATAGAATATTACCTACACTCATAGGTATTGTCCTAACAAGCATGACTTCATTGAAAATTAAAGTGAGTATCTCTCATGATAACAACTCTACTTATTTCCCAAACTCCCTTTTTCAGGAATAAGATGATTTCAATCTGAATTTATATTGTAACAGGAGATATTTTCCATAACAATACAAAAAGTTATTTTTTAAACCCATTTTTGGCTGGTTTCAATTACAATTGTCTCAATGAGACAATATCATTAAAAATAAAGTCCATTGGGTTTTAATGCTGGATTCTGTAATAGTTAGCTTTACAAAACTAAGTGTGTTCTTATTAAAACTCCTCAGCGATTTACTTCAATAGAACTCCATTCTATTTTCTATTCTACAATAAACAAAATATATCAATCTATTTTACTAAATGGCGTTATTTTCAACTGCACATGTGCAACAAACCATGCATTCTGGCTTGACTCCTCCCCTTGTGACGAGAAGATTGAATACATCAAGATGATTGACAGTTTGATTGACAGTTTTAAGCAGTGGATTACATGTCATTTTTGTAGAACAGGTAGAGGTGAGGCAGAGACTTCTAAGTCAAACAGAATCTATTAAGACGTTTCCATAGAAAATAGAAGCCTGCACTCGCTGCACTTGTTTTAGCTTCTATTTTCTATAGAAACGTCTTAATAGACATATCCTATACTTTCTGCCAGAGGATATAAACTGGACTTACAATATATATGTGCTGATACACAAGTCTCTCTTTCCAGATAATGGTATGTACCAGACATGTACCCTACCAACAGAACCACTCCACCCTAACTATGCTACACTTCTAATAACCACTACTAAATTACTAAGATATCTGCTCACAAGTTAATGTGTAAGTTTCATGATTCAAGAACAAAGAGGATGCACTGACAAAGACACAGCAGTAAATAGTGTAAACCACTGGGAGCTGACTGATCTAGATCTACACATTTGCCTAAGAGAATTTAGTGTTTAGCAGGTACAGATATATACAGTACATGTAGAATCACTTGAGAGAAACAATGGCCCTAGGTCTTCTGATGCCAGCAGTATAAATACTTCTCACAGGATGTGTACACTAACAGTACCAGGCAATGCTGGCTTCATCGACCATTGTTTATGTTGTTGTCCAATGTTTACAATAGTGCATAATACAAAGAGATAGGGCGCCTATAGCCATTTTGAAGGTGAAGTAAGGTGTCTATGGTCGATTTATTAAGTAAAAATAGGGCATCTTTGGCCAATTGGTTCAAGTCAAAGTAGGGCACCATTGGCCAACTGGTTTAAGTCCAAGTAGGACACCATTGGCCAACTGGTTTAAGTCCAAGTAGGACACTATTGGCCAACTGGTTTAAGTCCAAGTAGGACACCATTGGCCAACTGGTTTAAGTCCAAGTAGGACACCATTGGCCAACTGGTTTAAGTCAAAGTAGGACACCATTGGCCAACTGGTTTAAGTCAAAGTAGGACACCATTGGCCAACTGGTTTAAGTCCAAGTAGGACACCATTGGCCAACTGGTTTAAGTCCAAGTAGGACACCATTGGCCAACTGGTTTAAGTCCAAGTAGGACACCATTGGCCAACTGGTTTAAGTCCAAGTAGGACACCATTGGCCAACTGGTTTAAGTCCAAGTAGGACACCATTGGCCAACTGGTTTAAGTTCAAGTAGGACACTTTTGGCCAATTTGAGTTGAAGGAGGGCACATTTGGACAATAGGTTTAAATCAAAGTAGGGCACAACAAACAAAGTATTGTCCAACTATAATTGGTGGAGAAAAAACATGTCTTGGTAGAACCTCCAACATACTGCCAATATGCATCTATTGTAATTACCATAGGTTTTTCTTTTTAAAGTAAAGCTGATAGTCTTTGACAGTATGTGAGATGGTTTGTACATGTTTATTGGGTTTATTGTCCCACCAACAGTATTTCAGTTATATGAAGACGGTGTCCACTTGAAGCAGATATAGTGCTGCCTTCACTGTGTATAGCATGCCATGAACACCTAGCACGATACCACACCCAGTCACACTATTCTGACACTAGGTCAATCGGTGGTGGAACTACCCTTATATTGCATTAAAAAAATGACTTTGGTTTGTCGCGGCCTGAGATCGAACTTGGGGCCTCCAGTACCTGTAGCCGACTCTCTACCGATTGCGCTACCAGGTCCTTTATGTGACATGGTGCAACTTATCACAGCCAAAAAAGTAACCAAAGAAATATTTGGAAATTTTTACTCTCAGCCTCAGTGAGATACAATGCTGAATCACCATTTGAAATAATTAAAAATATTACATACAAAATAAAAATCAAGAAAACTAAAATTATTTTCTGAAAATTGTTGGTGTTCTTATAAGCTATTGTACTTATGTCACATTCATAACAAGTTTCCTAGTAAACCATTATAAAATGTTTGTGTCATTACAGCAAAACAGATACTTAAGGGTGCACTACAACATAATAGACAAATGTACTTGTAGAAATAATGCAACATAAAAGTCAGAATGTCCCACTAATGCAGTTGATATGAGGCGAAGCAGATTTGCCAACTTTCACTCCATTGTTTTCCCTCCATTGTTTCAGCTCTAAACATACTGACTATGAACAAAGCTTAGGCATTATAGTATAGTTAGACAACTCCCACTGTCTGATCAGGAATTGCATTGCACACTGTTGATTAATCTAAAGCAACGTGTCTAGTACAGTTTGCCTGTAGGTGTTAAAAATAAATGAAGATTAACTGAGCAGGGGCGCCCATGGCCGAGCAGTTAGAGTCACTGACTTGTAACTCCTCAGCCCCTCACTTCATGTGTTCGAGTCCCAGTTAGGGCGAGAAATTTCATGTGGGGAGATTTTCCAGCTAACTTGCGGTGAGCCGCTGGTTCTACCCAGACATAAGTCTGGGGTCTCCCTCCACCAATAATTAGCTGGACATCGCCAATATGACCATAATTATGTCGGTACGATGTAACAACGAACAAACAAACTGAGCAGGATCTGCACTATTTATTGCTCAATCTTCAGCAATGTCTCTAGTACAGTTAAAAATAAAATAAATAAAGATGGGCTATGAGCAAATACAGAAGCTATGGGTAAAATAATCAAATCCTATCAACCCATTGAATATGCACACTCCTTAATAAAACATCAAATTACATAACATCCAAACAAAACAAGAAACACAAACTATGCATAGAATGTCAAACCATGGTTTATAAAATAAACATTACAGGAAGAGGATTTGAAAACCCAGGCTAGTTACTTGATCAAAGTCACATACAACATAACCACAAATCTCATTAACATCTATAACAAATACAACATGCGGCATGTGGGGTTAAACATCCTCAGGAGCTGTTGGGTTTGTTTTTTTCCGTTTTACTCCAGCTGTTGATTTAGATTCCTTTCAGTTAGCTAAGTCGAACAAAGTCAAAGAGAGACAGAATTCAATGCAAGTAGTTTTAAGATATGCCTTTAATGTGATTGCATGTGAATGTGACCTGAGATGAGTTTTCTAAGCATGACAGAGTTTTAACTCAAGGATGGTTCTAACATTGTATTTTGCCAATTTAAATATATCTATACATGGACATCCCATGGACATGATAGTGCAATCCACACAGCATTACCACCAAGTACGGGAGGCCCAAGGTCCGATCCCGGTCTGTGACATACCATAGTCATTAAAACTAGTAATTGTTTGCCCACTGTCAGGATAATATGACTGGCTGTGGTATCATGCCAGGTGTTCACGGTCTGGAATAAACAGCAAAGGCAGCACAAAGTGGACAGAGTCTCTCAACAGCTGAATTTCTGTTGGATGGATAACATAATAACATTTTTTGCTGCTGAGTTTTACTTAATGGGAAAATATTTCTGAATACAAACCATTTATCAAAGTATTACTTTATGCAGGACAGTTCAAAAGTACCAGAATTGTAAATCTACGATCACTTACAGTGCAGGTTTATGTCCTATCAGGGTGAGAACTAACATATTTGAAGACCTACAAGCTCACCAGCAGTGACTTGCCAATGATGCTGGTTCTACTTTGACATTAGTTCAATGATCTTTCTCTTCCAATAATGTTGAGACAACACAAAAATGGGTCTTTCCTCCACCACACAAATCTTGACATATCACATAGCATTAACATAATTGTGTACAGGCCGTGCATAATATTAAAAAATAAAAAACAAAAAACAACAAAACAATCATGTGATAATGTGTGCATGTTTTTATGCTATAAATACAAAGGTGCGGTTGTCATAGGGTACAAAGTGATGCAATGGATTAGATATAATTAATGCGAGAAAGCATAAAACACAAATGAGCATGTGATGATGAACAGCTTGGACCAATCTTACCAAAACCACAGTTATGCAAGGGACCCATTTTATAACATTTCTCCACTTTGCCTTAAGTACCGCCATCTTGTTAAGAAAAGCCTATAAACGATCAAGGAAGTCCTGACACTTGTGTGCATTTTGTACTTTCGGATGACTCAGATATCCGCGCAAAAAGTCAGCAGATTTGAGGAGTATGTCAACATGCTACAAAAGAGTTTAACAAAACAACCATGATGGTGTAAATTGTATGCAAAAAATGTTTTACTTCCATCTTCATGAATTTTGATTTTAGAAAATACAGACTTTTTTCAAGATATTATGTCCATGAGAGCTTTATTATTTGTCTGTTTATTGGGTTGATCGTCCCACCAACAGTATTTTAGTTATCTGGAGATGGTATCCACTTGAAGCAGACATAGTGCTGCCTTCACTGTGTATAGCATGCCGTGAACATCTGGCATGATACCACACCCAGTCTCATTATCCTGACACTGGGCCAACCAGTCGTGGAGATGAGAGCCTTAATAAATCAGATTTTTTTTAAAAAAATGTGTTGAAAAGGGGCATAAATGTGTAACATTTAATTTTATGATAACCTGCCCACTTAACATAAGTTCTGTCTTTTAAGTGCTAAAGTATTCCACATTTGAAGTTAATATCTTCCAACAGTTATAAACCAGATATAAACCTTGACGACAAAGGTTAACCAATGCAGACATGAACGCCGATGACAGCAGCTCCAGTGTTTTTTTTCTTTTAAACATGGAGCAAAAAACGAGACAATTCAACAATCATAGTAAACAAGCACTCTGAATAATCAGAGCACTGCAAATGTGGTGTTAGCTGATATCAGATTTTTCTAAATACTAATGAAGCACACCAGTAAACACTGCTTGTAAGTAGTCCCTTACTTGACTGTCAACTAAATGCCACATGTTTTTATATATCCCATACTAAATAACTTGCTGCAAACGTTCAAAAGTGTCTAGATGCAAGAGTGACCCTAAATACTGCAGATCATGGCAAGACTCCATCTTGATTGACACAATTAAGCACAAGTCTGAATAATAAGGGCTAAGCTGGTTAAGACTTATTACAACATACTGTGTATAATTAATGCCACACGGATGTAAATCTGCAACAAATGACTATCGGCAATTAGATATGCACATGTGCACTTCTTAACAAGATCTGATAACTGCTTTAGTGATCAAGAGTATTTACAACAATTATTCACTTTGTATAATGTGAGCCCAAGTTTCAGATATTACCAACGGTTAATAATGGAAACAAATGGCTAAAAGAAACAAACATGCAAATCTCTAAATAACCTCTAAATAATGCATGTCAAGAGGTGGTATGGATAATTTTTGTACTTTGTCTACAAACAGAACATTAATGTGACTACACTGTTGATTTATAAAAAAATCTTTGGTTATGATCTTTAAATTTGTCATTTGGTTTAAAAATATTTAACAAGGTTAGATAAGATTGGGCTACTGTATTAGGATCTATTAAAAGTAGCCTGTCGGACTTATAAAAAAAAAAAATTCACCAAATGAAATAATAAGTGTTATGTTTTTTCTTAATTTGTGTTTTGTCAGTTTCTTACAAATGAGTCAAAACTGGTTCAAATGATCATTATTTTGGCAATTTAAGGTTCTTCAATCCTATCCTTCAATGTCTGAAACAGTAAAATCAAAAAGGGTGTCTTTAAAAATATAGTGATTTAAATTCTCCCTCTTTTGACGCTGGATAGCCTTACCGATAAAATAAAATATATAATTAATAATAAAGGCTACGAAATATTTGCCAAACAAAACAATCATTGTCGCTTAGGAATAAGTGAGGAATTTAACTCTGAATACATCCAATTAAACAATCAAGTAAAATAATCGTTGTTTTGCTTAACTACCATTTCCTTAACTACCATCTCATAAAATAACCAAAGTCAAATAAATTTTGTAAAATAAATTCTTGCGGTCCAACTTGCAGTCCAACTTTTCTGACACAATGGTTCAGACAGAAAGTATTTGGGACATAAAAAAGGACTCAACTTCAAAACTTTTCAAAGTTCATTACAGTCAGAAGAGTGATTAGAATACATTATTTCCGATACATTATCACATCAGTTCAGCGGACTGCAGACAGCTTTCTCCCGGACCCATTATAAGCCATCAATGATTGTGATTAAAGTGAAATAATGGTGGAGACTCCGGGTTGTTGCCTTCTTTCAGAGCAGATCACATAACAATTTGTCCAGACAGAACTACTTCAATGGAAGGCAGATTAAGACTTTCGACTGCAAACACAGAAAACACAGAACATCGCTCAAAGCATAGAACAGCCACTGGCAAATTGAGCAAAAAAAATGTAATGAAAAGCAAATTAAGACTTTCGACTGCAAACACAGCACACTGACTTAAGTTTAGAGCAGCCATTGGCAAATTAAAATAAAAATGTAGCTTGAATATTTCTTTCAAGAAATCAAAAAAAATGCTGAAGAATTCGAGTCTGAACATGAGCATATATGTGAACTCTCCTGCTTTTTGAGGGAGACTTCCTCTTTTAAGGTTGAAAATTATTTAAAGATGAGGGGTGTTTTACACATTTTCAGAAACCTGCCTACTTGGAAACAGGTAACTTCTTTTTTTTGTTTATATTAAAATAACGAATCTCCCATTTTGCAAGTGAAAATCTCCCACTTTGGCTTATGATGAAGTTCCTCATGAGATGATCTTAACTGGTTTTAAAAGAGAGCTTGAATTTTTTAATTCACAAAACACATTCTGAACAGTTTTAAAAAAAATAAAAAAAATATCTAGACAATGGAACTGTTTTATACAAGCAAGTTCATACTAAAAGCTGTGAAAATTAAACATTGTTTTAGCATGGAACAGCAACATTTGATAAAATCTAACAGAATTGTTTCCTTAGAAAGTTTACATGGCAAAGCTTGACTGCTTGAGATAGGTTTTAAATTCATCATTAAAACTACTACTACTACTACAACTACTACTATTACTACTACTACTAATAATAATAATAGTCATAATTATAGTAATAATAATAATAATAATAATAATACAAGATGTATGAAAACATTGTATATTGTATTTTTAGTCTTTACCAACGCTTGGCCATTTTAACATCAATAGTGCTACATTTTGTTACTAACTTATTAAAACTCTTCAGTCCACTGTTTAAAGTTTTTATACAAAGGTGCTTAAGATATGTTGCTAGAACTTTTCAATTATATTTCTTAAATTTCCATGCTAAGGTGCTTAAGACATATTGCTAGAACTCTTCAGTTATTTTACTTCAGTTTTCATGCAAAGTTGCTTAAGACATGCTGCTAGAACTCTTCAGTCATTTCTTAAGACTATTATCGAAGATGCTTAAGATATGTTGCTAGAACACTTGCAGTTGCCCTTTGTTGCTATACACAGCAGCAGATAGTGCAGATCCTGATCAACCAGTTCCCAGTGGACTCCACATTATCTGCCTAAGCCTGATTAATTTCTTCTTAGCAGTCTAAGAAGTAAAGTTACAGGTGGTATCCAATAGATTGTACCAAATATATTTTTCTCACAACTAAATAAGTCATTGTTATCTGAAAAGGTCCTGCAAAATGATGTTCAGTAATGCCCTAGATCTGTGTAAAAAATGATGCATTACACCCTAATCATCATTAAAAACAGCTATGTCCTATCTGAGTCATGCTGCAGAGATAGCTATTTTTAAACTAAGAAAACCATGTGACAGCTAACATTTAAGATCATGTTATGTAGTTATCTGGGTAGTCTGCGCTGACGTCTGTATCTATTTAGCAGAGATCCCTTATGCAGAAATTATGCACAAATTCCCAGAAACCATATAAAAAAATGTTACATGCATTTGGTATAGGTGATTTGGTTGTTTATTATTGGGTTTATCATCCTACCAACAGTATTTCAGTTATCTGGAGATGGTGTCCACTTGAAGCAGATATAGTGCTGTCTTCACTGTGTATCGACTGCCATGAACACCTGGCATGGTACCACACCCAGTCACATTATCCTCACTCAGGGCCAACCAGTCATGCAACTACCCTTTATATTTGCTTGAGCGTTAGCAAGGGAGCTATACCACTACCATTTTTAACGACTTTGGTATGTCGCGGCCCGGAATCGAACCTGGGGCCTCCTGTACCTGGAGCCGATGCTCTACCGATTGCGCTACGAGGTCCGGTGATATAGGAGAACTGTGGGATACCACCTTTAAGAACACAGTGCTTTATCCAAGTCTTTATTGAGACAGCGGTAGAAATACTCAGGGTGACTCATATTATAAAGCTTTGGTCGCATAGTTGAATGAAACTCTATACTTAATATACTCAATACCACAGAACTTTGGCACAGTTTTAATCTCTCCTATTGTGTTATGTATAAATCAGGGCTGACAAGTGCTATACAATGTCTGACCATTTAAATTTCAAGTCAAAATATTTCCCTGGAAAGAAATAAATGTGGATCAAAAGACTGAACAAATCAATAGTGAGTGACCACTCATTGGTTTCAAGTTTAATCCCAATGAACTGACAAGCACCGGTAGAAAGCTTTTAAAATATTACACAAGTTATGTTAAATTTTAAACATAAATATTGTGCTGGTTTGTTTCGTTTCTGAAATACATTGCAGCATCCAATTATGATCATCATAGTTATGTCCAGATTTTTGGTGGAGGAAGACAAATGTCTGGGTAGAACCACCGGCACACCACAAGTCAGCTGGAAGACCTTCCCACATTTAGTGGTTTGCCCTGACAAGGACTCGAACCCATGTGGTGGGAGGCTAGGTAATCAGAGGAATTACAAATCGGCGACTCTACCACTACGCCACAGGCTGGTTGCAATTTATAATAAAAATTACACAATACAAGCATGCACCAAGACTTAGTGGCACAGACTGTATAACCTTGGTTTATCATTTAAGAGATCAAGGATTGGAACCATACAAAAGAAAATAAAAAAAATATTATTTTTTTTATTACATTTTTTGTCTTTCTTATCATTTTAATAATTTACAAATTCATTCTTTTAAAACTACAGACCATTTAAAACTTTTAAAATAGAGGTAAAAAAGGAATTGCCAGAGACATTATGGTTGAAAACAATGGTATAAAGACAGAGTCTTATGTTTCAAAAAGAATTCTTCTTTTGGAAAAAACTATAGCCAAAAAGGAAGCCTTCTGCAAACACTTACTACTTCATATGCATATTCAGTCGCATATACAAATATTTATTAAAAAAAAATCAGTCTGTTTATTAAAGAAGGAGGTTGGAACACTTTGTCCTGACATTGACTTTATAAAACAAAATCATTTATTAGGGAGGAAAATGCAAATAACGATAAGTCATCAAAATATCTTCATGAAAGATTACATTGAAGCTATATACAAACTCAAATATAGCGAAGTCATGCTTAGAAACTCTTTTTTAAAATGAAAATAACGCTTTCAAATTTAAAGCTTTAACCTTTGAATAATTTATAGCCTCAAGATAACCACAAACATTTTTATTGAAAATATCTTTATTTCTTCTCTTAAGAGTATATTGTGTGTACTCATACGGTTTGTCTTAATGAGGGACTGCACTTAGAAGATTAATATTAATTAAATTGTGGAAAAACTAGATAGAAAATGCCCATTTTGAAACTAAACTTAAGGTATAAATTAAGTTTATTTTTCCCTGGTTGGAATTTACCTGAGATGCGTAAGATATGCTGGGGACATAGGTGGACATAGCTTCGTTGTTCGGTAGATACGTTTGTGATTCATCTTCACTATATGATAAGAATTTCTGTGTTTGAGTTCACCTCTTACACCAAGATCCTTGGTCAAAGGTTAGAAAACTTTCAGTTCAAGTTTGAGATTTTGAGATGATGAGTAAGCATTTGATTGGTTGAATTTCAAATTTTATTTTGATTTGACCAATCAGATGCTTGTATTAACTTCTGTTGTTGTTTTTTATTAAATGAGAACTATTGTGAAAGCTAAATATCTACATTCAAAAAAATATACATCTTAATGATAACATTTAACAAAATGAATGTAGCAAGTCGGCCATTGTAACCATTGCTAAATTGAAAAATTAAAATCATTGCTTAAATTGGGGCTACATTGATTGTTTTGGGGGAATTTCTTTGTTTATTGAATTTATAATCCCACCAACAGTTTTTCTGTTACATGGAGAGTTTATTCACTTGAAGCAGATATAGTGCTGCCTTCACTGTGTATAGCATGCCATGAACACATGAACATCATTAATTGGTAGGTGTGGCTTAAATATGAAGAATTTTATCATGTGCAGAGTAAGCTATTTGTTTGATCTATCTTGTATAAGAAAGTCGCAGGGTTTGTCTTATGTCGATAAAAGACATTTTAATTATCTATTTTTTAAATGAATTGGTTTGAACTGAATCTAACTGTAATGCAAATATAAGGAATGAAGCGTTCACTGACGAATGTCAAAAATCAACGATTCATTCCTATAATAGCCAATTTGTAATTACTGACTGCTTGAATTTCGATCGGGTGAAGGACTTAATGTGGAAGGTCTTTCTGTTGACCAGCAGTGAGCATCTGGTTCTACCAAGACATCTATCAGGCATCTAACTCTACCCAATATAACTAGTTGTCACTAAAAAGACTATAATTATCTTGCTGCTTGCTTTCCAAAGACACAACGAAAATTCACCAAATGAAGCAAATGCACATCATGATGATTTATACAAATTTTTCTTTTTTTCCCTAGTTTCCATTCCTATCTTATAGCATTGATGATTCACTCATTTCCTCGTGTTCACTAACTAACCACTTGTCCCTGAACCGTTCAAACATTAAAACTAGCCAACCATAGAAATTATCAGCTTGATTTATTCATTAATAATTGTTTGCTTTCACCTGCCACGTTTTTACCAAGGGAAAGTTAACATCCAGGAGGTATTAAAATAGCTGAGTTGATAAAACAGCTAATAAAGGCATTGGTCTGTTTCTATAGAAACGCTAGCGTGGTTGACCCCAATGCAAACAGGCCTGACAAAAAATGAAAATTCTTCTAAGTTTAATTGTCCCCTTTTTAAAGTTGTGCCAGCTTTATAGCCTAGTGTTTTATTATTTCAGATTGTTTAGGGTTTAAGGGGCATTTTTTCAAATTCAGTTTGAAGATAAAAATGATAATGTTCACATTTTGGGGGGTTTTATACTACATATATGGTATTTTCTAGTAATTAATAATGAAAGGATTTAACAAGTAAAACATAATAATAAGAGTATAATATTCATTCATATGAACTCTCCCACTTTAGGAGAGAGAATCCCAATTTTAAGGTTCAAAATTACATGAAAATGTGGGCTGTTTTGTACATTTTCAGACATCTCCCTATTCGGAAACAGATAACTTTCTTCTTTGCTAATATAATCTCCCACTTTGGTCTCAGAAAAAGTTCACATGTATAAAAATTACATGTTTAACAACTACAAAAAACATTTAAAAAAACATTGAAACTATATTAGTATACACACTCATCAACACATGATCTGAAGTGACTATAAGGAAGAAAATTAAAAGAATTTTTGTTTAAAAACATGACTTATGTAATGACACATCTCAAACCAAAACAATTCAGGTACACACAAAGGTAGGGAGAGCCTTACAGTGGGCAGATTTGAAGTTCATTGTTCATAGGCTTAGTCAAAAAACTGCATCAGGGGCCATCTCAAAGTTACACTTGCTACTCTTCCACTAACCTGATTGGCCAGGGCCCAACACCATGAATCAGAAAGTATTTTTGATCACCAGGTAGAAGTTGTGAAACAAACCTTTACACCAGAAGTATAGTAGATACTGGATAAAATGGTATAGACATATTTGCTTGTCTTTTATATGCAGAGTTCAATAAAATGGTATGGAAATTCATAAAAAGCTATATTCTTTGTTATTGAGAAAGTTTATCTTTCATTTAGCTAAATCCTTGTTTGGGACCTACCCTTTGCAAAAGGAATATGTATTATTTCTACATTAAAATTTGTACTATGAAACGGCCTAAATGCATAAATCCTAAAAATGGAAGGTTAATTATAGAACACACTTGTCCAAACTTATAACACACAAATTTATGGTTTTGGACATCATTTCCCAGGCAACAAAACTGGACTGTTCACTTCTTATAAAAAGGAACAATATCCTGCCCGCCATTATTTATAATGAGCGATCCAAATCAACTAAAATTTCACAATGATCATACTACCATTAAAAATGTTGCATTCAAAAAGAAAGTTAGATATTTGATAAAATATGATGAATTTTGATGAAAAAATGAAGTTTGAAATTTGAAAATTTCAACATTATGATCATGAATAAAAATGTGGCTGAAGTTGAAGGAACAATATATGGCAACCCAAATTAGAACCATTAGTGATCACTCATCTCGTCATGCATCAATTCAACAAGAAGTGGCAAACAGTTAACCTGATATCCCCTTCCCTCATACTCTGGCAGATTCCAGTTTGTATACATTCCTAACATTCCATCAATGGACATTGACCAACTGACTGGACCAGTCTGCCAATTGTTTCTTCATTGCAAAATAAGCTTCATGCTATAAAACATGTGGAAAATGGAGGGAATTCACAAAAATGAAGATGATTGGTATGCTTCCCAAAGAATGAAAGAGAATAGTATGCTTTCCGTCACCATCCCAATAACAATTCCAGAGGGCACAAATGTACAGAAGTTCAGCTTGTGCTGGAGCCATTCTTACCTATAAAACTTCTTTTACTCATGTGTCCATTTTTTTAATGTTTTTTCATGCTATATCTAGTAGTTTTTCAATAGTAGCTGTCAAATTAAGATATTTATAAAAGATGTTAAACTGCAAGTACTAACTTGGAAAAGATATACACATTTTAAAGTAAGGCCCATATTCACCAACCATTCTTAAGCCTTAGTCCAGGTCACAATTTTCATAACAACAAAAATAAACTTATTTATGAAGTTTCAATGTAATTTTAAGCTGAAAATTGCAAAGTTAAAGTGTCATAAAAAATACAGACATGAAGCTAAATACGTAAAGAAGATATTGTAGGTTGAAATCCATGACTTAAGAATTGTTGCTGAATACAGGCCTAAGTCGTCTCTGTTTCGTAAACAGTCACACTGTTATAAAGCAGAACAATGATTAATGTTTATCCTTTAAAACCTGCATTAGTATTATAAAATAAAAATAACTATGTTCTTTGTACACAAATAATACACAAAGGTGACATTGTTGAAAATGTTAATAGTTTACATTATTTAACTGAAAGCAGACAATATAGATCAAACATCAATGGTATCTAATTTCAATAACAGACTGCTGTTTTGCTGACTGTTGAAAATAGCTTCTGAATTCAGACATATTCCCAATTGGCCTGTTGGCAGTGGGAGCAGACTTTTTGGTGTCGATTTTTCTTTCTGTCATATTCCAAATGACAACAATAATGATCATGGATAACTCTGCTGTATATAAGAATAATATATGATAACTATGCCATATGTAAGAATAATGAATGACAACTATGCTATATGTAAGAATAATGAATGATAACTATGCTATATGTAAGAATAATGAATGATAACTATGCTATATGTAAGAATAACAAATTCCTTGTTGTTCGCTACATATTTTTGTTTTGGCAAGATGCAGTGTTAACATCGGCACCTCAGTTTCTTCTCCATAACAAGATTTTTCCAAACAGCTGCAAATTCCCACTCTTTATAATAAAACTCCTATAGTACAATAATAATAACCAGAGTGATAGCAATCAACTGGAATACACTAAACAGAACAAGTTTAATCAGAAAAGGTACAATCAACAATCTCTTTAGTAAAAAAAACTGATGTCAATTCTTATTAAAAATGAAACTTGTAGAACTTATTGTTATTTGCAAGCAGAACAATTTTTGCATCCATTTCTGAAGCACTTCACCAAATTGTCGCCTTTGAATACAGTCTTAATAACAATGAGATGCAAGGGTCACCAAAAATTTGTTATCAATCATTGCTGTGGATTTTTCTTACCCATTTTGATGATGTTCACAACATTCACAACATAACTTACCAGCAACGAGGCCATGTTGATAAACACATGGCATCAAGATTAGCCAAATATCTACTTTTGTAAGGACATTCATGATATCAAAAGTAATCTCTTAAGTGCTTTATCTTACAAGCTCTTAAGTACTTTATCTTAGAAGCAATGATTTAAATTTATTTCAAGAGAAAAAGAATACCCAAATTAACTGGTTGACCTTATTAAAATGATTTTGTCTTATAAAAATGTGCTATCTTGCGGAGAATAAAGTCCATAAGGTAGCACAGTATTGTCATATCAAAAGTCAAGTAAGAAAAATAAGAGGTCTCCTTTTCAAAAATAACAAGACTTGATAAATTAAATTTTTGGTATAAAATATGTATGTTTCTGAATGTGTTTCTGAAGCATTATTTATAACACAACAACAACAGCAATTTATATATCACAGCTGGTTTCATCCATACCACTTTGATGCTGTTAACACCACCTGATTTAAAAAAAAAAACAGTCTGTTATTGCTCAAACAGGTTGGGTTTTGGATTATATGAAAACATAACTTTCAATTAAAACAAATCAAATCCTGACATAACTTTTTACTCAAAACATAAGGTGGTGTTCAAGAACTGGCAAATCTCAAGTGAACAACATAATACTGATATCTACCAAAAATGTACAAGCTTGTTAACAGGTTAACCAGGTCTGCTATGTTTACATTTTTAGTTTTATTAGCTCCTCAAATATCCTTCATTCATACTTCAATACCAGCCATTTCCTGCAACCCTTAGAAATAAAATGCACTTGAAGATCAAAGCTGCTTCTATTTTCCCTGCAGCCAGAGGCATCATGAGAGACTCAGTAAAACCAAGTGGATCTTCACTACTGTTTACATCTATCTGGCACATTGGTTTCACAAGCAGTGGAAACAATTAGCCCCATCCATGCCTTTAAGTCAGCCACAACCTTATCATAACATCAGCAGCAGTCCTTCAGGGAATAATAAGAACATATTACATCCTTTACACATTCCACAAATCAAGCACATCCCTGAAGTGTAACTATAAGAGAGGGCAGATAGAATAAAGCATAGATGAAAAGAAACTTGTAAGGAATGACTGCTATGCTAGCTCCTTGACAAATAATCTTTACAGAAGTAGCATGTTAAGCATTTCTTAAATTTTCTGCTGGGATACATTCTACAGGGAGCCAAAGCATGCATACCCTTGTACAGTTTCCAGCAACAAGTGTCTTTCTGATGAACAAGTGATTTTTTAGGGATACATTCCAAAGGAAGCCAGCCCTATGATTGCATACCCTTGTCAAATGCCCAGATTGCAACAAAAGCAGTACTTCAGGGAGCCAGCCCAAAGCATGCCCATGGTTCGATGCCCATTTCCCAATACCAATTCTCAAAGGATACACCCCAACCAATCAGATGTCGTTATACCTGTGCCTGGTTTTTTAGCTACAAGTGACATTTCTGCCAGGAAACATTCTACAGGGAGCAAGCCCATTGCATGCCCATGTACTGATGCTTGGTTTCCAGCAGCAAGTGGCATTTCTAAAGGATTACACTTCACTTGGAGGCGGAGTCAGCCAATTGCCTTTCTTCATACAGATCTTAAGTTTCCAACAAAAGTGACACACATTTGCAGGGACACATGCAACATGGCACCAAACCATTGCAGACCCTAGTAAAGATGCCTAGTTTCTAGCAAAAAGTGTCATTCGTGCAAGGATACATGTACATTCCATTTAGACCCATGGCTTGCTCTTTTACAGGTGACCAGTTTCCAGCAACAAGTTACATTTCTGTAGGGCTATATGCCACATGGATCCACTGCATGCCCGTACATATATGCCAAGCAACAAGTGGCATTTCTTCAATGATACAATCCAGAGATTCATTCTCTGTATGCCCTTTAATGGATGCCTTTCCTGCAACCAGTATCGTTTCTGTAAAGATACATTTTACATGGACCCACCCAATGGCTTGCCCATGTGAAGATGCCCGGTTTCCAGCAACAAGTGGCATTTATGTAGATACATTTTACAGGGATCCAATCCATTGCATGCCCTTGTACAGATGCCTGGTTTCCAGCAACAAGTGGCATTTCTGTAGAGATAACTATTACAGGGATCCAATCCATTGCATGCCCTTGTAGAGATGTTAATCCTGCAATGTGTGGCATTTCTGTAGAGATACATTTTACAGGGATCCAATCCATTGCATGCCCATGTAGAGCTGTCATTCCTGCAATGTGTGGCATTTCTGTAGAGAATTATTATACAGGGATCCAATCCATTGCATGCCCTTGTAAAGATGTCATGCTTGCAATGTGTGGCATTTCTATTGGAATACATTATACTTAGACCCAACCCATTGCATGCCCTTGTACAGGTGCATGGTTTCCAGCAAAAAGTGGCATTTCTGCGAAGAAACATTTAACAGGTATCAAAAAAAAACAATGTTGATTGCCCTTGTAGTGATGCCATTCCAGCAACAAGTGGCATTTCTGTGGAGAAACATTTTACAGGGATCCAATCCATTGCATGCCCTTGTAGTGATGCCATTCTAGCAAAAAGTGGCATTTCTGTGGAGAAACATTATACCTGCATTCTCTTGTACATTAAAAATACAACCTAAACACTAGTATGGACCTTAATTAAATATGTTATTACAACAGATTGAAAATGTCATATTTTATGCAGAAGAAAAAAATGGTGCATAGAAGTATACTGACACAACTACAGTCTGCTTTTTAAGAAATTGTATTATGAATAGAAATCCATGCACAAGTGAAGATAAGTCCCTATATTATACAAGTACAGAAAAACTGTGAAAAGGTATGTTGACTGTGGAGACCACCAGTCTGAAGTGCCTTATGTCCACTTCAGACATTATCCATGTCCCCCTGTCTACGTCACTGGCCACTTGTGAATCCAGATTAATAGCCCTGAACACCAATCACCATTCAATTACTCACAAAATACTCTCCACTCGAGAGTTACAAAGAGAAACAAAGGCTACAGTAGTGCCCCCACTTTATGTTTATTTACAACTCATTATATCACCCAGGATCTCCCCTATTTCCCACTATATAACAGGGTGTTAAGATGCTCCACATTAACCAACGTATGAAGTACACAGCAATATAAAAGCAATTTAGTACAGTAATATATTACAAGCTTGAGAACTTCAAAAAGGGCTACGGGTGATATATGGTCTGTTATAAATAGCCATTTTACTATAAATTTCTTATTTACTTAAGCTGTTAAGTTCCGACAGCTATTTCAAGCCTGTGAAGTTTCCATATAGGAATAACCAACTGCGACTTAAATAACTAATAAAGAAAAAAATACAACTTTCTGTGATAACAATTTATGACACCACTTGCCTTATCTGGAAATATAATGGAAACATGATGGTTAGTAAAAACATTTTTTTGTAAATAAACTCAGTGTAATAAATATAAACAATAAGCTGACACATATTTCAATCAGTCGAATGCAAAAACACTGTATCTTGTCCCAAATTACACAAATAGACAAGTCACTTATGCTCTCACTGTTGTAAATAAGTCTATACTTTATTTGTAAAAAAACAACACCATTTCGATCAGCTTAATCTTAAAGGTGGTATCTGACAGTTTGGACCAATTTCTCTCTCACCAAACCAAATAAATTGTTATTACCTCAAAAGATCTCTCAAAAGGCTGTTTATTGGTGTCCCCAATCAATGTGTAAAGTATAGCAAAACACCCCATTTGTTATTAAAAAAATGCATTTCCTATCATAGCCACGCTCCATAGTGGGAAAATCACATGACCACTTTCGCGAGTAATTAGCTCTAACGTTGTCACCAATTTTAAGGTAAAATTCCAATTGTGCTTATTTAAAGATTTGAAGAAAAAGAAACACACAAAAAAACATTTTAAGAGATTTATTTCACAATTTGTACTGTCTCATAATTGAGAAAAGTGTTATAGACAGCCGTTACTAAAACTAAGGATTAAGATATATTGTTAACTTTATTTGATATAGTCAAACTAACATTCCCACCTTAAAGGTTGTATCCAATAGTCTGCCAATGTAAAATGCATGTAATAATAATATGATGCATGTTTGGGGAAATCTGGACATTATTTATACATAATCCCATACTATAACCTAAGCAAAGACGATTTTTAATACTTCCTTGGTTGTAAGACAGTACAAGTCATGAAAAATTCCACGTATAATTTCATTGTTTCAAAGTGGAATGAAATAAAACATTAGTGGTTTTCTTGGTTTAAAAATGCTAATTGTGCAATGTGGATCAGATAGAAAATACATAATTGTAACATGTACATGATTGTGGCATTATGGTTTACTTTTTTGACAGGTGTGGGACACTGAATAAACAGCATTTTACGAGATCTGTTCATATAACAATTGTTTTCTAGGACGTACAGTGAAAATACTTTTGGTCCAATCTGTCGGCTACCACCTTTAAAGAGGCCCTTCAACCTTGAAGTTTGTGCCGACTGGTACATTGTATGGTGTACTGACTGATCATTGTTTCATGGCTGGGCAGTCACAGTCTGAGCAATAGTCTAACAATTCATCGTCATCACCATCATAAAACATTTGGTGAGTAATAAAAGTGTGGTTATACTTGACTTGTGAATTGTTATCCAAACTTAGCGAGTGTACAATCCAATGTTATACTATAGATATACAAATTTACGACTCTTAATGAATAACTGCAGACCAAGTTATGTCATAATGCCATTTGTTTTACAAAACTTTTGTATATTCAGTGTGTTTTTACTTTTTTTAAATCATAAGAACAATGAAAGTGTTGTGATTATCATGATGCTTTCAATTTTTGAAAAAAGAAAGTATTTACTTTTAGTTTTGTTCATTGTTAATTTATGAAATCATTTGGCATACATCTGTTTTCATGTTTACCATTTCTTGAAATCAGAAATTTAATGATGTAGGTTATATTACTAAAATCACCTACTGCAAGGGTGTATCTTTTACATAATTATTTAAATTGTTGTTTTAATCTTAAATTTAGTTCTAGTGTTAATGGGTAACAAAGCAACACACCATATCAAAAGGAATACCTTCCCACATTAGGTTCATGCCCATTGCGGGACTCAAACTTGGCATTGAGGGGCCTTGTAAGCAAGAAGATTTACAAGATGGCAACTCTACCACTCAGACACAAGAAGCTACAATCTACTTTTACTACAGTATCAAGTTTCAATTATTAAAACTTTAGTAAGTGAATCTTCTTGAGACCAAAGTTGCTGACATTTCAAAAGAAATGTGATAGTTCTCATCATGACAGGCTGTATACTAACATGATACACAAAACCATTTTTCTGGGCCATGCTCTTAGATCACCTACATGCTAAAGTGTCAATCAAATAAACATGATAGCAATTAACTGTTGGAAGTTCGTGAGAAAAAAGACAATTTGTCTGCATGGAATATTTATGTATTTATGTAAATTGAGTTTTTGGTTCAATAAAAATGTCTAGCATAAAGTTATAGATAGCAGCATGATTTTTTATTTCTTAAAACAAATGGCCTCTAAAGGGGCCTTCTCAAAATTAATCCACAAATGAAGTCATTTATCAAATTGAACTAAAAGCACAGAGATACAAAGATCATTAATTTAAAACAACCATGTTTTCTTTGTTCATAATATAATTTTTAAAAAAAAAAATGCATTATTTACAGATGGAGACTTCAATGTCTGTTGTTGTTTTTTCCATCAGCAGCATGAAGCCTTGCAGCAGAAACAGTTACCAAAGTAAAGGAATATAAAAATTGTTCTCTGTAAGCCAAACTGTAAATGAATTCTACCCAAGCCTCTTTGCTTATAGCATCACTGAACAGACTCCAACTATTCTTCACATTGAAGTGTGTGTTTGTGGGGTGGAGGGGGGAGGGGGTTCGGGAGACTGGCTACTCTCCTCATTGAAGGTAAGAAGGCAGAAAATAGTTCTTATCACTCTGGCCAATCAGTGCCATTACAGCATGCAGGTGTTTCCCGTCTTGGCTGATGCCTGTCTAACTAGAAGGAAAACATCAGATCCACATCCCATATCTACACACCCACAATGTACATGTTAATGTGTAGAAAGAAACATACACACACATCAATGGAACAGATGATAAAATGTTTACATTGTACAGTAAACATATCCTTGCAAATTTAGCACAGGACCAAGGTTAGTGCAAGACCAAACTTAGTGCAATATCAAAGTTTTGGATATTTAAATAAGTTCTTCAATCTCCTTGTAATATATGGTCAGCCAAATAGTTGTATATAATACAGCAAAACCTGCTGATCTGAATCAACAATCTTCGTTTGTTTAGCTTGTACTGCTAAATTTAACATCTATGTAAATGTCTACTTTTTCCATTAATAACGGTCAAACAAACTCAGGCAATTGTAAAAATATTAAACCAACCATTCCCTAAGGCAATGTTACTACAGAAAAGATTGTTTATCACAATGTTGCATTTAAATGGTTTTTGGTACTGATATTGCAGATTTTTCCAAAGGGGGGGGTGGGGGAGCTAACATAAATTAAATTTTTTGGTTAATTATGATCATACATGTTGTGTGATTACAGCTTTACATTTTAAACAAGAAGGCCATGATGGCCATTAATCGCTCACCTGAGGACACAGGCTTTAAGTAGGCTCATATCTGGAGTCAAGTAATTAGGTTATTTACTTAAGAAATCTTTGAAGATCCGACCATTGATGCCGCTACTGAAACTATTAACTTTTTCTAGAATTTTACGTAGTGACCTACTGAATCCACATAACCCAGTTCAAAACATATCTAAGATTTCATACAGGCAAACATTCTGACCAAGTTTGGTAAAGATGTTTTAAAAGTAACTAACTGACAATTTGGCATAAGCCTTTTTACCATAGATCTTATCAGTAAAATGAAAATATTATTACATAAATATTTGCAACATATGGAAAAAAGAACATACCATTTGTTTTCAATCTTATTGATTACCATTCAATAATATTTTGGAATAGAAAATCAGAGGTGATGGCACGAGACCTGATTGTAAAGTGCACAATTTGTAATCTGTAAGTACATAGCCTAAAGTTGCAATCATTTAAGCAGAGCACCTGTCAAACCATTTTTTACAAAACAAAAACTACCACTTAAAACTTTTGGTTCTGCCATTGGGAGTATTTGAATAAGTTTGTCTGATTAAGCCATTTAATTTCAGGCCACAGTAAATGTGGTATCCGACAGTTTGTTTACATCTTATATATGTAACAATATCAGCAAATAAAAACGATTGGGAATCCTGCTGAAAATAGACATCAACATCATAGCGGATGATGTGGACGAACCAAAACATTAGTGGTCACATGGTTTTGTTGGTTTAATAATAGCTAACTGTGGCTCAGATAGGAAATAACATGTTTGTAATGACGAGTGTGGCATTATGGTTCACTTTTCCGACAGGTGTAGGACATCAATAAACAGCATTGTATGAGATCTGTTCATATAACAATGGTTTGCAAAGAAGTTTCATGAAAATATTTTTGGTCCAAACCTTTCGGATACCACCTTTAAATATTTGTTTTCAAATAAGTAAACATTACCACCACTTTGTCTAAATGCTCTGGTAACTATTGCAGGGACAAAGACCATTGGCCTACATGTTGATGAACTGGCTACCACAAATACCAAAACATACACTGTTTACCATGAAACAAACACACAACAGGAGTCAAATTTTGACAAACGCAAACCAGATACAATCTCCACATGAGCAATTTTCATTTTATTTTGGGAGTACGCTAGTTAAAATGTCCACCCTTCAAAATGCATCAAGAAACCTCATGAAACAATGATAAAAGTTATATAAAAACGTGCTTCTTTGTACTCAAAATTCTGATGTCTGTCTACTCATAAACAGACATATAAAAAGGACAGTAATCATTATCACACCTATCAATATTCTGCACCCAACAAAACATTTTAATTGAAAAAAGAAAATCCTACAGAAATGCCATAAAAATTAAATCCTATTTTAAACCCAAGTATTGGCATTTAGTTGGTGAAATAAAGCCTGTGTTTACATCAATACCTCACTTGGCTTCATAACCATTAATTAAATTTAATTTTAACCCCATGTCCCGTGTACCGACTGACCCCTCAAACAAACACACCTCAGCATGAGGCTAACTACACATTAAACATGATTTTTTGGGGCCCTGAGCACAATAAACCTCCTCGACGAATTCGCTCACCATTCCTTGTGCTCAACCCATGACAAGACAATGCAGCATGTGGTTTACCAAAATAAACTTCGGAATTTAGTTCAAATCAATTAATCATGCTTCAATTAAAATATTTTGTTTTGGATTTGTTTACATGTTAGACAAACGTGCAGATGATTTTCAACTCTTCAACACTCAGTCTTCATACCCACCTATAATGTGGAGGTGAATCTACCCTGATATTTTTGTCTGGACACTGACCAACTGATAGAGCCAGTTTGACCATATTTGACAAGTTTTGGATCATAACCTAAAAAAATCTTGGGATGGGATAGGAATGGGATTTGCCCGCATTTTTGCAAATACTGTGCAGTGACATTTCTATCATTTTAGCTCAGGGGCACTTACGAGGTGCCCAGGGACTGAACCCAGTCGGTCCATTTTACTGACACCGATGAGTCAGATGTAATGCTGTCCCCTTAGCCCCGAGCGTAAGGAGGGAAGCCCCTAGTACAAACTTTAAAATCTTGGTTTGACCCGGCCTGGGCTTAAACCTGCGACCCCTGATCCGCAAGCCGATGCTCTACCACTTGACCTATTGCGGTCAGTCAAAAAAAAAAATCTTGTAAAATGTACTGTCAACAGTTTTTGCTAATAGTGCAATATACTGTTAGCTTGTGTTATGTAATGACTATAAGGCAAAAGAATACAAAATATAGTAGGCTTAATTATGAAAGATACTTGAAAATTCTTGCTTTTTCACCTTAATGGGCTTTTCATTAAACCATTGTTTTGTTCCATAAAACAACCAAATTCAGAATCTTATTCATCTATGGATTGCAAACTATTACCAACAAAATCCCAAACATAATTACATGTGAAACAATTGATCACAAAACAGGCTATGCAATAAATAACACTCTTTGATTGGTCTGGTCCCAGAAAATCCATTTTTCCTGGTGTAGATATCGATCGTTTATTTGTTACAATCTTGTACAATGACGATTAAGTAGGTTTCAAAAAAAACAAACAATAGCAAAACAATTACCCTGACATAGAGCTTAATTTAATATGCAATACATGACAAAGCTATTTGCTAAATGAAGCACATCAAGCCCATTAGTGCTAAATACCAATCATTTTTTCTACATACATATCAATTTTCCAATGACTATCAGACCATTCAAAAGAATTTCGAAGATTTAGGAATGGACCCTAATAATCTTTTTCCTTTGAGGTGCATTGCCAAAACTGGAAAGAAGCCTGCTGGAACAGGGATTTATTTTACTGAAAATGGTGATGGGGCCTGGGGCCTTTGCGAAGGGAAAAATTCTGTGGCGTTTTATCAAAAAAAGGGATAAAAAAATGAGCATGTTTATCTGAAGGAAAAACTAGGCTTATTTTCTGAGGGGAAGGGGCCTTTAAACGGAAAAAAACCCTTGTTGAAAGGTCTCATTACTGACATATATGAGTTTCTTTGTGTGTCAAATGTACAGATACAAAGGCATGCCACCATATTCTGTATTTCAACCAGATGTGTTGGGTTTCACTTCGCTTTGTCAATGTGTCAAAGCATTTGATCACGACAATCAGGACACATTCAATAAAGTTGTTCAAACATTTCTGTTTGATGAGACCGGGCAAGACTTAAACAAGACCGGTCAGACAATTGAAAACCTGTCAGCTGGAAAACACGCGATCAGGAGCCACAAAAGCATTCCACAGGTATTTCTCACCTGTACATAATGTGTATGAAATATGAAATCTGCCGTGCTCGTTGCAGGGTGTCTGATGGAAGCTTTGAAGCGTTTGAACACAGAATATTCCTTATTGATTTTGATTTTGTAACGTGATTACTTAAGTATGTTTTTCACCAACAGTGACTTAACGAAGTTAAAATGAAACAACAAGCTGAGGTGATTTAGCTTCTAGCTTTACATACGTGTAAAAATTTCAGTTCTTTCAGTATGTTTTGGGTTTTTCTATGTGGCACTAACATAATTATAATCATATTGGCAACCTCCAGCTAATTATTAGTGAAGGAAGACCTCAGACATATGTCTAGGTAGAACCACTGGTGCACTGAAGTATGCTGGAAGACGTCCCTTCAATAAAGTCCTAACCAGAAGGGAACTCAGACCTACATGCAGTATTCATGAAAGAGATTTAAAAACACCGGACCTTCGGTCCAGCAAGCTGTCAATATCTACTGGATGGACAAATTTTACTGGACCAGTATGAATTTGGCATTTTTATACAAAAGGTTGGTAAGCTAACCAAGGTGTTACAAGTGGATGGGTTCAGTAAGGCTGTAAAGCATTGTTTAGTTTACTATATATATATGCTTTCATAATAATTCATAATTTTGAAAATTATGATGCTGAAAATTTTGGTGAACTATTGGTCCATTTTACTTATAAAATTTAATGGATCGACAGAGATTTTGGTGGCGTCGGGTCACAGTCCACCAGGTTTTGCCAAAGACTGTACATGGTGAAGGGCATACTGTTTTTTGTCTTAAAGAGTTCCTGGAGGCTAGAGCTGTTGTCATGTTTCTGGAACCTAAAGGTAATATTTTATCAACTGTATCTCTCTATGCTTGAAACAATTCCACCTTTAAACAGTATTGTCTACTGAACAATAATGATAAAACACAATAAAGAGAGACCAAGTTAAATATGAAAATAACTTGTCTCAAGAAAGTAGATAAAAAAAACAAAGAAAGAACCAAGGAAGACCCCTGCTCTGCCTCATTAGCTCTGAAAGGGAAGGTAATTTTACTTTTCTTTCTTAGCAATTAAGAGTTTATTTAATGGTGTCATTCACACAAGTGCAGTCAATACCAGACACGCCTAATATGCACATGTATACTTCTAGCATTCCTTTCTTATATATATGAAAATGGTCACTTGAATGAACTTGTGATAAGACTTGACTTTCACAAATCATAGGGCTACTAGCTTTTTACTAGGAATCTACAATATACATGTAATACGGTGTTCTTCCGAGGGCATGATTTTGTGACATTACCACATAAAAGATAAAAATGGTGCATAAAAATTGCTGCCATTGTGACACACGGCGCATATGAATTTCAGACAGAACCAATAAATAGTGTGTTCAGCCAGAAAGAAGCTGGCTATGTGTGTTGTAACATCCATCTTGATTGGCTCGCTTGCAAGCCGTCTATGCAGAAATGTAGTTATTGGCCAGTTGTATCGACTGACCCTAAGGTTTTTTCACTGATCCTCGGCATACAAAATGGCTTCACGGATCGTGGAAAAAAACTGTTGAACAATTTTAAGCTATTTTGGCAATAAACTGTCATTCAAAAGTGATGAAAATAATAATAATAATAATAAATGTAGTACTAGCAATACTTCGAATAATCAATCAGCATCTTTGTCCACACCCTCCAAAACTCAACAGAAGATAATTAGGTAAACAAATTCGTCTAGCATTAACTTCAGTTTGTTTATGTTTATTGGGTTTATCATCCCACCAACAGTATTTCAGTTATCTGGAGATGGTGCACACTTGAAGCAGACATAGTGCTGCCTTCACTGTGTATAGCATGCCGTGAACACATGGCATGATACCACACCCAGTCACATTATCCTGACACCGGGCCAACCAGTCGTGGAACTACCCTTATATTTGCTTGAACGTTAGCAAGGGAGCTTTACCACTACCATTTTTAACGACTTTGGTATGTCGTGGTCCGGGATCGAACCCGGGGCCTCCCGTATCTGGAGCCGTTGCTCCACCAATTGCGCCACCAGGTCCGGTATCAGTTTGTTGAAATGTTTGATATGTTTAGAGGCCAAAATTTTTTTTGTCCCCTTGATTTTGAAAATGTCCCCTACTTTTTTATACTTGACGGGACAGAGGTCCCTAGTTTCAAAATCCTTGGCAGATAGTTATTTGTAAAATATACATGTATATTTCTTTTTTCCCAAAATATCAAATTTTTGCTTTTAAAATATAACTGTCTTTATTACAAGTAAAGTGAATTCTTTTATTAGGATGTATGATGAGGAGAGTCTACACTAATTTGCCTAAGACTGAGAAACTGCTAACTTAAATAGTCTTTATAATAATGAAATAATAAAAAAGCCCTTGAACAATTCGACTGTAAAACAATCGAAAGAAAATCACATTGACATGAAAATTGACCAGGTCAAAGATGAAACTGAAAAAAGTTCTATCTCCAACCATCTACATTATAATCTACAACATTTTTGCACTTACATCTCATCACATCATATGGTTGTCCGAGACCATACATAACAGTAATAATCTAACAATTGAATGCAGTCAAACATAAACATATTGTGGCTTGAGGACACAAGCTGAATGTCAGAAGATGATGCTCCTGACCTTTCTCATGAGCATTTTGACATCTCGCATTCCTTTTATTACAGCAATAAGCGCCCTTTCCTTTAGTGCAAACAATAACATAGACATTGCGTCAAAATGATGTGGGAACCATTTTCACATACAGCTGTGTTTTTAGTAAAAAGATAGCAGAAAATTAATTTTAGTCTGAAACAAATTAGATTCATCATTCTGCAACATTCCATTTATTGTACCATTTGCAACTTATCTGGTGACTTTTGAAAATACATGTGACTGTATATACATGTACTTAAAAAAATAGATGTTTTATTTATGCTAATAAAATCCTTGATTTACATAGCAAAATCACATTTGAGTTTTTACATTTTCAGTTATTTTTACATCAATTAAATGACAATGTTATAATTTTAAGAATTAGCTCTGATAATACATAACAGTAAAGAATTCACAATTTTAATATTTCATCATACTCTTTAGCAATGCCTTTTTGTTATTCATTGCTATTCAGTTTTACACTCAACGTTGGAACGATAACATTTCAATTGACTGAATTAATAATTAAGTGGACGAAACAATAAAAATGCCATAATACATTCCAGCATTGTACTGCCAACAATGTCTGCCCAAAGCCATAAAATCCAATTATGACAATTGAGGCCTGGTGTATAGCTGTCAGGTCAACCAGGTCTCGATGTCTCATCATTGCATGTAGCTGACAAGTTGTTAAATCAGTGATTGCAGCTCACTGACAGGTTCAGTGGCTTTTATTGCAAAGACACAAAACCCTGCATTTAAGTAGCCTCAGGGAACATTTTTGTTCCTTCATAATTATATAATGATTATTTATGTATGAGAAACTAGAATATGCATGCCTGTGCATATATTATAATGTTAGTGCAAAAAGAAGAAGAGAATATTTTTTAATTTAATGAAGTAAATAATTTAAGAAAGAAACTACAAAATAAGTTAGGTCCTGCTACAGGACTTGGTTTAAATTTCTTGTATAATAAAGAATAAAAGATACAGTGGTATATCTCTCTAAAGTTAATTTGGAAGAAGAAAAATCCTGTCCCTAAATGGGATCGAACCAGGGACCTTCAGTTCTGTTGGCAGACACTCGACCACATTGCTAAAGGGTAACCCAACAGCAAGGCTGTTTGAAGTGCCTATATGCACTACACTTCACATCTCCCCATTTACTTTTCACAGCTAGTAAGCTCTCCAGAATGACCCTGCAGGCTTCAATCGGAGTCAGATAAACACTTCTGACAACATTCAAGAAAATTTGGGAGAAGAAAAGTCCTTGTCCCTAACTGGGATCAAACCAGGGACTGTAGGCAGACACTCAACCATGTCACTAAAGGGTTAACCTAACAGCAAGGCTGTTGGAAGTGCCTATATGCACAACACCACATATCTTTTTCAAAGTCTTGTTTACAGCAGTATAGTGTGAACAACTTTACTTTAGAACTATTAATACTTAGGCAGCATTCGCGCTACTTAATAGCACTGATATTTTTGTAACTCAGATAAAAGAGCTCAAGCTTGGAACCTGGGACAATGTTGATTATATACTCTTTATCTTACACTTTGGGACTTTGTCAAACACATTGTCTACTGATACCAAAATTAAAATCTTACCAAAATATTCCCCTTTCGGTTTCAATTCCATTTCGTCTTCCAACTCTTGTGTCATTGCTTGCAGTTTCTTCTCTGCTTCGCTTGGTCCCTTTGGTTTTGGTGGTGTAACTTGATAGTTTATGAGCTGGGTCTGTGGCCGTACTGTCGCCGAGGGTGGAGTTCGTGGCGGAATCTGTGTGGAAACTTGTGGACCCATCGAATGGACAGCATTCTGAACAGGTGATGAGTTACTGTTGGCGTATTTGAGCGCATTTCTCGGTGGTAACCCAGGCATTGGCTCAGTTTTGTGAGGTCCATGGTAAGGTGGCGGGGGCTCCTTTGGAAGAGTTGTTGATGATGAGGGACTCATAGAGAAATTAAGATCATTCTGGAGTTGCTTGGTTAACATTGCTATGCTCTGTTCCGTCTCTAACTGAGTTGGAGTACGACTGGGTGTATTCTCCACCTTGATTGGTACACGGGCTGGAAGTGCCGGCGGTGGGGACATCTGAGACACATTCCTCGACTGGATGTTTGCTGTGCTTGCAATCATGGAGGGAACATTACCATTCTGGGTCATCGAAGTTGTCACAATGCCTGTGTGAATGGGGTTGAACATGTACCCATTCATGTTATGTTGATGGTGTGTCACTGTACGCATTCTAGGGTCGGCGTAATTTGTCAACTGGGGTGGAGCAGACTCATTAAATCTGTTGTAATGTCCAAGGTTGGAGAGACTTGCTTGCAAATGCCCAATATTCAATGTCATACCTTGACTATCATTTGGAAGCACAATTGAGGTTCTGGGACTTGGAAATTTGTCATAAATGATGCCACCTGCTAAACTTGTTCTTGGTGACGAGCTTTTTGAATCCACAGATGTAAAACTGATACTAGATCTGTTACTTGCAATGCTGTTCCTCATACGAGGGTCATACGGTGGAGGAGGCGGAGGATGTACTAGACTGGACCTTGGACTCGAGTTTTTAGAATCACCAGCACTGCCCACACTCGACCTGGGGCTGGAATAATCAGAACCAGTCTTTGATGTATAGTTATGAATCTGTGAACTAGGATGCCCATTGATTGTCACAAAGCTGGCATGGCTCTGAAAATGCTGAGTGCCAGGATGTGGGGCAGGATGCCTTGTGCCACCGATCATAATTTCTCTCTGGCCCTCCATCAGTCTCTGTGACAAAACATTATGCTGTGTCATAGCATTTACATTGTTATTAAACATTGTCAAGGCCTGATTATGAGCTGGATTGTGATGGGGTGATCCAGGGTTCGAGCCTGAGCTTAGCCCTATTGGTATTGGAGGCTTCGATTCACTCTGATTGGCCATGTCACCACTTAAATTATGTGCGAATCCCGAGAAAACTTTTTGTGATGCTGAAATTGTGTATCCGCCCTGATTTGGATTTTTCATATTTGCCATTGTCAAATCAGGCAAATGTTGTTAATCCATTAATATCTTCCTTGAGACGTGCCCCGTATAATTTACAGACACAAAAATTAAAATCCTTTCTGGATAATCGAGATAGAACATCAAAACACAGATTGTCGTTCAAATAAATCATGCGAAAAAAGAAATATAAGCTCCATGAATATAATCCACAAACAATTTAACAATCCATAAACAATCACTTCAGTTCACGAAACACACGCGTCTTTCACTTGTTACTTTCTTCTCTACAATCGAAAAGAACAACAAATTAGCCTAATAACTTCCAGCTATGCCTTCGACGCGTATGAATATTACGTCGTCGTGTAATGTTTCCATTGGTTTCCGGGAAGAATTTTAAAATAAAACTGTACTTTCACTTTAAATGAAAATATTTACAAAATATAAACGCAACTCGCTTACATGTTAATAACTGATGCGAACATTCCGTAATGGTACTATTTCTTTATAAGACAGGTGCGATTCTAATTAGACGGTTACGCGTGAGAAAAACCACAAGCGTAAAATAGGGAGTTGTGGAAGAGTCCAACTGTAGTATTCTCCCTTGCAACATTTATTTTCAAAGTGTTGAAAAAGGCGCACACAAATGTTGTGTGAGGTTAGACTTCAAACACGTTAAACAATATCATGTTTTGTTCAAAAATCGTTTACGAGAAGATCAAATCATTGGAAATAGTTACCGCTGCGTAAAGAATTGCACGTTTTTACATAATATAAATTCGTAATCTGATTTATTTAAGTCTGTCAGTCAAAAAATTCATGATCAAGCCGCCAAGTTTAAGAATGCCGATGCCGTTAACGTGTAGTTTTCTGCTCCTATTGCGGCAATAATTTAATTAATGTCAGCGTTCGTTGTAATTTAAGACAATTAAAACTAATGTGTAATGGCAATGCATGAATGAATAGAAATCATAATGGCACCCACGTTTTCTCGAAACTGGCCGCAAGCCCTAAAAGGAAAATAAATTTACCTTGCTGTATCTCGGGCCATTAGACTGTCATATACTTACCCACCCGAGCAGTAATTAAGACCACTCACAATTAGTGCATGTATGTTGTTTTTTTTTGTTGTTGTTATTGTGTTTTGTTGTTGTTGTTTTTGTGGGTGTTATTTTTTCCGAAGAACACTTTATCACACCAATCTGCACAACAATTTTAAGGTATTCATGCGTTCACGAGACAAAAGTGGATACAGTTGAACATTCTTCTCACTGTCCTAGGCAGTCATTTCAATGAAGTACGATTGAAACCTTAGATGCAGGAATGCTTCAGCAACAAAATTAGTTCCGTTGATTTTTTCCCTAAAGATAGTAATATATCCTTTTACAATTAGTGTGGTAACAATCTCATTAAAATCATATCCTAATTTCCCTCATCTACTGTCCGTGATTAGGATCTGACTACATCGCATAAGAGGTCGTGTCAAAATGACCTTTGTGTAATTGAATATGCATAGACAAGTGCCCGTATTTCGACCAATGCAATCGCTCCTTTCAAAACTACTATAGAATCCTTCCCGATACACCAGTCAACACATACCACTTTTTAAACCGCTGAATCAGCCATCCTTTCTATTGGCATGCATTAATTTTTACACATTTTGCTCAATCAACAATTTATCTATCGGTATCTACCATAACATTTCATAATTCCATTTTTAAGTAGAATACGAAAGGATTTTCAACGCAACCCACTGCGAAAACGCTTTCGTTATCCGCGAGCGAGTTGTGAATGTATTTACCAGTGTTACTAAAATAAGGATTTCTAGTTCAAAACTTCTTTTTGTTGGATGGTTTATACATATCTGTAGAGGTTATATATGTCTCTTTTGAAATATGTAAAGTTAAGTTTAAGAATGTGTGTAGATTGCATGCAATCACGAGTTAAACGCGACCCTTTACCATTAAAAATTTATAGCGTGTAGAACGTTGCTCGCAGTATACCACAAGATTTTGTTGCCGAGAATTTCATTGGCTACTGAAAAGGTCAATTTGAGGTGAACCGTAATGGGAAGTCATCAGATCCTATTACGCGTAATACTGGAGCTGATTTTAATGAGATTGGTGTGGTAACTACTTGATTAAAGAATATAGCAATCCATTACAATTAAATTGTCAACTCTGATTTCTTGCAGGAATGAAGTAGTAACTGAAATTAACACTACGACGATAAGTGTACACAAAAACAACAAAGTTAATAGGTTAGGTTTGTGCAAAATACGGGTTTATGGGTATATTTGCGTCTGTCGCTCAGCGAATGTTTTTTGTTGCGATGAAACACGCCACAGCAGCACTTTCAGTGCTTTGATTGTATTCCAAACTAAAATATATGCGTCAATAATTATGAGGATTTCTACTTTTTGTTCAACTGAACACGGAGAAGCAAATACGAGAAGTTAAGGATACAGGAAATGCTTGAATACTGTTATAATATATTCTTAAAATAAGCAGATCTTAAAGGGAAATTCGGTTACATGTCAATTTTGTCTAGGGCCACAATATTTACAAAAAATACAAGCATATTTGTGAATTAACATCTTTCAATTCTTTTTACATGATATTACTGTCGCCATATATTGTTGACATCGGTTTTGGCATAAACAAGTGGTAATATATGCGTTCTTTAATCATTTGAGTGTGTAAATTAGAGATGGCAACAATCTTGAAATGAGGAGACCATTTTGGATCTCGAGGTGGCTATTGGATGGGTTTTTTTTCGACAAAGCGAAGTATTTGTGCAATTATTCACGGTTGCATAAAACTTCACATTTGTATGCAAATGGGACTTTTTTGCCTCGGTAATGTACTTGAGCTTTGTTTCGTAGACTCTTTTTGCATACAAATAGTTATAATATTGATATACTGCCACGCGCACTACGCCAATAAACGTCACGGGAAAATGCCAGTCCCAAATAGTGCAAAGATAGTTTGGGTTGATTGTGACATAATATTTGAACTACACGTGCAGCACGGTGCCAAGGATAATTTGACGCTGAGCGCCATGTTCAAGTGGTCAATAGTATCCAGACCTCGTTGAAGTGACTCTATTTGAGACTTCTTGACAAATGAACTAAAAGTTTAGTGGAGGGGTTAGTGCGAGTGTTGCGCCCTAGCATTTCAAAGAGCATACATGTATATTATATGAAGTAAAATTTACGGGGAAAAAGGAAGAAAAGAATCCAGATAGACATCAGAACGTACGGGGAGTACGTAAAAAAGTAAGTATACACTTTAATGTAGGATTGGAACATAACCGATAACAAAACAGTTATGCATGAACAAAATTAACAAGTATGTAAGTATTCCACATTAGATAATCATTAACGCATTGTCAACATTATTTAAGTATAGTTTTTAACATAATGCGTCTTTAGTTAATCATATTTTTAACAAAGTTTTTCATCTCAATGGGTACAAGCAATACAGTTCAAAATAATACCCCTCACATTCAATAACAATCTGAGCGAAGCTTGCCCACATCTATAAGGAGGGTTCGGTTGAATCTCTAGTAGACGAGCTAGAAACAGAATCTCCAGAGAGTCGCCGACCTTTTGGGATCGGTGGCAAAGGTTCATGCTTAGAAAACCGAAACATTCCGAAGAAACGACCCAATCCACGTCCAGATGGAACTTTTGACTGCTTGATGATTTGTGCACCCCTAGAGACGGTCCTAACAGCTGCACCACCGTTTCCATCCCCGTTCAATCTAGACGCTTTATTTACGATGCCCGATGTGTCACCTTTTGTTTCCTTAGCATCTCCAGGATTTAACTCTTCTGCAACAACGTTTCGGCAGGTAGCGGGGAGTCCCAAGCAGAGATTGTCGGCCAGCCTGAAAGAAACTTCTCCCGACTTGGAGTGGTGCACATCTGTAACAGTTGTATTGCTTTTCGGTCCCTTGGCTGAGTTAGCAAGCGGCCCTGTCCTAACAATATCTTCTCGAGAATTAGTCTCACTGTCTACTTCTTCAATCGCTTCAAGAGGCTTAGAAAACCCGACCAGCTTTCGTTTCCGTTTAATTCGGGGAGACATTCCAAGCGTCCGCCCCGAAAAGTAACCAGTTTTTGGCATCACTGCATTGTATTTTGTGTCCAAGAAAGTGGGCAAATGGTCCCATAGATGCTGTCTTCTTCCAGAGAAGGACATAAATTCTTCTCGTCTGTAATCATCTCGGAATTTAAGTACAAACGGCTTTTCTCGCAAAACGGTTTGCCTTTCAGCAAACCGTACTGTTCCTAGTGGAAAAGTGAACGTTGGTTTTGGAATGTGTGTTTTCGTTGTTAGTCGGTATTTACAGCATCTCAACCAATGCAGCAAAGAAGTCGCCTCGTCTTTGGATTGCAATAATTCATGAAGAACTAATTTACACGGACCTTTTCCGGAAGGCCTGAATGGTAATTTTTGGACAAGTTTTTTCGAAGGGAGAAAATAAATACGGAGATATGCATCGTTTGTGTGATATACAGAGGGATTGAGAAGCGAAACTGTTAGGCGTTCGCCACATCGAATTGCACCTTCAGGTAGATAGTAGGTTGGTTCAGGTATACGGGTGGCAACATAAAATCTTCGTTCACAGCATCGGACATAGTGAATTAACGAGACCGCCTGGTCTAAAGATTTCAGCAGCTCCGGTAAGCCGTTTTTAAAACGTATCCGATTCACCCGGAAGGTCTTGGGTGGGCATGCCGCATGGCCGGCATCCAAAACGGACCCTCCCTTCATACGGTGTGCGTGTAAAAATTCATTACCTGTTTCATTGTTTTCCGTCTTCGTTATTGGTACAGAAGGCAAATTTGCACGCATTTTTATTTTTTCGGCAACAACTGTCTTCAGCAATCTTAGCTCGTTTTTGTTCACTACGGTAACATTCTTTCTTGAGCACAATGAGTTGTTGTTGAAGTTTTCTGAAGCTTCTCTTGGAAGCCACGCATCTTTCCTTAAATCGGATTCTTCACATAATTCAGTGTAAAATGTCTGTTCGGTTTTGCTTTCACGTGCAGTATCCAAAATCAAGACAAACAAATCAAGACGGTTCATCATTACAAACAATTGTTCAAACCATGACGACAAATTGTTTGTGATATCATAAGACTTATTAGTTTTTCTTTCCATTTAAATGCATTTTGGCAAGTCACAATTGACTTTCTTATTATAAATATGTGACGTCATTAATTAAATCCTAGCAACAATACAATCGTACCTACTCGGCGATCTCCGACAAGCTTCGGATATATAGTGATTACGTAGAGGACGGAATTATCCGAGGAGTTCCGAGTGGCAACAATACTCGTATGCCTTCACTCGGAACTCCTCGGGTAATTCCGTCCTCTACGTAATCACGAGCTTGCCGGAGATCGCCGAGTAGGTACGATTGGTATGCCTTTTGACGATTGTGTTGTTTTGACGTCATGACGTCACCACATTCGATGAGAGAGTAAAAAAAACTATCTTTCTAGTTTTACTGCACGCAAAACACCAAAGTTTGTACCGATTAATAGGCTGCATTTAAAACTTTGTCTTATGTTGTCTTCGTATGAGCAATGTTAACTACTTGATCTGGCCGTAGCCTACCAGAGAGTCAACACAATCGCCTCTATGATGCTACAAGAAGAAATCAGGGCCTACAACGAACCGGATGACGTATATAGGCCTAGACCTCTAAGATTGACCTTTGTAATATAATTCATTCATGTTTGTTCTTATTATATTGTGATTATATTTAATTAATGATGTGATGTTTTGTATTTATTATTATTAAACATTGAATAAAGAAAAAAAAATATTATAATGACTTAGTTATTGTGTAACCCTATTTAGAGATAAAATGAGTGGAACGCAGAGAAATTTAAGTAAGTAAATGCCAATTAACAATTCAATTAACAAGTATTTTCCTTATCAATATCATTTATCACACCTGTTGCCAATCATTTTACAACTGTGGCGAATCGTTATGAGGCGAATCGTTATTGTAGCGAATCGTTATATTACCCATTTCCCGCACTTTTTCGAAGACACGAGGGTAATGTTATGTTTGAAGTATAACAAGCTCTTATAATCTTTTTCGTTAACTAACCTTATAATCTTTTTCGTTAACTAACCTTCCCATTTTACCATGTTTTCCTGAGATTTTTATGACATTCGTCTGTAAGTGTATTTTTGCTAATGTAAGCAGTTTTCGCTACTGCAAAGTATGGTTAAACAGGGGCGTAGCTAGGCATGATATGTGTACGCATACCTCTAGGGGGAGGGGGGGGGGGGGCGGTAAAGTTTTGATTTGAAATATAAGAGTTGTAAATTTGTTTCCTACCAGGGGAGCTACAGAAAAAGTTACTCAATCGATTTATCAATATTAGATCTACATATATTTTCCTCGGGTCAAATGGCGGCACTATTTAATTTCAATTAATTTACACACCGCCCTCCTAGCATAAGATTTATATTACATATTTAATTGTAGTTTTTTTCTCCATAAATTGTTGACAGTGTGTATGCAGCTGCGTATTCTGCGTACTGGCAGCTACGCGCCTTGTTAAAGCGACGGAATCCTAAAGTTAAAACAACTAAATCATTTTTATCACAAATTTTATGGGGGGTTTTCATGCCACATTTGTAATCCATTTGTAATTTATTGCAAACTTTTGGTACAGTGCAAACATTGAAAGTATTTTTTTCTTAAAAAATATTGGCAAACTTCAATTTTGTTACATTTATGAGTTTACACTACTGTGCATTTTCAGCATGTTCATGTAATTTGTTCTTTTCAGACCCAGTCAGGATGGCATATCTTACACCAAACAAAGCTGAATTAAATAAGTCATTTCTGCATTCATACAAAACAAAGTGCAAAACAAACTTCAAGGCTGTTTACATTTAAATTTTGGCAGCACTTAGGTCATTTAATGAATTGCAAGCATAAGTTGCAGCTGCTTTATCATTATAATTTGTTCAACACTTTTAACTTGCCTTACATGGTTTCATGGTAGTGTACTTGTTTATCAAATCTCATTGCAGACTATTATGTCACTATGTGGCAATACAAATAATGCTGTTTTCTTTTGTCATGTATTAGTTTAATAATCAAGGTCTCGATGTCAGCCTATGCCGCATGGATTTTTATTTATTGTTTAACATTAAAGAAAATTTTTGAAAAATGCCATGGCAAATGACAATCCCGTATCTGGTCATGTTTTAATGCATGTTATAAGATTTTAGATGCTTAATAAACCATTTAAAGTTTTAAGGTTAACATTCAACATCAAATTTAATATGTTTAGATGAATTTTGGAATCAAAATGCTGATGGCCTGTTATCCCAGATCTAAGTTTTCTAAAACTGAAAATTCGTGATAGTAACACTGTTACCTTCACTGTGACATGCCACACTCTGTCACTTTATTTTGAAGCTGAATCATCAGGTTCTGTAACTGCACTTATATAATTGTACATCAAGGCAGCTAGCAATACCAGTGGCATTTTTTATTAATTAATTTGGACGCAATCTGGATTTAAACCGGAAACGATGTGTACCTTGTACAGTCTATGCCTATATTATTACCAGTTTTATATTATTGTTGTTATACTTGTCTGTAACGAATCATCTTTGCCCAAATTTAGTATGAATATTCTATGAATAACTATTTCATTTGCTAAAGCTCAAACGGTGCTATTATGCTCATGTTAGAGTCTTGCATTCACATACTGTCAAGCTTGCATCTCAATAAACAGTATAGATTGGAATAAAACTTTTCTTATTTATCTCACCTACTAAAATAATATATTTTCTCTGTTCTCAGTTGGATTTGCAAGAAATACAGACCTGGTTAATCCCCAAAATTAAAAAAAAAGCAGTTTATTTTTTGTCTCTGCAAGTTCTATTAGGCACTGGCACTATCAAGTGTGCTATCATGTTACCTTCAGAGAGTTGCTATTTGTCTGTTCAATCTTATTATGAAGGTCTATTCAGATGTTTTACATTTATTTATTTCTTGAATGTTGTTTGTGTTTAAGGAACATGTCAAGTAAGAGATTTTACATACGGAAGCAAGTTGTTTCCTTTGAAGAAGACTTCACTCATGAATTTAAAGGTATGATTTTTTTATCTTGAACATCACCAATCTGACAATTTGCCTATATCATATGGATGTAGCAAGGCTTCTGAGAATTTGGGCATAATTTCTGCATAAACCCATACTTTAAGTAAAGATGATTTTGAACCCTACCTTTGAGGGATGATCCAGAAGTTTCGTCACTGCCCTTATAACACATTATGTAGTAATATTACAACAACCAAAGTCGGTATACATATGAATGAATGTATTCTGGAATATCATGTAAAGTTTGATCTGCATTAACCAAATGGTTAATAAATAACAGATCATTACATGAAGCATATCAGTGACCACCGCCGCTCACAAACGATGTCAACAACGATACTTACAAATATCACAATACGGCAACATCACTTCCTTCTCAAAAAAACGTCCACTATACTCAATACAATGTCTGTGCCTCGTAACCCACTTCTGGAATACATTTGCAAACCACTCAGGAGAAAGTCATGACAGTATGCGGTTGCTCGCAATCTGTAGTTCCCAAAGGTTCTCAAATCGCTGACACCTGAGTTCGCCCTTCAGGTTAAGAAAGAGTGCAAAGTCACACTGAGATAAGTCAGGACTTCTGCCAAGCGAGTCTCTTTGGCTGTATGGGGGGTGGCATTGTCATGGTGAAGTATACAACTGCTTAAATCTGTGTAGAAATGGTTCCTTTTCTTGCGCAGCACTGTCACGGCAGGTCACGGGTCAAGACCTTTAACAATAAATTATTATTTTGAATAAATATGCATTTAATACACACATTGATTACATTTAAATCTTAATTCTGATATTTAATACTAATTTATTATTTTTATTTAGTAGATATATGTGATGTATGTCTTAAAACAAACCAAACAATTTAACTTACCTTTGAATAATATGTGACGTTGATGGTCTGGCTGTTCTGTACGGCGTGGGCGAGAACAATTCCCTCCATATTGAAAAATACATTAAACATGTTTTCAGATTGTCTTGGTCATGTGTGCCTTCTTTGGAGGAGGGGTTGTGTCTCGTTTCCACTGACAACTTTGCATCTTGGTTTCAGGGTCGTACTTGTAGTAGAAAAGCCAAGTCTCATCTACATTGCCAAGAAACTGCTCACCCTCTTGACTGCAGTGTCTTAAAAACTTTCTAGATTCTTTCGAGCGTGAAATCATTTGTTCCTCTGTCAGCAATCTAGGCACCCACCTAGCATTTGCACAGAACTAGGGCATCAATGAACAACGTTTAGCAGGACCTTTTATTGTAACAATGACTTCTTTGGCACTTTGCATCATATTATGATTAGCAGTATTATCGCCATATTCATCATCATCACCATTATCAGGATCATTGTCAGAATTTTCATAAAAATCACCATAATTATCATCATCACCAGTTGATACCAACACCATCATAATCACCATAATCATCATTTCACTATCATTATCACCATAATTATCATCATCATTATCAACAAACAATATTTTTATCATCACCGTAACCATTATGAGCATCATCATCACTTCAACTTAACATTACTGTAAGACATGTAAATTTTTGTTCAAAGGGGGAAAGGAAATTTTTGTTTTAACTTATTTTATTTCCATCAAATGATAAGGCACTATCCACAACCTGTCTTTGGAGAGATGTTTTTTTTCTATAACGTATGTTTCAATCATTTGGTCACAGACACCCCTGTTCAGTTATAAAGCACTAAATTGGTATTTTTATTTTAATAATTTGTATTATTTTAAATTTCAATATGAAGGGCATCGAAACTTGTGTGTGGAAGAGTTGCCTCCCTGGACAAAGGCAACAAAGACGCAGAGGGCCTCACGAAAGGCGGTATCGAGGTATGTAGAAAAATCATTTCAATGTATAACAGACCTGGTAGCACATTCGGTACCTCCAGGCACAGGAGGTCCCGGGTTTGATCCCGACAGAATCATAGAAAAGTCTTTAAAAATGTTAGGGCTATAGCTCCCTTGCTAAGACTCAAGCAAATATAAGGGTAGTTCCACGACTGGTTGGCCCATTGCCAGGATAATGTGACTGGGTGTTGTATCATGCCAGGTGCTCATGGCATGCTATACACAGTGAAGGCAGTACATATCTGCTTCAAGTGGATACCATCTCCAAATAACTGTAATACAGTTAATGAGATGGTAATCCCAACTAACAAACCATTCAAGGCTTAATGTCATATCTACAAAGATCTACCTAGGAAACATGTTCTTTCTGTTTTAATGAGTTTTTTTGTTGCTATGTTTCATAATTTAGATCCTTTTCTTGGAGAAGGGGGGCCCGTGGCTTAGTAGTAGAGTCAATGATTCGTAATTCCTCACTGCTTGGCCTCTCACTGTGTGGGTTCTAGTCCCATTCAGGGCGAAGGACATAAAGTGAGGAGGTCTTCCAGCTGACTTGCGGTGTGCCGGTGGTTCTACCCAGACATGTGTCTGGGGTCCACCAAAAAGCAAGACGTTGCTATAATGATCATAATTTTCAAAAACCTTGAAAAGTCCTGGAATTTTAGATCATTTGGTTTTGTCTCCCTTCATACTATCCAGTCTTCTTTTAAACATGCATAAGAACTCTATTCTTTTAATAAATATCCAAACATCTTGAACTATGGGTTTGAGTCAAAAAGACGTTGCACCGGTGGGTCTACCCTGATAATTTTCTTTGGTCTTCCTCCACCAAAGCTGGAGGTTTCTATGTGAACTTTTGTGATCATAATTGTTTCACTACTGTATTCTTAAAACAAGAACAAACCCATTACTAGAAACAGTATATATGTTGATACTTTGAGAAAGAGTAGCCATGCTTCAGAGAAGAAAATAAAATATGTGGAGAAATGTTATCACATTTGAGGCCATCCAAACTAGACTATTGATTGGCCATACCCTGGAGACCAGCTTGAGGCCATCCAAACTAGACTAGTGATTAGCCATACCCTGGAGACCAGCTTGAGGCCATCCAAACTAGACTAGTGACTGGCCATACCCGGGAGACCAGCTTGAGGCCCCCCAAACTAGACTAGTGAAGGATCTAGACAGATGTTTGCCTAATGCCAAAGAAGTGGAAGAACAAAATCTTTGGACTGAAATAATCATCCCTAGTTAGATGGAGGACACATGTTATAAAGGAAAGGGAATTTTGATAACTGAACAGGGGTGTCTGTGACCAAATGATTGAAACTTATGTTATGGAGAAAAAACATCTATCCACAGATAGGTTGTGGCTAGTGCCTTATCATTAGATGGAAATAAAATATGTTAAAACAAAAATTTCCTTCCACTCTTTAAACATCTATAAATGTACATTTCTTACAATGTTAAGTTAAATTGATGATGATGCTCATAATGGTTATGGTGATGATTGTTGATAATGATGATGATAATCACCTGTATTAGGGAATTTTTCACATTGGCTGTACTGACATGTATCACCATCATCATATCATGTTATTATCTTGCAGAACATTGAATGCCTTCCTGAACACTGGTAAAGGTGGAACTGCCTACCTGGGTGTGGTAGATTCCGGCCATGTGCAGGGATTACCCCTTACCACATACCAAGTAAATAGAGCTCTATCTGTGTATTTATCTGACTTTTAAATAAATCATCATTTTAAATAAATGCTTTATGCATATATGTTTAAATCAGCTGCAAGGACCAACAAAATTTTCTTGTTACCCACTAGGGAAGTAGAATTTTTATCTGGTTGTCCTGAAAATCACGTGAAATTGTCAATCGTAAATGCAATAATATTTATTCAACAATGCATCCCTTTATTACAAACAAAATGCATATACCTGCTATATTATAAATAACATCAATGCATTTAATTCCAAAATAAAACATTATAAATCAATGCTAGTTTATTCTTATTCTAAATTGAGCACAGTACAAAAATAACATATAAGATAGTCAAGATCTGAGGTAAGTACAGGTAACTCTCCAAACTTACACTCTACCGGTCACACTATTTTTTAAAGACACACATCTATAAGCATATTAGCTGAGCTAATTATTTGGCTGGAAGTTTAACTGTGGGGGGATCATTAATCAAGAAAGAAAGAAAACGGGTATCTTGGTTAAACCGGCAACCTATCAAATAATAGATCGAAATCTTGCTTTTGTGACAGTTTCATACCAGACATGGAACTCAAACCCAAGCAAGTGGTGCTCTTGGGTTGTGGTCTGACTGCTTAGCCTCTTGCAATATTGGTTTCAGTCCCGCTTGGGGCAAAGGATTTAATTTGGGAAGGTCTTCTACTAGTAGCTGTGAATGTGGTTCTACCCAGACAGTTGTGTAGGATCTTCTGCCACTGAAAAAGCAGGACGTCTCTGTAATGATCGTTATTGGTCTCTGTGATGTTAAAAATAAGAACACACAACAAAATCCCCGCGGTAAACTGTAGAAGGACTGAACATATATATGTGATGCAGGACTGAACATATATATGTTTGTGATGCAGGACTGAACATATATATGTTTGTGATGCAGGACTGAACATATATATGTTTGTGATGCAGGACTGAACATATATATGTATGTGATACAGGACTGAACATATATATGTTTATGATGCAGGACTGAACATATATATGTTTGTGATGCAGGACTGAACATATATATGTATGTGATGCAGGACTGAACATATATATGTTTGTGATGCAGGACTGAACATATATATGTTTGTGATGAAGGACTGAACATATATATGTTTGTGATGCAGGACTGAACATATATATGTTTGTGATGCTTCTAAATGCTCTGTTACAAGTGTCCCTGTCTGCTTTAAACTCTTAACCTGTTAAGTGCAGATTAATCAGGGATGGGCAAATAATCAAATCACGACCGGACCTGGTAGCGCAATCAGTAGAGCATTTGCTCCAGGTAATGGAAGCCTAAGGTTTGTTCCTGGGCCGCGACATACCAAAGTCGTTAAAAATGGTAGTGGTATTGCTCCCTTCCTTAGGTTCGAGCAAATATAAGGGTAGTTCCACAACTGGTTGGCCCGGTGTCAGGATAATGTGACTGGGTGTAGTATCATGCCAGGTGTTCACGGCCTGCTATACTCAGTGAAGGCAGCACTATATCTGCTTCAAGTGGACACCGTCTCCAGATAACTGAAATAGTGTTGGTGGGACAATAAACCCATTAAACAAACATGTTCAAATCAATATTCTATTTAAAGCATTCTAAGCAGGATCTACATTATTTGTGGCATAGTCTGGCAAAACGCCTGTTCACCATTGCAAGCTTTCAGCCAATAAGGCTTAAGAACATTAGTAAGAATTTAGTATGAGATATTGACAAATGTAGCAGCTATGGTCAACCATGTAATCTACAAGAGATGAGCTAAAACTATGTTTTGGAACTTCTGAACCCTTTTAAAAAAATGTAACAAGTCTAGTATTACACTGTATTGTTTAAAATTTGATAGTATAATATATAAGAAAATAATAACCTGAAAATAATGATTACAGCAGGAGCATGTGAAAGAGTGTCTACAAGACCTGATGCATCGCTACAACCCACCTGTCCCTGCACACAGATATAGACTCAGGTTTATTCCAGTAGTGTCTAATGAGGAGGAAGCCAAGCAATTATCCGCTAGGTAAACAGGGTTCTACACTAACTTATTTTTGCAGGTGGTCCACAGGACCTGTTGGCTGTAAAAAATACTGGTCCTTCCAATCCTGAATCCAGTTTTTATCAAAATATACATTCTGAACTTATTGCCACATTATTAGCAGACTACATAGACGCTTGATTTCCCGCGCGTTTAAAATGCGGAATCCTGCCTCTGCGCTTTTCAGAAAATGTGTCCTCCCGCTTTTTTAATGACCTAAAAAAATGTAGCAAACTTTAAGATAATGTATAAATTATTATTTTATTCATTATTTTGATATTTTTTTACCATAAAAAAATGTTTGCATTGCATTTTAAACCTCTTTTTACAAAGTCTGCAGAGGCCTGCAGAATAAACATGTTTTCTTTTAAGCATCTTGGGAACCTGGAATAAATGTTGTTTATTTTGTCAGTTTTGCTGAAAAAACAATATGTCAGCTATTTCAATGAAAATTTCATGTGGACTCTTTTCAATGGTCCTTCTTATAATCAACTGATCTCTGACCAATGGACCAGCATTATAGAGTTTGTGACTTATGAAGTCAAGAAAATATTTTAATACTCCCAGTAGACACATTTTTTTTCTATGCTTTTAGACCATTTTTTTGCCATGTTGAAGGACTTTAAAAAAGGTATGTACAGGGGCCGTCTTCTTATAAGGCCAAGGGGCTTGAATGTAATTGGTCATTTAAAAATCTGCATTATTCATTAAGGCATTCTGCAACGTAATTGTACAGAGTGTTTTGTAAAGTTTGACAAAGTATTGTTAATTGTTCAACAGATTTATTTAATTGGAATTGTTTTGTTAAGTCCCCTGGATGATCAAGGGTTCAATGATCAGCGACCCCATGAGCTGCGCACCCATAACTACTGCTGGTGTGATAAAGAGGCTGTCATGAAATATAACTCAGTAGGTTTTTCATTTATCTACATAAAGGTATAAAAAATGCATGAGATCTGAATAAAAGCAGACATATTTATGAAATGTAATAATTGTATAAACTGAATGTCAAATAAAAGAAAAACACAATCAGTTAAAGTCTATGTTAAATACTTGGGCAATCCTCAAAAAAGTAAATTAAAGCTCTTCAAAACAAATAACTTCCTTTCAGTGTAAACTATTTTATATCGTACTGTTTTTTGAGTGATGTAAATTATAAAATAAATCTATTAGCTTATTTTATTGTCTATAGTCTGTCTCATAATTCCCATTTTGATGCTGTTAAAACAATGTAGTTTTATTTCCAGTTTCAAATTCCACAAGTTTTACTTTTTAAGACAGAAAGCAGGGCTCCCGCTGCCATGCGCCAAATGCGCCATTGGCGCAAAAACAAAAAAAGTGGCTCATTTTTTTCAAAATTGGCGCATCCTTATGGCGCACGATTTTTTCGGCATTATTTTTTGTGAATCGCTAAGCGGCCAAGACTGGTAACCATTTCTACGCGCACTGTGATACGCTAGCAAGGAGAAACTCGATAGCCAGTCAAACTTGCGCGGCGGCCTTCACCTTGAGGGCATTGTTGTGTTGACATATTGTGTACATAACTGCCGAATAAACATCGCCTCAGGGAAGGATTAGTGTAATTTGCGAGACGATAATAAAGCAGCCAGCCAAATGTTTGTTGCGATCATTAACTGGACAGTACAGGATTGTCGATATATATATAAAATATATACAAATGTTTATGTAAATAAAACGTAAAAAAGGAAGTTCACGTTTTGTTTTCATTCTCAATTCAATGTACAAAAACTATATTAAAAGAAAAAGAATTGCGTGTTAACAAACATACATATACATACTAAAATAAAAACATCAAAATTGACGCGTAAATTTGGCTCATAAAAATGGCTCATGAAATATAAAAGTGGCGCATAATTTTCAAATTTGGCTCATTGGTTGGCTCGGACCTAAAAAAACCCAGCGGGAGCCCTGAGAAAGTCTTAACAATTGATTGAACAGAAAACGTGTGTTATGTTCAGCTACACCAAGTAAATATTGATAATGCACTGTCCATGTTTGTGCAGTGTATTATGCAGATAATTTCTACATATTATATATTATTTTTTACTGAAAATGGTGCTCATTTTTTTTATATACAAATACAAGGACTTTAAAGTTGGTAGTAGTGGCTTCCCTCCTAATGCTCGGGGCTAAGGTGACAGCATTACGCCTGACTCGTCAGTGTAATGGACCGGCCGGGTTCAGTCCCTGGGCACCTCATAAGTGCCCCTGTGCTATAATGATAGAAATGTCGCTCCGCAGTATCGGCAAAAATGCCGGCTAATGCCCATCCCAATAATAGTTTAATGGAAACTGTTTTGTGGGACATGCTGTAATCTATTGAGGTATATTGGACATGTTTTCAGGGTATACTGATACAGGACTACGTGATCGAGATCAAGATTCGAGCCTGGGACCCTGACCTGGCCCAGAATGCTGAGATAGGTTGTGGCATGGTTATCAATCTCCACCCCATTCATGAGGATGAAGAGGGACAATGTTACTTCAGGAGGCAGGCCAGTGTTGTCAAGGTAACAGTGTTGTGGTTAGTGTTGTCAAGGGAACTGTGTTGTTCTGCTTTCAATGTTGTCATGGTAACAGTGTTGTACTGCTTTCAGTATTGTCATGCTACCAGTGTTGTCATGGTAATGGTGTTGTCAAAGTTAGTGTTGTCATGGTAACAGTGTTGTAGTGGTAAGTGTTGTCAAGGGAGCAGAGTTGTCATGGTAACTATGTTCTTAAGTCAAATAGTGTTGGCAAGGTACCAGTGTTGTCAAGGTTACTGTGTTGTCAAGTTAACAAACTAGCGGTTGTTATTGCTAAGCTCTGTCAGACGTAGATGAATAATGTGAAGATCCTGATCAGCTAGATCCCTGTCCAAAATTGTTAAGTGGTCAAAATGTCATATAAAAGTGACAAACTTGAACTTCATTTATTTCCCTCTTATAAACTATGTTACTAAAGTTTAAAATACATTCACTTAGATAAATCTGTCAATGCATTATTTATTATGGGAATTTGAGATCTTTAATAGAGACAAAAAAAACTTCTTAGATGAATTACTATGAGAATAAAGTCAAACCTCAATCGCTAGAACAAAAGTTTGGTAGAATTACATGATGGGTCAACAGAACTGCCAGTCCCTGCATTTAGCCTGTTTTTATAAGTCTGTTGAAGACGGGACATTATGGGATCACCTATGGTGGGCAGATGGGCGGGCGGCATTCCAGATGTTTTGCTGGAGCATAACTCCAACACTATCAAAGGTATTGACTTGAAACTTCATTGGTGGATAGATCTCATCGAGACGAAGTGCAGTGCACAAAAACTGTCACTCTGCTCGTCATAATGTTGGAATTATTGCCCGTTGTTTAATTTTTCTTGTCCAGAGCATAAATTTTACATTATTAAAGCTATTGACTTGAACTTGATACATAGATAGGTCTTCTTGAGACGGATTACATTGAACAGGAACTGTAACTCTGTACTTCTTGATTTTGGAGTTATGTCCCTTTATTTAATTTTCTTGTTGGGAGCATAACTCCTATGTTATCAAAGCTATTCCCCTTTGTTCACAACAGTGCAAAGCAGATTGGCAGATTAACGATTTTTATTATTATTGTTATTCTACTTTAATTTCAGTTTTTCTTGCATTAACCCAGAGTGCAATCTAAAACTTTGCCATGCTGCATTGCACTAGAGAGCACAGCAGTTTGTTTTAAATTGCCCTATTAATTGGTGTATTTTGCTCTGCCTTGCGGTACTCTGGATCTAAATTACTACAGAGTTGCTAGTACAACCTGTAATTCTTACAAACAGGTTGCTGATCCCTTCAACCTATTTTCCTATATTTTCACACCTTCAGGTTTGAACAGCAATCCCTGCATATTTACCCCAGACTGATCATCTTTGCTGTTCAACTATTGGTGATGATGATTTTTACACCTTTGTGATGTGCAACAGTTATTGTGTCAGTGTCAGTGTGTACTTGTACAACAGCTAATGTTAAATTGATTTGCTTGTTTTATTTATCCTTTTAATTAAGTATATGTGTGTGCGTGCGTGTGTGTGTTTACATAGACACTTGACTGTGAAACACACTGGTATATATTTACATTGCATTTTATTCATATAAACTGCAAACTGATTTGTAATTAAATATATCTTTCCTTTAAACTCCCGGCTTGCTCGAACTGAAAGGTCATCCCAGTGGGTGTTTGAGCAATCAGGGTTTTATTATTTCTCGTATTGTTCTTTCTTTATATTATTATTTTATATTTTTCAGTATAACATGACAGAGATTGCTCAGTTGACCAGACAAGAGGTTCAGGAGGCATGTCAACTCAAGATTGAGAGGTAATCTAATGTAATTGTTGTATAACACCATAGTCATATACCATAGTTATATACGTATAATGGTATACCATAATTGTATACATAATTATACAAGAAACCCGAATTGTTACTCCTCTGACTGTTTAGCGTAAGTTCGAGTCCCATTCAAGTTGAAGGACTTAATGTGAGAAGGTCTTCCAGCTGACGTGCAGTGGTGCAGTTTTTGTACCCAGAGATGTGTCTGGGGTCTTCCGCCACTTAAAATCTGGATGTTGCTATAATGATCATAAATGGTTGCTGCAATGTATTTAGAAATCAAAAGTGAAGAGTATTACTTTACAGTAGGAGTAGCAGCTCCAGGTACAGGCCATCAGTGGATGCTATGTTGAATTTTAACTGGCTGGTTGGATAGATTTTGAGAATGAAAGTTTTGTGCACAAGAACCTCAACTATAGTTGTTAGCTTTTGAGATATTTCTCTTTCTTTTTTTTCTTGTTCACTTTTGTCTGAAGGAAAACAACAACAAAAAACTTTGATGGGGTTCTCTTCAAACTTAGTATATAGGTACCTGGTAATGAGATGGGAGTGCGGTGCATATGAAGAAGAATAGCTGTTCACCAAACCTGGTAGTGCTATCGATAGAGCATCGGCTTCAGGTTCTATACTGAGCCTTGACATACCGAAGTCATTAAAAAAAGTAGTGGTTTATCTCCATTGCTAAAGCTTTTGCAGATATAAAGGTAATTCCATGACTGGTTGGCCTGGTGTCCGGATAATGTGACTGGGTATGGTATCACGGCATGCTATACACAGTGAAGGCAACACTGTATCTGCTTCAAGTGGACACCATCTCAACATGACTAAAATACTGTTGGTGGAAAGATAAACTTAATAAACAAATAAACAGTAGCTGTTCTTTTGTTAATTCTTAATACAGTGAAAACTCTCCACAGCAACATTTTGTGGAGGCACAGAATGTCCCAATGATATTGATGTGTCGATCTCCGACCTTGCACTTGGTGTAGTTTTTATTTATTTATTTACTTATCTCTCTTAAATTTATTTATTATATACATTGGTTTTATACTATAACAGTAGCTGTTCTTTTGTTAATTCTTAATACAGTGAAAACTCTCCACAGCAACATTTTGTGGAGGCACAGAAAACTGTTGCTGCTGAGAGGTGCTGCTATGCAGAGGTCATTTTTGATGTCAAGTTAAAAATACCCTATAGAAGTTGTTATTTTATTTCAACATTACATTATTGATGTTTTAATTATATCACAAGTACAGTATTCCACATGTTCATATTGTTGTTGACTTTTGGAATAGAAGAAATAGAAGAGCATAAAAACACAGAATTTTTAACACAGTAAATATCTTTGTTAGTAGAATCTGTTAAGTCTTGAATAAAACAGAACTTCACTACATAAACTAAGTATATGTAAATTGAGCACTTAAAAGTATAATAAAGATAAATGCCTGTACATTTAATAAACATATGTTCGATAGTTAGCTGCAGATAAAGAGTAGTCATTTACATTTTCACTTCTTACAAACCTGCCAATAAGTTTTGCTGGGTTAAATAAACATCATCATTGGTCACAATTACCAATAACCTGAGCCCCCAGGTGGTTCACAGCAGAGGTGTCCTGTTTAAAAATAGCTAACTGTGCAGCGTGGCTGGGATAGAAAATTCTTATTTAAAATGACAAGTGGGATCTTATGGCTTACTATTCACATGGATGTAGGGCACCAATAAACAGCATTTAACAGGATCTTAACAGGTAACAATACTTTGTAATTTTTGTGTGAGAAAAAAAAATGGTCAAAACTGTTAGATATCACCCTTAAAGGTGGTATCCGACAGTTTGCCTATACCTTATAATGTAACAATATCAGTAAATAAGAACATTTGGGATTCCTGCTAAAAATAGACATCAATGTCACAGCAGATGACATTGATGAAGTAAAACATTGGTTACATGTTGTTGTTTTTTGGTTTAAAAATAGCTAACTGTGCAGCATGGCTCAGATAGGAAATACATGCTTGTAAATGACGATTGTGGCATTATGGTTCAATTTTCCGACAGGTGTAGGATATCAATAAACAGCATTTTACGAGGTCTGTTCATATAACAATGGTTTACTAAGATGTATAATGAAAATAGTTTTGGCCCAAACTGTCCGATACCACCTTTAAGCTGTTTCATGTATGAATGAATGTCCATATGCCTGCTTACTTTTTTGACTCTAATTATGACTCATAATTATACCAATTACACCATTTTAGGTTGGAGCGTGAGATTGAGGTATTACGACAGAGACATGGGGAGAAGCCGGACTGATCCACATAAATGAAGCCAGATCACTGAAAGTCCTGTTAAAAAAACAGAACCATGTTTAGAGAATTTTTATTCTAGTAAACTGAATGATAAGAATCTGTCAGCCATTGGGACATACAAGCATGTACTGCTGGAATGTGTCAATACCAGACTGAATGACCAGCCTGTGTGAAAGTGCTCACAGGATATATGGTGTGGAGTTCTTTGCTGACAATAAATTGTTTTACAGAGACAATAATGCCTGTGTGTACAGTAGTGTACTATACATGCTATTGATGAATGTTTATTTGTACAAAGCATGCTGTTGTGATATATAGGACTGTGTTCACAAGTCTCTGCGCAAAATCAAGACACCATTTTCATTTTTAACTACATCAAGAATTTCTTGCTAGTTTAGATGTAAAAAAATACATATACATTCCTGGAATATGTGATTTTGCACCAGTCAGGTCAAGGTCACTGTTACTAGAAATAGAAGAACAGTTTCAGGTCAGTACAGTTCGAATAAACCAGTCTTGCTGAAACTTTGGATATAGCAAGCTTGCAGGAAGACCTAGCTTGGGATTGGATTTGGGGCCAGTTGGGTAAATGTCACTGTTATTAAAAAAAGAAAAACAGATTCCGCTTAATAATTGGTGTTAAATAATTGAAAACCTGGTATCATGGCATAGCACGTTTCTTGTTTTAAAGTAAAGTGTTAAAAAGTTGTCTCCTTAACCCCTGACGGCATAGGTTTGTGTCCCGGTTGTGGTGAGAACTTTCATGTGGGGAGGTTTTCCAACTAACATACGGTGTGCCAGTGGTTCTACCTAGACATAAGTCTAAGAGTCTTCCTCCACCAATAATTAGCTGGACGTCACTAATATGACCATAATCCATGCATGATCTTGTGGGTTAAACAAAGACGACTGTAATCATTAATTATGCCTTAACACAATAATAAATATTATTTACACATTAAGGTGTCAGTCATCAAATTGATTTGTAGTAAATTACTTTGGTATTTTTTAATTTTAATTTAGTTTTCCTAGGTATAAGTTTTGCAAAGCAAAAAACTTCCGTACATTTTATGTTTTATATTTTTCCATTTCCACACTATTTAGGATAAATTAATATTCTTACCTTATAAACCTCAATGCCTTGGCCTTTTAATGTCATCAGATGTGTGAATGTATGACATACTGTGCATAAAATGAACAAGCGTGTACTTTTGCTATATTATGTTGAAAAGATAAACACAACTTGTCATTGAAGAAGTAAAATTTTATAAACAAAATTTCCTAGTGATTTTTAAACCACAAGGTGAACTATAAATTCTATTTGATTTATTATGATTTATCTTCATTTCTGATGTTTTTAACCATTTGCCCTAGTTGCCCTTAAAATCTAAAGCAAAAACTGTGAAAAAAAAAGATTGAAAACATCAATTTCCTGGTGTTAATATTCCATGAAAAGATGTACCAGTAAATGTGCAAGCAAATTAACCATGAATTCCTAACAAGCTTAATGAATTAGACACAGGCGACCTGCTTTCATAAGGTATTAGTAACAGCAAAATTAGATTTAACACTTACTGTTGCTAGTACTTTTGAAACATTTTTATTTGACCCAAACATTACAACATTAAAAGATACATGAACCATTTTCTTTAAACATGTTATCCTACACCTGTACATTAAAACTGGTATGGTCTTTTTTTAACAAATACCTCAAATTACGTGCATTTGGTGTACACTCAGTACAAACACAGCAAATTGTCTAGATATTATTCAGCAAGGCTTTGCTATGTTTTATCTCTGAGCTGTATTCCCTCTTTTTGTAAGTAAAGGGACTTTACAGTATTAAAAAACTACATCCTTACCTCCCTTGTAGGTAGGTTTTTGGTATATAGTTGCATAAAAGTTTTTTCCATTTTTTAAACTTTTGAAAAACACTTAAGATCGAAGCATGTGCATTAAATGGAATCTTGTTGATTGAGATAAGAATTTATTAAAAAGGCTGGATGCTTTTATTTATAAATAAGCGATTAAAAAATAAAATTTATTATATTTCTTGATTAAAAGTATATAAAAATACCTTCCCTCAAGGGAAATAACTGAAACATTTCATATGAAAAATAGGGAATACCATGCTACTGGCCAGTACCTGGTTCTGATGGATTTGGATTTGCCAATATTGTGCAGCGACATTTCTGTCATTATAGCACAGAGACACTTATGATGTGCCCTGGGACTGAACCCTGTCGGTCCATCGGGCATAATGCTGTCCCCTTAGTCCCGAGTGTAAGGTGGGAAGCCACTACTACCAACTTTAAAGTCTTTGGTTTGACCCGGCCGGGGTTTGAACCCACAACCTCACGATCTGCAAGACTGGTTCTGTTATTTGTTTATAAAATACAGAGTTGATTTCCTTCAGATGCATCAAATACTGTTCAAGTGTCCTTGGCCTAGTAGTAAAGATTCTGGACCTTGGATCAAAGGGTCCCAGTTTGGAACCCTGCGACAGATCACTATACGTTAGTCCTTGGTAAGACTATCATACCCTGAGTTCAGCAGTAAAGAGAGATTAATATAGTATATAATTAAAAGAACTTGTTTCCTACCATCTAACAAAATATGATTTTAAACTTAACTGTAAAAGTATCAAGCAATGCAAACTCAATGTGGACTTTATTTATAATAGCTATATATATATGATACTTTTTTTGTGTGCAACTGTTGCCTAAAATATTTATAAAAAAAAAGAGTGAGCATTTTTCAACGAAATTAGAAAAGTTATTTGGCAATCTGATTAAAATCATATGAAAACCAGTCCGCTATCATGTCCTGAAAACCAGTCCGCTATCATGTCCTGAAAACCAGTCCGCTATCATATCCTGAAAACCAGTCCGCTATAAGATCTGACTTAAGTGAGATTGGTTATTTGGTCAAAATGTAAATTGCACAGACACAACTTGTTTCACAAAAATGATGTACCGGTTTGATATTGAAACACCACAATTGTGAGAGCTGTTCAAAAGTTTATTATACAATGGCAAAAATACATGTTCCAGTATAAACAAAGCATACATAGACAGCAGTAAGAAATAAATTACAAAAATACAAAACTTTGTCATGTTTAAGAACTATGAACATACACCAGTAAAATAATATTAAATAATTGAGGCAATAAAACTACTGAAATTAAGTAAAAATACTTATAAAACTAACGGCATATTAAAGAATATTATATTGCACAATTACATTTCATAAAACAGCTATGTTAAGCTGAAGCTAGACATATAAGATATATATGTGGGCTGTTCAATAAGTAAATGAACTTCTGATCACCTTTGCCAATCACTGTTCTGTTTATTACAGATGTATATAAAACCTTTGAGACATGCCTCAGGACTTAGGGGGAAAAATTCCTACTTGGGATAAATAACATTTAAAACCTCTTTTCTGAAAACTAATCCAAGACTTCTGTAACCAAATTCTGTACACATTTTTTAGTTAGTTTAAGGCATAGGCAAACAAACAAAAACCATCAACTACTCTTTCATACTGAATTGTTGAAAAATAATTTGCAAGATAATTGCGTGATAATGGGTGGAGAATTAATTTCCAGTATTACTGGCAATGGTCATATAATATACTTCCAAGATGTGTGAAAATTATCCCTGTGTGTTGTTCTATGGTAGATCAAGGTAGATGAACATTCTTTTGTCTTTAATATTTCAAGAACCATTTTTTTGAAACTCACAACTTAAGACACAAAAACCTTTGTGTGTAAAACATTATTTTTTAACAAACTTACTAATTTTGTATGCAAAAGAAAATGCACATAAAACTTAGAGTGTCTAGGCCATTTTTTAAGTGTGTATATGAGACAGCAAATTGAATCTTTTATGTAAGGTATAAACTTTCTTCACAATCAGTATGATGTACTTTCTAATGCACTCGGCCAATACATTATATAAGCATGTGGCTTCATAAATTATAACATTTGCTACCAAACAATGGAAAGAAATTTAAAAAATGCAAATTTGAACAACTGTGACCAAGTTGCTTAGAAACCATAACAAATCTTCCCCCAAATCCTGTAAGTAAAATGAAATACAATGTTTCTGCTTCATTAGTTAAAAAAAAATGTTGATAAAATATCAAATCACAGACAAACTTACTGGTGTGTGAAAATTTATAACATTTGTGTCTTGGAGGTTTACCAAAGAAGTCATGGCAGGTTTGTCTTGTTGAGGATCAATCTCTCTTGCACATCAGCAAATTAGTCACTATGGACAATGACAAATGACATGAAACATCCTGCCATCACACCTGGTCACCATCCATACCCCGAGAATGTCTCCCCATGAACATCATACATGTGTCTCAAAAGCTTCAACAACTCTGGGAGGTTGAGTCTATTTTCAGCTGAAATAGGGATGACAGGTAAGGAAGTCTGTTCCTTCATGAGTAAAAAATTCTCCCTCGAAACCTCCAAGTCCATTTTATTCCCTATGATTGCATGTGGACGCTCCCCTAATCCCTTCTGGTATTGCTCCAACTCAAATTTCAGGTGATCTAGTTGCCTCCATGGCTCGTTCACTGATAGGTCAATAACATAGAGCAGGCAGGCACAGCGCTCTATGTGTCGTAGAAATGAGATTCCTAATCCTTTGTTCTTGTGTGCACCTTCAATAAGCCCAGGAATATCAGCAACTGTAACGAGTTCAGAAAGATAAATTTTAACGTAAATTATAACAAATTAACATTTTCAAAATAACAACATTTCACAGACCATCCACCTCGATCCATCCCATGTCTGTGTAAGCCACAACATCCATGTCATTTAGATGCTTGAAATTTGCCCAATTTACTGAAAAACACTTAACAATATTACTGACAAACACTTGAAAGTTTGTAAAACATACCACTTGCATGTGCAACACTGAATATTATATTTTAGGTCATTGTATATTTGGGGGGCAGGAAAAGCTAAATACATTGATTCCAGTGACATGTCTTATTTAAACAAAGATTGTTAATTTGACCAATTGTTACCATTTAACCCTTTCACTCATGGTTTGGCGATTTTTGGCGTTGTGCGTCAGGCTAATAGTTTGGCGATCTTTGGCGTTGTGCGTCAGGCTAATAGTTTGGCGATCTTTGGCGTTGTGCGTCAGGCTCATGCTTACGCGATTTTACGCCCTCAAAGTTAAGTGCAAAATCATAAGTGAATACTTGATGTAAAGTCTTTCTTTTATCTTTATTCAGTAAGATTAAGCCTTTATTTATACATTTAGTGAATAAAAAACAGGGGTTGTTCTGAAAAAATTGTGACAATTTGCTAAGTTTGTAGAGCACCCAAATGGAATTTTCCATTGTTTACACTCGCTGGCAAATCTTACCATTTCTAAACCGCAACAACTCTCACATGGTCAGCCTTACAGTAAAAACTGAGTATGCCGATGTAATAAACATCCGCTTCCTTCACAATAAATGGAAGTGAAGTATTTGATGTTGAAAAGTTTTGCCGACTTACCGGAACCCCCTGTTGCTTCGGGGCAGCATTGGATCATAAAACCCACTGACTAATGAAAGGGGCAAAATGTTTTATTGCTCTGTGGATCAACTTGGAAGGTATTTAAGCTTCAATTGATTGCCTCGTTCATTAGCATTCTAATCGCTGCATCGTTAACACATATTGAAAAAGATCTTGTACACAAATTGTTTGATAATATTTTTTGATAGTCTCACTTTATCTTGCTTCAGAAGTATGCCTGATGCTTATGATATTTTGTTTGGTAGTGACACTGAGTCAGAATTTTCTGTTTTGGGGAATCAGATTTAAATGTTGTTATTTAAATAAAAAACAATAGCAATTAATGAATATTTCAAACATAAAATAAAGAAATTGCCTATTACATATTTCTTTTGTTTTATTCAAACCTTTCTTCTAACAATTTATATAACCTCAAATGCATGAAAAGTATATCATCAGAAAGAAAAAATATTTCTGAATAAACTTTTTAATTACATAAATATGATTAAATAACTCATTCTAGCTTAAAAATAGCTTAAACATAACTACTGTCAGCTTCCCACACAAAACCAATAATGCTCTATGAACCTGAGGTACCTTTGTCACCAGTTTACCTATGCATGCCAGGTGGCCTGATAAGCCATCTGGTTATGCATTAGGCATATGGTTATTTAGGAGAACTGTATGAGTGAAAGGGTTAAGGTGAGTTTAGAGTGGGGGTCAATACGACACGAGTTACTGTTAAATTATATTTCAAAGCTATTAAACACCTTAATTTTAACTAATTATATGAGACATTTCAATCACTTTTTTTAAATCACTAATCTGATTTTAACCAACAATTGTTTTTAACTTCGCAGTAGCCTTACGTCTTACCTGATATTTGTTCTTTGTCCTCATATTCTACCATCCCTACATGGGGGTGAAGGGTAGTGAATGGATAGGAAGCAACCTTTGGTCGAGCCCTAGAGATGGCACGCAATAAAGTGGACTTTCCAGCATTTGGGAATCCTATCTGCTCAAGAGATTCATATAAAATACATGCACATGTGATGTAGTGTTACACAGAACAGGGGGAATAACTCTGCCAAGATGAACTTCATTGGTAACATATCCTACTGAAACGGGTTCTGTTTTCAATAGTGAACAAATATTCCGACTTTGAGGTGAATATCTAATACAAATTCTAAGAAAAGGACCTAAACTGACATTTTTCTTCTTCAAATACTTGAGCTAAACAAACAATCTCTGGTTTGATTAAAACTTATTGTATGCATTTCATGTGCTGCATTGTATTTCATGGATGAGTGACTGCTTTTATCTGAAGCTTTGGCAAAGGCATACCAGTAAAAAATGTACCTGTGTCTAAATAAAAATAAATATGTTTCAATTAGGGAAATTCACATCTTGATACATACCAGGCCAAAATGAGCCATAATCTTTAACTCAAGGTAGAGGTCAAAACTTTCTCCTTGTGCACCTTCCTCTGCATATCTGGGTGTGGTGTCCTGACTTGAGGCAAAGTAGGCATTACCCTGACCACCTGCTCCTCCTCGGGCTGCAATGTAGTAGTCCCGCTCACTCTCCAGACTGGAGGTAACATTACCACCGACTGTCTTCACTATGGTTCCCATAGGTACCTGAAGGGAGGGTTTAGGGCTTTATAACAAGCTGTTGTCCTAACAATCCGTATATTTTAGTATATTAAACAAAGTAAATTTAGCCTTGAGGTGCCTTGTTCTGAATTATTTTTTGTAAACTTTACTAAAACCTGTTTACATTTTTCTTTCCAGTTTTGTGAAGTTTCGTACCATCTTAGTAAAATTAGTTACATCCATCAAAGCTTGGGCAAATTGTTATCTTGTTTTTCAAAAGAGACAAACACTTTTTTCGGAACTCTTTCTTAACTATCGTACTGAGTTTGACCTCTCTGTATAAAAATTGCAAAAGCAGTGGGATTAAATGTAGGTTTACACTATTTGAAGGTAAGGCTTACCAGCTGGCCAAAACAGGGTGTAGTCACAATATAATTAGAGTGAAATGAGAATATAACTATAGCGTGGGCATTGTCGGATACCCACGCTGGACTGTCTTGTTATACTTCATTCGTTGACCATCGAATTCTGTTATCTTATCTAACTGAATAGAATAAGATTTGACCACTCATAATATTGCTTACAAAATCCATACTATTCAGCGTGGAATCTAGAAGTATAACAATGACTGCGCCCAGTGCCACAATCAAAAGAAATGAGCTTTGGACTGAAATCTTCATCGGATTATGAAGCGAACAATGAAATTTCATTACCAGAAACAGCGAAAAATGAACTAAATATCCCACAGCCGATGAAAGATAAGTAACGGAATGGATTGGTAGTGGGTGTCCAACGATGTAGCATGGGATTATAATATTATGAACAAACAGATGTTCATGGTAAGTGCAGTAACAGTTGTTTCTCTCTGTGTATTGGGTGGATTAAAACTACTAAGTAAATGGAAATGTAAAATGATGTCGATATTTGATGACATCATACCATGACATTATGACCTTGTTTCGTGGAATATATGCATGTGTTTGATTTTTGTTTGTTTTGATGATGTGGTAATCAAAAGATTGAGCAGTAGTATATAAGAAATCATCATAAATAGATATCTACATGGTAGTAAATATTCAAATCCTGCAAAACAATTATATATAAAGATCAAGGAAATATAGAAAACAGACAAAAAACTGGATGAAAGAGAAAGATCAATCAACATGATGAAAGAACATGTTTGAGGTTGGTGAAACAAAATTGTAGTTTGCTGATATTTCTTCAAGATTCAATTGAAACAGTTTACTGTTTCTCACATAACAATTAATAGCACTTTATATAGAAATAACTTTCATAGACGAAAAACAAAACATAAGAGATGTTAATATTAAAAAAAAGACTTGCATGGGCAAGAGGTAAACAACAATGAATGGTTGAAAAAGATTCAAATAAAGTTATATTTTCAGAAAAGTGCAAGGTTATTATTGGAGAAAACAACTGTGTGTATGCTTTGAGAAAGGCAGGTGAGGAATGGCAGCTGGACTGTCTGAGCCCTGGTTGTCCTTATAAGTTCTCTACAGTCTTATGATTTGAGGTTGTATCCCTTGGCCTGGGGTAGGAACAATTTTAGTTGACTGTGGAAACATCAATGTCCAAACTCATACTGATTTCATAGACAATAATTTTTGGCCAGTTATAGCCAGATATTTTACATCAAGACCAGACATTTTCCAAGATGGCAGTGCACATATACATGGGGCATGTATAGTCACACAGTATAACAAGAGACACAATATTCCCGGAATTATGTGGCCAGCCCAATCACTGAATGCTAATATCATAGAAAACTGCTGGTGGTTATTGAAAATCTCAGTTGATGAAATAAGTACCACACATTCAAAGTCAACAAGATTTTGAAGCTGATATCTGGTCTAACTGGGAAGACATTACCATAAACTATGTACGAAACTTGTATTTTTCTCTTCCAAGATGCATGCTGAAAATAACATCAGCCAAAGGTTATATCACCAAATACTGAAGTAAAAAAATGTTTCAATCTCATTGTTATGTTCCCGTTTTGTTTTTGACAACTGTTATGTTGATACGTGGTAACATCAATGTTTATTCATTTGTTTATAATATTATGATCCAACACTGTAAGTTTTTACTAGGAATAGTATTTCTTATTCCAAATCTTTAAGTCCTCTTTCAAACTATATTAATTCGGATACCTCTTTGATACCTTTTGTGATACCTATGTTATACCTTTGTGATACCTCTGTTATACCTTTGTGATACCTGTGTCACACCATTGTGATACCTCTGTGATGCCTATGTGATACCAGAAAATCTGCTTTGTAGCTCCCAGCTAAACAAATTTTTTTTTGACATTGACTGGTTCCACTGGTTATTTCATTGTTATTACATGCTATATTGCTACATCAACAAATGGCTAGAATTTGGTAAATGCAGGCTACAAGAAATCTTCTGTGAAAATTTGTCCAATTTGCTTATGAAAGTAGGCACTTCACCTCCAAACAGTATTTCACTTAAAAGTTGGTTCCAGGTGTTCTACTACTTTATGTGAAAAGAAGTTGATACAGAGCCTTGTTTGCTCTTGTTTTTATAGTTTGTTAATATAACCTCTCTCAATTCATGTTCATTTGTCGATATTTTTAAGAATTTGCTATTGTCAAAGTCAATTTTTCCACTGATTAACTTGTATAATAAAACATTATGTCTATACACTGTCTTCTGTATTTCAGAGATGGGAGATTTAGCTTGTTCAACCCTTTTACTTGTTGTAAACACCTTTAGGGTGGAGTATGGCTTATGTTAATAGGTTGAATGATGTTTCCAGCAAGTAAAGGGTTTAACAAATTTTGTCGAGAAGGTCCTTGAACGCAGGTATTAGCTAAGTGGCTCTTATTTCCATCATTTTTTATATTTTAAATTATCTGAGTTTTTTTCTTGTTACTGTAAGGTTCATGCTGTTCCCATAATGTAAGTGTGGTCCTAGCAGAGCTTTGATAATTCAATATATTGTAAAAAATTCACATTCACATCAAATCAACATGCAGCCTTTTGATCAAGAATGAAGTATCCAGTCCTGAAATAAATCAGACATATTCCTTATAACTGGAGCTTTCCTAACTTAACACAATGACCCTGTTTCTACTCACCTCCACATACAGATGTCCAGCGTTACGTCCATGTCGCTTCTGATTCCGACCACTCGTACCAGACTCAGCCCTCAGTTCTCGCCCAACATGGCTGAGCGAGTTGTATTTTTTGGTACCTGGTAAATCATTCCAATGGTAAATGAGACTTGTATATTTATAACAGGATCATTGACACCACTGTTGAATTTTTTGTTCATTAACAATTAACAATACTCAAATTATTGACAGCAACAAAAACTAAATCTAGAATGTTACCTCTGTAAACATTTTTTTTCTTTTTTCTTAAATGCTTAAATTTTACAATACAATTCTCAGGAATTGCAATAACAAAACACAAATTCAGAATAATTGTTTTATTCTTTTTACACATGAAATACAAAACATGCATTCACACTCTATTTTTCTATGGCATCTATGTTATCATCATATTTATTAGCCCCTCACTGCATGGGTTCAAGTCATGAGGGGAGATTTTCCAGCTAACCTGTGGTGCGTCGGTTGTTCTACACAGACGTAAGTCTGGGGTCTTCCTCCACCAATAATTAGCTGGACATCGCCAATATGACCATAATGGTATCGGTGTGATATAACAAAAAACAAAACAAAACTATTAAATATATTTCTTATTAACTCCTTGATAGAAATTAAGATTAGATTTTAGCCTATGACAGCTATCTGTGAAAAGTAAGTAAAACATACAAGAAATTTAAAAAAACTCGTTGAAGACCTAGAGAAAGATAACCTACTTGTAAATATCACATGACCTCCATGGCCCCCGGATCCACCATCAGGTCCCCCAAACTCAGTGTGAGCCTCTCTACGAAATGACACACAACCGTTACCGCCACTACCACCAACCACCTTCACCTTCACAAAATCGACAAACTTCTCTTTCTAAAAAGTAAAAGTCACATACATGTACTTTATAACATTTTTTGGCTGTTAAATGATACAAATGATAAGCTAAAATGTATGTGATAAAAATATCTTCTTTTGTTTGTTTTGTTTTGGGATTACATCGCAGCAACCAAATTATGATCATTATTTGATCATAGCTATCTAGTGGAGGAAGACCTCTGACAAATGTCTCGGTAGAACTTCAAGGGCATCGCAAGTAAGCTGGAAGACCTTCCCACATGAAGTCTTTCGCACCTAATCCTCGAACCCACGCGGTCAGAGGCGAATCTGTCAGAGGAGTTACAAGTCGGCAACTCTACCACTATGCCACGGGTGCCCCTCAAACAATGCTGCGTCATGAATGAAAAAAAAATTCTAATTAAATGGTATGATTTATATTGTCTATTCTTATTATTGACAATACCTGATAAAAGTATTTTCAATTAATTTTGATAAAGTCAGAGATTTGGATCAAATATACAAATTGTGGTTTTAATAAACTCAGTTTTATTCAGTTAAATCTTATCATCCATCTCTCATTTTGTGATTCTCAGTTTTTATGATAAAAAATATAAGAAACATACACACACATATTTACAAACAAAGAAAAATGTAATATCTGTTATTGCCAGAAGAATTAGATGCAAGCTGATTAATGCCAACTACTAACATATAAAATATAATACACAAAAAAGTATGGTTAAAAAATCCTATATTATCACCGTGTGTCCCTCTGCTGTGGCTTTCTTAGGCTTGAGGTGTCTGGTAGAGTAATGGGCCAGACATGGCAGGAAGTTTGCGAGCTGGATCAGCTGCCTACTACACGCTGGTCCCTTTGGCATCAACATGGTGCTATCACTTCAAAACATGTCTGTTTGCAATGTGACAGAGTTGATAGGTAAGGGAGCTGTCATATCTGCATAAGAGTTCAATGGTCCAATGAATGTACAAAGACTCAACAATAAGCAAACCATCTGATATTAACAGGGAATTACGAGCTTTACAATGAATAATGAATTATGTGTTTAGAAATAATTCACTTTGTAAAGTTACACAGCACTGCTTCCATTTATTCAGCTGGACGTTTTCATGACTGTAAAATCAAACTAAGGTAATGCTATCAGAAGTGACTGTGTGCAGCACAAGAACAACAACAAATTTCTAAATGATACACTATAAAACGAGAGGGTCATGATGGCCCTATATCGCTAACCTGAGTGCGACATTCTGCCCTGGTGGCCATGTGTTTTGACAAATCAGAATTCTTCGAATCATCTTGATAAAGGGTCACCCAAAGAACATGTATACCAAGTATCTAGGCTCTAGCTGCTGTGGTTCCTGATATAAAGATTTTCAAAGTTTTCCTACACAATTACATATGGAAAATTGCCACGCCCTTAGCGGCCATGTTTTTTGATGGATCAAAATTCTTTTAACAACTTTTGTTCCCCCTGCCCAATGTAGCTTCGGAAAAAGCTGGGCTGAATTTGGCCAAGCAGTTTCAGAGGAGATATCATTTGAAACTGCTGCCTGATGCATGACTCCAGATGCTGGACGCTGGATGTATAAGCTCAGGTCAGCTAAAAAGCTGATCGGTTGACGGATGTTTCGCTACCCAGATGTTTCGCACCTGATGTTTCGCTACCTACGTCCGAGATGTTCGCCACCCGGTAGCTGGTAATTGAATTATCAAAGCTGACGAATGTGTGTTTTCTATATAATTCTGTATAATTAAATGTAACATTATTATTAATGTCTTTGTTGTCGTTTTACCACCATGGCCTTTTATAATAAATATTTAGATACAGTTTTTGTTCTCATTTGTAAGTCATGTCCTTGTTGCACTATAACAGGCGTATATGTATAATATGTATATAAATTTTATAAAATATGTAATAAGTTCATTAACCAATCAGAATTAATGTACATGTTATTTATTTATAATAATATAGATTAATTACACCGAGAATGAGTGTAAGGGAAACATTTTTATTAACATTCGTACTAAAATTTTTTTGTACGAGCGTTTATATGTATGCAAAAATGAAAGAAAATTGTGACTTTTTTATTAAAGTAAATCTGAGAGGAGAAAATAATCCTTCCCATACGGGGATTCGAATCCGGGAGCTTCAGATCAGTAGGCTGATACTCAACCATGTTGCTAAAGGGTTAAACCAACAGCAGTCTCCTATACACATAAAATCCAGATACACACTTGCTGTTAAGCTGGGTAGCGAAATATCTTGATAAACACTTGCTGTTAAGCTGGGTAGCGAAATATCTTGGTGCGAAACATCCGAGGCGCAAAACATCTGGGTAGCGAAACAGAAGGTAGCGAAACATCTGTAAATCAGCTGATCTATATAGGGTTTCCAATCCAAAAGACACTATTAGGTTGCATTAAAATAACACCTGTCTGGAGAGACCATTAAAACCCTTGAGTTGATTCTTAATACAGGTACTATTTTACAAAAATCAGTCGTACTATTCCATGTAGCAAAGACCTATATACACAAAGTTTTGACACGTCATAAAGAATCTCTCTGAAGCCTAGCAGCAGACATGTACTTTGCTAGGAGCATGTCTGAGGGTTGTAGAGAGCAGTCAAACTGTCTGATTCCTGCAATTATCCAAGGAAATCCACCCTTCCACCAAACAAACAAACCATGATTGTTGTAAGACTGATTGTCCAATCTTAGTGTGTATACAGGGTTAAAAGGGATTTTAATGATTAGTATTAAGAAATTACTAATAACCAATGAACTTGTGCTGAGGAGTGTTTGAGAATATTGACATGGTTTGTATTTTGACTATAGTAAAACAAACACTTAAGTGGTTGGATCAGTTCAGATCAGTTTGGATGGTGGACTTAAGTAAACCATTGATCATTGAAGAATATGTGTTGACTTAGGCTTTTCCTTGAAGCAGATGACAACTATTGACAGTTTGCATCTTTGACATAACTAGTTAAAAGAAAAAGAGTTAAACTGTTAGTGAGATTAATAAACTTGTGTACTTGAATCTTGATAGTTTGAATCTTCGGCTTAAGTATACCTGTAAACAGTGAACTTTGTGTTGAGTTTTGAAATCCTTGTTGAAAATATACTTTCCCCTTGTGAAGATTTAGAAGAGTTAAGCAGTTAATAAGTTTAACAAAACTTCACTTAAGTAGCTAATACTTTGCTGACCAGAGCCTTGTTTCATGTCGTGATATATCATACATTATTATATATATTTAATATATTATAAATATATATATATATTGTAGGTGATAATATTACACAATAAAATTGGATTAATAGGAATAAAATGGTTCATATTTTGTGTTATCACAAACATGCTACAAAAAATAGCAAATAACATAAATTTTTGAGAAAGAAATGTTTCTGATTGTCTTGGTGGTCATATTTTTGCTTATTTTGTGAATGATAATGATACTTGTTTCACATTTTTTTCTTAAAATTTCATATTGTTTTCACAAAAAATGTGTTATTTCAACTGAAATTATGAATATGCAAAGTTTTCAACACAAAACAGCCCTTCCTCATATAAAAATATCAATTTAAATGTTGGGAACCAAATTTTCTTACTTTTTTAAAAAAAACGTTGACAACGGCTTGCTTATATGATGGTACAGAAGTGACCATAACTTTGCCATTTATTGATGGAATTTGATGAAATTTTTTTTATTGAGTTTCTCACATCCATAGCTACAAATAAATGCTATAAGATCCATGAAATTATTTTATTTTCAAAAAGTCGTTCCTATACCTACACAAGGTTATTTATATTTTATTCAAAGTCAGTTATTTGACAAATATTATGTTACACTTAGTCTTTATTTTTGAATTTTTTTATTTACCAAAAAGACAATAAAAGCTTAATCTTTTAGAAGAAGATGTGTTTCAATATTCGTCCTTCTTGAAACTTCTAATTCGAATCAATGACTGAATGAGTGTCCAGTTCTGGAGTGATTTTTTACTAGGACGAAAATCAACTTAGGCCGAATTGACAAGTGGCATTGGCATGCAATTACTGATTTGAATAAGAAATATCATACTAGCTTTAACATTAGCGACTTATGCAAACAAAGTTAACATTTTAACGAAATATGCAAGCACATACCTTTGCGTCACTTCTAGTTTCACTTTGCATTAACATTACAAAACGGAAGTGTGTATGCCATTCGTCACATTCGGACTCTATACGGCTAGTGGGGTAAAATTAGAGATAATCCGAAACTAAAAAACATTGACGTCCATACGGTGTAACAATAGTGTCAACACTAGTCAATCCTCGGACAGGTGCGTATAGCTGCCTGTTCGCAAAATACACAGTTGCGTACACATTGTCCCCAAACAATGAAAACAGACAAAAATGATTAAATCTGAAATAAAACTATTACTTCAAGGGTTTAATTGTGTATTGCGATCAATTAGTACTTCTATTTACACAATAAAATTTGTAAAATTGCCAAATCGTGTTAGTTACTTTTCTGAAGCTCCGCTTTTTTTGGTAAGACATAAGTCTTGTACTCCGATATTTCAAATCAGAACTTTACAGATAATTCCGTTTTTGGACAATCACACCTTAGTTTTATCTGGTTGGGTAATATATATCTATGTACAAAATTGTAACACTTTGTTTCAATTTTACCACTTTACTTTTCGTGTTTTGTTAAATATATAATGGTCACTACAGTTTATTGACAGAGAAAACATTGAATATTGTTGTTAGGATTACGTACTGGTCGCTATGCCATAGGCTCCAGTAAACAGCGTTGATCAAATTTTACATATATATATATATGGTCGTATCCAGAAAATTGCCAGTTGTGTTTGAGAAACTTATCAGTTGGAAATAACGAGGTCTGTCATGATTAAATAATATTATTGTTTCAAAATTGAAATGTCTGTTACATAACATTTAATTAAAATCTAGATGTATATTGATACCGAAACCTTTTAAGACGTCGCTACGTACGATCTAGCAACAGACAATTTTCCGGGGGAGCATGCTTCCGGATCTCCCGCCCCACGGCCATGCGTACACATCATAACATGCCTAGATACGCCCCTGCCATATAAAGGTAAAACTAGAAACGCAAAATAAACAAAATGAAATCTACTGTCTTTTTTTCTTGTTTTTTTCTTTCCATTTTCCCGCACCATGAAATATGAAAGGTATGTATATTTTATTTGCATATTAAAAAAATGATTTATATAAACTGGCTTGAATATTTTTATATGCTTTCGTATTACAAAGTGAACATTTTATTGGAAGCAAATAGATAAGCGTTAGATCTATATATTACACACACACACACCCCCCACAACCCCCCACCCCCAACACACACACACACACACACACACACACACACACACACACACACACACACACACACACACACACGTGCTAAAGCATGCTTTGCACATGCTGGTCATGATAAATGACAGGCAAAACGAACAACACACACCAAGATCACTGATCTTTTTCATCCCTAGAAAAGCTTTTGCACGTCAAAATGAAAGTCGAGCACGATTATTTGTCATTTTTTTTCTTGTTAAAGCAACATCACTATGGACGCATTGACACTTAATTTGTTTTGTTATAATCTACATCTGTACATAATCTGAAAGGGTCGTTTAGTAGTATATATAGTGTTTACTGCGATAAAAGTTACTATATCTTGATTCTAATTCCCACCCCATCCCCACGAATACTTTCTGGATCCGCCCCTGGACACATTCGGGTCGTGTACAAACGTCAAACGAGACAAAGAACATCAATAGATTCGTGAAATATACACTTTTAATATTTCCTATGAGTATGTCTGGTACAAAATATAAACATTCAATTGAGATAATGAAACGTGCCAATTTTCGTAGGTCAAACTTGAATTTGCCTTGACGGTTTACAGTGCATTCATAAAGTAATTTCGCGTTATATTTTTTTAGGTAAGTGATGTGTTCCATCAAATCCTTAAATGCGAAAACCAATTATGTTTTACTACTTTCTCAGGACGTTGCTAATGACATTTTAAAAAACAACATTTTTATAATAAGAAAAGAATAACAACTAATTTATGTAAACCATAACTAATGTAAAGTGAGAAACCTGGTTTGGAACAACGACAGCAACAACAACAAAAAGCCATGCATAGACTGTCCTAGGCTGACTTTTTTTCCCATGTGCCAGTATGTACTTGTTTTAGCTAACTTAGCAAAGGATTTGCCTTTTTGTCATTAGTTGTGGAACTTTGTGCTAAGTACGTGTTTCCAGATAAAAAAAAAAATATGGGTTGTATTTTTTCTACCTTTTTAACTATCAAAATATACTTTTGATATTTAAAATACCCCATAAAATCAGTTAAATTTGATATAGAATTCAGTAAAATAGACTTAAACATAAAAACACAATGGTGAGTTAAATACAGCACGTATTTCCAGAGTTCGGTCTGCATTAGCTTCTGCCTTCAAAGATGGCTGCCTTAAACTGTCGTATCAGTGCCTATGACATCACATGGAAACTATAATATGACGTTACGACGCACACCTGAACTGCCGCAAAACTACATATTTATAAAGTAATATTGAAATAGCTATTGTTATTTCATGCTTATACGGTGATAATGCAAAAACACATAATTAGCGTACGTATCAGTTTGACTTAAGCCGCTAGTAAAAACATTGCAGGTCGAATTTATTTTACTGGTATATAAATGCATGAAATAATATGAATTTTCTGTTTTCTTTTGCAACAAAATTGTTACTTTGATACCTTTTTTAAATATTTTTACAATATTTCTTTCGACTCGTTTTAGTGCAATGATACTGGCTGCATACAATTAAATTTCCGAAGTGTATTTGAACCCACATAATTTGCGTATGTTCCAGAGTTACGTGATACCGTATACGAGTAATGAGTCGGCACTTTCGGATGCTAAGATCAGTTGACCTTTCGAGCCATCGTACACAACTGTCTGTGGCTGTTTGATTCCCTCCCTTTTCGTCAAAAGAATCTTCTGCTCGTACAACGTGTCGACAGACGAGATTTCTAGTTCGTCTGAGAGAAAGAAGCACACGACCAAGTTACCCGCGTGGTCTAATGTTAAACCTCGCGGTCCTTTAGCGTTCAGCGTTCTTTTGTATTTAACATAACCGTCAATGTCCATTTTCGTTAAAGTATCAGTTCGTCTGTCTGTTATAAATAAACGTTCGGCGTCAGTGTTTATCGCAATATACCAAGGCCATTCGAACAACGGTTGACCATTCTGATCCAAACTGACTTTCCATTTGATGTCTCCTTTCATTGTTATCCTGAACACGGACTTCTCTGATGTAGACGTCACAAACAAATCCTCTCCGTGAACAACCAAGCCGTAGCATTCAAATGTAGTTTCTATTCCGCTGACCTTTTCAATATTTGTCAGGCCATAAATACGCATTCTCCGAATTTCCTTTAGCTCAGGTATCGAAACGAAAAACTCCGTCTGACTTAAAATGGCGACGTCAAACGGAGGGGATTTTACCGCGTGTGTATTTGCTACGGTACCATTTCCGGAGATGATCTTTAGACACGAGTTACTGTGATCTGCAATGATCAGACTGCCGTCACACAAAACAGCCATTCCGGTGACCCAGCATTTATGAGCGTCAGTTGTGGTCCGTATATAAATATCCCGCAAAAATGCCGCCTTCCTACCGTGTGGTGGTTTCCTTATTTCATGTTCTTTCACAATGAACTTGTCATTAAACGTTCTATCCATCGCTAACAATTCATCCGGCACGACCTTGTATGGTGACCGTTTTGTGTTCACGCTGCCAACGGTGGTAACGCCTTTCATTGCAGTTTTAAAATGTTCATCGTCGTCAAAAAGCATCGAGACTTTATGTGCCTCTTTGTGAATCTGTGCAAACTGCTGGATAAGCAGCTTGTGGTTCTCTGCAGCTTTTTGAACAGCAATGAACACGGCAAGCTCTTTATTCTCGTGATTTGCTTTTCGGATGCTGGTCAAATCAGCTTCAAGCTTACGGGCAATATCAGAAAGAGTAACCACGTGACCTGCCACTACGGCTTTTTCGAGAGTCACCGTTCTCTCAAGATCTGTTGTTGCCTCGTCGATAAGCTTATCAATCTTGGCGACAAACTTTTGTTTAACCTGCAGGATTGCTTGTCTGGTTTCCGATTTTTTGTTGTCAAGCTCGTTCAGGTCCCACTGCCTTTCTCTAGCCACGGTTCCACAAGCGTCTAAGAACTGTTTAATTCTGGACTGTGTTTCGGCCACAGATATCGTCCCAGAGAGTCTCGTACTTGCCTCCGCAATAGGAACTACGGACCGGCATCTGCAAACAAAGATATCTGAATGCCAGTGTGACTGTTATTATTGGAAGGTTTTACGCATATCTTCCTTGGATAAGGTTAACCTTGCGGGTTTATTATTTACGAGATTACCTTAATGGTGATGATGACGATGATGATGTTACTGTTGTTTCTGTTGTTGCTGCTGCTGATGAAATAGACAAATGGGGATTGGTTTGTTTTGAATTACCAAATACACAAGTTGTCAAGTTGGTGCTCAAACTAACTTTAAAAAGAAAAACGACTGTCTAGTAAAGGATAAATATATAAAAAATAAATAAAATAAAAGTCGAAATGATTATTAAGGTTATTTTGTTTCGGCATAGTACCTTGCGTGGTTGACTCTCCTACACGCGGTGCAGACGATCTTTCGATGATCCTCACAAAACATGTTCTCGGGCTCGGAGGTGTGCACTGGGCACCAGGTCAGATAGGTCACAGGTCGATCCTTCGAGAGGCGCAATGAAGGCCGCTCGGTTGCTTCCATCGTGGCTCTGTTGGCCCGTGCCATTGTGTCAGGCCTGAACCTTGCTTAAAACATGAAAAGAGATTTATAAGTGCATTTCACCAATATTATTTATTATTTGTTATTGTACTCGCAACAGTGTTGTTATTTTATATTGTTTTGCGGTTCTTGGTGATCATATGAATACATGAAGTTATGTATATCTATAACACTAATGTGACATTTACTAACTGTCATTGTATTGCCATTAACACCTACAAAATGGATCGTCTCATCATTGCAGTATATTTTTGTGTGTAAAACTGGATTAAACATTGTAAATTTTTCATTTACGAAAATACAACCGTTGTTCATTTGCCTCATATAAAGGGGTTGTATCCGACACTTTGCCTACATCGGGTACACTTTATCTGTGCATTAATGGCTGTGGATTTTCTAGTCTTCACCTACAAGGATTGTCATTTTGGGCGTGGGGGGTCGGGGGTCTCTCTCTCTCTCTTTAGCCTCAACGAGGAATTCCGCCATGTAAATATATAAAATATAAATATAGAACCTTAGAAACAACATCTTATTCTCTTTGCTAGAATTGTGTGACCTATTCAAATTTATACAGTACAATTTCCCATTCAAATTACTTAGATAATTGATTACTTTATCCACGAGTGTGTGATCGTGTGGTGCCAAGCATTGTTCGGAGAATTTTACAAAAGCTAACTGTGATGCGTGTACATAGATCTGTGAGTCACACGATTAGCATAAAAGTTTTTGGTTTTAGGCTACATGTCAATTGCCACACGGAACTGTTATATGAATAAGATAAAATTTGATGATTCGGCAACGGGAGTTAAACTCTGTGAGTAAGTCTTTTTCTAATATCCTACCGTGGAAATAAGTAAAACTACATTTTATCGCGCTTGGAATAGCTGACCAATGTTAGCAATCGGAACACCTCGGATAATTCACGAATCATCTCTCGGATGTATGTCGGTAGTCGGATCTCCTCGGCCATTTCCTTAAATGGGACTGCTTTTGTGACAGACGTCAAAACAAAGATGGCAGTTCGGATGGCAGCTCACTACAGTATGAAGCCTGTAAAACTTCATTTTGTGGCGGCTTCAATTTTAAATCATCCAAGTTTAATTTACAAAGCGCAGCAGACATGCAGCTGTCAAACGACGCCATTGTTCATGTTTTGTGCGAACTACATTTTAGGCATATTGTTCTTCCGACTTCCGGCGAACAAAACGATTGTGATTTCAATAAGTATCATTGCACCAGATACATCCGAGGGATGATTATCCCGAGGACGGAATTACCCGAGGAGTTCCGATTGCTTTGTCAGATCGGCTGCATTAACGTAAAGCAGTAACACTACAATGACTGCTAACGCGGTGAATACCAAGACAGCTTTTAGCCGAAGCACGTGTCACATTCCACTTTTAATAATATTTTAAAACGATCTCAAACTATCTAAACATATATATTATATACATTGTAGTATATTTAGCTTTGTTGAAAAAGACTATACTTTGTAGTTCCAAATGTTGCGCATGCTCACTGTACTGAGTCTTATAAATATCGCGATCTCCGCATGTTCATAACAGTTGTGATTAAATGATAGAACGGCACACTTGTGTTTCTTAGATTTCTCTCCATTGAGTTATCAAATACTATCATTTATTACTTCTAAATATTTGTCTCAATAGAGACAACAAACAAATAAACATTACATGGTGTCAGAAAATTTAAATACCACGCCACAGACTTTAAAGCAATTTACTGGTTAAAAAACAACAACTTTTAAACAAAGAGAGCAGAAACTGTGCAAAATATGGAGCTAAGTGGTGTTCCGCCTCCGGTAATGAACTGGAATGCTTCAAATTTACCCGAACAATGGGAAAAATTTAGAATACATGTAGACTTAATTTTCACGGGACCATTAAAAGACAAATCAGAAGAAGAAAAAGTGTCGTACTTACTACTGTGGATAGGTGACCAAGGCCGTGAGATTTACAGAACTTGGACATTAGATGATGAAGAAAGGAAAAAATTGGATACATATTTCCACAAATTCAAGACATATGTGCAGCCAAAACTGAATCCAATATTTGCAAGATATCAGTTTAACAACCAAATACAAGGAAGTGATGGCATTGACTCATTCGTTACTAGGTTAAAAAACAAGGCACGAGACTGCAACTTCGCAAATATGGAGGAAATGATTCGTGACAGAATCGTTTTCGGGTGTTCAAGCACCAAAGTGCGCGAAAAACTTATCAATGAAGGTGAAAAGTTGACACTGGACAAAGCTGTACAAATAGTACAAAATTATGAGTATTGTCAGAAGCAACTTTCATCAATGGGACAGAATGAGCAGCAACCAGTTGACTTCATACGTACCAAACAGAGAGGTGAATCCAAAAGGACAGGGGCGAAAAAGGCTCAAACCTACGACCGGACAGCCTGCACAAGATGTGGCAACAAACATTCGAAGCAGACGAAGTGCCCGGCAATTGGAGTCACGTGCCACAAGTGTGGCAAAAACAATCATTTTGCAAAAATGTGCAGAACTGTTAAAACAAAAGTGAATGAAATAAGTGACAATGACAGTGCAAAAAATTATGAGGACTGCAATATTGACATGGTAAGTGCCGGTTCTACAATCTCTCAAGACCGTGTATTTACAAATTTATTTCTTGGCCCTAAAAAACACTCAGTGTCGTTTAAAATAGACACAGGTAGCGTAGCAAATATCCTGCCTTACAGTCGGTATCAGCAGCTAAATCTAAGCAATCCATTAAAACCCCCAGATTGTAAACTGACCTCATATACAGGAGAAACACTCCCGGTTCTAGGAACGGTCACTTTGACCTGTCGTGCAAAAAGCAGGTCAATTCATGCAAAGTTTCACGTAGTTCAAAGTGAAACTACCCCACTTGTTGGTCTCAAGACCTCATTAGATCTAGACTTGATAAAGCTGACCTTGTCCGTTGAGCAAGAAAATTCAAAACCACTCACAAAGGATGCTGTTGTCAGCAAATACAGTGATTTGTTTACTGGGATAGGAAACATTCAGGGTGAATGTAGTTTGCATTTAAAAGAAAATGCAGTTCCAACTGTCAACCCCCCGCGTAGGATTCCAGATGCTCTGAGAAAAAGGGTCAAAACAGAACTAGACAAATTGGTCACAGATCAAATAATTACAAAGGTTAATGAACCTACAGACTGGGTAAACTCAATTGTAATTGTTGAAAAACCCAAAACAGGAGGTTTAAGAATATGCTTAGACCCCAAAGCTCTGAATGAGGCAATAAGACGCCCTCACTACCCTATGCCTACGCTCGAAGACGTGACGTCAAAACTGAACGGTGCCGCAGTATTTAGCATACTTGACATTACGCACGCGTATTGGAGCATTAAGCTCGATAAGAAATCGTCAATGCTCACAACGTTCAACACGCCGTTTGGACGTTACCGTTGGTTAAGACTCCCATTCGGTATTTCCGCGTCAGGAGACCTATTCATGCAAAGAATAAATGAAAGCTTGGAAGGCTTGAGCGGAGTAACGGCGATAGTTGATGACATTCTGGTATACGGACGCACGCAAGAGGAACATGACAAAAATCTCCTGCAGCTTCTTGAACGCGCACGAAGCAAAGGCATTAAGATAAATGCAGAAAAATGCACGATCGGTGTGCACGAGGTGTCATTCTTTGGACACGTGATAAGCAAAGACGGCTTAAAACCGGACATGGCAAAGGTCAAAGCCATAACGGACTTGAATGTACCAGATTCGAGACAGAAATTAGAAACCTTTCTCGGAATGGTCAACTATCTGGCCAAATTCGCGCCAAATCTTGCAGAGGCTACAGCCCCCTTGAGGTGCCTCTTGCAAAAAGGGAATGAGTTCATATGGGATGAGCATCATACCGCAGCATTCACAAAGGTTAAACAAATAATCACAAACGCGCCGGTGTTAGGGTATTTCGACCCTAAAGCCCAGCTTGTGCTAGAATGCGACAGCTCAAAGCATGGAATTGGGGCATGCTTGATGCAAAATGATCGCCCGATTGCGTATGCATCAAAAAGCCTTACACAGACTGAAAAAGGTTATGCGCAAATCGAAAAGGAGTTATTAGCAATTCTCTTCGGATGTAAAAGGTTCCATCAATACACATATGGCAGAAAGGTTGTTGTACACTCAGACCATAAACCGATTGCAGCAATCGTAAAAAAGCCATTAGCAGCAGCGCCTCCTCGATTACAGAGGATGTTACTTCAGTTGCAGAAATATGACATTGAAGTGACGCATGTCAGCGGAAAGAACATACCAGTAAGTGACTGTTTATCAAGACAAAATTCAGAAAACTGTTACAAAGATCTCATTCAAGATCTTGACACGCATGTGCATACTGTCCAGAAACAGTTAAACCTAACTGACAGAAGGTTACAAGTTATTTCTGAGACAATCCGGACTGACAGTCAAATGCAGACATTGAAACGGACTATACTTGAGGGTTGGCCTGAAAGTAGGCCAGACTGTCCGCAGACTATCCTAGAATTCTGGAACCACCGAGACGAATTGAGCTATGAGAACGATCTGATATTTAGAGGTCAAAAGATCGTTATCCCCAAATCGCTCCGCGCCGAAATGTTAGAAAAAGTTCACACATGTCACATGGGTGTAAACAAAACAATCGAGCGTGCGAAAGATAATTTGTTTTGGCCAGGCATGGTTAAAGAAATAACAAATCACGTTCTACAGTGTAGTACCTGCCTGAACCATAGGAATTCAAATGCAAATGAGCCTATGATCAATCATCCGTTTCCGGAAAGACCATTTGAGAAAATAGGTACAGATATATTTTTTCATGACGGAAAGAACTACTTGCTGACAATTGACTACTACAGCAGATTCTTCGAAATAGACTGGCTACCGGATACGCGATCGTCAACAGTCATAAGAAAACTTCGTGTTCATATGTCACGCTACGGTGTAGTTGACACTTGTATCAGTGACAACGGTCCACAATTCGCATCCGCAGAATTCGCGAACTTTGCAAATGAATGGGGATTTGACCACGTGACGTCATCACCATATCATAGCAGATCAAATGGTATGGCGGAAAAGGGTGTAGGTATTGCTAAGAAAATACTTACAAAAGCCAATGAAACAAAGCAAGATCCATACGTATTTTTGCTGGAATACAGAAATACACCTCTCGAGTGTGGGTTTTCTCCAGCGCAATTATTAATGGGTCGAAGAACAAAGTCGATTGTTCCTATTGCCAAATCACAGCTACAACCCCAGACAATTAACCCACCTCTTGTCAAAACAAAAATGACTCACATAAGGTCAAAGCAAAAAAGCTATTTTGACAGAAACACAAAGGCCCTCAATCCATTAAAGAAAAATGATTCTGTCAGAATACAGTTTGGGAAAACATGGGTCCCCGGGAAAGTTATTGCAAAGGAAGGGGAAAGGTCGTATAAAGTACAAACACAGGATGGCGTTATTTATCGTCGTAACAGGCAGCGGCTAATTCATTTGCAAAGCCCCACACCTGCACCAGACTTTGAACCCAACATCCTTGCATCCCCATCAGAACCCTCTGAATCATTAAGCAACACTATAGCCAAGGATAATTCAATTAAACCAAGCCCCAAACCAATAAACAATTCAGGTCATTATGTCACACGGTCTGGAAGAGTTGTGAAGCCGAGCACTCGCTATCAGAGTGATGTATACATAACAGGCACATAAACAATCAATTACTCTTGTGTACATAGAACTGAACTTTTAGCAGACATGCCTTTAACTTTAGTGTAGTACATTATAGTATAAAATAAATGCCGAATCATAAATGTTGGTAAAGATTTGGAATGGTGAATAAAGGTGATTTGTATTGTGTTAAATATGATTAACTAACAATTTTTAATGCATGCAAATATAAGTAATTGAAATGAAACATTTTGAATAGTGATTTGCAAAAGTAAGATTATTATTATAAGATCTACTTTTATTATTTTTAAAAGAAGGGAGATGTAGTATATTTAGCTTTGTTGAAAAAGACTATACTTTGTAGTTCCAAATGTTGCGCATGCTCACTGTACTGAGTCTTATAAATATCGCGATCTCCGCATGTTCATAACAGTTGTGATTAAATGATAGAACGGCACACTTGTGTTTCTTAGATTTCTCTCCATTGAGTTATCAAATACTATCATTTATTACTTCTAAATATTTGTCTCAATAGAGACAACAAACAAATAAACATTACATACATGTATATAATGTACATATAAAATGATATATATTATCAGTTACTAAGAATAAAAAAATCACACACACACACACACACACACACACACACACACACACACACACACACACACACACACACACACACACACACCAAAAAACCACACACACACCACACACACACACACCACACACCACACACACACACACACACACACACACACACACACACACACACACACACACACACACACACACACACACACACACACACACACGCACGCACACACAACAAACTCACCTGCTAGTGTTCACATGTGCTCCAGACAGACTAGTGAATGTGGTTGTCATGCCCTAGAAGACCGCGTATTTTAGTCTCCAAACTCGCTCAACTGTGATGATCTTAAACAAAAGCATTTGTCAGTTGAAGTCCTGACTTCGTGGGCTCATTGTTGAGACAGTTCCCTTTTTTAAGTAGTAAAAACGTGTATAGATAATTTCCACAACAGTGAAGATCCCTTATCTTGGCAGCCAACTTTGATGGCAGCTTCAGGGGATTTTCAGAGGTTCTGTGTAGAAAGCGTACATTTTATTTTCTTGTAATTTCTTCATTTGTGGTCCCAAAAATTAAAAGCTATACACTATTGGAAAGCTCTTGAAATTTATATTTTTAAAATACAATATTTTTAAAACTGATAAATGCACAGAAAAAAAAAATATACACACAAAATATTGGCTCATCCTTAAACAAAATGAAAAGTCTATCATTTTTTATTGTATTCTTTTTTTACCTTTTAAAAGTTTCAAAATATAGTATAGTATTATTTGGGGGGTAGGGGTGGGGAATTTTAATGCATAGAAATCCCAATGCCAAAATAGTTTAAAGAAAAATGTAAAATACTTCAAAAGAAAAAAGTTACAGACCTGATACAGATGTCGAAACAATGGTAAATATTACAAACTAATGACTTGACTTAGAGCGCTGATACATATTGGATGACCCTAGTACAACTCATGTGGACACTTTACGCAATTTTAAGAGTGACTTTTTGCAAAATGTCATAGTTTTAGTGACAATATGTGGTACGTTACATTTTAAATTATTGCATTAATACATCAGTGAGTTCAGATGATCCTAGGTAATGTCTAACCAAATATGTTTTGACCTAATAGTCTAAGGGAAGCTACCCATATAAAACAATTTAAATACCGCATTACTGGGTTCGTTCCCTTGAGCACAAAAACTGATGACGTTTACACAATTCGTTCCAGGTTTACTCAGTGACAGGTAGGAGTATATTTCATTTTTCCTTTAAAATTCTTAATCACGCAAGCTTTTACTGTGTTTACATCATTAATACTGTTACCGCATTGAATACATTGTTGTTCAAGTCAAAATAAGTCACAGTGTGTAAATAAACTTGAAATAATTACCCAAAACAAACCTCCATATTAGATTGACAAGTTGAAGTGATTTACCTACTCATGCTACTGCTGTTTTAGACGTGCAGACTTTATATTTGGTCTTAGTTCAGAGCGCATCTTCATTCATAACAAAAATACTTTTTAATATTTAGCCACTTAATAAAAATTTAGGGATCAAATTCCTGCAGAAAACTGGCCTATGAAAACATTCGGTTTCACCAGAGCAGGATCGAATCTGTGAACTCCTTGTATGGCTAGGTGATCTGTCAAACGATAGCCAACTCAATAAGATTTAGGGCCCTTGACATTCATTTTTTTATCATTTTTTATTTTGCCCAATTTGAATATGGGGATCAGTAAAAAGTAAAACAGCCTATTTCAGCATATAAAATGGTTAAAAACAAATATGATATGAGAATAGTTTGGTTTGTAGGACAACTTGGGTAGATAGTTCTGGGAGCATTTTCACCAAAATATTTTGCTCTATTCTCAAATTTATATCCAGATATCATTTTTTTTAAATACTCACTCAGTATAGAGGAGCAAAATGACTTATTCTGCAAAGAATAATAAAATCATATATTTATTTTTACAACAATTTTGTATTAAATAAAAATCATGTTAAGTCAAAATGCAACAGGAAAAGAAGAGGTTTATATTCAGTAAAACATAAAAAAAAAAACATTGAGCAGAAAAATTGCATTGCCAAAATTCACTGGTGTTGAGAAACTATTGAGCCATAAAAATTATAGACACTATGAAGCTGATAAGTACACACTGTTGAAATGTGTATTCTCACATTTCTTGTATAAAGTTTTATTGGAAGATGCAATGAAGTGGACTGTATGACATAATAAAATGTACATCAGGGAAAACAAATTGAGTTAAAAAGACAATGCAAAGCAAGATTGTGTTTGATGCATCATTTATATTATATTAACATGTACTGTTTGACACCCATACTATATAGATATAACAAGTAGGTTGCTTATTGTGTGTGTGTTTGTGCACAGCAACCTAATTTACTATACTATAGTCTGGGGGTATTTTGCTATATAACTGGGGCTGTTTAACAGCTACTTCCCCACCTGAAAAAAATTTCCTTTGAGCTGAAAAATTCCCCTCGGTCTGAAAAAATCACCTATTATGGCATGTTTGCCTTTAAAAAAATCACATTTTGTTCAAATCATTGATGTTTGAAACACACAGGATCCCTTTCCATTTCCGGAAATTCAAATAAACAATATTGATAACGGGTCAGTCAGTTATCGATTATAATAATGTTTACTTTATTATTATTTGCTTGAATTTATGTCCGCGTGAAACAACCTTTTTCTGTGATGGCCCGAAATTTCGTGCCAGCAAAATTAAATGATACCTCAATATAATTTGGGGGGAAACAACATGATTTCATCCATAAAAGGGAATGAACAAAATAATTTAAAGTTACCTTTTGACGAAAAATGCATGATTTTAAAGAAATATTTTGAAGGGAAGGCACCTGTAAATGGCTCCTACTAAAGAAGGGAAAATAGCCTGTAAAAACCAGGGCCTGGTATAAACTACTGGTCCAGAATATGTTGTCAATAGAATTTTCAGCTGTTTTTCTGAATCGTTAACAAAAACAATTGTTTATGACTCTCTGGATTGTTGTTCCAAGTTTTAATTGTTTATTTTTAACTTATTAACCTGTTTTGTTAATAGAAGGGTTTTTACCCAAAAATGTGTTTTTTTCGCACATTTTACCACCTACTGAATAGTAGTGATAGTAACTTGATATAAAAAATAAAACATGAAGGAAAATATCGGCGTTACACCTATTAGAGTAAGTTATTTTTTAAGCTACAATTTTAATTTTTTAGGTAATAATAATAGATCATAAAAAACTACATGTGTACATAAGCAAAGATCAGGTGAATTATTTATTGGCTATTTTGTATGTTGAGGAATATGTTCCTATACAATTTTGTTCTGTTCTCTTCTTTACATTTTAGCTCATGCATATGCCATTTTAGGCCTTTGCAAAGCATTCACAATTATTCCTTTTATCTTTAGCTGCATTAACACAAGTAAGGGTTTAATTGCAGACTAGTTTAATCTAGGTTATATAATTAAATGCAAAAAATACATCTAAAATTTGTTTTAAAGAAAATTAATCAGTGAATTTTTAAATCCATATACATTTACTACAAATGAAAGGGTTAAACATGTCTATTAAATTCAAGGAATTAAAGTGGCTTGTATGCTTAATACCAATGAAAATATTTCACAACCCATTAATTTCGAATAATTATTGACATTACTTTGTTTGTTTGCTGTTTAACGTTGCAATTCTGCCTTGGGGGCATTCATGTATTGACATTTTGTAGGCCATCTCTTTTGACACTACATATATCCACACAATAACAAAAGATAATGGATTGTTTGTACTGAAGTGTGTGGATTTGTATAATTACGATTGCTGAGTTGGTTTAACTTTTGTTTACTTTTAGTAACTGTAGATTTGACAATCAAGAGAGGTTTTGTAAAGGCACCTGTCCAGTAGTTAAAAGTCAATAAAGAGTTTGATTACCAATGACTCTGTTTTCAGCTCTTAGTCATCCATGGCAGAGTCATGTTTACTTAACTGCCTCTTGATGGTGAAAAAGTGAATATACATAGAGGCAAAGAAATGAAAAAAATGTTTTAATTTTAAAACCATCTTTGATGAAAAGACTTGTGTAGTATTACAGTGCAAAAGGGACTTGGTCACAGTTGGTTAAATTTGCATTTATTTTGTTTAGAAAGCAAAAATTGTTAAACAACTTTAAACTAATAAATATTACCTCTGGTCATTAGATAATATGTTAACATTCGGCACATTATGATCTATCAAGTGTTGGTGTGCTGTAACACCCCCACCCCCCTCCCACATATATATTCAGGGTTGGAAAATTCCACTCGTCCGCTCGTCATGACGACTCAAACCTGCGGCAGGACGAGTTCACAATTCAAACGGTTTGTCCGACAGGACGAGTAAAAAAATATAACAATCAGATTGGCCTGAACTGGAGACTTTTCTCCCCCCAGCAGTGTCATTATTTGGATTAACTATGTTAAATTGTTAATAGTTTCTTTACTTCAGCTCCTTGCTAGTCATTTGATCCTTGTTGGTTTTGTAGACCTATTTTATTACGGGGAGTCGCTACAAAGTCTATGTTTATTTTACAATTTACAAATGTCTGTTGGTTAAAAAATTAAACTTCAATATAGGACCAGTAACTTTTCATATAGGACGAGTAAAAAAATGTAATTCACTTGTCCTACAGGAAGAGTAACTTTTTCAAGAATTTTCCAACCCTGATATAACAAATCAAAAGAGTCACAGCACTTTTCAAGTATTTTTGTCCATTTTAAGCTTTAAATCCGGGTAGATATCTGGTCTGTGCATGCAAAAATGTGTATAGGTAGATCATAATCAAAGCACTGATTGGCTCGTTCCTACCCAGGTTTATTAACCCTTAGCTTGCTACATTTGTTAATAACTCTAATGATTTTTAGTCATTTCTTTAACATTAACATGCAAAGGTGCTTGTACATATTTTGCTAGAGATTCAGCAGCAAATAGTATATATCCTGATCAAATAGGAAGCTGGCTGATCTGGATCTAGACTATTTGCAAAAGTCGCATAAACAAGAGTTTAGCAAGCTAAGGGTTTTGATATTTGTCTGAGGCCTGTCTCTTCTAAAAGCAGCGAGATGCCAGTAGTCAGTATGGTGTTAAGAAACAACAGTACTATTATTGTGTTAGTGAATCTGACATGTTAATATTGCAAAACAAGCATAAAGCAGAACAAAACATCAATTTGTTTTGTGTGTTTTTCTGCTTTTGAAATACATCACAGTGATCACTTATGGTCATTATGGGAATGCCCAGCTATTTTGGTATAGGAAGACCCCAGACAAATGTTTGTGTCAAAGTAGGACCATTGGGGAACCACAGGTCAACTGGAAGACCTTCACACATGAAGACCTCCATCCCAAACAGGACTCAAACCCATGCAGTGGGAGGCTAAGCAGTCAGAAGAGTTACTAGTCAAGTGACTCTACCACTACGCCATGGGCGCCCCTCAATTAATTTAACTCATTGACAGATGAACTTGTGCTTTTGTATCAAAGCAAACAATGAATCAGCTGATTTTGAGGGTCTAGATACATGTAGCTTCCAGTGTCAACACTATGACTTAGCTTATTTATCTAGCCTGTCAATTTGTGGTTGTAAGCCTTTACTTTTATCACAAAATCACACATTTTGCTGGCAGGTTACCCAAGTTAATCAGTTGATGTTCATGTTGATTTGGTATGACCTGAAAAGTTTAATGCGGAGTTTACATGGCTACTTCAAATGTTATTATAATACCAGTCCCATAGCATTCAGTAAATTTATTTTGATACCATAAGTTGATGAATAGAAAATCCTTTGTCTTTAGCTTTCAAGATATGATAATTCACTACATGTATTATATATTTACAGTTTTTATATAATTATATTTTTTTTGCTTGAAGCAGCTCATCTGTAGGGTCTTTAATGTCATTTTCTATCAAGCAGAGCTCCAGAGGAGAATAACAAATTTGATTTTTTGTTGCTATTTATCCCACAATGTTGTCAGTTGTTAGAGAATCTGATGTAACTTTTGTCCCAATGTATAATCTATATTTTAGAAGAGGTGTTTATTTGCAGCTGAAGACTTTACCATGGAATAATTTTGGCCATTGTGTACCTGTAATTTCATATAGGGTCAGACTTACACAGCACTAACAGCGCTTTTGAGTGCTTTGATTTTTTTATGCAGTGCACAAGAACCAAAATTTAACTTTCTATGTTTTGTTATTCTGTGACCTACATCATTTTTGGAAGCATAACTTGGTTGTACTAGTTTGACGTGTTTAGGTAGAAACTCTGTATTCATATTAATTACTGGTAACTAACATGCTCAATTTTTTGGGGGGCTCGTGGCAAGGGCCTAGTGGTAGATTTGCCGACTTGTGACACCTCTGATAGCTTAGCCTCCCTCCGCATGGGTTCAAGCCCCATTTGGTGCAAAAATATTAGAAAGTCTTCTAGCTGACCTGCAGTGTGTCAGTGGTTCTACCCAAACATAGTTCTGTAGTCTTCCTCCACCAAAATAGCTGGACATCGCTTTAATAATCATAACTGGTCGCTGCTATGTATTTCAATATGGAACATTCTAAATTTTAGTCATCTTAAATTTCACCATAAACAGCAAAGCAGAAATGCATGCAAATTTTTCCTTAAGGTAGTCTTGCATGCCAATGTTTCCTTAAGATAGTCTTGCATGCCAATGTTTCCTTAAGGTAGTCTTTCATGCAAATGTTTCCTTCAGATAGTCTTGCATGCCAATGTTTCCTTAAGGTAGTCTTGCATGCCAATGTTTCCTTAAGAAAGTCTTGCATGCAAATGTTTCCTTAAGGTAGTCTTGCATGCCAATGTTTCCTTAAGGTAGTCTTGCATGCCAATAGTTCCTTAAGGTAATCTTGCATGCCAATAGTTCCTTAAGGTAGTCTTGCATGCCAATAGTTCCTTAAGGTAGTCTTTGCATGCCAATAGTTCCTTAAGGTAGTCTTGCATGCCAACAGTTCCTTAAGGTAGTCTTGCATGCAAATGTTTCCTTAAGGTAGTCTTGCATGCCAACAGTTCCTTAAGGTAGTCTTGCATGCCAACAGTTCCTTAAGGTAGTCTTGCATGCAAATGTTTCCTTAAGGTAGTCTTGCATGCCAATGTTTCCTTAAGGTAGTCTTGCATGCCAATGTTTCCTTAAGGTAGTCTTTGCATGCCAATGTTTCCTTAAGATAGTCTTGCATGCAAATGTTTCCTTAAGATAGTCTTGCATGCCAATAGTTCCTTAAGGTAGTCTTGCATGCCAATAGTTCCTTAAGGTAGTCTTGCATGCCAATGTTTCCTTAAGGTAGTCTTGCATGCCAATAGTTCCTTAAGGTAGTCTTGCATGCCAACAGTTCCTTAAGGTAGTCTTGCATGCAAATGTTTCCTTAAGGTAGTCTTGCATGCCAATAGTTCCTTAAGGTAGTCTTGCATGCCAATAGTTCCTTAAGGTAGTCTTGCATGCCAATGTTTCCTTAAGGTAGTCTTGCATGCCAATAGTTCCTTAAGGTAGTCTTGCATGCCAACAGTTCCTTAAGGTAGTCTTGCATGCAAATGTTTCCTTAAGGTAGTCTTGCATGCCAATAGTTCCTTAAGGTAGTCTTTGCATGCCAATGTTTCCTTAAGATAGTCTTGCATGCAAATGTTTCCTTAAGATAGTCTTGCATGCCAATGTTTCCTTAAGAAAGTCTTGCATGCCAATGTTTCCTTAAGGTAGTCTTGCATGCAAATGTTTCCTTCAGATAGTCTTGCATGCCAATGTTTCCTTAAGGTAGTCTTGCATGCCAATGTTTCCTTCAGATAGTCTTGCATGCCAATGTTTCCTTAAGGTAGTCTTGCATGCCAATGTTTCCTTAAGGTAGTCTTGCATGCCAATGTTTCCTTAAGATAGTCTTGCATGCCAATGTTTCCTTAAGGTAGTCTTGCATGCCAATAGTTCCTTAAGGTAGTCTTGCATGCCAATAGTTCCTTAAGGTAGTCTTTGCATGCCAATGTTTCCTTAAGATAGTCTTTGCATGCCAATGTTTCCTTAAGATAGTCTTGCATGCCAATGTTTCCTTAAGATAGTCTTGCATGCCAATGTTTCCTTAAGGTAGTCTTGCATGCAAATGTTTCCTTCAGATAGTCTTGCATGCCAATGTTTCCTTAAGGTAGTCTTGCATGCCAATGTTTCCTTAAGGTAGTCTTGCATGCCAATGTTTCCTTAAGATAGTCTTGCATGCCAATGTTTCCTTAAGGTAGTCTTGCATGCAAATGTTTCCTTCAGATAGTCTTGCATGCCAATGTTTCCTTAAGGTAGTCTTGCATGCCAATGTTTCCTTAAGAAAGTCTTGCATGCAAATGTTTCCTTAAGGTAGTCTTGCATGCCAATGTTTCCTTAAGGTAGTCTTGCATGCCAATGTTTCCTTAAGGTAGTCTTGCATGCCAATAGTTCCTTAAGGTAGTCTTTGCATGCCAATGTTTCCTTAAGATAGTCTTGCATGCAAATGTTTCCTTAAGATAGTCTTGCATGCCAATGTTTCCTTAAGGTAGTCTTGCATGCCAATGTTTCCTTAAGGTAGTCTTGCATGCCAATGTTTCCTTAAGGTAGTCTTTGCATGCCAATGTTTCCTTAAGGTAGTCTTGCATGCCAATGTTTCCTTAAGGTAGTCTTGCATGCCAATAGTTCCTTAAGGTAGTCTTTGCATGCCAATGTTTCCTTAAGATAGTCTTGCATGCAAATGTTTCCTTAAGGTAGTCTTGCATGCCAATGTTTCCTTAAGGTAGTCTTTGCGTGCCAATGTTTCCTTAAGATAGTCTTGCTTGCAAATGTTTCCTTAAGGTAGTCTTTGCATGCCAATGTTTCCTTAAGATAGTCTTGCATGCCAATGTTTCCTTAAGGTAATCTTCACCGTAATTTTAATGATATTTTAAAATGACAAAGTCATGTTTACGTCTTCAGAGCTGTCGTGCCATTATGCTTTTATTGCTTTAACATTATCCAGTTTGCATTATTAATGAGGTAACATTTTCAAAAGCTGTTACAAACATTATATCCCATTACCCCCTGGTCTTCTCAACCTTTCTACTGTGCACATTATCAGTTAACACTTAACTAATCACCAGCTAGCTAGATCACTAGCCCATTATGCGATCACCGATAGGCCGGCCTTGCAGTTATGGTTTGTGCTGTGTTGATATTGCTGGTTTTTAAGGCAGGTGTGTAGCTAGTTTCCTGTCTAAGGAATTCGATACACACATTTAATCTATGTCAATATAGGGGAGGGCCAATTCATTGTGAATGTTTCTATAGCTTTATGGTATATTGGAGGAATTGTCACTTTGTCACACTTGAGTATATAAAGACTGAAGCAGTCATGAACAAATCTGATTTGTCAGTCATGGTCTTTGATTACCAAATCTTCAGGTAGGTGTTTATAATTACTTGTGTTTCATTAATTACTTTATTTTGGATAAATAATTATTTCATTGTTCAAAATTGGGTTTTGCATAAGTTACAAATTGCTATTTTAATTCTATTAATCTTCCATATCACAAATGCATTATGCAATACCAATACCTATTATTTATTGTGCAGTTATTACATAATTCAGTAGGAGATTTAATTCATGCAATTTGTTGTAAAAGTGTTGTTTTTTTCCATTTCTTTTAATTGAGATTATAAAATTGGTTTTAGAGAAGAATTTTCATGGTAATATTTAGATAAATCATTGCTTCACTGACTGATGTTAACACTTGACAGAATTGTATTCTTGTATTTTAAGTTCAATGGTATGTGTATGCTAGGTTGTTAATCTTCAAATGGATAAAAATAGCACCCATGGTCGAGTGACAGAATTGTATTCTTGTATTTTAAGTTCAAGTATGTGTATGTTAGGTTGATAATCTTCAAATGGATAAAAATAGCACCCATGGTCGAGTGACAGAATTGTATTCTTGTATTTTAAGTTCAAGTATGTGTATGTTAGGTTGATAATCTTCAAATGGATAAAAATAGCACCCATGGTCGAGTGACAGAATTGTATTCTTGTATTTTAAGTTCAAGTATGTGTATGTTAGGTTGATAATCTTCAAATGGATAAAAATAGCACCCATGGTCGAGTGACAGAATTGTATTCTTGTATTTTAAGTTCAAGTATGTGTATGTTAGGTTGATAATCTTCAAATGGATAAAAATAGCACCCATGGTCGAGTGACAGAATTGTATTCTTGTATTTTAAGTTCAAGTATGTGTATGTTAGGTTGATAATCTTCAAATGGATAAAAATAGCACCCATGGTCGAGTGACAGAATTGTATTCTTGTATTTTAAGTTCAAGTATGTGTATGTTAGGTTGATAATCTTCAAATGGATAAAAATAGCACCCATGGTCGAGTGACAGAATTGTATTCTTGTATTTTAAGTTCAAGTATGTGTATGTTAGGTTGATAATCTTCAAATGGATAAAAATAGCACCCATGGTCGAGTGACAGAATTGTATTCTTATATTTTAAGTTCAATGGTATGTGTATGCTAGGTTGTTAATCTTTAAATGGATAAAAATAGCACCCATGGTCGAGCGGTTAGAGTTGCCCCTCAGCCCCTCACCACAAGGGGTTGAGTCCCGGTCGGGGCAAAAACTTTCATTTGGGGAGGTTTTCCAGCTTACCTGTGGTGCACCAGTGGTTCTACCCAGATGTAAATCTGAGGTCTTCCACCATCGATAATTAGCTGGACTTCGCTAATATGACCATATCCATGCAATGTAACAAAAAACAACCAAACAAAAGCCAACTGTGACCAAGTTACTTAAAACTTACAGGTAACTTATTTATGTTCAAGTCTTCCAGTAAGCATTGTCATTATTTATAAGAAATTACTGGTACCTATAAATAAACTTTCCTTTGTGACTTAATACTAAGCAGTAAATAATGCAGATCTTTATTGGGAGCTGGCTGATAAAAGTGATGTCGTTCTACATTATTTATGCTTGATCAAGACGAGTTAAGCTGGTAAAAGATAGGAACAGATGACAAATACAAACCCACTCATCTGGTCGCAGATATGATCTACTTGTATAATTAATTTTAAGATTGGTCAAGTTGATATGTTGTTGACATTGCCCACTGCCCGGGGCATGGAGGCAATGTGATCCTTTATTGTGTCTCATTTTGATAATAAACTATACTGATTCTTCTTAGTCATTTCTTACCTGGAAAGGTGTGTATGCATTCTACTGCTTACTTAACAGCAAATACAGGTAGTGAAGGTCTTGGTCTGGTATCGCTTAGTGGTAGATCTGGATTTACAATGTTTGCTTTGGTCCAGGCAATTATTGCATAGCAAGCCTATATTCCCCTACCATTATTAAGTAAGATTTGCTTAATAAGAATATATGTAAAAGTCCTATTGAGCATTGCAAAATATACCAACATTTGAAAAGGCACAGGACAAAGGTATTCACATTCAAGCCAAATGTAAAAGTAAGAAAAAGTCTGTGATGAGTCATTCAACAAAAGCAGCAAACCTGACAGTTACTGCCTTGGAACGGTCAGTTGGCAATAATGACCGACTGGGGATTAAATCGGTTTTACAGAGCTCTAACCTGACACTTCCTGGTGGGTTTCTCAAATGCAAGCAATGAAGAAAACCAATCTATTGGAATAAAAAATGTCCAAGCGATGATCTTTTCTTTGAAATGTTATGACGAAAGTAGTGACGTGATTAAAGAAAATAAATAAAATGAGTCATGGGTTTCAATTCACAATATCTTCATTATATATATTTAGCTAAATATCTGTATTTTTGCATGACACTTTAACTTTCAGCTTAAAATCATACTGAAACTTCATACTTAAGCTTATTTTTGTTGGTATGAAAATTGTGACTTGGGCTTAAGTCATGACCTAGGCTTCAGAATAGTTGGTGAATACGGGCCTAAGTATCTGTCCAGTGCTTACAGGACAAACATGCTAGGCAAAGGTGCCGTGCTTCCACTAATCCACTTGTTGAAGGTTGCCTGGATTATCAGCAGTCCTAACACTTCAAATCCCAGGGAGGTTTTATGGGATCGTCCAACATTAAATACTGACCAGTTAGTCATCTTCTGGAATGTGTCTTGAGGTCTTGCCTCAGAATAGCATTTGTTTAAATTGGAGTCACAGTAATATAATTAAATAACTTGCTTAAAGCCGTATGGTCAGGAACTGCACTTCTGTCCAATCATGATACAACTAATATCCACTGGACCAGGCAAACATTTGTACGATTGTAGAATCTGTAAAATTGTAACGTGATTGTGATACACTTCTGTATACACATACATGTATCTGCAATCATTTGTTGTAAATCAATCGTGAGATGTTGTTTATTACAATAATGGAATAGAACATCAGATTACATTGTGACTAAAGTTAATAACACACCATCAACTCTCAACAATCGGTAGAGCGTCCGCTCCAAGTACGAGAGGCTCTGGGTTCGATCCTGGGCCACAATATACCATAGTCATTAAAAATAATAGTGGTATAGCTAAAGCAAATATAAGGGTAGTTCTATGACTGGCTGGCCCATTGTTGGGATAATGGGTGTGGTATCATGCCAGGTGACCACAGTATGCAATACACAGTGAAGGCAGCACTATATCTGCTTCAGTAGACACTGTCTCCAGTTAACTGAAACACTGTCGGTGGAACGATAAAGCCATTAAAAAAAAACAACAAACTTTACTCAATGCTAATTTGACCTGAAGTGGTGAACAAAATGCACTTGCTGTTTGACGAAAACTCGATTAGCGTATCCATACAGTTTATGGTAGTTTGATTGCAAGAGTTGTGGCCACTGTGAAAACACAAACATGCATCCGCATTCCACGTCCGTAAAACTGCAACTTAATTAAATTGTTGATTGAAGTGACTATGATTGTCATTGGATCAAGCAAGGGCAATCTAAAGTATTGTCACATAGAATATATAGGAAGAATGACAAGATCAACCCATGTACGTGTAGTAGTCCATACATTCATTTAATTGCAACCCAGAGCATCACTATATTAGATTATAAACAGAATTATTGTTTAATGAATACTGTTTATACTGAATAAGTTTTGGTGTGCCGTAAAATCCAAGATCCAAGTTCATAACCTTAGTAGTTAAATACCTGTTAGAGAAAGGGGAGACTAAGTATTGGTTTATTTACAGGAGACGTAGAAATTGCATTCAGATATTAATTACAAGTACAAATGCTTAAAGGGGTACTCGTGGCTGAGTGGTAAGAATTACCGACTTCAATTTCTCAACCATTTCAGGTTGTGGTCAGGGCAAGACCTTTCTTATTAGGAGGTTTTCTACCTTGATAAAAGTAAAAGATCTTCCTCCACCAATAATTATCTGGATGTCTCCAATATGTCCATAATTGTGTCATGCAATATAACAACAAAAAAGAAGAAAAAAAGAGGTGCTTATACAAGAAGCTTGACTGTCAAATCAACTCAGCTGACAATTAAATGCCTATCATAATGGGTGGACCTTGTAAGTTAATTAATGCATACACTTCGTTTGGTAGTGGTTTGCAGTCAGAAAGTCATTAGTCTTCATTTGTCCATTACTAGTGTGTGCCACATACATCATACTGACAGTTGAAATGGTCGGGAGGGGGTAAGGAGTGGACAAATGGTTGTGGTCACAGTATGATAGCAATTTGTATGATTCATGTGACATATAAAGCAGAAATCAGTTTGTGTGGAAAGTAACTTAAAGTTGGACATGCAAAAGAGGTAATAGAAATGAGTTTCATGTGGACAGAAACATTAAGTTGCACATACAAAAGAAATTACAGAAATCAGTTTCATGTGGATATTAAATAAAGTTATTTGTAAAATGTAAAAAAAAACTATTTTGTGTGTGGACAATACAGGTATTTGTAAAGGAAGATACAGAATTCATTTTGTGTTGACAGTTAAAAAAACAAGTTTATTATAAGAAAAAATGCAAAGATGTTTTTGAAAATTTATTAACAGTTACAAAAGTTACATGGAAACAGATACACAGATATTTTTTATTGGGATAGTTACTAAGGTTACAAGTAAAACAAAACAAAAAACAACCAAAACTAGATATTTATTTAAATATGTAAAACAAAGTATGAACAGAATATGGGCAGTGACATGTTCAATAGAAAAAGGTAAAGAATTTTAAGTTGATATCCAACAGGTTGGACCAATGTTGCTCCCTTCTGCAACCAAATAAATTATTGTTGCCGGAAATAATCCCCTGAAATGATGTTTATAAATGCCTTGCATCCAAGTGAAAAGTAAAGCATAACACAGTCTGACCTGGTAACGCAGTCGGTAGAGCTTCGGCTCCAGGTACGGGTGGCCCCAGGTTCGATCCCCTGCTGTGACGTACCAAAGTCATAAAAAATGGTAGTGGTATAGCTCCCTTTCTAAGGCTCAAGCAGATATAAGGGTAGTTCCACAACTGGTTGGCCTGATATCAGGATAATGTGACTGGGTGTGGTATCAGGTGTTCACAGCATGCTATACACAGTGAAGGCAACACTATATCTGCTTTAAGTGGACACCATCTCCAGATAACTGAAATACTGTTGGTGGGACATTAAATGCAACAAACAAACAAGGCATAACACACCATCTATTCGTGTTTAACTTCTTTGTATTCGGCACCATTTGACCTGGTAAGTGTTGATGTGTCTTAAAACCCATAATACAAATACATACATAACACACCACTGGTCGTAACAAAAATGTTTTTTCTATCTGAACCACCTTGCACACTTAGCTGTTTTTAAAGTAAGAGCTGTTTTTAAAGTAAGAAAACTATTTTTCACATGTAACAATCTTTTGAGCTTGAGAATTTTGTTATTTATATATGTGACATATCAGGGACACATTTAAAAATTGAAAGAAAAGAATGCGGAAATTTACATAAGCATATAATGGGTACACTTATGGACAATAACATAACACTAACAAGATGGAGTTTATGTAAATATGTACATACAATACACGATATGACCTTATGTGGGTATTTACATCTATGTATAATAATAGTATAGAGATGGGCTGCCCATGGCTGAGCGTTTAGAGTCGTGGATTTATAACTCCTCAGCCTGTCACTGCATGGGTTTGAGTCCCGGTAAGGGCATGAATTTCATGTGGGAAGTGTGCCAGCTGACCTTCTGTGCACCGGTGGTTCTACCATGACTTATGTCTGGGGGTTTCCTTCACCAATTATTAGCTAGACTTCACCAATATGACCATACTTGTGTCTGCGAAGTGTAACAAAAAATGACAGATATGTAAATGATTGTAACATAAAAGCATAATTTGACGCTGACTTTTTGGTCCAACCATTATCCAGCAACAACAAAATATCATCTTACAACAACAATAAAGTATACATAAACTATCACTTCGAACAACAACAAAATATACATTATATGTTTTTTCCAACAACAAGAAAAAGTACATAAATATATCAGGTCCAACAACAGCAAAATATACATAATATATCACTTCCAACAACAACAGAATGTTCATAAATATATCACTTCCAATAACAACAACATGTCAATAATAAATCACTTCCAACAACAACAAAATATACAAAAAAATATCACTTTCCATCCATCTCTTATTTGCTTACACCTTTGGCACTCTTAACCCCTTATACCATAGCCAGCTATTTTTTTCAGAACTTCAAACTTTTTCTTATGTATTTTCCAGTAACTTCTTGAAGATCTACAAGTAACAAGACATTTGCTTAATATAAAGCAATAAATAGTGTGAACTGTCTTATCTGCTTCTACATCATTAACCTAGGCTTGATTAGTTTATGTTGGCAGTGTTAGAGGTTGTTTGTTTGTTTTTAAAAATACATCTCAGCAACCAATGGTATTTATAACAATGTCCTGATTATTTTGATAGCAAAATGTCTGGGTAGAACCACCAGCACATCGCAGGTCAGATGGAAGATCTTCCCACGTCTTATAGTGAAACTTATGACTGTTTAATCTTAGCGAGTCTGCACTGGGTATAGTTGGGCCTAATGTTGACATTTGATTGCTTTATGATCCATTAAACCTTGTAATGTTTAGGCTGCCTAATGAGGCAATTATAGCTATAAAGGAATGTTGAAAGTGTTTGAAGGTAGGTTAAAGGTGGTAGCCGACAGTTTGCCGATATCAAATGCATAAAACAATATCTTTCCCTAGTTCTGGGGAATCTAGGCATATTTTCTACATGAGCATATACTAAGTCTAATGTAAAGACGAATTTGAAAATTACCTATATTGTTAAACAGTACAAATTGCACAAAAAAAAATCACTTTAACTGTTTATCCTTTCCAAATCTATAATTAAGCAAAATAGTAATCTCTGCTATAAATAGATATCAACGTCAAAGCAGCCTACCATGATTAAGCTATAACATGATCTAAAAAATTAAGTTGTCATGAGGTTTACATAGTTAAAAAAATTGCTTTTTCTGCAGTGTGGCTTGGATAGGAAATACCTGTTGGCAATGATGAGTGGAGATTTATGCTTTGCTGTTTACACAGATCTAGGGCACCAATGAACAGCATTTGCCACATCTTTTCAGGTATCAATGAGTTAGTTACATGTATTTGAAAAGAAAAATCTTTGTTCCAAACAGTCAGATACCACCTTTAAGGTGAGGGAGGTATAGCGGTTCAGGTTGGTAGACAGTTATAAGGAGTGAGGAGTCTGGACATATAATATACTTGTGTGAGATACACTTCAGCATATTCTTATTTGGATGGTTTGGATAGTTTTACAATTCTTAAATCTGAATTTATGTTATTGCAATGCTGTTACTACTGATACAGGTATAAAACTTTTTTTTATCGGTAGTCAATTGGGATGCCTGTTAGTTTTTTACATATGTTATCTGTGCCGATACCCACTTCCTGATAAGAACCAATACTAAGGTAGTAACAATATGGGGCAGTGTTATGAAATTAATTTTTCCCAATGATAAAATTCTCGATGTTGGTCAGAATCCCAACCCTGGGACCCTTAACTATGCATTGGCCTGGATAGGTTCAATATATATACGGGTTCTACTCAGGAAGAAGACAGTCAAGAAGAATTTATATTATTTAAAAGAACTTGTTTTCCAATCACCTATACTGACCTCAATAGCTGAAGAGGTAGAGCGTCAGTTTGCAGATGGGGAGGTTGTGGGTTCAAACCCCGGCCAGGTCAAACCAAAGACTTTAAAGTTGGTAGTAGTGGCTTCCCTCCTAACACTCGGGATTAAGGGGACAGCATTACACCTGACTCGTTGGTGTCAGTTTAATGGACTGGCAGAGTTCAGTCCCTGGTCACCTCATAAGTGCCCCTGTGCTATAATGATAGAAATGTCGCTGCACAGTATCAGTAAAAATGCCGGCAAATCCCATCCCAGTCATCTATTACACTCTCATAATGGCTAGAAGTCACCTTTAGGTTTTATTTTAAAAATTCAGATGATAAATAATAACATCAATAATTTAATAATTTTGCTACTTCTGCAAAATGTTAAATTAAATGTTCACACATCATTAATTTTATTCTATTAAAAGAGTTGAATACTTTGATGGCTGTAATTTGTGGATTTTAGATACATGTACAACTAATCAGTTAAAAGAACGGGTTTGTAACATCAATAAAGTGAATGTGGGAAAGTATTGTAAGGTTTTATTAGTTGAAAGTGTGAACAGACTTGTTAAATTTAATAAGGTAGAAAGATAATTTGAAAATGCTTTTAGAATCTAAAGTAAATACAATACTGAACAATGAGGAAAATATAAAAGGATCTGAGAAACTTTTAGACTTGAAGGAATACTAATGGATATTAATTGTATTCAAGATATTTTCACTTATAAGATAGAGATACTGCATTTATTTAAATGTGCACAGTGAAAAAGGTTTGTTAAAATAAAACACATCCATCTTTGACTGTCATGTTAAAGCTGGTATCTGAGTTTCCCTTTATCTAATACATTTACCAACATCTGACCTCTGTTTGGGGTATTAGTGCATAATTTCTGTAGAAAACATTATACTTTAATGTAAGCTTTGACTATTTTTTTAACAGTATCTCAATTTTTGGGCAGTAAAAGTCATTCATCAACACTTAAATTGTTCATTCTTTTCAAATCTGTAAATAAGAACGATTGGGATTTCTGCTAAAAATAGGCATCGACGTTACAGTGGATGAGCTAAAACATAAGTGGATATATGGTTTTCTTAGTTTAAAAATAGCTAACCATGCAGCATGGCTCAGATAGGAAATACATGTTGGTAATGACAATTTTTGCATTTAGGTTCATAATAACAACAGTTTGCATGATCTGTTGAGATAAATATAGTTTATTAAGATGTTTAATGAAAATATTTTTGGTCCAAACTGTCGGATACCATCTTTAAAGGGTTTGTATATTGGCAAAGTAAACTTTCCACTAAAACGTCTTTTGAGTTTAATATGAATGACAGAAAATACTTTTGATCTTTTACTTTGATTTTTGATTTTTCATTTTACTAATAAATTTACAGTTTTACAACTTAGCTCAAAACCAATGCATTCAGGAAAGTGCTGCATATTCTGTCAACTGACCATTGTGATGTCACTCTCAGGATGCTATGGCCAAGTAGAGTATTATATTATAAATAAAGTACACATTATTATATATAAAGTACACATTGTATGTAAAGTACACATTTTTATATATAAATTACACATTCGACTTTTTTGTCATCATTTAAAAAAAAAAATTGAATACTTGTTTCTCCAAAACTGATGCATGAAGTTAAACAGTTAAAATTTCAACTTTCAAAAACATGGTCCCGTATTCACCAACCAGTCTTAAGCTTAAGTATTGACTTAAGCCCAAGTCACAATTTTCATACCAACAAAAGTCAGATTATTTATGAAGTTTCAATTTTGATTTAATCTGAAATTAGCAAAGTTAAAGTGTCATGCAAAAATACAGACATGCAGCTAAAAACATAATGAAGAGATTGTGGATTGAAATCCATGACTTAGCTATTCTTTCTTAAGAATGGTTGGTGAATACGGGCCTTGGTCTACATGTATTTTTTTTTTTTATCAAAATTAAAACCTACTTCATTTATAACATACTAGTGAAGAGGAAGTTCTTCTACAGGTCTTTCAACAAAAGTGATTGATTGAAGCAAGTTTAATGAACATTAGTTATGAACAGGAACCAAATAGCTTCTTTCTGGATAGTCAGTTGGTTATTGTCCTCATCTCTTAAAAATATGTCTTTGGTTTGATCCCCAGTTGCAGCTTTTCTTTAGCTAAAAAAATGTTTTGTTAAGAATGTTTCATTTTGCTATATGTATATATATTTCACAAAGGTAATGATTAGTTTTTACAGTTTGTAAAAGTTGGGGCAATGTTAAAAATGAAAACAAACTAGTGGATGTAAAATTTGGGGCAATGTTAAAAATGAAAACAAACTAATGGATGGACCCTTTAATGGGATGTTTATTTACCTATTGGGAGCACTTAAACGTGTGAATGACATGTCCTATGCCACTGTTTGTGGATGTCTTGTTCATTTGTCCAAGACAGACCCCTGGGGTGTTTTATCTGACAATCTAATGGGAGGCTATTGTGTCCCGGACTCTCTCATATTACAGTACATTTCTGTGTGTATGGAAATAGAAATGACTGGATTTTATTTCTCTCAAGGTTTTTAATCACAAATATAAGTTTTTTTATACTGTTTGATTTGATTTGATTTTTATTGTTTCTTGTTACATTGCACTAATGCAATTATTATCATACTGGTTACATCCATCTCCATGGATAAATAACCCAGACTTATGTTTTGGTAGAACCACTGGCTCACTGCAACAAAGCTGGAAAACTTCACTACATGAAAGTTCTTGCCCCGACCAAGAGTCCAACTCAGGTGTTGAGAGGTCGAGGAGTTACAGTATTAATTTTAACATCATTTACATTAAACCTTGTCATAAGCCATGCCTTAAGATTTACCAGGTGTTGATTTGCTTTAAAACCTATATTATAGAAAATACGTCTCACATGGAAGTTTTCTTCTGACTAAAACTCGACCCTTTGCAGTGAGAAACTGAGGATTATCAACTTGGCTGCGAATGTCTTTAGACTTGGCTGCTTTTAACCTGTCTTTGCTCATCTGATCAGTTTTAGTAATTTTGATCCTCTTTTGGCTTGCAGGAAGGTTTGAGTTGTTAGTGTTTTGAGGGCTGACCCATGAGTTACTGGTTTTGTGATGTCCAGCATGTGGCACAACTTCTGAAGTCCTCACTACCATCAGCTTCTTAGTATCTAGGAGGGGCATGACTGATCACACAATCAATGGAATACAGGTGAGGGGTGATCATAATGTTCATTAATTTTTTCTAAAAGTATTATTCATTCATTATTTTATTCTTAACTTCTTCTGAAGTCCTCACAACCATCAGCTTAAGATTCTATAGAAGAGGCATGACTTATTGCACAATCAGTTGAATACAGATGAGGGTCAATTATAATGTTCAATGTCTTATGAGATGAAGTGTTGTGCACAAGAACCATAATCCTATCTATTATATTTTTTATTATCTCCCATGTTTATTTTTTGTCAATATGAGAACTACATGAAGGATAATCTTTATTGCAGAAAAATACCTTAACATTTTGTAGAATTGCACTTCACAATAGCCTCATCTCTATTTGAATTCAAGTTGTCTTCCTTTGTACATTTTCTTGTTGGAGAACTCATAACTATGAAATAGATTTACTTAATCCTTCATACCTTTACAAATCAAAGAAGGCTAAAAAAGCATAATATGCTGACCAAAGAGAACACACAATAGTTAGATACAATTATTTGTGTTTCCCATCATGTGGATAAGAAAAAAACTTTAAGATGTTTGTCTAACTATATGTATACAAGGATTATTTTTTTGGGCAGTTTTACCTCGGATGTGTCCAATTTCCTGAATAGAAATTAGGGGGAAAATAGCTTGAAGAATTTAACTTCAATGTGAGGAAATATACATTACACTATACTTAAAATTTTGCAGTAAGAGACCACCTGTATTAAGAGACCATTTTAATCCTGGTCCATGAGTGGTCTTTTAATAAAGGTTTGGATGTACATACAAAAGTAACAAGAGATATTGCAGCATGCTACAATCATTGAACTAAATAGTGCATATCTTAATCTAACAGCTTCTAGTGAAATATGGTTTGTCTAGATCTACACATCTCCCATTAGGCCTGATCAAATCATGTTGGTGTACGGACATTTGCCGCCCCGGACATTTGCCCCCCGGACGTTTGCCCTCTTTTAAATGCAGGCCGGACGTTTGCCCCCCTGTCGTTTTTCAGAGCCGGACTTTTGCCCCCCTGCCGATTTTCAAAGCCGGACGTTTGCCCCCTCAACAAAACTTGAGGGCGGACTTTTGCCCCCCCCCCCCATAACGTAAGGGCGGACTTTCAAAAAAATCAATCTGTCAATTTCATTAATTTTACAAAGAATGTAAAAAACGGCGATTATCATCCTTGTACTTAATTATAAACAATTTGCTGTAATGCGTTCAGTTATACGCGGCGGTTTCTTTGCATTACTAATTTCACAGAGAATGCCAATTAACGGCGATTAACATGATTGTATTTAATTATAAACAATTAACTGTATTGCATTAAATTATACGCGACGGTTTCTTTGATTGGCCGAATTAAATCCAGGAGATTCAATTAAAGGAATGTCACAAATTGTGTTTATTTCCTACAATACGTGAATTTTGCAAACTAATTTTGATTAATCAAAGTGTTTTAAATGGGTCTAGGCCTACCAGTTGATTGACAGTTAACCTGTTTGTGACACTCTACGCATGAGTGGCAAGCGATCGCGGGAAATGTGTAGCAAACAACCTGTTAAAGCCGAAGTCTTGCGGGTTCGACGGCGAGAGTTTTAGAACGGGTAAATTGTCTCGGAACCTGATGCGATGTAAAGATATGAAGGCAAACTAGATTGTAACTTTTACTTAATTCCAGTCCTATGAAAAAAAATATAGAAAATTTTGTTACACCTAACACATTTCATGTACTGTAGCACCATGTATTACCGTTTGTGTATGTTTCTAATATGGCGGGAAGACATTTACAGGCGGGATACAGAGTTTGAGAAGAAAGGGAGGGCAATTTCCGCCTTGACATTTTAGTAGAGGGGGCAAACGTCCGCCTTGTAATTTCAGCTGGGGGGCAAACGTCCGCCTTGTAATTTCAGCTGGGGGGCAAACGTCCGCCTTGTAATTTCAGCTGGGGGGCAAACGTCCGCCCTTCACAAATAGGGGGGCAAACGTCCGGGGGGCAAACGTCCAGGGGGGCAACTGTCCTAGATTCAATCATGTTTAGCGGGTTAAAAGGATTTTTTTTATCCTACCATATTTTCTTGTTCACCATAGCTTTCTAAGCTAAAACAGTTGTACATTTAGTAAGTTCTACTGCAAGGAAAATATTAGTTAAATGTCAGTATATATTTGAAATCTGTTTTGGAGGACTCTGTCTTAAATTATTTATTTTCTGAGTGATCAATAAATTTCTAGTTTTCATCAATCCCCATCCATGTTGTATATTTTTTGTTGGTATTTCTGGCTTATCTTACCAATCTTGTTGTTTCCATTGTCGTGTAAAGTGTCAATCCACACAATGTGCATCATGTTATGGCATCATTGCCCCTGGAAACAGACATCTGTCTGTCTCTAATATTCTCCACCAGAGGGGGTAGTTCTCAATACACAACTTTCAAGGTTGGTAAGAGTTACTGCCCTTATAGACATCTTTTATGTTTGAGATATGAAGATTATCATTTCATAATGTGTGGGTACACAATACTATGTCAAAAACTGCTCAAGTTATCTCTTGATTTCTGGTACACTCTGTCATCCATTTTGCCATGTTTTTTCACTGACAAAATTTATATGCCCATACCTGTTTTTTTTCTTCATTTTACTGATGTCAGTCATTGTTTTTATTGTGTTAAATAATTTAAAGCAGTCAAATTAGGACCAATTGGATGACATTTTACATTAAAAAAAATAACCTTTTGGCACTAGAGAGTAATTTTTCTCTAGTGAATTATATATATATAATACACTTTCCCTCATTGTTATTGCAGACATGCATCATAAGGTATCTATTCATTATGCCACACATTTATCTTATTACCTGCTGTTAAAAACACAGACCACCTGCTGACAATATTAGCAAAAAGCAAAAATTTTCTCAAGTTACAAATGGCAGAAATCTAAATTCCACCTCCTCACCCCACCAGATCTACCAGATACTTAGGGAAAGTTTTCTTGCTGATTTGCAGGGTGCCAGTGGTTCTACCCAGACTTTCATCTATGGGTTCTTCTCCCCACTAAATAGCTGGGCATTGCAATAATGATCATCATTGGTCGCTGCAATGTATTTAAAAGAAACAGAAAGTGTATTGAGGCTATATTGGAGTTACGTTCAGCTCTCTTGTTTTTTCCGTCCATCCATCTTTATATAATATTTTATTTCTCGGCTATGGTTTTCCAGATTTTATAAGACTGATACATATTGAGCCTTGTTGCACATTGGCATGTCATTTCTGGCTTGAATTAAACTGAGTTATGGCCCTTTGTCATATCTATTGAATACTTTTATTGTTATCTGGCAAAGTGATAACTGGGGGGGCCATCATCATACTTTTTAATAATTTTTATTTGTTTTTCCTTCTCTTTGGTCATGCAGAAGTTCTGCTTATCTGAACCACAATGTAAAAACTTGATTAATAAATAACAAGCAAAACTTACTAGACACATTACTTGAAAACCAGCAGAAAAAGGTGCAAATGCTGATCAGACAACTCCTTGCAGTACAAATCGGAGTATACTGGAACTGGTAGCGCAATCGGTAGAGCGTCTGCTCCAGGTATGGGAGGCCCTGGGTTCAATCCCAGGCCGATTTTCTTTGACTTCTGCAACTGTTTTCAGAACAGTTTCCTGCTGTTTAATATTAGGAGAGAATTTTCTTATTTTAATATGCATTTGTATTTTCCTGTTTACTTCTCCATGGGAGTTAATTCCTACGAGATGCCTTGAATTGGGTGTTTAGCTGTTTGCATAAATCCTGTTTATCAAATATATTTTTGCTTTTGTGTAGAAATAGAACAATCTAACCCCCAAAATTTAGAGGAGTGTTATTCTGACGGAATGTTAGGTTGTTTACTTAGCCCCAGGATTGAAAAAAATGCAAATCAACCCCAAAATGATAAACCCTCAACCTGCTAAGTACAGATGTATCAGGTTAGGGCAAATGGTGTAGATCCAATTTCTTGTCCAAGCTCATACTCCGACAGTGGCATGGGATTTGCCGGCATTTTTGTCGATACTGTGCAGTGACATTTCTATCATTATAGCTCATAGGCACTTATGAGGTGCCCAGGGACTGAACCCGGCCGGTCCATTATACTGACACTGGCGAGTCAGGCATAATGCTGACCCCTTAGCCCCGAGCATTAGGAGGGAAGCCACTACTACCAACTTTAAAGCCTTTGTCCCAGCCAGGGTTTGAACCCGTGTCCTCCCTATCTGCAAGCTGAGGCTATACTGAATGAGCTATTGCGGCCGGTCTAGGGCAAGTGGTGTAGATCCAAATCATCCAGTGCAAGCTGCACAATTTGCTGCTGTTTATCTAGAATTATGTCTTGCTCAGTTTGCCTGTTGCAATTTGCAATAAACCCAAAACTAACAATGATATAATTCTATGATTGATAAGGATTACAGTACAAAGTGTGTTTCAGTTGATACATGACTTACAACAATGTTACCAAGCCCTTGGGGATTATAGGGCAGCTGACCAGTTGTATTTGTAATGGACAATGGCCAGAGATAACAATCTCTAATGATCCACTGATGATTCTGGCATGAACGTGGCGTTCAGCCCCAATCTCCAACCTTGTTTACAATTGGCTTTGAAACAATGGAATTGTTACTTTGCATGCACATGTTGCTGTAGCCACTAGGTATGCTCTCATTGTTTATCTGTCAGCTACATCAGTCTATCCATACTAATTTCTTAATTACTTGCAAACAACTATCATGTACATGTGAAGGTCATACATGCGAACTCTTCCACTAATGGAGGGAGACTGCCACTTTTAAAGGTGGTTCCGACAGTTTGCCTACATCTTTAGATGTAACAATATCAGTAAATAAGAATGATTGGGATTTCTGCTAAAAGTAGACATTGACGTCACAGTGAATGACGTAGATGAACTAAAACATTAGTGGTCACATGGTTTTCTAGGTTTAAAAATAGCTAACTGTGCAGCTTGGCTCAGATAGGAAATACATGTTTGTAATGACGATTGTGGTGTTATGGTTCACCTTTCCAACAGGTGTAGGACATCAATAAACTGCATTTTACGAGATCTGTTCATATAACAATGGTTTACTAAGATGTATAATGAAAATGTTTGGGTCCAAACAGTCGGATACCACCTTTAAGCTTCGATATTATTTGAAAAATGAGGGATCTTTTAACATTTTCAGAAATCTCTCTACTTGAAAACAGATAACTTCCTCCTTTTTTTTTATATGAAAATAACAAATCTCCCAATAGCTGAACGTTGCTATTAATGACCATTATTTGTTGCTGCGATATATTTAAAAAATAAACAAAAACATTACCTTTATGTGTTCTCAAGTACTGGTGTATCATACTGGAGTTGGCAGATTGGAATATTCATAGTTTGATCAATTTCAGTGATTTGTGACTAGCAGGATGACTTCATCACTCTGTCAGTCCATCTCTGTCCATCCATAAAATGTGAACCAGACCTGGTAGCACAATTGGTATAGAACGTCAGCTGCAGTTACGAGAAGCCTCGGGTTTGATCCCGGGCCGTGACATACGAACTTTGTTAAAAATGGTAGTAGTAAAGCTCCTTTACTAACACTCAAGGGTAATTCCATGACTGGTTGGCCCGGTGTCAGGATAATGTGACTGGGTGTGGTGTCATGTCAGGTGTTCACGGCATGCTATACACGGTGAAGGCAGCACTATATCTGCTTCAAGTGGACACTGTCTCCAGATAACTGAAATACTGTTGGTGGGACAATAAACCCAATAAACATAAACATAAAATGTGGTTTATCATTGCTAGGTAGCTGGGTAAATATTAATCACTTTAAGTGGTCTCTCTAGTCACCATTGATCTATTTAATTTTGATCTAGTTAATATTGATAAATATTGTCTAGAGACTACAACTTTATCTCCTGAGCTGTATGTTTAGACAAAATTGTTACATCTTCATAGTAAAGGTTGTATTCATTGTGATGTTTAGAACACTTCAAGCCCCAAGCATTTTCACAGCCTTCTATTATTTGCACACATTATCACAAGATACCCAGTCCTGGTGATGTTTCAAGTACCCTTTACAATCTTGTTCATATAGGGGCATCTTTTCTTTGACCAATTTTTCATGAAAATTGTTACATAATCACCATTGTTAACAATCATTACTACTTGTCAAGATCCCTTTGATGCTGGTTTTTGTAAAGGGGTAAACAGTTATCCTTTGTTACTTTTGGTCCTTTTCTCACACAAGTAACACTTCAGCTGTCAAATAACAGGTGTGTCCCATTTTGTCATGTATGCATGTACCTGTGCAGCCTATACCTGTAGCTGTTAAAATAACAACATTTTACTGTTGTGTTTATATCTTGGTCAGTTCCAGAGGGCATTGGAATATGAATAAATATTTGATATTTTTACCTTTTATTTGGAAGTGCCAGCAGTTCTACCAAGAAATTTGTCTGGGAGTCTGTCTTCGCTAATAATAGCTTAACAATTTGCCAATATGACCATAATTGAGTTGTTGTGATTTGTCTAAAATTCATTACCAAACCACTCATTTTTTGCCATAAAATCTTTTGAAAATCCCCTATGTATGCTTATCCAAGAAGGAACACAATTTATAATGAACACAGTCATAGAGTATATTACATGAGTTGTCATTAAATACAACTACCGGTATTTATTAAACAAGTTCTAGAAAAGTAATAGTAAGAAAGCCTATGGCAAGCTAACTATTAGTTTTCCTGGACGAATTTTATGAATATTTGTATTAAATGACGAGTGTCAGATTTATCACATTATTTTAGTCAATATTAAAAAAATTTACGAAATTTTAACAATACTTTTTGAAATAGTGGTATGAGATTTATCTGCAATATGATGACATCAACAATCAAGAAGCTGTATTACACTAGTGTAATATAGCAAAATATGCAATGGGTGTATTGAGTAGAAAACAAGAGGATTCATCTGATAAAATACAATTTGACTTGATTATATTGATGTCACTTAGCTTGAAATTATCCTATGCAATCATCCAGAACAGGAAATGTGTCAAACCCTATTCCCCATCTCCAGACATACAGTGACCCTACCATACCCCAGATTCCCCCAGACTTCCAGACAGTGTCATCATTTTATTGTCATGGTCTGTTAGCTGTGGCAGAGCCTAGTTTTACTGCCTGCAATCACAGATGTATTAGGGTCTGTAAATGAGAATAGAACACAATATACAGAGGTCTGGCTGATAAGGACCAGTATGTAGAATTTAATGAGTAGCCTCAATAGGGAATGAATTTAAAATCATAGCTTTTACAACCAGACTGGTAACGTAGTCGAAGAGCATCGGCTCCAGGTATGGGTGGCCCTGGGTTCGATCCTGGTCCGCGACATAGCAGAGTTGTTAAAAATAGTAGTGGTATAGCTTCCTTGCTAATGCTGAAGCAAATATAAGGGTAGTTCCACGACCGGTTGGCTTGGTGTCAGGCTAATAGGTTTGTGTGTGTTATCATGCCAGGTGTTCACAGCATGCTATACACCGAGAAGGCAGTACTATATACTATATCTGCTTCAAGTGGTCACCATCTCCTGATAACTGAAATACTGATGGTGGGACGATAAACCCAATAATCAATCATTATTTCTACATAAATTAATATATTTTTATGTTCATAACAGAACCAAGACCTGGTGTTGTTGTTTTTTTAGTATTATAGACCGCCCTAGACTCCTAAAACATTGGATTATCAATAAAAAATGTGTCTGAGTCCTGTAATAAACAGTATGATATGTGGCACAACTCTTGTGCATGTTGTTTAGTAATGTTATGGATTTTGGTTCCGAGGCCTTATTAATGAATAAAAATTACTTGACTTGTCTGTGTGGAGTAACTATTTATTTGTAAGGTATTAGATTGGTTGGGAAATTTGCCTCTATTGAATAATTGCACATTCAAGAATGTGTTTGTTATCAAGTGAAACGTTTAAACATTCTCACTATTGACAGGTTCCTGTATTTTACTTTGCAAAGTGTGTCAACTGTTTATAATTTAATATAGGTCTGATTTAAAAATTGTATTATGAAACTATGGAGGAGATTGGAGATTCTGAAATTCTCAAGTGATTCTATTAAAGCAAATTGGTTTTATTTGTATTACATTAACGCATGTGGCAGGTGTAATATTTGGATAAAAAATGACTTAAAATTAATATTGATATATTTTATGGCCATAAAAATTTAATTACATAAAACACAATTATTTGTTTATAATACAATGCAATATTTTATTTATATAAAACAAATATATGTTTATAGCAAAACAATAGTTTGCTCTCAACACAGTTTACATAGATTATCAGAGGAAAAGTGAGCTTAATGTGAAAAATATATACATGGAAATATTTTAACCACTTTTCTTTAATGCAAATACATTTATCTAATTTCAGCAGAAAAAAATAAAAGTGTAACAAACAAAATAAATAACCTCAGACAATTGTCTGTGACTCTGATAGTGAGCCATCTGTTGCCCACTGTAAACAAAAAAGTTGTGAACACAAACTGTCTGCACTGGTGCTGTTTTCAATCACCTTTCAATATAGGGAAAATTGTCAGCAATAGGCACCTAAAACATTGCAAGCTGTGCATACTGGTAACATGCAGATTTCTTTCAACAGTTTGTAGGCCTATTTTGGCGCAATTATGAAATTTTACCGCATAGACATAATTGGTTCTTTGTAGTATCAAATAAGCGCTTAATTGACCTTGAAAATAAAACTGCACATAATTTGGTACCATTTAAATTATGTCTTTATACCAATAGCATATTAAATGTAATTGGTACCTGTCCCCTATTTTAGACTAAACAGACTTGTTACTAAAAATTATAAACATTATTGTAGGAAAAAGATATTTAAATAGACAATTTTACATATAGGTGACTTTTTTAAAATTATGTATATGCTTATTATCAATAAAAGATAAAAAATTATCTGACAAAATACAAAGGTATACTGCTCATCATCATGTGTAGGGATTTTGGTTTCCTCTATAGAAATAAGTACAATAAGAAGGATGGGGGCAAGTTTTATTAAGTAATGGATGGTTCCATTGGTGATATGACATAATAATGATTTCATTATGTAATCCAGCTGGGAACCATGTATAAGTTGTAAAACATGTCCTAATCACCAGACTAAAGGGAACCAAACCATCCATACACAATAAAAGATGGTTCCCTGCTGAGGTTCATATTGGGTAATTATTATAGGATATGCATGGACTGGTACCCTGCTGTGCTGTACAATGGTCAGGTGACTAATCATGTGATGTATCATGTGACCTGTACAGCAGCTGTGATGGCAGAAGGTTTGTCACAGGTGTGGTGGGCACTGGACAATGAGGGACACACTTCACTGGAACATTGCTTTTAAATGCCAGTCAATTAATTATTGTTCTCTCATCAGTAGTAATTATCACACATCAATTAGTTAACCACTTACAGCTGATTGTGCAATTAACACATTAGCCACTAGACTCCTTTAATCAGATGTGATAATTGAATCAGATTGCTGTATTTGTAGCTACTGCATTTCTTTGAAAGTGTTGTTATGTTATGTGGAAAGCTACTGTTCAGCCCATCAAAAGATGGATCTAAGAAAAATGCAGGTATTTGTTCACATTTGTGGCATCATTGTGTCCAAGGATATAACCTATGTAATGAAAAACAGTGTGTCATTTCAAGGCTTGTGACTGGATTGTTTATACGGTGGATGGTTAGTGCAACTGTTGGAAGGAAGTTTTTGTGCATCTTTGGAGATTAGAGTGTGGAGTATAGTGTGGATACGAAGATTAATCCAGGATCTAGATTATCCTACTGATCCTAATCCCTTCCTTTCTGCCAGCGAACTTATAAAGTGATCATTCTGTAGGAATTTATTATTACTTGGTGATCTGACAGAGGCAGTGGTACAAAAAAAGAATTCTGTGATCTAGTGATTTGACCTAAGTAGTAGTTACTAGGAAGTTTTTGTTGATTCTTTGAAATATTGAATTTTTATAACTGCTAAATTGTGACATAATGTGAAATTAAAGCATGTGGTAACAGATGAGTGTTTTAATGTGAAATTCAAGGAGTTATAGTTTTTTTAAGTTGCATTAATGTGTTGTTGGACCAATCATTGACTTCCACCTACATTTGGCTGGGATAATGCACATATAAAATTAACAAGTGTAAAAAAATCTGAAATAACTTGTTCAAATAATTAAATCAAGAGTAATGATTATTTAATTTGGACCTAATTTACAAAACATAATCAATAAAGAGGACTTCAGAATAGTGTTTACCATTATAACATTGAACATTTGATGTGAGACATTTGAAGACATTTTTTGATGATGTCGGCTGTTGTCCAAGAAGTGAAGGTTATGGGTGTGAGTAGTGTGATCAGCAGTGTTTGCTATGTGTCCGGCGTGGTTTTTGACGTCACGTGCATGTCCATCTTGATGTGTATCTCCGTTGTTACGATAATCACAAAGGGAAAGGTAAAGATCACTTAATTGACATTTACAATAGACCATAAAATACAGATATATGAAAAGATCCATTTAACTTAGGACATTAAGGGTTAGAACAATCAATTAAGGAAATATGACATGCTTTTATATTAATTTCCCCAAATAAACATATTAGCTATGATGATTACAACAAATGTAAAACCGATAAATGTTGACATTTTGAAATTGTTTGGATGTAATAGTCACCATTACATATATTAGGAATTACTGATTGTTCATTGAAGCATTTTAAATGTCTGTATAACACATTAGCAGCGGAATGTTGACTTATGATTTGAATTAATCAGTTATCTAGTGGCTGTTATCTCCAGCTTATTTGCTTATACAGAGTTTTGGCTTTCTCTATGTAAAGTACTTGTGCACTCGCAAAAGCTGTTGCTATTAATGTTTCTGCTATGGCAGTACTTACACAAAAATACTTAGGTTGCAGCAGCTGTTATCTTTTTCACAACAAATCTTAACGAAGACATGATGTGGTATATTGCTATTTAAGAACAGTTTGGGGTATGGTTTGCCCAAGTCCTAACATACTAGTTTGGGTGAAAGAAACGGACAGATTCTCTTCAACTATATAGCACACAATATGCATTCCTTATTGCAACAGCTTTTAGTTGATTGTTGCAACATACACTGTTTATTTCTAGGCTGTCAGCCACCAGTAAATAGTGTTCACCTTCAAATTATAATTATGAAATAATTCAATTGAAATACAGGTAGATATCAAAATTAATATAAACACTAGTACATTAGTTGTATGGTTTATTTATTTAAATCAGTATTTTATCAATTTTGGTTTTGTGCAATTTATTAGTTTTCATATCAATAAGCAATTATCTTTTTTTATCAGATCCAATATCCAAACTGTATGACTGTCAATCATTCAGTTACTATTAATTGATTATTATGTATTATTATGACTAATCTGTCATTTGCAATGCTACAAAGTAGCCAAATAATTACAACAAACTATGTAGAAACATGCTGAAAAGTAATATATGTCATAATTGATAATACAACTTTTGTCTATCTGACAAAAAAAGCAATGATTATGCAGTCGTATAATCAAACAAATATGGATTATGTTGATAGATAGTCATGTCTGTCATGAACTAGGGAAAGGATTAACAATATTATCAGGATTAAGCACTTGGCTGTCACAGTGAACCTTACTGCAAATTGCAATCAGGATAATACTGATTGATAGTCATCTCTGTCACTTCAGTTGTAGTATTGTTTTAATTAATATTCAATTAGTGTATGATTAGTCTTAGTTCATATACTAATTGAAAAAATATCTTCCAGCCATCAGTGTGGCTTCGACTTATACTGTGATTATGTTGAGAATCAAGTTGAGTTATTTCAGTCACTAATGAACATTGCTATATCTAGAAGGAAAAAAATGCCACATTTGTCTTATATTCAACCATACCATAGTTCCAAAACTTTGAATAACTGAATAAATTTAAAATTTGTTCTGCTCTTTTTGCTGATATTTATGTACACGTGTGACATGTGCATACTGACTGCCATCATGTTTGTGCATAAAGAAATTATGCACTTTTTTCAGATGTTAATTAAAGAGAAGGTTGGTGTTAATAAAGTTGTACAATTTTTAAATGGTTGATTGGTTTTATACAATTTTTAAATGATTGATGGGTTTAATATCTTCTTACTTATTGAGCATTTATACATTTTACATGCACAAAGAAATGATGCACAGTCTTCAGATGTTGATTGAAGAAAAACTTGTGTCACTGTGCTGTATAATTTTTGAAATATTGATTCAGGGGCAGATCCAGAAAACATTGGGGTGCTGGGTGGGTGGCGGGGGGAATCATGATCCATTCAACTTTATCGCAGTAAATACTAGATATAGATAAACAGTAAGAGACCCTAACTTCAACCTAAGCTGTCAACAGACAAAATTTACTTTAAAAGCTTAGTATAAAGCTTATATGTATTTGTTTTTACAACTCTACTCTTTTGCTATGTTGATGGGGTGGGATGATTCCACCTACCCCAACCCCCTCCCGCCCACCTGGATCCATCCATGTAGTGATAATATGCTGAAATAGTATATCACAATGATTATAGTATGCTAAATAGTATATCACAATGATTATAGTATGCTAAATAGTATATCACAATGATTATAGTATGCTAAATAGTATATCACAATGATTATAGTATGCTAAATAGTATATCACAATGATTATAGTATGCTAAATAGTATATCACAATGATTACAGTATGCTGTTTTAAGATATTGGAATATTCATCAATCTTTACTTGTACATGTATTCCCTATTTTACATCTCAGACTTAACAAATATTTTAAAATGATAACCACTATCCAATTATTTGAAATGGTCCTTGATAATGAATAAAACATTTATAAGATTGTTGCTGATAATAAGACTAAAGACTTCTTGTTTGAAGATGAAAATGTCATGTATCACCATTATAAAGCATGTCAACTTGACATTGTAATAAACATGTTAATTTTGCCTTATGGGAAACTTATTAAGTTAACATTGTAATAAACATGTTAATTTTAAATAATGACAAGCTTCTTAATTTTACATCAAAATTAACATGTTAATGGTAAAAAATAGTACACTTGGTAAATTTACATTTTAATAAACTTGCTAATTTGTGACTCAATACACATTTTATATCCTGGTATATGTCAAAACAGTGTGTACCATTATGTGTGTACTTGTATATGTATTGTAAATAGAGAGCATAATATATGAATTTAGAATACCAATTATACTGGCATTCTTCGTGCTTTTATTGTACTTTTTCCTTCACCCAAAAACTGAATCACTTGGTTTTCATTTCTGGAAGCATTGTTTAGTTGTTGTCTTAAAACAATGCCATTTGCTTTGTCTTCAAGGTTGACCAATCACTGAATCACTTTTATTGTTTAGTGTTAGACTACACAATGTCAGACGCCATGCTCAGTCATGAATGTGAGAGTGTACGTACATGCCATGTTTACAAAACATGCTTTACAAAACAAAGCTTTCTTTCACTGCCAGGGAAAGGGACTCATTCTCTATAATTTGGGGAAAATAGCTTCATTTCTTCCTTATATGGGAATGAAAAAACCTGATGTTAAGTTACTTTTGGGGGGAAAATGCATGATTTTAAGGAAATTTTCTGAGGGGAAAGTGCCTGTAAACAGCTCCAACTAAAGAAGGAAAAAAAGCCCTGCAAGATGTCTTTTTTTGTTTTCTGTGTGAAATTTCTTTATGAGAAGTAATATGTGAGAATTTTAATGGACTCTTGGGGTTGATAGGCTGCCTGCCCTTTGATATGTTCATACTATGGTGTCATACTTATTTATGTGGAATTAATTGAAGACTGGAAGTTTTTATACTTTTATACTGGAAGTTGGATTTATATTTATTCATGCAGGTGAATACTGTCATTTTTCAGTATATGTGACAATATGACAGATAATTCAACATAAGACAGTGTATTTTTGTTGATCATAGTTGTGCTTTTTATTTTTCGAGCAGTATATTACATAAAGAGGAATTAGCTCATGGAAGTGTCAAATGAACAATAGAAAGGATTAGCTATAAATTTATTTGCACAACATATTACTTGCACCCATAGCGAGAATGTTCATTTTAAGTACATGCAAAATGTATTCCAGAACTCGGTGTTAAAATTTCTTTAACTTAGTTCTGAAATAAACATATTTACAAAAATACATTTTTGTGATAATACTGTGCAATTTAAAAGATGGATTTTTTGTTGAGTGCCAGTCCATGCTTTTCTAATGTCCTAAAAACTTAATATAATAGAAGGTTAGTCAGTGCTGATCAATGTGATTGCTTAATTTGACAATTAGATTTTCTCTTAATTGAATTGAATAACTTCTATAAATTGGATCGTAAGACTACAAGTCATTATAAAAAAACATGACCCTTTGTGCTCCGTCTCATTGCTATGGAATCTCTGCCGAAAAAAATGATCGATGTTTTAAATGAGCTACTGAAAGGGGATGAACCAATGAGTTGGCGTATCCATGGAACTCACGATAAAGTTGTGATGAATATAATGTGGTCTAATAACCACGGAACCAATCCAGACTTCACCTCGAAGAGTGTCTCTCTATCATCAGTGGTAAGATGTCGTAGCAATTATTCTGGCTTGGGTAAAATGAGCTGTAAAATACTTTTGCTCTCACATATAACTGATTTATGGGAGCAAATGGCCCAAGAAGTAATTATGTGGAATGAAGATTGTCATACTAAACTTATGGATAGGATTTACAAAAATATAACAAGACTTTTACAATAATCTGAAGTTCTTGGTTTAGTGTGAGATTGCCCAAAAATATTGTAACTCATACTTCTATTCTGATAAGATATCTATTCAAGATTGAACAATTGATTGATAAATATTTATATAACCCTTGTGATTTCAATGTTTTATTTAAGTTTAACATTTTTGTTTTATGAGGTTAAAAGTGCACATTTCTTTGTATAGCCAGTCAATGTATATGTTAAATATTCTCGAGGTCCCTATAAGAGAACACAATTAACAGATATTTTCTTTTTATAAGAGATCTTGTTACAAAGTATGAAACAAGCTATCAAAAGGTGCCATCTTTCTGTGGGAGTATTTGCAGAAAAAAAGTATACTGGCTGTTCGCTACTTTTGCTAATAAAGAATTCATACTTATGTAAAAACATCTGCATTGGGATCACAATAGTGAAGGAAATAAGCTTGCTCAATTCAGTCAGACTTTAAGCATGCTAACCAAGAATAGACCAGTCTTATGCAAATAATGAAGATTCAGATCAGCTAGTTCCTGTCCAGCTGAATGATCCAGATCAGCTAGTTCCCATCCAGCTGAATGATCCAGATCAGCTAGTTCCCATCCAGCTGAATGATCCACATCTGCTAGTTCCTGTCCAGCTGAATGATTCAGATCAGCTAGTTCCCATCCAGCTGAATGATCCAGATCAGCTAGTTCCTGTCCAGCTGAATGATCCAGATCAGCTAGTTCCCATCCAACTGAATGATCCAGATCAGCTAGTTCCCATCCAGCTGAATGATCCAGATCAACTAGTTCCTGTACAGCTGAATGATCCACATCTGCTAGTTCCCATCCAGCTGAATGATCCAGATCAGCTTGTTTCCATCCAGCTGAATGATCCAGATCAGCTAGTTCCCATCCAGCTGAATGATCCAGATCAGCTAGTTCCTGTACAGCTGAATGATCCATATCTGCTAGTTCCCATCCAGCTGAATGATCCAGATCAGCTAGTTCCCATCCAGCTGAATAATCCAGATCAGCTATTTCTCATCTAGCTGAATGATCCAGACCAGCTAGTTCCCATCCAGCTGAATGATCAGGATCAAAACTGTTTACTACTATGTCTCCAGCACTTGACAAGGCACATTTGCATGTATATGTAAACAAAGAACCAAAAGTCTAGTGTTTGTTATAAGAAAATGTTGTGTGATTAGGGTTAATGGATGATTGTTTTCAAATCCCATTGCTATCAAATTACATCAAGCAGGGAGATAGGTTCTAGTCGATAAGATATTTTGTTCAATAGCTCAATGTTGCTTTGTTCCTATCTTACCTTTTTTTGGGTGAGACTTCTAATAACACTTATAATGAAATTGTAAAGATTGTAAAGTAAACATAACCTTCTTTAACAAGAGGCCTTGACACTGTGTGGTATGTAAAGTATTAATGCAAATAATCTTACTGCATCAATGGACATTGACTTTAGATTCTTTCTGACTTTTTACAGAATTTAATCAGCAAATACATCAACTAATGGGTGACTGTAATAGGTCAACTGAGTTTTAACTTGTTGAACTGTGATGTATATTATTAAAGTTTAATATAGACATTGTCTATGATTTAACTTGTTTAACTGATATATAATATTACGAGTCAAATGTAGACATTTTTATGATTAAACTCTTAAACCAGTGATGTATGACATAAGTTATTTTAATAAGTAATAATGATACATGCTCTATGATTTAACTTTTCATTGAAATTGGAATGTCAACCCTTTTCTATAATATAAGAATCAATTTAGCACAGTGTCTTCATTAAAACACTTCATCTTATCGTTTTACCAATAAATGGTGCTATGCAAGTCTCATAATTATACTCGTTCCGTTTGTTAACAAAATATTTAGTGAGATGGAAGTCAAAGTTGGTTGGTAGATTAGTGATGGTATTAGAAAGTATGTTGTCAAAGTAGGAGGTAAAAGATTTGGTTGGTAGGTAAGAGTTTTGGGTAGTCAAAAGTTGGCAGCTAAGAGTTTTTGGGAGTTAAAAATTGGCAGGTAAGAGTTTTTTTGGTAGTTAAAAGTTGGTAGTCAAAAGTTGGTCGGTAGATGTATGTAAGCCATCAAATGTTTATTGTCAAATAATAAAGAATTGTTTGTCAGCAGGTACATGTAGTAGGATACAAACTGATCTGTATAAATAAATCAGAACATTTTAAATACAAGAGGGACCGGACCTGGTAGCGCAATCAGTAGAGCGTCGGCTCCAGGTATGGGAGGCCCCAGGTTCGATTCCGGGCCGCGACATACCAAAGTCATTAAAAATGGTAGTGGTATAGCTCCCTTGCTAACGCTCAAGCAAATATAAAGGTAGTTCCACGACTGGTTGGCCCGGTGTCAGGATAATGTGACTGGGTGTGGTATCATGCCAGGTGTTCACGGCATGCTATACACAGTGAAGGCAGCGCTATATCTGCTTCAAGTGGACACCGTCTCCAGATAACTGAAATACTGTTGGTGGGATGATAAACCCAATAAACAAACAAACAAATACAAGAGGTAGGCATTTTAAGTCGCCTCAATTTTGCATTCCCATTCTGTAAAATCTATATATGCATGCAGTTGTCCTTGCGTTATAGCGTGGTCATGAATAAATCATGTTATCCTACAATCATTGACAGGCCTAATCTCTGATGTAATCAGTCGTGGATGGAATAATTGGAATAATTATAGCAAGGCAGTTAGGGGTAGGGGCTCTATTGACATGTGAAGAACTGCATTATTTGTTGTCACAGATTTCCTTATTTAAGGAACTCTTCCCACATAGTTATGCACTATCCTCATACTGTCTTGTTGTACTTCGTATGGTATGGTGGTACATTTGGACCAGAAATTCAGTCATAAAAGTTCAAACTTTGATTTTTATTTAGAATTCTTATCTTGCTTATTATTCTTTTTCAGTCATTTATGTTGTTTTGCCATTTATAAAGTTTGATGCCTATCTGTCATTGCCATTGATGGTTGATATCAGATTTCATATTACTATTTAACTCTTTCTTATGTAACATTTTGCAATGACATTAATTCTTCTTATAGTGTCATGAAGGTGCTCGTGGCGTAGCGGATTTGTAACTCGTTGGACTGCTTAGCCTCTCACTGTGTGGGTTCAAGTCTCCTTCAGGGTGAAGGACTTGAGAAGGTCATCCAGCTGACTTGCTGTGCCAGTGGTTCTACCCAGATGTGTGTCTGGGGTCTTCCTCCACCAAATAAGCTGGATGTTTCTCTAATGATCATTGCTGGTTGCTGCAATGTCTTTTAAAAAGAAACTTATAGTGACATGACAAAGTTACCTAGATATACTGATAGAGACTCAGCTGCAAATAGAGCAGATTCTGATAACTTCCAGCAGTGGCTGGCTGATCTGAATCTACATAATTTGCTGAAGGCTCACTATTTTGTGTTTGGCAGGCTAAGAATACAAAATATATGCATAATTTCTTAATAAGATTTATTAAGTATGCTTAATTTTATTGAAGCATTTGTCTGAATAAATAGGTTGTATTTATTCATAAGATAAAATAATATATGAAAGATATACAAGTAGATCAATCCCTGTGACATAATGATTTTAAACATAGCAATTTTGGGAGGACTCCGACCAGTAATTGTTAAGTCACTGGTTCTTCTTGGGTGTTAGCCTTGTGTCCTTGCCTGTCATAGCTGAAAATATCAAGTGTTACCACAATTGCTTAAATGTAATACAAACATAAAATTTGTATTGCAGTGCTGCAATTTTGATACTTTAAGTGAAAATTAACAATTGGATGTGCTGTGGAAGGGATTTTTGACCCAATTTGTCTTTCCTACTGTGGTAACACCAAGTCCCACATGTACTAAAGATAAGATTTGTCTATAGTTTATTCTCAATGATTCCAGGCTTTGTGTGTTTGTCCTTTATGTTGAAAGTTGGATTGAATTTTGTTTCATTAGTTTTTTAGTGTAAATGACGTGGTACAAGAATATACATGGCCCTGACATTCTAGAGTCACAATTGTGTTTATTAAACTGCAGTAAAAATGAAAAATTTGATTCCCTGTTGAATTTATTGTTGTTCAAGGGAATGTTTATAAAGGCAAAATTCTGTGCACACTTTTGGAATTAATTTACAAACAAGCTGATCACCATGGCTTTGGTACGCTTTCTGTTTTTGTGAGATTTTTTTTTTGTTTTATGGTGGCAACTGTCACATTTTCTCTTTTTTATATGTCTTGTCACAGTTTTGATGCAAGTTTTCAATGAATTGCCTATGAATACCTTTGTCCTGTGCCTGTTTTTACAAATTGCAATATAAGTTGCAATTCTGATTTGACCTTGTCATATCTGTTCTTATTTTAAAAGTACAACAAGCCTTTAATGTAACATTTCAGTTTGCCAATTTTTAGCTAAAATGTTGGGGAAAAAATCTAGTGCTAGTAGAGTCAACTACTTGAAACTCCTTGACACATCGTATTGTTGGTTTAAGCTCCAGTCAGACCTTTAATGTTGCCACTGTGACCAATATGTTGGTGTGATATTTGAAACTCCAAAACGAAACACAAAATGTATCATATTATTCATTTACATGTGAACTCTTCCACTTTTGGAGGGAGACTCCCTCTTTTAAGGTCAAAATTATTTGAAACTGAAGGGTGTTTTACACACTTTTAGAAATCTCCCTACTTGGTAACAGATACCTTCTTTTTTTGTTTATTTGAAAATAACAAATCTCCCACTTTGCAAGTAGAAATCTCCCACTTTGGTCTCAAAAAAGTTCAAACAAACGGTTGGATATTCTTCCTGAAGGAGTACCAGCAACAAAATCCTAGTTAATATTTGTCCTTGTATGTCAATACCAGACAAAATTAAGCGAGATAAATTGGAGGTTTCCTTGTCAGAAGTCAGCCATCAGGGAATGTAAATCTAATAATTGGAAGCCTAATAACGCTAGTGGTACTTAGGCTGAGGAACTTGATGTTCTTCATGTTTCTGGTATTGATCACGAAGAGCATATTATAGTACTGGCTATTCGGCTGACTTCCTGAAGTGGTTTTCCACAATAATATGACACAGTACAAGTCATGCAAAAAACTTCTATTAAACAGGCATGAAAGATTAGAAAGTCAACAGTTTATTACGTAATTATTTTTCCTAATATACAAAACCAATTTTGTTCAGTACCATTTGCTTAGTGTACAAGGTGTTGAATTTTCTCTTTCACCTAAGGTTTGTTGTTAACTATCAACTACTAAAGGTGGTAATAGGAGTCTCACTTGTCTCCATGGGACCCTTGCCAGAAGACAAAACCAACAATAATGATTTCAACAAAGGTTTTATTATCACCTGTTATTTGCATTAGAAAAGACCTTGCCCTTATCCCAAGTCTTTTCATCCCTGAAATCAAAACCAAAATAAATAGATGACACCAAGTGTTCAATCAGATCGAAAGATATAAACAACCGTTATAAAGATTTATTTACATGTATTTCAGACTGCCGGTATCTCTCATCGGAACCACATAGGTGACACTGAGGTTGCAAGTTCGAAACCTGAACCAGCACCATCAACTGAGCGACCGTGTCCCCCTGTCCTGCCACTTCTTGACCTCTCTGAGTGCCACGAACCTGCCGCTAGCGCCCCCTGCACACCACGGGGCCGGCGCATGCTGCCACAAATTCCTGACAGAGATACCGAGATGTCTGCAAGCACCAGCAAGAATCGTGAGGCGATGATTGGGGCCTCCTCAGGTCATGGACAGCTGATGCTGGAGTACATGCTTATGACAGAATAGTAAGTAGTAGGGGGGGATTTTGGATCCCTCTTTTCTTCTAATCAAGACATAGTTAACTGTGGTGGTAAAATTGAAGCATAAAAACAACAAAAATTCAGCTCATCTTATTTATTTTTGACATTGCTTTGACACAATTATGGTCATATTGGTGACGTCCAGCTAATTATTAGAGAAGGAAGACCCCAGACTTTTGTCTGGGTAGAACCACTGGTGCACCACAGGTAAGCTGGAAAACCTACACCCAACCCCACTCCTAAAAATGTATTTTTATATGTTAATTATTACACCATTGGTTGTCATGTACAATGTTAAATGCTAGAAACCGTCTACATAGCAAGAAAAATGGTCTTATCATAAGTGCCAATTCAAAAGCAGCATAAAAAAAATTGATTACCGCAGCAGTCATTCTAAATTAAATTTATAAGCGAAGGAAAATATGTGTGCTGTTATAGCATGTCTAATTTTTGTTGTTGTTTATTTCAGCAATAATCTGCACAAACAGAAGTTACCAGGGATCTATGTAATACCATCAGCCTTGTCACCTCTCAGTAAGTATGCCACAGATATCAAAACATAAGATGCTATGAGAAAGACTCCATGATTAATTTTTTAATTTTTATTTTTTTTACTGGATGTTTTAAGGGACTGAAATATCTCTTAAGAAAATGGAACCATGGTAGTGAAAGAAACAAAACAGTCAGCACCTCTCATAATTAATTTTGCAGTGCCTTTCATGTCGCACCATCTGGTTCAGTCTTAAAAATAAATTTCAACCATGGAGACTGCCTTGATTTCCAAAGTGTTTTTTTTTAAAATTTATTGTATTTAAGATAAGATATAAATCTGATTGCATTTGCTATGTGGCAACATATTGCGCAACACATTATCATAAGATATATGAAATTAAATTTACCCCCACCCCACACCCCCATTTCCAGCACAATATTCTTGATGATGTTGCATTTGTCGGTAAAGCTCTTTTGGTTATGATCAACATGTTTTATTGTATTAACTATTGGTTTCTATGACTGTCAAATGGAAAGCATGCATCTTGTTGGTGGTATTTGGTGTGATATCTGAGAGATTGTTGCAAATAAGTTCATTGTAAATAATACCAATTCTAGATTACTTGAAGGAAAACAACATTTTGCTTAAAATATGGAATAGAAGTTTGTTTATAATAATAATTTAAAACAAAAATAGGTAATATTGTATCTGCCAACTTACCTGATGATTCTTAGGTTTTCCACACAATTCTGAGTACATGTAATAATTTATTTAATAATATATTTATTTTAAACTGTTTTTGATGTGTTTTTTCCAGTTTGGAATGGGGTGATATTTGTCCGTCAGGGTCTCTACCAGGAAGCTGTGTTCAAATTTAACCTCAACATCCCAGAAAACTATCCCCTTGGAGACTGTCCGGTTAGTAATGTTTTATTATTTTCTAACAATAATTTATTGTTGATTCTTATATCAATTAAAGGTTAAAAACAATGCTAAAATGGTGTGGTCTACATTAAGATGTTTAGATGCATTTATTTTTTTTAAAGGGCAAATCCTTAACAGTAATAGACATGCTTAATCATTGAAGTTTTGATTTTGAAACACAGTTACCTGTCAGACTGCCTTTTTGCCAATATTGATGTACTTCAGATAGATTAAAAGATAAATAAAAAAAAACTCCATTTTCTTCCAACTTCTGTATCCAGTTATTTAGAAGAATTTAATTAGTACAGGCCAAATAATTTTCTTCTTCATTTTGAACATTTTTTTTTCAATCTATCACACGTCTGTGAAACATTTTTTTAAGTAATTTGGAGGGTATTTTTCATTTAATACGATATAACACAAGATTAGTCAGTTTTCCTAAATAACCAGTATAACAACTGTGAACCATTAACTTCATATTTCAGCGTGTATTCTTTGAGCATCCAGTCTTCCATCCTGTAGTGGATTCAAAGACAGGAGAGCTAGATGTGAAACGAGAGTTCAAGAAGTGGAGGTATGTATCAATGGTTTAGTGGTCTTAGCTTTACTTAGATTTAAAGGTAGATTTTAATGGGTTATAATACATGCCTGGTACATCTATTGCTCAAATATTGTCTTAATACCTTAACAGTAACAGCCAACTACATATTGTATTTTTTAAGATGTTGCTTAGATCGATTACACAGTTTAACTGAGATTAAATGTTTTGATCCCACAATATAATCTTCAGTAAATATTAATAATCACATTGTAAACAAGTCATTTAGTCTTGAAGACTTTTTGAAGCTCTTCAATATCTTAAAAAAATAAAGGAAGGCAATTTCCTAATTGCAGAGTTGGTCAGCTTATAATTGGTGCATTTGTGCTTCAGTTTTCACAAAAAAATGTGTTGTTTTTCACCAAGAATGGGCTTGAAGTCACCAAAAATCGTCCCCTTTTTTGAAAAAATAATAACATTCCGTACTGGTGAAATTCAGGGGCAAAATTAAAACATTCCCTATTGCTGGGCTAAATTACACAAAAAAGGCCTGGTGCATTGATTGAGAACCAACTTAATCAAAAGAAAGATCTGTCTACATGTTAAATATATGAATAACTGTACTCTTACCAGGAGGAACGTCAACTACCTCTGGCAGGTGCTACTTTACGTCCGGCGAATCTTCTTCAAGATCGATCCTAAGTGTCCTTTGAACCAGGAGGCAGCAGATTTGTAAGTTTAGCTATAAGTGAACTCTCCCGCTTTTGGAGGGAGAGACTCTCTTTTAAGGTTAAAAATTATTTGAATATGAGGGATGTTTTACACATTTTCAGAAATCTCCCTACTTGGAAACAGATAACCTTCTTTGTATATTTGAAAATACCAAATCTCCCACTTTGTAAGTGAAAATCTCCCACTTTGGCCTCAGAAATAGTTCACATGTATGTATGTGTACTGGAAATTGTGTGATATTTGAGGAAAAATTTGAATAGTTAAATAATGGTACATAGTGGTCGAGTCGCCGATTTGTAACTCCCCTGACTTCTTAGCCCTTCACAGCATGGGTTTGAGTCCCATTCAGGGTAAAGGACTTAATGTGAAAAAGTCTTCCAGCTGACTTGCGGTGCGCCGATGGTTCTGCCCAGACATGTGTCTGGGGTTTTCCTCCACCAAAAAGCTGGACGTTGCTATAATGATCATAAATGGTCGCTGCAATGTATTTCAAAAACAAGAACAAACAAACAAAAATGGTGTGATAGTCATTAGAGGATGACAGATTACTAATAGAATATATTAAACTCAGAAGAAGGTTAGTTGTAGAAGATTAGATTGAAAAGAAAATATTATGCAAAGACTTGTTTAACACACAAATCCATTCAGTACAGCTAATACAGGTGTAGTTTGATAAAGTTTTGTTAGCTAGATAAATAGAATTTATTTTTTGCCACTTCTGTTGTTTATGTTCAATTCATTTCAATAAATTCAATATATGCCTTATTTTTTAATAGTTTGATTGATAGAATTAACATAGAAAATGCCCAGAAATTGTGATTTCTAATCCCAGATTCTAACCTGTCTAACCTGTCTGTTCCTCCAGATATGAGCACAATATGGAAGAGTTTAAACAGAAGGTTGTGGAAACGATTCGACAAAGCAAAGAACAGATATATCAGACTGTGGAGTGTAATGATGCCCATACTATCAGGTTAGTCCCAAGTTCAGAAGTTTTACGCTGAAATTTTATATTCACATGAATTTATTTTTTTCCTTTAATGTAGACCCAATAGCTCAAGCGGTAGAGCGTCGGCTTGTGGATCAGGAGGTTGCGGGTGCAAACCCTGGTAGGGTCAAACCAAAGACTTAAAAGTTGGTAGTAGTGGCTTCCCTCCTAATGCTCAGGGCTAAAGGGACAGCATTATGCCTGACTCGTCGGTATCAGACTAATGGACCAGCCGGGTTCAGTCCCTGGGCACCTCATAAGTGCCCATGTGCTATAATGATAGAAATGTCGCTGCACAGTATTGGCAAAAATGCCTCCAAATACAAATCCTTACTTTAATGTACTTAATTTATGTACTTAGGTATAACTCAACCATTTGGGTTTGAGTCCCAAATGGGTTACTACTTTCATGTGGGATTGTCTTCTACTTGACCTGTGGTGCATAATTGGTTTGTTAGAGATACTTTTCTGGGGTTTGTATGTCAGAATGATTGCTATTCTGTACAAACATAGATATATTTTAGTTTTCACATAATTTCAGCTGTTATTTATACAACATTAGCTTGTGTTGTCCTTGAGAATAAAAAAAACATACTTGACTAGTTTATTGAATATTGTTGTTACAGTAAGAAGCAAAGATTTACATGTTTTTGAAGCAGTAATTATGTTGTTATTTGTGGATGTTTAAAACATGAGAACATATTTACATAAATGAGCCAATCCAGATTCCAAATATTCAAAGCAGCATGTTAACTATGGCAAATAACATCATGGTAGTGAATTTCATTAACATTACAATTATTTGCAGACAAAGTAACTATTTAAAACTTATCTCTAATAAAAACAGTAAATTTTGTATTGCTAACAAATTTATAGGTTTTATCTTCCATCAGACAAAGATAAATATGGACAATTTGAATATTTAGATTAAATTATATGTTCTTAAATGCTCTCCAGATTTACGCCCTGGGACGACAGTGTTCATGAGGAGGCAAAATCGAAAATGCTCACTCGCAAGGTAAAGACTTCAGGTAACTTTATACCATGGTATCAGTTGAATGTGAGATACAAATTTTAGAAAGAACACTGACTATGTTTTGTAATGTACTTGGACCATTTTTTTTGTTTATTACATTTTTTTCCCCATTTAATTAGGTTATTTGATGCTGAACATAAAAATTAAAGCTAAATCATTTTACCATTTTGAAAATATACTCTTGAAAATACATACATACATATAAAGAAACTTAACTCCATATTTTATGTAAATTTTCTCTACAACATCACCATTAATATTTTTCTATTTCAGAAAAGTCAAAGTGACATGGAGACTGAACCTCACAAGAAAAACGGTTTGTCTTGGATGAAGCCAGGAACAACAGAGATCTTCTCACAAGAGGATTCGGTTCCCGTCTGATCTCAGAGCCGGACCAATAGTTGGGTCAAAGGTCATTTGAGACTGATGAGGTCAAAGGTCATGTGATAATTGGGGCAGAGGTAATTCAATGCTCACTGATCATCAAATTCTAATTGGTGGCAATGATATGTGAAAGTCTTAAAACAATGAACAAGTGACTTGTGTCTTCTTACTACAGATGTGGTGCAAATTTGATTTGATAAACACAAATTTGTGTTGGAGATTTCATTGAAATCATGGGTGTAAAGAATGAGTGAAGATTTAATGTAGAGAGAAATCACACTGTGCTTTTTTTGTCAAAGGGAATGTACTCTTAAACAAGAGGAAGATTCACAAATAGATGTGACAGATCCGACAGTGACAGGCCACAGATATTGATGACAGGTTAAAGTTTTGTGTGACAGGTCATGACTTTGTGACAGGTCATGACTTTGCATGGCAGGTCACAGATAAATGTGACTGGTCACAGATAAGTGTGACAAGTAAGAGCTTAGTGCTTAAACTGTTGAGATTATATAAGGCTTCTGAACTAAACATGTTGAGGATGTTGTTTATTGGATTTTGATCCTAGACATGTTGACAAGAATGCTGCTGATGATGACATCTGGGTATATTGGAGAACCCCAACCCCTTTAATGTGTAAAGTGGGGTTAAACCTGAAGGTTATGCATGTGTAAGTGCCCATTGTGACACTGTATTTATATTTATCATAAGTGCTTCTTATCATTGATATTCATTTTTGTTGGACATGGGTTATCACTGTTGTTTTTTTTGTGTACTGGAATTTGTACAACTCTGGTATAGGTTTACGATGGCTGTGAATTATCATTTGGTGCTTTCATCCCCAAAAGCAACATTTAACCTCATTCTTCTAGAAATAAGTGTAATAATATTTTTACTAAAATTCTCAAAAGATATTGTAATTGATAAATTTGAGTTACATTTTTGAACAATCAGGCATATGATTCATTTCTCTCATTCATTTTTTTTTAAATATTTATTCTGCAAATGCGATGGTATTAAAAATTAAAAAAGGTTGTATTTGACAGTTTGGTCCAAATACATTTTCTTAAATAATACAATTAGTCATTGTTTAATGTAAAGGTCCTGCAAAATGCTATTTATTGGTGCCCTAGATCTGTGTGAAAAGCAAAGCATAAATCCTCACACATCATTGCAAACAGGTATTTCCTATCCAAGCCACACTGCACAGTCACCTATATTTAAACTAATAAAACCATGTGACCACTAACTTTTGAGGTCATTTTTCATGAACATTCAAGTAATCAGCTCTGACTTTGATATCTATTTTTAGCTGAAATCCCCATCAAACCTATTTATAGATCTGGAAATAATGGACAATTTAGGCAAAATATTTCACAATTTGATTTTACTTTAGAGAATTATTTCATGTCCAAAATACACCTAATTAACCCTTTCATTCATAGTTCATCTACAATTTTGAAAATTCACTTGACTCTTTGTTTTTCTTCAAAAGAGATAAAAGGATTTTAATAAATGTATGTTCAACTTGTAATAATAGATTATGGCTGAACCTGTCTACACATAAACCCTTAGTCATACAGATTCTGCTAATGATTGGGAATGGTTTGTAAAAGCGTAAAATGGCGTATATATGCAGGATATGGTTAAAGCAACAACAGTTTATAGTTGTACATAATTACTTGTTCTCAATTGTATTGTCATACAGGAATATATTTATTTTTTTGTTACATTTTTAGAAAAATGAAAAAAAAAGGTGTTTTACAATAGATGGATAATTAATGATCAATGGAAGAAATATTGAATACTAAGTACTTAATAAATACAACGAATGCATGTATGATGATAATTTTTCTTAGTAATTAGGCAGGCAACTCTTCTGTATGTGCCATTGTTTGTGTTGAAATGTTGAGTGAAATTTTGTTCCCTAAATTTTTGTCTTTATTCATCAATCAATTCAGCAATTTGTGCCTTACTGAGGCATTCATATGTGCAGGAAGACAATTTTCATACCTTTGATTAGGCATTAGCAAAATAAAATTATTGAATTTTCTGGGGTTTTTTTTATTGATTTTATAATATTTTTTGTCAGTTGTTAACAGAAAAAATACTTAATAATGATTAAAATAAGAATAGCAAAATACTTATATTTCTGTATTTTCTTCTGATATTTTTTTATTTCTTGCATCGTTGATGTAAGAAATACATTATGAGATCTGTGAAATCCAACGAAAATTATTTAGCTAATTTAAGAACAATTATAAGCTCCATTTAATTATGTCTTTCATTTAACTAGATTGTTTAAGTAGGAATTAAATTCCAACTGGAGAGTTGTAATAAAATTGCTGATTTTGTTTCCATTTTTAGGGGATATTAAAAAAAACTACCTGTGCAATATTGTAGATGTAGAAATTACGTGTGTGTGAAGATTTTTGTTCTATTTAAGGACAGTATTTTGCCTTGACCTTTATTAAACATTTATAGTGTTTATATGTCCATTTTAATCATTTTGTTAAATTAAAACATTAAAAATATAAAATAATACATAGCTGTGCTTCTTGTAGCAATGGTAAATAGACTAAAAGAAGAAAAGTACCTTTGTAGAATTTTAAACTTTCTGTTGAATATTATTTAAATCCTAAAATTAAGGTAACCAATTGAAAACTAAAAAAAAAAGTGTTGACTTTGAAATCATCAGTTCCAATTTTGCTATTGTGCAGATATTTTAATTAATGTACTATCATCTTAATTATATACTCGAATGAGACTTTCAAGTATAAATGCTTTTGTATACCCTTGGTTAAATTCCTTCATATGCTATGGAGGAAATGGGATTATATCAGCAGCCATGGTTTATACCCGTTTTGTTATTTATATATTGTCTATGTATATGGATAATTTTATACTCAAAGTGTATATTACATGATACTGTACATATCAGAGAAAAAAATTATGCAAAGAAAAATAAATCTGGATATGTAGTTGCTGTTATGTGTTTTTGTCTTGTGTTCATTGGAGACGTCTAAAAAGAAATGTGATCACTTACATGTTAATAAAGGGATGGGATTTACCGGCATTTTTGCCGATACTGTGCAGCGACATTTCTATCATTATAGCACAAGGGCACTTAGGAGGTGCCAAGCAACCGAACCCGGTTATACTGACACCGACGGGTCAGGCGTTATGCTGTCCCCCTTACCCCAGAATAGAACTTTAAAGTCTTTGGTTTGAACCGGTTGGGGTTTGAACCGGTTGGGGTTTGAACCCGCTACTGCCCGATCTGCAAACTGATGTTCTACCACATATTGCGGCCAGTCTGTTAATAAAGATAAAGGAATTTTCATCAGAAAATGAGAGAGGGTGCTAATGGATTTTAGGTAATCACAGACTTTTGATTACTCTGACTGCTTGACCATTCATGTAGGTTTGAGCCTATGTCAGGTAGAACATTTTATGTGGGTCTTTAAGCTGACAGAGGGCGCCTATTGCGTAATGATAGTCACTGACTTACTCCTTTGACTGTTTAGCCTCTAACCGTGTGGGTTCGAGTCCTGTTCAAGGCAAAGCACTTAATGTGAGAACATCTTCCAGATGACCAGAGTTCTACTCATACATTTGTTTTGGGCCTTCTTCCACCAAATTAGCTGGACTTCGCTATAATGATCATAATTGGTTGCTGCGATGTATTTCAAAAAACAAATAAATATGCTGACAGTGTGCAGTGGTTCTACCTACAAATTTATCTGGGTCTTTCTCAGCAAATTATAGCTGAATGTTGCCATAACCCTTATTATGTCACTTTGATGTGTATCAAAATAAACAACAGGGTGACAAAAATGTGTGCATATGTACTTTACAATACATCATGACTTTTTCAGGATATCTAGGCTGTCGTCGTAACTTCCCCAAATACAGACATACTCGGTTAGAAATAAAGAACACAAGCTTTTTTCAGGCAAACATTTTATTCTGCATTGGTTCGTGCACCAGTAACAAGTTGAACAATGTACAAAGCATACAGTTTTTGACAGGAAACCAATAAAAGTTACAAGAGTAAATTAAATGGAAGCACGTACAAAAATCTTGGAATAGTTTCATCTATGACTATTGAGTATATAACAACTGCCTTGATAACTGACCCAAATACAGTCTATAGTCAATTTACTGGTACTCAGATAGGAATAAAACAAAATTCAAGGTTTTTCAAGTGAATAATTTCTAAAAATGTTCATATATGAATGCTAGGTTAGTACAAAAATGTTTTTACAAAATAACTATTGGCCCTTTAAATGCTTGAAACACCTTAAGGGTTTGGTATGTATCATGTTTATAGAATGACTGGTGTTTTTAGCAAGGTAAATGGTTAAGTATGTCTCTTGGCAATACTCGGTAAATCTAAATAAGGCATTCACTGCAACTGTAATCTCCAAGCTAGGTTTAAATTATAGAGAAACAAGTTCTTTCTACTTATTTTAATCCCTCTCTTCTGACCACTTCCTGGGTAGAACCAGTACTCAGCTACAGAATACTCAGAGCGATCTGCATTTAACAGTCTTGCTCAAGGACTAACATCTTGGGGTCAGTTTTTACGGGGTTCGAACCCAAGACCCTCCAACATGGAGTCCAACATCTTAACCACTAGGCACTAGACCATGGTTGCCTACTTTTTTCTTTTGCCAAGTGAATCAAGTTTGGTGGGCATGTTGCACATGAAGAGTTAAACACTTGCTTGAACATGTTCTAGTTGCTAGGTCTAGTCCTATTGACTTTGACCAATCAGGAGAGCGGACAGTGATCAACCACATGATCATTGTCATAATTCTTCCTTGAACTTACATGTAAATGTTGTTATAAAATAACACAAACTAAAGTAAAATGTTGGGAAATACAAATATTCTGTAAATAAATCTTATGACAAATAAGACAAAAAAAACCCCTACACTTTGGAAGTAAGTGCTTGAAAGATTGCTCCACTGTGGCTATGTATCTTAATATTAGTGACAGTTGTTCTGTAAAACACAAAGATGTATCCTCAATTTTGCTGATGAAACCTAAAGCAGAACTTGAAGTTAATTTTCAAAAACTCCCCCCCCCAAAAAAAAGCCATCTACTCCACCATGACCAATTTTCCTACCAAGTTTAAGGAATGCAGATATAGGCACTCTCTAGTTATCACAGGATATCAAGTGGTCAACCTCAAGACATTTGCAAAACAATGAGCCCCCTCCTCTACAAAGGTATGTATAAAAATTGCCAGTCTCAATAACAAAAGTATCTTGAAGGGACCATGAATTTAATTGGCATAACTTTGTTTTAAAAGAAACTAGAACTGAAATTATAAAGCTAAAGAATACACCCACTACTGCAATGTTCCTCTGATCATAACAAAAGCAGCAGGTGCACTGGATTTCATGGTACTTTAAATAATTGTAAAGTTTCATCAATACTGATGCAAAACTGTAGAAGAAACCTGGACAAAAAAGTGTCTCCAGATGGATTAATGGAGAAACAGAGAACTTGAACGCAATACACTGCATACCAGCAAATGTTTTCAGAGGGTATAATAATGTCAGCAAAAACAAATTCATTTTCGTACAACAGTGAAGGTTGATCTCTTGTTATGGATTGTACTTTTTGGTACGTAATATTTTTTAACCCAGAACAGATTTTTTAATTAGTATAGTTTGACTGTTTCACAAAGTCTTCATCAGCTTGCTGACACTCGTTCCCAGGGTGTCACATAAAAAAGACAGTCATGTGACACAAGGAGAGTGTTATAAAAAGACCATCAAATAAGAAGATGAGTAAAAGATGCAATCACAATCAAGCAGCACCAGACAACACTTAACCGAGGTGAGGGCCTGGATTTACCGCCAGGGTATAAAACCTTTCTTGCATCACATGACATTGTCTAATTTGCCGATGATGACCATGTAAAACAATCGAAATCTTCTAAGTAAGAATATATGTCTTGTGATAAGGATATTATGTAACAAAAATTGGCTTTTGTAGATTTTATTGGTCTTGATAACTAGCTATTTTAACAGGATAAAACCTTGTTGAGGCCTTTATAAAAACAAAGGATCAGCCATATTTTTTGGTTATAAAATTTTTTTAAAGAGAAAACACACACAGACATATTTAAATAAGACAACTTGTAAACACAAAATAGTTAATATTATTAATTGAAATCCTTAACTTACACGCAAGATATATAAAACAGCAAAAATTGACATTTTTACCATCTGAAAAGTGATAAAAAAACATTATCTTACAAAATTCATATCGAGACAGGAGTCTTAACTTGGATCGCAACAACAACAAAATCAACTCGGGTACAAAAAAAATACAAAACTTATCAGTCTTTGTAAATTCATGTATTTAGAACATTTCCACCAATTAGATTAAGTTTAATTATTATTAATTTTAAAATCTTAAATATCAATTATCCATTCAGTCAGTGCATGCAGCCTTCAAAGTTTAATATCTGGTCATTTCATGAGAATATTAAAATACAAATTACAACATGAGCTGTCACAGGACAGTGAGCTTAACTACTAACTTGCTAGAAAGAATGATAAAAGCTTGATAGTACTTGCATGCAAAACATAATACTGCCATGTAAATGCAATTTAATTTTTTAAGTTTAACCACTGCCATATTTCTCACAAAAGTCCAACCTGGATCTATTAAACTTGGTTTGTTTGGTATGTTTGATCCCTAAGTTTTGTTTTTGAGTTACATTGCAGTGACCAAGTATAATCATTATAGTGACATCCAGCTGTTTTGGTGGAGGAAGACCCCAGACAGTGGAGTAGAGTAGAACCACCAGCGCATCTCAGGTCAGCTGGAAGACCTTCCAACATTAAGTCCCTCGCCCTGAATGGGACTTGAACCCATGAGGTGGGAGGCTATGCGGTTAGAGGAGATAAAAATTGCCCAGTCCATAGGCGCCCCTCATCCCTAAGAAGACAGGCAGAGTTTCATTTGAATGGTTATCAAGATATACACTTTACAGTTCTCGCACGCAATACTTTACCCAGAGCATTCACAGTGATGCTGACACTAGGATAAGAAGAATCTAAGTGCTAAAAGGTTATTATCAGCGACTCTAACCACTTGGCAGTGGGCATCCCTAAGAATATTTATCAATGGTAGCCGAGAAAGTGTGAACAAATCTAATCTACAGACAGAATGACAGACATAACTCTAAAAGTGCCCCAATATATTCATACCAAAAGTATAATAATCTACAACCCAGGCTGGGAGATCTCAGACCTACTAACCTGGCTTATGAGATTTTAGCTTCTATTTCCATTTTTGAGTTTCTTTACAATCAAATTTGGTACAAAAGTTTATATATTACTATTTTAAAATTGAGCCACATATAAACCTTTAATGTATTACACTGTTTATTTAAATAAACATAACGGCCATTTATTGCACAAATTTTATTACATTCAATTACATTTAAATGAGAGGTAGGTTTAAATACATGGGAAATATTTATAAAATATACTTAAAAAAATATCTGAATAATATTGGGAGGAAAAAAAGCCCTGGTTTGTAAGATATAAAAAAAAATTTTTTTTTTTAAATTATAACTTTCATTTGTAAGGAACAACAGTTTTTCTTTTTTTCTAAAGTGAATTAAAGGTATTATTACAATATGGCCAAAAAGTAGCTCTTAAGCTGGGGTTTGCCTAAAAACACCACAAACATGCGTTTAAAGCAACACTGAAATACTGATACACTGAAATCAATTTTGAGCAAAAAAAAAAAAATACAATCATAATGGAATTATTAAACAAATAAATAAACATCAAATTCAGTAGACAACTTTCAGATCTTAGTTGATTAAGGTCTATAAATTGACTCAACACATAATACAAAGAAGAAAACAAAAAAAAAGTGTACACAGAAAAGCATTTTGTAAAATATCTGAAAATTCACTTAGCCTCTTCATCAAATGAAATGAAATAAAAAAACAAACTGGTATTGTTTATAATGAGAGACATTAATGAATAGTCTCTCCTGAATAATGCCTAAATGCAAGTAGGTTTTTCATTTGTTTCACTCGGTTTTTATGCTTGTGCTCTTTGGAGTGTATGTTGACTTTTCTGCCTTTCTTATGATATCCAGGTTAACAATCATCAATAAACATGCCCTTTTTTCTTTTTTTAAAAAACATATCTCAATAAGGATTTAAATTAATTTAAAGCTTATATTTATGCAAAAGAAATTCACTGTTTGTTATTGCAATATCTACAAAAGAACAGGCGATAAAGTACAAGAATTTCAACTACAAGGACCTACCTACTGTTTGGAATATCTCGGATATTAAATAACAAGGGAGACAATTTCTATTTTACTAATGTACCCCATTCAACAAAAAGAAAAGATATGGACAGTTTTCACCAACTATGCTTAAGCAAAAGTAATAACTTGTGTATTCACTCGCTACAGTTCAGAGACTTTCAAGGAGTTAAGTCAAAGATGGAATCCCACAGTTTACTTCAAATGCATGTAACAATATTTTTCCACAGTTTCTGGAAAGTTTGACATAATTTCAGCATAAGCTCATATGTTAGTCTAAGTAAAGACGATTTCAAACACAACCTATATTGTAACACAGTTCACATTGCAAAAGAATCACTCTTAATGATCATTATTTCCAAATTTATAAATAAGCACAATAATGTTCTCTGCTTAAAACAGATACTGACGTCAAACTGAACTACCCGGATGACAAAAAAATATGATCTCATAAGTAAATTTCCAGTTTTTTTTTAAAGTAGTTTTTTTTAATTTAAAATAGCTATATCTGCAGTGTGGCTCAAATAGGAAATACCTGTTCACACTGACAAGTGGGGATTTATGCTTGCCATTCACACAGTTCTAGGGCATTTGGCATGATCTTTTCAAGTAACAACAATGTATTTAGTAATTTGAGAAAAAATATTTGGTCCAAACAGTCTAAGAGCACCTTTAAAGCCCAATATTATTCAATACACTGAAGTTATTGGTCCTCAAATTCATGACAGGGGCAGAATAACTTGGTCACAGTTGGTCAAATTTGTGTGTTTTCTTAATGTTTGTTAGCAAAAACTTTGATGAACACCACTGAATAATACTAAATTATCCCTAGAGTATAAGTGGAGCGAATAAAAACTATGCTTTTAACTATTTTTAAGCCATTTTAGGATCAAGACCCTGGCGTATCGCTGAACTGCTGATGCTGCAATATGGCTGCAATAAAGAGCAAGTGGCTGTCATGCACCTATGCAAAGCTGTGATCAAGTCGCTGAAAGAATAGTTGGTGAATGTGGCTTTTAATATAACTCTACTTATCTATATTATGAGATTCTGAAATATCAAATAATTGACAGAAATAAGCCATGTATCTATAGGAATCCAGTTCTCATTGGCTGTTTTAGCATGGTAATGCTGACAAGATAAATTCATGGCACATATCAATAAGCACTTTGATTTTCCTACTTGTTACACAGTTATCAGCAAAATAAAAAAATAAAATTCAAGTATTAATTAAGAAATGCGGAACGATTATCAAAGGTGACTCAACATTGTTGAGTAAAGTAGATTTCTCTCCTTTTTTTTGTTAAAAAAAGTTTTGGCATTAAAATGTTAGAAAATTTTTATTATTTTCTTAAAACAAAATTTATCCAGGTTGGTTCAAGTTCATAAACATGTAAAACTCATTTTTAAATCAGCCAAGTTAACAATAAACAAATCCTCAGCTTCCCATAAGAACCTTTTCCAAGTACAAAATCACATCTTTCCTGTTAAGAATTTCCATATGTTCTGCCTTATCAAATGTCTCGTGATGGACCGGCTGACTCTGCTGCTTCGAAAACCGCAGACATCCCTCCAAGCTACGTAGATTTACTGTACCATCACCATTGTCATTGGTATTAGAAGGAAACCCATCATGCCAGGTCTTGTTGGTGTAGTGGAGAACTCCAGGCGTTGGCACATTGACGCCATGCAGGCAATGGACCTCGACGCCTGGAGCTGTCAAAGGATTGATCAGCTTGTTGGTGTCTTCCCACATCATGTATCCTGTCTCGTAGTCTATGTCTTTAAACAGCTGTTTGAAGTCTCTGACAGTGTAATTCCGAGTTGGCGCCACCACCAGCACTTCATCCTTATCCCAGAATTCATCAGATGGCATCAGCCATGCTGTGCTAGGCATGCTGCGCTGCTCTCGGCGAACATTGAGGGATTTGACAATAGGAATGTTCAAATTGTCACCTGGTATGCAGTGAAATAAAACAAAAAAAACTTATCAATACAGTCCAGTCATGTTGCTTCAAATTTCCACCAGATCAATGCGTCAGCTATTAATGTGCCATAATTTATTCTTTGATTGTAATGTTGTTACAAAACTATTATTATTCAGATAAAAGGAAATATAACAAGCAAATATGATAATAAATATATTTTAATACTTTTTTATGCTTTTGTATTACAATCAAGCGTAAAATGTACAGAAAAATTCTAATATGCATCATGAATCAAGATGATTTATATCTTTCCCAAATAAACTCAATATTCTTGGATTAATAAATGCAGAAATGTGGAGGTGAAATGTCAAAGAAAAGCTGGTTGACCAAAGAAAACTTGAAAGCAAGCAATCAGACATGATGCTGAGACATGGCATATGGCCTGAATTTATCCCCAAAATCGCAACGCCTGGAGACTAAGCTTGCAGATTGCCAGAAAAGGTCGGACCCATGGCCACAGGAACTTAGATGTTAAATAGGACACATCTTCATTATTATAGACACAACTGCATGTATACATGTACAAGTTGCTCACAACAAATGACCAGCCAAACAACTTATCAATCAACTATATTTCTCACATACCTGAGATCATGAGGCGTACAGGCTTCATGGCCCCACCCCATACACCTGCCAGGCTGATGAAACTCTGGATGAACTTGTTCTTCCATGCCTTTGACATGTGGTTCAACATGTACAGTGTCATTGGATTCCCCATACTGTGGGCCAGGATGACAACCTTAGAATTTTGGTTCTTGTAGTAAGTATCCTCGATCAGCTTGGAGAGATTTGAAATATATTCATGCAGCTCATCTGAAAACAGAAACAAATATGATAGATAGTTTCCATGTGAGATGGGATGGGATTTCCAGACATTTATGCTGTGTAGCAACATTTCTATCATTATAGCACAGGGGCACTTATAAGGTGCCCAGGGACTGAACCTGGTCGGTCCATTATACCGACACCGACAAGTCAGGCGTAATGCTGTTCAATTTGCCCCGAGCGTTAGGAGGGAAGCCACTACTACCAACTTTAAAGTCTTTGGTTTGACCCGGACGTAGTTTGAACCCGTGACCTCCCGATCCGCAAGCCGACGCTCTACCAATTGAGCTATTGCTGCCAGTTTCCATGTGATGTCATAGGCACTGGTAAGACAATTTAAGGAAGCCATCTCCCACTAACAATATTCCAGTTATCTTGAGATCGTGTCCACTTAGAGAAGATATAGTGCTGCCTTCACTGTCTATTGCATGCCGTGAACACATGGCATGCTACCATTATTTCACATTATCCTGACACCGGGCCAACTAGTCGTGGAACTACCCTTATATTTGCTTGAGCGTTAGAAAGAGAGCTATACCAATACCATTTTTTACAACTTTGGTTTGTCGCAGCCCAGATTCGAACCCGAGGCCTTTGTTGTGAGGATATAACAAGTTTCAAATGTTGACTTACTTGGAGCCTTGCGAAAATCAAAGGGTGCACCTCTGACTGTCTGGTTCCTCTCATAGCCCCAGCTGACCAAAGACTCGACAATGGTGTGAAAATAAGTCGCTGTAATCAACAACAAAAAACAAATAATTGGCATGTAGTCAAAAGCTCTGCGGGGCACCTGAGACTGGCTGGAAAAAGTGACTGACTCATAACGCCTCAGTCCCCTTTACCATGTGTTCAATACTCAGCTTTGGCCAAAACTTTCCCATTGGCAGGTCTTCCATCCGACATGCAGCTGTGAAAATAGCTGCTATTAACAACAAACATTAATATAATTCTTTATGGTCTTCTGTGACAAAACTCATCTGCTGCTTAGTGAAATGTGACAATAAAAAAAAAATCCAAACAGAAGAGTCAGACAAAAAATTTTTGTCAGACTAGAGTTTACCTAAACAGTGGATAAAATTAGATCTGTCAGTATTTATAAGACTTTTTATCTATATGTCATTATTGTACCTTTGACAAGTGTGATAAAGTTGCTTTAAGATACTATGCAAAGATAATTATATTCACAACTTCAAGGGATTTTTAGATGGATTGTAAAGAAGAATCAATTCTATTTTCTTGTAATTTTTTTCCATTTGTGTTCTAAAAATTAAAAGCTATACACCATTGGAAAGCTTCTGAAATTCATGTTTTCAGAATGCAATATTTTAAAAATTGATAAATGCACAAAGAATTAATACACATAAATAAATAAAATGATTGGCTCATCATTAAACAAACTGAACACTGTCTCTTTTTTGGTTGTATTGTTTTTACCTTTTAAACTATAAAAATATAGTTTTGATACTTATAATACTTCATGAAAGCTATTAAATTTGATATAAAATTTAGTAAAATAGACTGAAAAATAAAAACACAGTGGCGAGTTTAATACAGCACATATTTCCAGATTTCGGCCTGCATTAGCTTCTGTATTAAAAGATGTCTTATCAGTGCCTATGACATCATAAGGAAACTATCTATTGTGCATCAATGACCTTTGTCACATATGATTTTAAGACCCAGGGTTGGAAAATTCCATTCGTCCGCTCGTCATGACGCGCGAAACCTGCTGCAGGGCGAGTTCAAAATTCAAACTGCTTGTCCGACCAAACATGTAAAAAATAATCAGATGGACCTGAACTGAAGAATTTTTTCTCCCACCAGCAGTGTCATGCATTGGATTGATTCCTCCAAAGGGTCAAGGCACCTTCTGGGCTACAAGCTTACAGGGCCACAGGGACAAAGAACCAAGAACATAGCCAGTATATCAGACAGAGATTAAACTATGTTAACAGTTTCTTTACTTTAGCTCCTTGCTAGTCATTTGATCTTTGTTTGTATTGTAGAACCTACTTTATCACAGAGAGTAGCTACAAAGTCTGTGTTGATTTTACATCTTACAAATGCTTTTTGGTTTAAAAATTAAACTTCAATATAGGATGAGTAACTTTTCATGTAGGACGAGTGAAAAATGTAATTCACTTGTCCTATAGGACGAGTAACTTTTTCAAGAATTTTCCAACCCTGAAGACCTAGTCCCCTTAAGTTTGTATCCTGTTAATAAGACTGTATCCATTCAACATCACTGATTATACTTAAATGAAACTCATCACCTCTTCAGAAACACTCAACTTTAAAACCATCATTAACATGGGAATGTTTACATCCTGTTACACACTTGGAGAACTCTGACCACTAAGAAAAGAGAAGTATTTTATATAAACCAATTCATTTCTCAGAAATAATTTAAATTTTCAAATTTTCAATTATAAAGATCAATTAGCAAATAAAAAAGGTCCTATTAAATTTTATTAAAGTTGATCCTTTTGACATTATTTATCTATGTATAATAAATGTATATTTTTTTTAAATAATTTATAATCTTACAACACTAAAAGTATTAACAGACTGAATGCTTGTAAGGAACTTATCTTCAAAACAAAGATTGTATTTTATAAGCAATCATAGGTTGTTTTTTTCCCACTGAGAAATTCCTAACATAATTTCTCACACTTGTTTAATTAAAAAAAATCTTTTAGAAAAAACAACAACACTTAGGTTAAAATGTTAGATGAATGAAATTTATATAATATCCTAATATTAAAGCAAATCTTTCAAAATGTAGGTAAGTTTTAGTGAGACATGATATGACACCAGGGATGGGTTGGGATTTGCCGGCATTTTTGCCGATACTGTGTAGCGACATTTCTATCATTATAGTACAGGGGCACCTATGAGGTGCCCAGGGACTGAACCCAGCCGGTCCATTATACTGACACCGACGAGTCAGGCGTAATGCTGTCCCCTTAGCCCCAAGAGTAAGGAGGGAAGCCACTAATACCAAATTTAAAGTCTTTGGTTTGACCAAGCCAGGGTTTGAACCTGCGACCTCCCAATCTACATGCCAATGCTCTACCAGTTAAGCTATTGCGGTCAGTATATGACACCAGGTACACAACAGTAACAGTTTGTGACTTACATCATTCTAACAACAACTAACTGTTAAATTATTCCATGAATTACTTACTGAGGGAGATTTTGGAATGGTCCAGGTATTCTACAGTTTCTGTATCTCCAAAGCCTGGAATCTTGATGTCAACACCAGGACTGTTGTGGGTGGTTCGAGTCACATTGTCATACTCCAACCTGTCAATATAGACCAATCTCAAAAAATGAAATACTCCAACCAGTCAATGTACATTAACCTCAAAAACTGTCATACTCCAACCTGTCAATATACACCAACCTCAAAGACGGTCATACTCTAACCTGTCAATAGACACCAACCTCAAAGACGGTCATTGTCTAACCTGTCAATATACACCAACCTCAATACGTGTCATACTCCAACCTGTCAGTATACACCAACCTCAAAGACGGTCATTCTCTAACCTGTCAATAGACACCAAACTCAATATGTGTTATACTCCAACCTGTCAGTATACACCAACCTCAAAGACTGTCATACTCTAACCTGTCAATAGACACCAAACTCAATATGTGTCAAACTCCAACCTGTCAGTATACACCAACCTCAAAGACTGTCATACTCTAACCTGTCAATAGACACCAAACTCAATATGTGTCAAACTCCAACCTGTCAGTATACACCAACCTCAAAGACTGTCATACTCCAACCTGTCAATATACACCAACCTCAAAGATGGTCATACTCTAACCTGTCAATAGACACCAACCTCAAAGACGGTCATTGTCTAACCTGTCAATAGACACCAAACTCAATACGTGTCATACTCCAACCTGTCAGTATACACCAACCTCAAAGACGGTCATTCTCTAACCTGTCAATAGACACCAAACTCAATATGTGTTATACTCCAACCTGTTAATATACACCAACCTCAAAGACTGTCATACTCTAACCTGTCAATAGACACCAAACTCAATATGTGTTATACTCCAACCTGTTAATATACACCAACCTCAAAGATGGTCATACTCCAACCTGTCAGTATACACCAACCTCAAAGATGGTCATACTCTAACCTGTCAATAGACACCAAACTCAATACGTGTCAAACTCCAACCTGTCAGTATACACCAACCTCAAAGACTGTCATACTCTAACCTGTCAATAGACACCAAACTCAATATGTGTTATACTCCAACCTGTTAATATACACCAACCTCAAAGACTGTCATACTCTAACCTGTCAATAGACACCGAACTCAATACGTGTCAAACTCCAACCTGTGAGTATACACCAACCTCAAAGACGGTCATACTCTAACCTGTCAATAGACACCAACCTCAAAGACGGTCATTGTCTAACCTGTCAATAGACACCATACTCAAAACGTGTCATACTCCAACCTGTTAATATACACCAACCTCAAAGACGGTCATTCTCTAACCTGTCAATAGACACCATACTCAAAACGTGTCATACTCCAACCTGTTAATATACACCAACCTCAAAGACGGTCATACTCCAACCTGTTAATATACACCCATCTCAAAGACGGTCATACTCCAACCTGTTAATATACACCAACCTCAAAGATGGTCATACTCTAACCTGTCAGTAGACACCAAACTCAATACGTGTCAAACTCCAACCTGTCAGTATACACCAACCTCAAAGACGGTCATACTCTAACCTGTCAATAGACACCGAACTCAATACGTGTCATACTCCAACCTGTTAATATACACCAATCTCAATATGTGTCATACTTTAACCTGTCAATATAGACCAATCTCAATACCTGTCCTACTCCAACCAGTCAATATAGACCAATCTCGAAACCTGTCATACTCCAACCTGTCAATATAGACCAATCTCAAAAAATGAAAAACTCCAACCTTTCAATTGGCACCAACCTCAATATGTGTCATAGTCCAACCTGTCAACATACACCAATCTCAATCAATGTAATACTCCCACCTGTCATACTCTAACCTATCAATATACAACCATCTCAAACAATACTGTACTCCAATCTATCAACAATCTCAAACAATACTGTACTCCAACCTATCAACCATCTCAAACAATATTGTACTCCAACCTGTCAACCATCTCAAACAATAATGTATTCCAACCTGTCAACCATCTCAAACAATATTGTACTCCAACCTGTCAACTATCTTAAACAATATTGTACTCCAACCTGTCAACCATCTCAAACAATATTGTACTCCAACCTGTCAACCATCTCAAACAATATTGTACTCCAATCTATCAACTATCTCAAACAATATTGTACTCCAATCTATCAACCATCTTAAACAATATTGTACTCCAACCTATCAACCATCTCAAACAATAGTGTACTCCAACCTGTCAACTATCTTAAACAATATTGTACTCCAACCTATCAACTATCTCAAACAATATTGTACTCCAATCTATCAACTATCTCAAACAATATTGTACTCCAACCTATCAACTATCTCAAACAATATTGTACTCCAACCTATCAACTATCTCAAACAATATTGTACTCCAACCTATCAACTATCTCAAACAATATTGTACTCCAACCTATCAACTATCTCAAACAATATTGTACTCCAACCTATCAACTATCTCAAACAATATTGTACTCCAACCTATCAATTATCTCAAACAATATTGTACTCCAACCTATCAACTATCTTAAACAATATTGTACTCCAACCTATTACATATCTCAAACAATATTGTACTCCAACCTGTCAACCATCTCAAACAATATTGTACTCCAACCTGTCAACTATCTTAAACAATATTGTACTCCAACCTGTCAACTATCTCAAACATATTGTACTCCAACCTGTCAACTATCTTAAACAATATTGTACTCCAACCTGTCAACTATCTCAAACAATATTGTACTCCAATCTATCAACCATCTCAAACAATAATGTACTCCAACCTATCAACCATCTCAAACAATATTGTACTCCAACCTATCAACTATCTCAAACAATATTGTACTCCAATCTGTCAACCATCTCAAACAATATTGTACTCCAATCTGTCAACCATCTTAAACAATATTGTACTCCAACCTGTCAACCATCTCAAACAATATTGTACTCCAATCTATCAACCATCTCAAACAATATTGTACTCCAACCTGTCAACCATCTCAAACAATATTGTACTCCAACCTGTCAACCATCTCAAACAATATTGTACTCCAATCTATCAACTATCTTAAACAATAATGTACTCCAACCTATCAACCATCTCAAACAATATTGTACTCCAATCTATCAACCATCTCAAACAATATTGTACTCCAATCTATCAACCATCTCAAACAATATTGTACTCCAATCTGTCAACCATCTCAAACAATATTGTACTCCAATCTATCAACCATCTCAAACAATATTGTACTCCAACCTATCAACTATCTCAAACAATATTGTACTCCAACCTATCAACTATCTCAAACAATATTGTACTCCAATCTATCAACCATCTCAAACAATATTGTACTCCAACCTATCAACTATCTCAAACAATATTGTACTCCAACCTATCAACTATCTCAAACAATATTGTACTCCAATCTATCAACTATCTCAAACAATATTGTACTCCAACCTATCAACTATCTCAAACAATATTGTACTCCAACCTGTCAACTATCTCAAACAATATTGTACTCCAATCTATCAACCATCTCAAACAATATTGTACTCCAACCTGTCAACTATCTCAAACAATAATGTACTCCAACCTATCAACCATCTCAAACAATATTGTACTCCAATCTATCAACTATCTTAAACAATAATGTACTCCAACCTGTCAACTATCTTAAACAATATTGTACTCCAACCTGTCAACTATCTCAAACAATAATGTACTCCAACCTGTCAACTATCTTAAACAATAATGTACTCCAACCTGTCAACTATCTTAAACAATATTGTACTCCAACCTGTCAACTATCTCAAACAATATTGTACTCCAACCTGTCAACTATCTGAAACAATAATGTACTCCAACCTGTCAACCATCCCAAACAATATTGTACTCCAACCTGTCAACTATCCCAAACAATATTGTACTCCAACCTGTCAACTATCTTAAACAATAATGTAATCCAACCTGTCAACTATCCCAAACAATATTGTACTCCAACCTGTCAACTATCTCAAACAATATTGTACTCCAACCTATCAACTATCTCAAACAATATTGTACTCCAACCTATCAACTATCTCAAACAATATTGTACTCCAACCTATCAATTATCTCAAACAATATTGTACTCCAACCTATCAACTATCTTAAACAATATTGTACTCCAACCTATTACATATCTCAAACAATATTGTACTCCAACCTGTCAACCATCTCAAACAATATTGTACTCCAACCTGTCAACTATCTTAAACAATATTGTACTCCAACCTGTCAACTATCTCAAACAATATTGTACTCCAACCTGTCAACTATCTTAAACAATATTGTACTCCAACCTGTCAACTATCTCAAACAATATTGTACTCCAATCTATCAACCATCTCAAACAATATTGTACTCCAACCTGTCAACCATCTCAAACAATATTGTACTCCAACCTGTCAACCATCTCAAACAATATTGTACTCCAATCTATCAACTATCTTAAACAATAATGTACTCCAACCTATCAACCATCTCAAACAATATTGTACTCCAATCTATCAACCATCTCAAACAATATTGTACTCCAATCTATCAACCATCTCAAACAATATTGTACTCCAATCTGTCAACCATCTCAAACAATATTGTACTCCAATCTATCAACCATCTCAAACAATATTGTACTCCAACCTATCAACTATCTCAAACAATATTGTACTCCAACCTATCAACTATCTCAAACAATATTGTACTCCAATCTATCAACCATCTCAAACAATATTGTACTCCAACCTATCAACTATCTCAAACAATATTGTACTCCAACCTATCAACTATCTCAAACAATATTGTACTCCAATCTATCAACTATCTCAAACAATATTGTACTCCAACCTATCAACTATCTCAAACAATATTGTACTCCAACCTGTCAACTATCTCAAACAATATTGTACTCCAACCTATCAACCATCTCAAACAATATTGTACTCCAACTGTCAACTATCTCAAACAATAATGTACTCCAACCTATCAACCATCTCAAACAATATTGTACTCCAATCTATCAACTATCTTAAACAATAATGTACTCCAACCTGTCAACTATCTTAAACAATATTGTACTCCAACCTGTCAACTATCTCAAACAATAATGTACTCCAACCTGTCAACTATCTTAAACAATAATGTACTCCAACCTGTCAACTATCTTAAACAATATTGTACTCCAACCTGTCAACTATCTCAAACAATATTGTACTCCAACCTGTCAACTATCTGAAACAATAATGTACTCCAACCTGTCAACCATCCCAAACAATATTGTACTCCAACCTGTCAACTATCCCAAACAATATTGTACTCCAACCTGTCAACTATCTTAACAATAATGTAATCCACCTGTCAACTATCCCAAACAATATTGTACTCCAACCTGTCAACTATCTCAAACAATATTGTACTCCAACCTATCAACTATCTCAAACAATATTGTACTCCAACCTATCAACTATCTCAAACAATATTGTACTCCAACCTATCAATTATCTCAAACAATATTGTACTCCAACCTATCAACTATCTTAAACAATATTGTACTCCAACCTATTACATATCTCAAACAATATTGTACTCCAACCTGTCAACCATCTCAAACAATATTGTACTCCAACCTGTCAACTATCTTAAACAATATTGTACTCCAACCTGTCAACTATCTCAAACAATATTGTACTCCAACCTGTCAACTATCTTAAACAATATTGTACTCCAACCTGTCAACTATCTCAAACAATATTGTACTCCAATCTATCAACCATCTCAAACAATAATGTACTCCAACCTATCAACCATCTCAAACAATATTGTACTCCAACCTATCAACTATCTCAAACAATATTGTACTCCAATCTGTCAACCATCTCAAACAATATTGTACTCCAATCTGTCAACCATCTCAAACAATATTGTACTCCAACCTGTCAACCATCTCAAACAATATTGTACTCCAATCTATCAACCATCTCAAACAATATTGTACTCCAACCTGTCAACCATCTCAAACAATATTGTACTCCAACCTGTCAACCATCTCAAACAATATTGTACTCCAATCTATCAACTATCTTAAACAATATTGTACTCCAACCTGTCAACTATCTCAAACAATATTGTACTCCAATCTATCAACCATCTCAAACAATATTGTACTCCAACCTGTCAACTATCTCAAACAATAATGTACTCCAACCTATCAACCATCTCAAACAATATTGTACTCCAATCTATCAACTATCTTAAACAATAATGTACTCCAACCTGTCAACTATCTTAAACAATATTGTACTCCAACCTGTCAACTATCTCAAACAATAATGTACTCCAACCTGTCAACTATCTTAAACAATAATGTACTCCAACCTGTCAACTATCTTAAACAATATTGTACTCCAACCTGTCAACTATCTCAAACAATATTGTACTCCAACCTGTCAACTATCTGAAACAATAATGTACTCCAACCTGTCAACCATCCCAAACAATATTGTACTCCAACCTGTCAACTATCCCAAACAATATTGTACTCCAACCTGTCAACTATCTTAAACAATAATGTAATCCAACCTGTCAACTATCCCAAACAATATTGTACTCCAACCTGTCAACTATCTCAAACAATATTGTACTCCAACCTGTCAACTATCTCAAACAATATTGTACTCAAACCTGTCAACTATCTTAAACAATAATGTACTCCAACCTGTCAACTATCTTAAACAATAATGTACTCCAACCTGTCAACTATCTCAAACAATATTGTACTCCAACCTGTCAACTATCTCAAACAATATTGTACTCCAACCTGTCAACTATCTTAAACAATAATGTACTCCAACCTGTCAACTATCTTAAACAATATTGTACTCCAACCTGTCAACTATCTCAAACAATATTGTACTCCAACCTGTCAACTATCTCAAACAATATTGTACTCCAACCTGTCAACTATCTTAAACAATAATGTACTCCAACCTGTCAACTATCTCAAACAATATTGCACTCCAATCTATCAACCATCTCAAACAATAATGTACTCCAATCTATCAACTATCTCAAACAATATTGCACTCCAATCTATCAACCATCTCAAACAATAATGTACTCCAACCTGTCAACCATCTCAAACAATAATGTACTCCAATCTATCAACTATCTCAAACAATATTGCACTCCAATCTATCAACCATCTCAAACAATAATGTACTCCAACCTGTCAACCATCTCAAACAATAATGTACTCCAATCTGTCAACCATCTCAAACAATACTGTACTCCAATCTATCAACCATCTCAAACAATAATGTACTCCAATCTGTCAACCATCTCAAACAATAATGTACTCCAACCTGTCAACCATCTCAAACAATATTGTACTCCAACCTGTCAACTATCCCAAACAATATTGTACTCCAACCTATCAACTATCTCAAACAATATTGTACTCCAACCTGTCAACTATCTTAAACAATATTGTACTCCAACCTGTCAACTATCTCAAACAATAATGTACTCCAACCTATCAACCATCTCAAACAATATTGTACTCCAATCTGTCAACTATCTCAAACAATATTGTACTCCAACCTGTCAACCATCTCAAACAATATTGTACTCCAACCTGTCAACTATCTTAAACAATATTGTACTCCAACCTATCAACTATCTCAAACAATATTGTACTCCAACCTATCAACTATCTCAAACAATATTGTACTCCAACCTATCAACTATCTCAAACAATATTGTACTCCAATCTATCAACCATCTCAAACAATATTGTACTCCAACCTATCAACTATCTCAAACAATATTGTACTCCAACCTATCAACTATCTCAAACAATATTGTACTCCAACCTATCAACTATCTCAAACAATATTGTACTCCAACCTATCAACTATCTCAAACAATATTGTACTCCAACCTATCAACTATCTCAAACAATATTGTACTCCAACCTATCAATTATCTCAAACAATATTGTACTCCAACCTATCAACTATCTTAAACAATATTGTACTCCAACCTATTACATATCTCAAACAATATTGTACTCCAACCTGTCAACCATCTCAAACAATATTGTACTCCAACCTGTCAACTATCTTAAACAATATTGTACTCCAACCTGTCAACTATCTCAAACAATATTGTACTCCAACCTGTCAACTATCTTAAACAATATTGTACTCCAACCTGTCAACTATCTCAAACAATATTGTACTCCAATCTATCAACCATCTCAAACAATAATGTACTCCAACCTATCAACCATCTCAAACAATATTGTACTCCAACCTATCAACTATCTCAAACAATATTGTACTCCAATCTGTCAACCATCTCAAACAATATTGTACTCCAATCTGTCAACCATCTTAAACAATATTGTACTCCAACCTATCAACCATCTCAAACAATATTGTACTCCAATCTATCAACCATCTCAAACAATATTGTACTCCAACCTGTCAACCATCTCAAACAATAGTGTACTCCAACCTGTCAACTATCTCAAACAATATTGTACTCCAATCTATCAACCATCTCAAACAATATTGTACTCCAACCTGTCAACTATCTTAAACAATATTGTACTCCAACCTATCAACCATCTCAAACAATAATGTACTCCAACCTATCAACCATCTCAAACAATATTGTACTCCAACCTATCAACCATCTTAAACAATATTGTACTCCAACCTATCAACCATCTTAAACAATATTGTACTCCAACCTATCAACCATCTCAAACAATATTGTACTCCAATCTATCAACCATCTCAAACAATATTGTACTCCAACCTATCAACCATCTTAAACAATATTGTACTCCAACCTATCAACCATCTCAAACAATATTGTACTCCAACCTATCAACCATCTTAAACAATATTGTACTCCAACCTATCAACCATCTCAAACAATATTGTACTCCAATCTATCAACCATCTCAAACAATATTGTACTCCAACCTGTCAACCATCTCAAACAATAGTGTACTCCAACCTGTCAACTATCTCAAACAATATTGTACTCCAATCTATCAACCATCTCAAACAATATTGTACTCCAACCTGTCAACCATCTCAAACAATAATGTACTCCAACCTATCAACTATCTTAAACAATAATGTACTCCAACCTGTCAACTATCTCAAACAATATTGTACTCCAACCTGTCAACTATCTTAAACAATATTGTACTCCAACCTGTCAACTATCTTAAACAATATTGTACTCCAACCTGTCAACTATCTCAAACAATATTGTACTCCAACCTGTCAACTATCTCAAACAATATTGTACTCCAACCTGTCAACTATCTTAAACAATATTGTACTCCAACCTGTCAACTATCTCAAACAATATTGTACTCCAACCTGTCAACTATCTCAAACAATATTGTACTCCAATCTATCAACTATCTCAAACAATATTGTACTCCAATCTATCAACTATCTTAAACAATATTGTACTCCAACCTATCAACCATCTCAAACAATAATGTACTCCAACCTATCAACCATCTCAAACAATATTGTACTCCAATCTATCAACCATCTCAAACAATAGTGTACTCCAACCTGTCAACCATCTCAAACAATAATGTACTCCAACCTATCAACCATCTCAAACAATAATGTACTCCAATCTATCGACCATCTCAAACAATATTGTACTCCTACCTATCAACCATCTCAAACAATATTGTACTCCAATCTATCAACTATCTTAAACAATATTGTACTCCAACCTATCAACCATCTCAAACAATAATGTACTCCAACCTATCAACCATCTCAAACAATATTGTACTCCAATCTATCAACCATCTCAAACAATAGTGTACTCCAACCTGTCAACCATCTCAAACAATAATGTACTCCAACCTATCAACCATCTCAAACAATAATGTACTCCAACCTATCAACCATCTCAAACAATATTGTACTCCAATCTGTCAACCATCTCAAACAATAATGTACTCCAATCTGTCAACCATCTCAAACAATATTGTACTCCAACCTATCAACCATCTCAAACAATATTGTACTCCAACCTGTCAACTATCTCAAACAATATTGTACTCCAATCTGTCAACCATCTCAAACAATATTGTACTCCAATCTGTCAACCATCTTAAACAATATTGTTCTCCAACCTATCAACCATCTCAAACAATATTGTACTCCAATCTATCAACTATCTCAAACAATATTGTACTCCAATCTGTCAACCATCTCAAACAATATTGTACTCCAATCTATCAACCATCTCAAACAATATTGTACTCCAACCTGTCAACTATCTCAAACAATATTGTACTCCAATCTGTCAACCATCTCAAACAATATTGTACTCCAATCTGTCAACCATCTCAAACAATATTGTACTCCAATCTGTCAACCATCTCAAACAATATTGTACTCCAATCTGTCAACCATCTTAAACAATATTGTACTCCAACCTATCAACCATCTCAAACAATATTGTACTCCAATCTATCAACCATCTCAAACAATATTGTACTCCAATCTATCAACCATCTCAAACAATAATGTACTCCAACCTGTCAACCATCTCAAACAATATTGTACTCCAATCTATCAACCAACTCAAACAATAATGTACTCCAATCTGTCAACCATCTTAAACAATATTGTACTCCAACCTATCAACCATCTCAAACAATAATGTACTCCAATCTATCAACTATCTTAAACAATATTGTACTCCAATCTATCAACCAACTCAAACAATAGTGTACTCCAATCTATCAACCATCTTAAACAATATTGTACTCCAATCTATCAACCAACTCAAACAATAATGTACTCCAATCTATCAACCATCTCAAACAATAATGTACTCCAACCTGTCAACCATCTCAAACAATATTGTACTCCAATCTATCAACCATCTTAAACAATATTGTACTCCAATCTATCAACCAACTCAAACAATAATGTACTCCAATCTATCAACCATCTCAAACAATAATGTACTCCAACCTGTCAACCATCTCAAACAATATTGTACTCCAACCTGTCAACCATCTCAAACAATATTGTACTCCAACCTGTCAACTATCTCAAACAATATTGTACTCCAATCTATCAACTATCTCAAACAATATTGTACTCCAATCTATCAACTATCTTAAACAATATTGTACTCCAACCTATCAACCATCTCAAACAATAATGTACTCCAACCTATCAACCATCTCAAACAATATTGTACTCCAATCTATCAACCATCTCAAACAATAGTGTACTCCAACCTGTCAACCATCTCAAACAATAATGTACTCCAACCTATCAACCATCTCAAACAATAATGTACTCCAATCTATCGACCATCTCAAACAATATTGTACTCCTACCTATCAACCATCTCAAACAATATTGTACTCCAATCTATCAACTATCTTAAACAATATTGTACTCCAACCTATCAACCATCTCAAACAATAATGTACTCCAACCTATCAACCATCTCAAACAATATTGTACTCCAATCTATCAACCATCTCAAACAATAGTGTACTCCAACCTGTCAACCATCTCAAACAATAATGTACTCCAACCTATCAACCATCTCAAACAATAATGTACTCCAACCTATCAACCATCTCAAACAATATTGTACTCCAATCTGTCAACCATCTCAAACAATAATGTACTCCAATCTGTCAACCATCTCAAACAATATTGTACTCCAACCTATCAACCATCTCAAACAATATTGTACTCCAACCTGTCAACTATCTCAAACAATATTGTACTCCAATCTGTCAACCATCTCAAACAATATTGTACTCCAATCTGTCAACCATCTTAAACAATATTGTACTCCAACCTATCAACCATCTCAAACAATATTGTACTCCAATCTATCAACTATCTCAAACAATATTGTACTCCAATCTGTCAACCATCTCAAACAATATTGTACTCCAATCTATCAACCATCTCAAACAATATTGTACTCCAACCTGTCAACTATCTCAAACAATATTGTACTCCAATCTGTCAACCATCTCAAACAATATTGTACTCCAATCTGTCAACCATCTCAAACAATATTGTACTCCAATCTGTCAACCATCTCAAACAATATTGTACTCCAATCTGTCAACCATCTTAAACAATATTGTACTCCAACCTATCAACCATCTCAAACAATATTGTACTCCAATCTATCAACCATCTCAAACAATATTGTACTCCAATCTATCAACCATCTCAAACAATAATGTACTCCAACCTGTCAACCATCTCAAACAATATTGTACTCCAATCTATCAACCAACTCAAACAATAATGTACTCCAATCTGTCAACCATCTTAAACAATATTGTACTCCAACCTATCAACCATCTCAAACAATAATGTACTCCAATCTATCAACTATCTTAAACAATATTGTACTCCAATCTATCAACCAACTCAAACAATAGTGTACTCCAATCTATCAACCATCTTAAACAATATTGTACTCCAATCTATCAACCAACTCAAACAATAATGTACTCCAATCTATCAACCATCTCAAACAATAATGTACTCCAACCTGTCAACCATCTCAAACAATATTGTACTCCAATCTATCAACCATCTTAAACAATATTGTACTCCAATCTATCAACCAACTCAAACAATAATGTACTCCAATCTATCAACCATCTCAAACAATAATGTACTCCAACCTGTCAGCCATCTCAAACAATATTGTACTCCAACCTGTCAACCATCTCAAACAATATTGTACTCCAATCTATCAACCATCTCAAACAATATTGTACTCCAATCTATCAACCATCTCAAACAATATTGTACTCCAACCTGTCAACCATCTTAAACAATAATGTACTCCAATCTATCAACTATCTTAAACAATATTGTACTCCAACCTGTCAACTATCTCAAACAATATTGTACTCCAATCTATCAACTATCTCAAACAATATTTGACTCCAACCATCAACCATCTTAAACAATATTGTACTCCAACCTATCAACCATCTCAAACAATAATGTACTCCAACCTATCAACCATCTCAAACAATAATGTACTCCAATCTATCAACTATCTCAAACAATATTGTACTCCAATCTATCAACCATCTCAAACAATAATGTACTCCAACCCTTCAACTATCTTAAACAATATTGTACTCCAACCTGTCAACCATCTCAAACAATAATGTACTCCAATCTATCAACCATCTCAAACAATAATGTACTCCAATCTATCAACTATCTCAAACAATATTGTACTCCAACCTATCAACCATCTTAAACAATATTGTACTCCAATCTATCAACCAACTCAAACAATAGTGTACTCCAACCTATCAACTATCTTAAACAATATTGTACTCCAATCTGTCAACCATCTCAAACAATATTGTACTCCAATCTATCAACCATCTCAAACAATATTGTACTCCAACCTATCAACCATCTCAAACAATATTGTACTCCAACCTATCAACCATCTCAAACAATATTGTACTCCAATCTATCAACCATCTCAAACAATATTGTACTCCAATCTATCAACCAACTCAAACAATAATGTACTCCAACCTGTCAACCATCTCAAACAATAATGTACTCCAACCTATCAACCATCTCAAACAATAATGTACTCCAACCTATCAACCATCTCAAACAATACTGTACTCCAATCTATCAACCATCTCAAACAATAATGTACTCCAACCTATCAACCATCTCAAACAATAATGTACTCCAATCTATCAACTATCTCAAACAATATTGTACTCCAATCTATCAACCATCTCAAACAATAATGTACTCCAACCCTTCAACCATCTTAAACAATAATGTACTCCAACCCTTCAACCATCTTAAACAATATTGTACTCCAACCTATCAACCATCTTAAACAATATTGTACTCCAATCTATCAACCATCTCAAACAATAATGTACTCCAACCTATCAACCATCTCAAACAATAATGTACTCCAATCTATCAACCATCTCAAACAATATTGTACTCCAATCTATCAACCATCTCAAACAATATTGTACTCCAACCTATCAACTATCTCAAACAATATTGTACTCCAACCTATCAACCATCTCAAACAAAATTGCACTCCAACCTGTCAACCATCTCAAACAATAATGTACTCCAATCTATCAACCATCTCAAACAATATTGTACTCCAACCTATCAACTATCTTAAACAATATTGTACTCCAACCTGTCAACTATCTCAAACAATAATGTACTCCAATCTATCAACCATCTCAAACAATATTGTACTCCAACCTATCAACCATCTCAAACAAAATTGCACTCCAACCTATCAACCATCTCAAACAATAATGTACTCCAATCTATCAACCATCTCAAACAATATTGTACTCCAATCTATCAACCATCTCAAACAATATTGTACTCCAACCTATCAACTATCTCAAACAATATTGTACTCCAACCTATCAACCATCTCAAACAAAATTGCACTCCAACCTGTCAACCATCTCAAACAATAATGTACTCCAATCTATCAACCATCTCAAACAATATTGTACTCCAACCTATCAACTATCTTAAACAATATTGTACTCCAATCTGTCAACCATCTCAAACAATATTGTACTCCAATCTATCAACCATCTCAAACAATATTGTACTCCAACCTATCAACCATCTCAAACAATATTGTACTCCAACCTATCAACCATCTCAAACAATATTGTACTCCAATCTATCAACCATCTCAAACAATATTGTACTCCAATCTATCAACCAACTCAAACAATAATGTACTCCAACCTGTCAACCATCTCAAACAATAATGTACTCCAACCTATCAACCATCTCAAACAATAATGTACTCCAACCTATCAACCATCTCAAACAATACTGTACTCCAATCTATCAACCATCTCAAACAATAATGTACTCCAACCTATCAACCATCTCAAACAATAATGTACTCCAATCTATCAACTATCTCAAACAATATTGTACTCCAATCTATCAACCATCTCAAACAATAATGTACTCCAACCCTTCAACCATCTTAAACAATAATGTACTCCAACCCTTCAACCATCTTAAACAATATTGTACTCCAACCTATCAACCATCTTAAACAATATTGTACTCCAATCTATCAACCATCTCAAACAATAATGTACTCCAACCTATCAACCATCTCAAACAATAATGTACTCCAATCTATCAACCATCTCAAACAATATTGTACTCCAATCTATCAACCATCTCAAACAATATTGTACTCCAACCTATCAACTATCTCAAACAATATTGTACTCCAACCTATCAACCATCTCAAACAAAATTGCACTCCAACCTGTCAACCATCTCAAACAATAATGTACTCCAATCTATCAACCATCTCAAACAATATTGTACTCCAACCTATCAACTATCTTAAACAATATTGTACTCCAACCTGTCAACTATCTCAAACAATAATGTACTCCAATCTATCAACCATCTCAAACAATATTGTACTCCAACCTATCAACCATCTCAAACAAAATTGCACTCCAACCTATCAACCATCTCAAACAATAATGTACTCCAATCTATCAACCATCTCAAACAATATTGTACTCCAACCTATCAACCATCTCAAACAAAATTGCACTCCAACCTGTCAACCATCTCAAACAATAATGTACTCCAATCTATCAACCATCTCAAACAATATTGTACTCCAACCTATCAACCATCTCAAACAAAATTGCACTCCAACCTATCAACCATCTCAAACAATAATGTACTCCAATCTATCAACCATCTCAAACAATATTGTACTCCAACCTATCAACCATCTCAAACAAAATTGCACTCCAACCTGTCAACCATCTCAAACAATAATGTACTCCAATCTATCAACCATCTCAAACAATATTGTACTCCAACCTATCAACCATCTTAAACAATATTGTACTCCAACCCTTCAACCAACTCAAACAATAATGTACTCCAACCTATCAACCATCTCAAACAATAATGTACTCCAACCTATCAACTATCTTAAACAATAATGTACTCCAACCTATCAACCATCTCAAACAATAATGTACTCCAACCTTTCAACCATCTCAAACAATATTGTACTCCAACCTATCAACTATCTTAAACAATAATGTACTCCAACCTATCAACCATCTCAAACAATAATGTACTCCAACCTATCAACCATCTCAAACAATAATGTACTCCAACCTTTCAACCATCTCAAACAATAATGTACTCCAATCTATCAACCATCTCAAACAATATTGTACTCCAACCTTTCAACCATCTCAAACAATAATGTACTCCAACCTTTCAACCATCTCAAACAATATTGCACTCCAACCTGTCAACCATCTCAAACAATATTGTACTCCAACCTATCAACCATCTCAAACAATAATGTACTCCAACCTGTCAACTATCTTAAACAATATTTGACTCCAACCATCAACCATCTTAAACAATATTATACTTCAACCTGTCAACTATCTCAAACAATAATGTACTCCAACCTATCAACCATCTCAAACAATAATGTACTCCAACCTTTCAACCATCTCAAACAATATTGCACTCCAACCTGTCAACCATCTCAAACAATATTGTACTCCAACCTATCAACCATCTCAAACAATAATGTACTCCAACCTGTCAACTATCTTAAACAATATTTGACTCCAACCATCAACCATCTTAAACAATATTATACTTCAACCTGTCAACTATCTCAAACAATAATGTACTCCAACCTATCAATATACAACTATCTCAAACAATATTATATTTCAACTTATCAACAATCTCTAATGATATTGTACTTCAATCTGACAAAATAAAACCATCTAAAAAAAATATTGTATTATTAAACATTGTAAGAGCACATTTACCAATTAACCATTCAAACAAATGCTTTTTCTTGCTTTTATAAATGATCTGTCTACTAAGTTACTTTTATCATTACTTTGTTACTTACAGTGTATGTTTAAAAAGTGAAAAATGTTTTGTTCTGTTTTAACGTAACTTTATCAGTTTGTTGTTTTTTTATTCCTGGTTACTGTTCATTTGTTATTTTTCTTCCTTAGTTGTGCTATTGATTTCAGAAAAATGTATTTTTTTTGTATGTTGAAACTTCATCTAAACAATCAGGAAAGAAAATATCCTGGCATATTTAAAAAGACATATTTAAAAGTTTTTTTTTAAGGACAAACTCGTCTACAAATTAATTTCCATTACATTTTTCTGTTTAGCAATAATTTCCTAAAATTTTATTTCCATGCAAAATAAATATATGAAAGAATAATAATGGCAACAAATGTTTATGTTTGTTGGGTTTATCGTCCCACCAAAAGTATTTCAATTATCTTGAGATGGTATCCACTTGAAGCAGATATAGTGCTGCCTTCACCATGTAAAGCATGCTGTAAACACGTGGCATGATACCACACAGTCACATTATCCTGACACAGGGCCAACCAGTCATGGAACCCTTATATTTGCTTGAGCTTTAGCAAGGGAGCTATACCACTACACATTTTTAATGACTGTTCTAATGAATACTGAAAAAAAAAGTTAAATCCTTCTGACAAACAAAAATAAATTCTTCTCTGTTTGTTTTGCCTACCTCATATTATCTACGAAGCAGTCTATCAAGAAAGGAACCAACTGTTCTAAGTTGAGCCACAGATCGTAATAGTAGTCTGTCTTCTTGATACAGTAGCTAGCCACTGTCGAAGGCTTATCCAGCTTAGCAACAAACTGGCTGCCACCATCTCCCGGAACTAGATACAAGAAAAAAACATTTCCAAGTAATAGAAATGTAAGAAAAATATCTCTAATTTGTAAAAGGGTTTCTAAATGTACAAGAATGTGGAAATTATTTAAATAAACCATTGAATGGTATATTTTCCCACTATATTTTCTCATAATCCACACTGGATTTATAGGGGTTAACATCTTCATACATGGATAACATGATAGATAAATTTAGACACTAAGCAGAAAAAAGTGCAGATCCTGATCTGAAAGTTCCAGCCTCTTTTAGTAAATCTATAAGCATAAACTGATATATCATCATTTCCTGCAGTGTAAACAAGGAAATATATTAAGCGTTAAGAAAGCTTGACTTACACATGAATAGACATTCTTGAGGTCAACAAAGTATTTAATGGTTAAATGGGTTTGAGGAATGCTGAAAAGCTCCTGAAACAGCTACATCTGCCCACTTTAAAGGTGGTACCAACAGTTTGGACTACTTTTTTCTCCCTAAGAACTAATATATTATTGTTGTCTGAAAAAATCTAGCGAAATGCTGATTATTGATGTCCTACATCTATGTAAAAAAGTGAAGCATAAACACATCACACTTCATTACAAATAGGTATTTCCTATCTAAGCCATGCTGCACAGTTAGCTATTTTTAAAATAAAAAAACCAAGTTGTCTGTAACATTATATAACCATTCCGGTAATCAGCTCTGACATTGATGTCAATTTTTAGCAAAAATCACAAGCATGCTTATTCATAGTTAAGAAAAAAATGGGCATGTGGAGTGATTTATTTCATGATTGCTACTGTCTTACAATTTACATAGTGTTCAAAAACGTCTTTTGTTAGACCTTAAGATTTATCAATCCAGGTTTACGCGTATTTGATGAAGACAAACTGTTGGCGACCACCTTTAAGGCCTTTAGCAACATTAACCCAATGGGAAATCTAAGTTAAAAGATTCTAGCCAATTGAGGCAAAAAGAATGTAAATGTGTCGTACTGGTGTGAGTGGGTCAGTTGATAGAGCACTTTCAGTACTCTTTGAAGGGTTCCAAGTTACAGCCCTGAGCTAAACACACTTTTCCTTGTGTGGTTATGTAATATCAGAAGCTTCATAGAACTCCTGGGAGTGGTACAGGTGTTACTCTTTTCAGTTTGTTGCTATCTACTTATTGTTGCTGCTTTGCCCCAAAAGCATTACAAACAAAACTGTTGTTCAATTGATTCTCGGCTCCAAAAGGCAAGGGTGAAATGAGCCTTCTTATATTGGGTAATTAAGCAGGGGTACCATAGGCACTGACCACTGTGGACTCATTGACTCCTGTACTGTGAGCTGCTCTTTTACATTATACTTTACTTGAAAGCATACATGCATATATTGAGCCTCCCAAGGCATCTTCGTTGGTTGACTCAGAAGCAGGTGGTTGTAGCCTTGATACCCCTCTTAGGTAAACAGATATTTCTAACAAAGGTCACATTAATTGTTTTTAAGAGGATCTGGAGGCTAATGAGAAAAGAGAGGCTTGAAAATGTTCTGTTCAGTTGATGCTTGAATCCAAAAGGTCACAGAGAGCCGTGAAGTGAAAATGATCTGCCCAGGTTGCTCTTTCTACCTGACACTGGAGCAGGTGGCCATGCATTCAATCCACCCCGACACTCTACTTGGTAAAGGGTAGTCAAAAAATGCTAACATATTATTGGATTTGAAGCTATTTTGATCAAGTCACGATCTGATTTGCTATTTGGGCTCTTAGGAAGATGCAGCATATGCGAAAAGGTTAAAAAAATAACATAAAATGTGAAAAATGTTAACACACTTTTCTTTAATGAAAGACTAGGTACAGGGATGTTTTTGGCTTGGGTACCTTCACATGACAAAATTACAATTAATGATGACAGTGACCAAGACAGCAGCAGATAAATAATCTATACAGGATACTGTAGTACAGTATAATTATATACAAACCTAACACAAATAAAGTGTACAGTTTCCTTCTACTTTACAATTCATTCTAGAACAATCAATACATAGCATTACCCAATTCGTAGAGTAAGATTATTCTAAGATTCCATCACTATCATTATCACATGATGATCGTAGTCAAATGTCAACGCAATTATAGAAATAACTTACCTAAAACCACGGGATTCAGAATCTTTTTACATTGACTGACACCAAAAACTGCAATAAAGAGAATAAGTAATTTTCCCATGTTGTTAAGCATGTTGATCTTTCTGTTTTGGAACTGGTTGTCTGCTTTGACTCACCCCACTGACCGAGTACCAACGGTCGCCTGACCGACAAATGGGATCACTGGAGTGTGACGACATTCTGGTACCCTGCAGACGAAGGAGTTTCAGGTGCTGGGCACCATTTTGAGCACACTACACTAATATTTCCAAACGTTTTGCAGTGTGTCGTTTATAAATATAACTTTATGCTCGTCATTGTGAGGACGTCTGAATTATCCACACAGATAAAAAATAAGTGCTCATAGAAATAAAATGCATATATTTTGACAAGTAGAATAGAATACATACAATGAAATCATGAACTAATTTTCGTTGGTTACTACGTGCAAGCACATGGTAAGCTATATAAATTATCTGTTCTTTACTTTAAACTATAAAGTGCCTCTGTACACAAGCAAATTTATCAATTTTATCTTACAAGATTCGTTACAAGCAATAACAATAACTCCTCCGCCATCATGAAAGTATGGTAGGAGTTGTCTACCCTACTATAGATAGTTTCCATGTGATGTCATAGGCACTGATAAAACAGTTAAATTAAGGCAGGCATCTTAGAAGGCAGAATCTTATGCGGCCGAAATCTGGAAATATGTGCTGTATTGAAGTCACCACTGTGTTTTGATTTTTCAGTCTATTTTACTGAATTTTATATAAAATATAACTGCTTTTATGAAGTAATTTAAATATAAAAACTATATTTCAATAGTCTAAATGGTAAAAAATACAATAAAAAATATACATAGTTCATTTTGTTTAAGGATGAGCCGATAGTTTTATTTATTTATTTGTATTTATTCTTTGTGCATTTATTTAAAAAATTTTTATTTTAATAACACGAATTTCAAGAGCTTTCCAATGGTGTATAGCTTTTATTCTTTTGACCACTTATGAAGAAATTAGAATTATCTTTCTAAACAATTCATCTGAAAATCCCTTGAGGTTGCCATCAAAGATGGCTGCCAAGATCAGGGATCTTCAATGATGTGGAAACTATCTATTAGATCCCAACATGTTAAAGGGCGAAGCATGGCGTAACTGAGACCATGTGCTTACTATAGCTTGCTCTCAGGGGCGGATCCAGAACATTTTGGTGGGGTAGTATGAATCAAGATCTGTTCAACCTAATCCAGTAAATACTAGAGATATAGACACAGTAAAGGACCCTAACTTCGACCTAAGCAGTCAACAGACAAAATTTGCTTTAAAAGCTAAGCATTTTCTAAGTTAACATGTATGTGTTTTACCAACTCTACTCTTTTACTTGGTCGGTGTGTGAGTGTGTGTGTGTGTGTGTGTGTGTGTGTGTGTGTGTGTGTGTGTGTGTTAGAGAGAGAGAGAGAGAGAGAGAGAGAGAGAGAGGGAGCGGGTGCATCCACCAATCATCCGCAATTAGATCAGTCCCTGCTTGCCCTTAAAGATGTATCGTCTGTAGTGACGTCTAGTGGAGTTCTGGGCTCAGTTGACATTTAATGCGCAGATAATATGCACGAAAATGCATACCACAGTCTATTAGCAACTTGTTGCATTTATTTTATTTTTGGGACAAATCACATGTCAATTGTCACTGTATCAACAGCTGAAAATCGAATGCTCATAGATTGACCTTCGCGGCGCATTGCACGACTATGATAGACAATCATCAATGACAATTGCTGCCAGCTGTCATCACGTGTTTCAAGCTCGAGGTGATGGAGCAACATTGCTGGCCAAACATTATTTGCTAGAAGTAGGCTTATATTCGCTGATGTTCCTTCTAAGCCACAGCCAGCAGAATCTTCTCACTGCTGCCTTTGAAGTTTTCTGCACAGCCAGCTTGCGTCTTTCTCCTTCCATTCAACAGAATTTCAACTTCTTCTACATAGATGGCGCGGCAAAACTCCCGACAACCAATCGTTACTGGTTAGTCATGAGCTACCCTTACAGCTTCTCTACATTGTTGAAACAGTTTAGCATACTCGATTTCTTTTCTTTCACATGCTTCAACGCATCTTCTTCTAAGGGTTCTGTTAATTCTATAATCAGAATTTTTCTTAGATGGTTGTATGGAACAACATAATCTGGTCTAAGAGTGGTCTGGGCAATACTTGGGGACGGTAGATTTTTTTCTTCAGGTCAACCCTTAGTTCCCTTTCATTGGCACTTTCAAGGAAACTTGATGTTGCTGACTTCAACCAAAGCTAGGTTGTTGTGCTTTCGTTCACAAACTTAATGCTAAGCTTAGGGTTCCTTTGTCGAGGCTCATTCTTTTCCCTTTTCATGGGAAAAACATTTTTTGTAACACCTGATCATGCCTCCACAGGAGGAACAGGAAGACAATGGGGTCCAGTGTAGCCCTGCATCTGCATAAAACACAAGAAACAGTCTCGGCTAATCCTCACATGTAGATTTGATAGGCTTGGCAAGGCATCGCATACATCATTGCTTAGAAATTGGAGTTGGGAGAATTGGTACTTCCAGATGTCTACTTCCAGCTTTCTTTCCGTAGCCTGCATTCTTGTCCAGCTAGCTTGAGCTCCCATTTGGACAGCTTTCACTCTCCGAGGCTCCTGTTCTTGCTTGATCTCTGACTGCACGAGGCCTGGTCGCTTTCACCGGTAAAATAAGCCCCATGCTTGTTTAGTTGACAGTCTAGATGTAGACATTCAATTTCTGTTTCTTTTACAGGTCATACAAAGCAAAGCAAAATGGCAACGCATGGCGGAGCGATTTTCCACCCGTGCAACATATTTCCATATTGCATTGTGTTTCCAACCTGTCTCAAAGGATGGTTGATGTCTGTTTATGACGCCAGATATTCCAAGATTATGATCCGGTTTATTTACTGGGAAGAACGATTGTGATTTTCAATTTGCAACACAAATTTGGTTTTCCGTATTGGTTTTAAGTTTAAAAAAAGATTGTGGCTATATTCGTGAGTTTATGATCGTTTTTTTTTTAAACACATGCGACTTTTGAGAGAAGAGTGATCTTTGGGTCTTATGTATTAAATGGAAGTCAAACAAGCATGAAGACTGTAGTAATATGTCAATAAATTGCCTGAAATAATTGTAAATGAATTGTCGAAACGCCATGTACTGTTTTGTTTTTGTTGTTTTGTTGGTTTTTATGCTGTTGTTTTGTTGTTGTTGTTTTGTTGTTGTTGTTTTTGCAATGACAGTAGATAACAATAAGATACCAGGTTTCACTGCTCTTCTAATAAATAAAATAAATAATAAGTACATAAATATGAGGACATCTAATTTTGTCATAAATCACTACACAACATTTATATTTTAGTCATTTTCTCACGCTCGGTTTGAGATATAATCTGACAGATAGAATATCCAAGGCTCCAGAATTTACATCGATTCCATGATCGACGCAGTTCTCACAAGGCAAAAAACAACAACACAACAACAGCCACAAAACACAAACAACAACAAAACAAACAAAAAAAATATACTTGAAAATTGAATTGAATGTTAGTAATTATGCGTGAGATATCATTAAATTTTGGCCCGATATATATATGCCGGAGAACGTACTTACGCGCACCTAGGAAAAGATCAAACTCCGGGATCCAAGCTTTCACCCCCCCCCCCCCCCCATACCGCATTTACCTCGCTTATAAAGCATATAAATATGTTCGCTGGATGTATGTTTTTGTGGTTGTCTTTATATCATTACATTTGCTACATGGTCCATAAATTGATAGCGCTACCTGATAAATCGTAATAAATTGTAAGAGACAAAAATTGACTAAAATATAAAAAGTACACCAAAAGTAGTCAACGTGACGTTTTGTAAAAAAAAAATCACACATTAAAAACAAAACAAAACAAAACAAACCCAACAACAACAAAAACAACAACAACACCAACAAAACAAACAACAACGACGAATCATTTTGCCCCCTCCCCCTCCTCTGTCTGTATGTATGTCTCTCTGTGTCTGTCTGTCTGTCTGTCTCTGTCTGTCTGTCTGTCTGTCTGTCTGTCTGTCTGTCTGTCTCTCTCTCTCTCTCTCTCTCTCTCTCTCTCTCTCTCTCTCTCTCTCTCTCTCTCTCTCTCTCTCTCTCTCTCTCTCTCTCTCTCTCTCTCTCTAAGTAATTAACCCGCTGTACCGTGTATGACGTAATTTAATTAATTAAATTCTCATCAGTTGGCTAGTAGTCAGTGTTAACTATGTCAGTCATTCGTTCCATAATTATGTAAGTGTAGTTCATGATTGTACAATAACGTGTCACAAACAAATTAAATAAAGTATTGAACAACAGCGGTGTATCTTTTGAAGTGGGATGGTCCGAATTTCTACAGTTGACATGTCGAACCCTCCAGTGTTGGTGTTCAGTCTGGTCATTCAATAATAAACATTTCAAATTTCATAAAAGTGATGAAGTCAGGTTAAAATGCCCCGCGGTAAACGGAAGTGGATGCAAAACTATACCGGCAAAGGTGTGGAAAATCAATGTAACTAATGTCTGTCACATGTTATCGTGTTTCTAGATGGATCTGCACGTGTCCTTGGATTTTATGTCATCAAAGTCGCTTCATTGATACAAGACGTGGGTGATTTTAATATTTGATTATTCGCAAATACACCAAGATTGGATTTAATGAGAATTGAACAGGTATTTGCTTTTAATTTGGCCATTATCTACTATATACATTTTTACCGTATTCCTTATCGCGTTTATATAAATAATTTTGAAACCCACGGGTACACGTACTTGCCTTTTTTTGTTGTTCTAAATACTGTTTATTTTAGTGTATGTAATAATACGTCTGAACTCGTATTTTCAATGAAATGTTATAGAACAATATATGTCTGTCAGTATGTGCACATTATTTCGTTTACGTATACAAAACGCATACAAAGAAATCTACGGGTAGTCATTTCTTTGCAAAGTCGTATATGACACAGCGCAGTACTCAAACAGATATGTACATGTAAGTTCTTTTATAAGATTTTTTAACCGGTCTGTCTTGCATTAAAAACTACAAAGTAGTATAAGACAATATAAATATCTGTAAATCGAACGTAACTAACCATTTAATAGCTTATTTACTTTTCTGACTGTAAACATTCTTATACATGTAGGCCTATGTACATTTTATCCGCTTAAACGTATCAAACTGTGCGTTAGAATCCTTGGTACTTTTTTCTGTGCTTTAACATGTTCACGAATGCGAAGTTGTGTAATATGGTGCAATGCAACCAAAAAACACAACAACAAACAAAACAAACAAACAACAACAAAAAACAAACAAAAAACTATTTGGTTCAAATTAACTATGGCAAGGCTAGGAAAAACTTATAATTCGTTTCGAACAAGGATCAGAGTTTAACGGAGAATTGCTAGTTTAAAAAATGTTTTTGCTGCCACGATTCTTCTAAAGTAAACTAGAGTTAAATGCTCAAGTAAATGTAAATAAAAAACACAAACTGTTTCAGGTCGTTTTATATTATGATTAGGGCCCAGACTAATCAAAGAACAATCTAGATTTTAATAAAGGTTTGACAAATATATTACTCGAAGTCGGTTTATAAGTTAATTAAAATAAATTAAAACATATCAAATTGATAACACAACGATTTTAACGATTTGTTATTTGAACTTGTTGGACATATTTTTTAATTTAGCTAAATACAATCAATCACTAACAATTGAGTGAACATATCGCAAAATCTCGGTGGCGTTTACGGTGAAAAAAGACGAAGTGTTCCGATTGCACCAGCCGGTGATTTCATAATCGTCCGTTGCGTGATAATCGTCCGCTTCTCCAAAGGTTACGTCTGACCACGAACATGTTTAATGTATTTCATTCTTTCGATCACTGAAAAAACACGATACTGGCGAAGATTTGTTTTGAGTTAACCATCGTGGCATATAACGACTTGAAATCGGTCAAAATAATGCATCGACTACTGCGTAAGTAAGAAAAATATAGCATTGTTATCAAATATAGCAGTTGTCGCCATGTGCGTAAATTCGGATACTTTGTTAAACCGCACTTGCATGTATTTCTTGTTTACGTTTTGTGTACTATGTGTGGTGAGAGGGGCGGAGGAATACCGGTAACAAGATCTGTGGTGATAGTATAAACAATGAAGCAAGGCAGTGAACGTAATACGTGATCTTGACTTCAGAGAAATTTAATCTGAACAGCAATTTTAGATTAAATAATCTAATTGTGATAAAGATGATTATGTAAAAAAATGTTAATTCATTTAAATAATATTTCATCACTGCTCAGTCCCAATATTGCACTGAAGTGCATTTGTACAAAAGTCAGAGCTAACCTTTTTGTCTTTAATTAAAGTGTACATATTCTAATAACATGTGTTGTATTATAACCTATCTTGAATTATATTTTAGCAATTTCTATAAACCTTTATTTAAAATTCAGATAAGAATATTTATTTCACTTTCACTGTAACATCTTACATAAAGAATATGATAGAGTATAGTGTAAGAATGTTTATGTTTATCTCATTGTTATTTTATTTTTCAGTTTCTGACTATGCTGTGATGATAATTGGACATGTTTAATGAATTTATGAATTTAAACATAAAAATAACATCAGAATCACTATGAAGTTGACTAGTTTAAAAATGCAGAACTTATTAAACATGAACTTTAGAAGTGGACAGGCAGTGTGTGCTAAATGTTTGTTGAACAGACCATCATCTCAACACTCTTACACAAGGTTACAACGCTACCTGAGCATATACAGACAGAATAGTGTCAGTTCATCATTTTCAAGGAAGGCTGTCCTCAGTCTAGCCATGTTGGTGGGATGTACGGGGATTGGCTATACGTGTCTTCAAGAACCACAGAAAAGAAAAGTTCGAGTAACAATGGGAGGATTTGTTCGATTCTTTAGGTATGTATTAGTTGTAATAGTCGATATGGATTTGTATTTGCCAGCAAATGTTAAGGTTTAATCACCTACCAACTGATATGCATTGATATCAGTGACACTTGTCAAGGGTCTTTTTCCACCAATAATAGATGGATGGCAATATATTGACCAGTATAATAATTTATAACTATAATATAATAATTGACCAATATACGTAAAAAGAAAGTAAATACAAGTGATCATAGTTTAAGTTAACATTCTTTCAAATTTTGATATGTCAATCACCATCTAGTTTTCTTGGCAATAAAATACCTCAAAGGTAGTAACATATCAGTACTCTAGAAAGCTGAGAAGATAATTATTATTCATTGTTTTGTAGGTCCTGTTTAAAATCCATTAGTGATTTTACTTCAATATTATTTTTCTCCAGTTTTTATAGATAAAACATATTTTCGTGCCATTTAAAGTTATCAAAGAGATTAATTTGGGAATATTTTAAGTAACACATAGTATTGGTTCATCATTTTCATGGAAGGCTCTCCTCTGTTAAGTCATGCTGGCTGGATGTATGGGGATCGGCTATATGTATAATATTTTGATAAATTTCTTGTTTTTATCATAAGAAATCTTCTGTATGAGCTGCTCTAGTCATACTGTGATGTGTTGTTTTGCAAGTATATTAACTGTGTACCTTTAGAAATATGTACATTTAACAAAACTTTAAAAAAATACTTCCATAATTTTTAATTTAAATTTTCCCAGTACTGAGTCAGGTGATAGTTACTGAGTTTCATTAGTATTACTAACCTATAAATGGTCCATATCGGTAATATCAAAAACTTAACTTTAAAATGCAACTAGAACAATTCTGATAACCAATGAATAAAATAATTTTAAATTCTCTTTAACAGATCAGCTGCTATCGGACTATCAATATCATTAGATTACAAATGGTCATTATATAACTTGGATGAGGAGTCCCAAGAGTATGATAGAGCCATCAAAATGTGTCACAAAAGATCTGCTGAGAAACTATTGATGGGCTGTCTCAAGAACGGTGGATTGTATGTGAAGCTGGGTCAAGGACTCGTCTCAATGAACCATATCTTGCCAAAGGAATTTGTAGAAACGTTGGTGGTGCTACAGGATAAGGCTCTGACCATGGAACCTGAAGAGGTAACTGCTCGGTGTGGCTTATTTTATGTGCATAATTTATTAGTGTTTTTACTAAGTTATTTGTTAGAAGTTTAAGAACGATACATCTTTAGAAAGTATTAAATGAATTTTGTTAAAGAATGAAGATAAAATATGGCTGTTATTCATGCTAACAATAATAATGATATTGACATCGATAATACACATTGAAGCTAGAGATAATCTTTTAAAAAAGAAATTGGACTAGAATAAGCAAAAATAAATAAACTTTATAAATAAACTACATTTTGTTTTTGTAATTGTGCTTTAAAAGATAGCTAAACTTTCTCACAAACTGTCTACCGTTACTTGTAAACTTCTAGATGGCAGAGTTGTTTCGAGAAGACTTTGGTGCTGAACCCACAAAAATATTCAAAGAGTTCAGCGAGGAACCTCTTGCTGCAGCCAGCCTAGCGCAGGTACACAGAGCAGTCACGCAAGATGGGAAAGAGGTTGCTGTCAAGGTAACACACTTTGTTGTTGATTTGACTTTATTGTTATATATGTTGCCAGGTGTTTCCATGTCCCTTGGAAAAAAGAAACAATTTGTCCACCAATCATATTTCTCTATCCACTTGTCATAATACTTTATTTGTCTAAAAAGCAGAGGTTCTAGACCCATGTTCATCAGCGATTTTAAAAAGCACTGGAAATTTGAATGTGGCATTATCCGGCTTCATGTGGGAGCTCAGTTTAGTTGGGGGAGGAAGTAGGGTTGTGGTTTACCCAGCTGGGGTGGGAGTGTCTTGCTGAGCAATGGCAGTGCACTAAGCTTATGTGCATCATGTGTGACTAATTGTGTTGTTCTTTTTGCAATTTCCTCTTGACATCACTGTGTATATTACACACATTTAGTCTTCTAGCTTTGATCTCGCAGCATGGCGTCATCTTTGTGCAAGGGGTGGTAGTGGTGATGAATAAAGGAGTCTAATGAAGGTCATTTATGCGGACTTTAAACAAAAATGGCTCAAGTCACGATGTCAGGACACAATATCTTGAAAGCATTTGCTTGATTCTTTTCCTGGGTTACGAGGTGACAAACCATTTTGAAAAATATTTATTGTGCTGATGTTAAAGGTGACTACTTGGGTTGAAGAATTACGATATGAATAGGCTTAGATATTCTACTTTTGTACCCCAACTCTATTTTACTATATGTTGAGATTAAATATATCGTACTTTGTTTATAGATTCAATACATAGACCTGCAGGATCGCTTCGCTGGGGATATCAAGACCTGCGAGATATTATTAGCAGTTATTGGATGGATGCATCCCAAGTTTGAGTTGGCTTGGGTCTTACAGGTAAAGTGGAATCTTTTTTTTTTTATTAACCCAACAACAAACAAAACCAATATCCTTTTCTTTTGTAAATATTGATTTTTTTTTGTTGATTTTTTATTTTATAAGTAAGCTTTATATTGCTTAATAATTTATAAAACCAGGCTTTTTGTTTCATTAAAATCTGCAAAATATGAATCTTTTATTCTTAACGATCAAGTGAAAGTAATTCCAGATTGACTTGACACATGTTGGTGTTTGATAAGAAAGAGTGTTACAGGCACTTGTTTCCAAGTGGGTCAGTTTAGGTGACTGGTTCCTGCTCTGCCCCTAATAATTAGATATGTATTCTGGTCTGGGTGAAAATTTTCATGTGGAGGAGATTTTCCTGCCATAGTATGGTGCAGTGGTGATTTTACTGGTGATGTCTGTAGTCATTCTCCGCTTTTCATTCCTAAATGTCGCCATAGGAAACGAAAACTGTGTTATTAAAATGTATTGAGGAAAAAACAAAGACCATAAATGAGAGATAAAATGTATTTTTACTAAATTCCTTGTTCAATAAAAATATAATGAATGAAGTGTTAATTACAGTTGGGCATTTTTGTAAGCATTGGGTTACCAGACACCATTTTTATCATTGTGGTTCCTGACACATTTATTATTGAAGGACATGAAAGGAACCCTTGCACAAGAGCTGGACTTTGTGAACGAGGGCAAGAACTCAGAAAGATGTCAGAGGGACTTGAAACATCTGGGATATGTCTATGTACCTAAGGTGCATTGGGATAAAACAAGCACGGTAAGTTAACTGAACACTTACAGAAATTTGATTTTAATGCCTGGCTTGATTTAGATAATTATTTAAGCAAACTGTCATGGTGTATTTAACTATTTGACTTGATTGTTCTTAATTTAATATTAACATTTATTTTGTGACTCTTATTTATTTTCTAAAATACTATAAGTGGAAATCAAAAATTAACAGTTCAGTTTTAAAAAGGGAATTTGTTGATGCACAAGTTAAGTATTGAACACATACCCAGATTTTTGATATCTTTATAATTTGCTATTTTTTTTTTTTATGTTAATTATTTATAAGAATATATAATATCTCCATGTTAACTTCTTTCATACAGCGGGTACTAACAGCTGAGTTTATTGATGGCTGTAAAGTCAGCGATGTCAAGGGAATCACAAAAATGGGCCTGTCATTGAAAGATGTAAGTATTCTGCTTACATTCTAACTCGTAACATGATTCACTTTCTTAATAAGTTGTACAGATTCTTAGTCATAAGCTCAGTCTTCAACAAAACCCATTGGACCGTGGCCCGAGTCCAACAAAATCACTGTTGGTCCATTAAATTTATAAGTTAACTGGATTGATGGTCCACCAGAATTTTCAGCCACATCATTTTCATTTTCAAAATAATGAATTATTATGAAAGCATATATTTTAAACGTAAACAATGCTTTATTTCCTTTTGCTGAGCCCAACCACTCGTAACACCTCCTTACTAACCAGCCTTCTGTGTAAAAATGCCAAAATCATAATGGCCCAGTAAAATTTTGTTCGGTCCACTAGAGGTTGCCAGCTTTCTGAACCAAAGTTCCAGTGGTTTTTTTTTAATTTTTAAAGACTGTAAGCTTGCGTATACATGCATTGACATGTTGCTTGAGACTTGGCCACAGATAGTGTTGATCCTTACCAGATTGCTCCGACTGGGAGCTCGACAATCTGGATCTTCGATATTTATCTAAGCATGATCATGTTTGTTCTTAGCAGGTTAAGAGTTTATGATGATTAATGAGAATGTAAAAGTCATGAAAGTCATGTATTGATGTGTGATTTTTCAGCAAATTATTGATTCCCCCCCACTAACTATTGATGTTGAAAAGGAAACCAGAACATTAGGGAGATGGAAAAAATATTTTCAAATGTACATGTACAACATTTACACAACTGAAAAAATGTTTAAAAAACCTGCAGTTTACATATTTTAAAATTTATACAGCAATCTTTATTTTAAATAAAATGCTATGTAAATATATTTTAATTTTATTTTAGATATTTGCCAATCATAGTTCTAGGCTTGCTCAGTTTTGTATAACTTTTGGGTCTGGTTGATCATTCTGCAGACTGCCAATGGCCTCATGTTATTCATTCACAATGTTTGACAGCCACATCTGTTCTCTTGTATCAAGGTTAAATTGATTTTCTTAAAAGCTATAAACACGCATTGACCATTCTTATACATGTATCAATGATTCACATTTCTAGGTTGATCAGAAGTTGGTGCAGTGTTTCTCAGAGCAGATTTTCCTCTCAGGTTTCGTCCATGCAGACCCTCACCCAGGAAATGGTGCGTAGTTTGTAGTGACTTTCATATTCGCCGCATTTTTTTGCACACAAAAAATACATGGCAGTCTGTCTGCACTGGTTCTAATTGTCTCGAAACGGGACTACTTTTCCAAGAATATGATTATCACAGTTCTTGCAGTGCCTTTATTGCTTTGCTTTTTTCATTCTTAATTATTTTAATTCAACAGTAGTGTTTAGCTTGTTGGCCATCTTACATATATGACCCTTTTGTCCAGCATACTAATTGACTTAACACTCCAGGCATCCAAAATATGCAAGACAGCGCTTACTTTCGCAACTCATGCACATCAGAGGTGCCTGTGGTGTAGTGGTAGTTGCCGATTTGTAACTCATCTGACTGCTTAGTCTCACCGCGTGGGTTTAAGACCTGTTTAGGGCAAAGGACTTAAGGTAGGAAAGACTTCTAGCTGACTTGCGGTTTGCTGGTGGTTCTTCCCAGACATGTGTCTGGGGTCTTTCTCCACCAAAAAGCTTGACATTGCTATAATGATCATAATTGGTCGCTGCAATGTATATAAAAAACAAACAAAACATGCACATTATAAGTTTATCGATGAAGTAAGTTGTGACAGTACACAGCCAGTGTGTTGTTAAGGTAACTGTTCATTGATGGGCATTTATTGCATTAATCAGGGCTGGGTGCTCATCAAGGCACCAGGGCGAGTGGAAAAAAGGAACGGCTAATTCATCTTTCTTAATTAGGCTAGCTATTTCATTACAGATAATTGTTTTGTATTTTGTTACATCTAACCCTCAGAGTTATGGTCATATTGGCAACGTCCAGCTAATTATTGGTAAAGGAAGAACCCAGACTTATGTCTGGGTAGACTCACCGGGGCACCACAGGTTAGCTGGAAAACCTCCCCACATGAAAGTTCTCCCACTGATCTGGACTCAAACCGGCACCTTGAGGGGCTGAGGAGTTGCAAGTCAGCGACTAACCACTCGGCCATGGGTGCCCTCTGCATTGCATATATATTCTGTCAATAAATTTATTGGATAGTTTCTCAACTGTGTTAAAAGATATCTTATTATAAATTGATTAGCCAAAAATGCTTGTTTAATGACATTTTTACATATTTTTTTTACATAGTTGACAGTTTAGAAGTACAAGTCTGTAAGTAATGCTAAATGTTAAAATGATACGCTTTAGCCCAAAAGCAATACTTCATTTGTATATAGATCAATATTTCTTGCAGTGGTTTTGAAACAATAAAGCTGAAATTCAATTGCAGAACATCATTTGTATGATGTAATCTTCCCTCCATCTCTGAGGACAAAATCAGGTAGTATGTAAGTTTGTATATATATATATATGTTCATACCTGTTCATTCATTTTTGTTCAGTGTTTGTTCGGCAAGGAAAGGACAATAAGGCCGAGATAGTGTTATTGGACCATGGACTATATGACTGTCTCAAGCCTGACCACCGAGAATACTTGTGTAACCTTTACAAGGCAATAATATTGAGGAACGAGGATGACATGGAAAGATATTCACATCTGCTGGGCGTGAAAGGTACATCTGATATAACAGTATACATTCTTGTTCATTTAAACTTTTGACTTTATAAAACACAAAACTAGTAGTAATTTAGGTTGTTACATCTTCAGGCTTTCTAATGGTCCCTACTTTTCCTACTTTTTCATACTTTTTTTCAGAAGTTACCTATTATCTCTACTTTTTGCTTCCAGAAAGAAAAAAATATAACATGAACCTTAAAATATTTCATTAGTTCTATTTTCAGTTTCTCTATTTCTTGTGAATAGCAGTTAAAATGTGTTAGTGGGTACACCTTGGGATGTCCATCCTTGAAAGCAACATGGTACCTTGGCCAGTCAGCCCAGACATTATTGGTCAACAGAAGCCTGTCTTTCAAGCATGGACAAAACAAGGGATTATGGTGGGCACTATGATGACATAATATGAGAACATAATGGTAATTCGAAATAAATTTGATTAAAAGTTTTACTTTCACTTATCTGTTGAATTTTTTTTTCATTTCTTTTTTGCTTTTGTTTTTGTGTATATCAATATTTATTCCCTATTTTGTCTATTTGCAGTTGCTTTTTGTCCATAATAATGATAATCATACCAATGTCCTCCTATACTTTCTAGACAGGGACATCCTGGCAGTTTCTGAAACTTACATGAATGATATATATTTCCTTCTTCTCATGCCTTACTAATCGTCTGGTTTATTTTCCCTGGCAGACTATCAAATCTTTGCCAGTTTAGTGAAACAGGGTCCGGTACAGTTTCACAAAGCCCCACCGTTGTTTCGGCACAAACCGGTGGGCATGAAGGCGATGAAAACACTACCCAGACAAGTCCAACAGGAAATGAAAGAAGATTTTCAGCGCATTCATGAGCGGGTGTTCAGTGCCATGCAACAAATGCCTAGTTCATTATTATTCATTTTTAGGTAAAAATTTTCTCTAGATTTATATGGGTACTTTACATCAACTGTTCTTATGTCTGAAGTTTGAAAATTGTAAATTATGCTACAATGAAAGCACTTTGGCTTGCATCAAAATTGGTTAAAGTATTAGTAATGTAAAACTGACCTCAGTATACTGACATTTTTCTTCTTAATTTATATTAAGAGACCAAGGTCTGACAGCTCTAATAAGGGATGTAAATCCGATTTTGTATTGTCAAATATCCCATAATTCTCAGGGTAACCCAATATTGTTGGTAAATTGTTGTAGGGAGCTGAGCTCTAGATAAGAGTCATACCTCAGATTTTACGTTGTCTTATATGCCATAATTCTCAGCGTAACCCAATATTGTTGGTAAATTGTCGTAGGGAGCTGAGCTCTAGATAAGAGTCATACCTCAGATTTTAAGTTGTCTTATATCCCATAATTCTTAAATAAACTCTATATTGCTGGTACTTATTGAACTTGTCATATAAAGACAATTCTAATGAATACCAGGCATGAAGGGTTTGGAGGAGAAATAAAGAAGTTAGTATGAACCGTATATCCCATAATTCTCAAATAAACTCTATATTGCTGGTACTTATTGAACTTGTCATATAAAGACAATTCTAATGAATACCAGGCATGAAGGGTTTGAAGGAGAAATAAAGAAGTTAGTATGAACCGTATATCCCATAATTCTCAACCAAACACTGTATTGCAGGGTACCGCATTGAACTTGTCATATCGAGATGGTTCTAATGTGTACCAGGTATAAAGGATTTGGAGCATGAATAAAGGAGTTACCAGGAGCTGTACTCCTCCTATCACGGGGCACCCATGTTGGTTAGAGTTGCTGACTTGTAACACCTCAGCCCCTCACCACGTGGGTTCGAGTCCCAGTCGGGGCAAGCATTTTCATGTTGGGAGGTTTTCTAGCTAACCTGTGGTGCACTATGGCTCTACCCTGGCATAAGTCTGAGTTATTCCTCCACCAGTAACTAGCTGGACGTCATATGACCCTAATTGTGTCGGTGTGATGTAACAAAAAAGACAAAACAAAAGCAAAACCTCTTATCTGGGGCTTTGAGATCAGATTTTTTTTTTTTTATATATTAGGTCTGAATAGAATCAATACTATTTTAAATGTAATTTTTCGAATTGGGGCTTTATTGTTATAACAATTGTACAATATTTTACATCTCAAGCTGTGCTATTTGGTGAGCGTTTTTTATTGTTGCCCAGGAAACAAAACAAAAATACTAGTCATAAGAACAGTTGATTTATAATTGTTCTATGTGGAAGGGTATTTGGCATTTTGTGCACCTGCATGTGTTTTTCTCTATTGTTTGTGGACACTGTACAACAGGTTGATATAATTGGTATTTTCAGTAGGAAATAACTTGAATCATCTCATTTTTTTTAGGGAAAACAAGAGATTGTGAATCACATTAAAAAATGACTGAAGTAGGCAACTACAAAAAAACAAATATTAGAGCCTGCGTTGCGTAGGTGGTTCTACCCAGAATTAGATCTGGGGACATCCTCTGCCAATAATTACCTGGACATCAGCAACATGACCATAATTGTGTTGGTGCATTGTTGTTGCATCGTAACAAAATACAAAACAAACACTAAATATTGGAGCAAAATATGTTCTTAAAAAAACACACACACAAAAACAAAACTATAAGGCAAGCATCCAATTGTAGGTTCCAAGTAGGATTAAAAAAAACAGGTATTAAATGTTTTGCAAAACTTTCTGGCATGGAAGTTTAATTAATTTGTTTACAATATTCTTTTCATATGTTGTAAAATTTACTGTTTCCTACTTTTTTTATTTCTTTTGTATGCAATGTTGTTTTGCTGGTGGTTTTGGTTTATGGTTTGCATGTTTTTGTTGTAGTGTTAGACATGAGACCAACTTGGTAAAAGAAGTCATAAAGGTCTCAGTTGTTCTCTGAGACCAAATAAGTGAAAGAAGCCATATAAAAGAAGACTTTATTATGCCCCCAGAAGGGGAGAGCATTTAGTCACCAATGGTTCATCTGTTTATTCATTTGTCATTGTTATATCAGGTGTCTGACCAGTGCCGTGAAAAACCAGTCGTAAAAAATGATAATAATAATGTTTAGTCCCATCATGATACTATGAATCTACACCGGGCTGGTAAAAAAATGCATAGATTCATTGAATTCATAAAGTAATCCAAGTATGAGAATCGTTCAAAATGGTAGTGGTATAGTTCCCTTGCTAACACTCCAGCAAATATAAGGAAAGTTTCACAGCAGGTCGACCCGGTGATGGATAATGTTACTGGGTGTGACTGGTTGTGGTATCATGCTAGGTGTTCATGGCATGGTGAACACAGCGAAGGCAGCACTATTTCTACTTCAAGTGGACACCATCTTCAAATAACTGAAATACTGTTTGTGGGATGGTAAACCAACCAAACAAACAAAATGTGTTGCACATCTTGACTTTAAATTTGGAGGCTGAATAATCCTGATGTGTACATGTGCTGTGCATAAGGACATTAACTTTTCACAGTGAATGAAAATGTCTTGTTGAAAACGTGAAAATATAGACTATCATGATTCAGAGATTACTTATCCAAGGGTACAGTTATTTCTTCAATTAGTATAGAATCTAAATATGATCTCATTTGGTCTAAAAGACCAGTTAAAGTTAATTTTTTTTTTTTATAAAAAATAAAGTTGAATAAATTATATAAGGGTTTTTTTTAGTCCCAAATTCAGAAAAAGATGGCACATATGGTAATGTTTCAGTTGATCTTCTAGATCAGAAACAGCAAAAGAAGGCATATACAGGTCTCAGGTGGTCTTTTAAACCAGGTAGAAGACATATACAGGTCTCAGTTGGTCTTTTAGACCAGATAGAAGACATACAGGTCTCAGTTGGTCTTTTAGACCAGATAGAAGACATATACAAGTCTCAGTTGGTCATGTAGACAAGATAGAAGACATATACAGGTCTCAGTTGGTCTTGTAGACCAATTAAAAGACATATACAGGTCTCAGTTGGTCTTTTAGACCCGATAGAAGACATACAGGTCTCAGTTGGTCTTTTAGACCAGAGGGAAGACATACAGGTCTCAGTTGGTCTTATAGACTAGATAGAAGACATATACAGGTCTCAGTTGGTCTTTTAGACCAGAGAGAAGACATACAGGTCTCAGTTGGTCTTTTAGACCAGAGAGAAGACATACAGGTCTCAGTTGGTCTTGTAGACCAGAGAGAAGACATATACAGGTCTCAGTTGGTCTTGTAGACCAGATAGAAGACATATACAGGTCTTAGTTGGTCTTTTAGACCAGAGGGAAGACATACAGGTCTCAGTTGGTCTTGTAGACCAGAAAGAGGACATATACAGGTCTCAGTTGGTCTTTTAGACCAGAGGGAAGACATACAGGTCTCAGTTGGTCTTGTAGACCAGATAGAGGACATATACAGGTCTCAGTTGGTCTTTTAGACCAGAGGGAAGACATACAGGTCTCAGTTGGTCTTGTAGACCAGATAGAGAACATATACAGGTCTCAGTTGGTCTTTTAGACCAGATAGAAGACATATACAGGTCTCAGCTGGTCTTGTAGACCAGAGAGAAGACATACAGGTCTCAGTTGGTCTTTTAGACCAGAGGGAAGACATACAGGTCTCAGTTGGTCTTGTAGACCAGATAGAAGACATACAGGTCTCAGTTGATCTTGTAGACCAGATAGAAGACATATAAGGTCATAGTTGGTCTATGATGCCAGTCAGATACAAGAAGTCCTGTCTCTGTTGGTCTGTGTGATAAAATACAGTACAAGAAGGCATATAAAGGATGCAGTTAATCTTTAAAGCAAAATACAGTAAAAGAAGTCATAAGGGTCTCAACTGGTGTATGCAACCATGTCTAGTAAAAAATTTTTTTATATGGGGCTCAATTTGTATATGAGACCACATAAGTAAAAGAAATCTCAGTTGGTAAATGAGACTAAATTGAATACTAAAAGCTATATAAAGGTCATTGTTTGTACATTTATCTTTTGAATAATTTATATTGCGCACAGATTGTTGAATGACCTCAACAAGCTTGCTTTTTTGAGATTTTAAAATGGTGAAATTGCCTGATCTATTGGACTTTGCATGTATTAAATTGAATCTCAAAAGAGTAATATTGTGTTTTTAACAGTCTGAATTTCTTAATCAACGTGTAATTGTATGCATTTGGTTTTGTCTGCATCATCACTATGGAAGATGGAAGTCATGACTTTAGAACCTCCACAATTTGACTTTATGTCTTTTCAAGGTGGTATCCAAAAGTTTGTCTTCAAATACACGGAAACATGGATTGGAGGAATTGGGGCATAATTTCTGCAAAAACTCAAACCTAAGTCTAACAAAAGATGATTTGAACATTCTTTAAATTGTAAGACCTAAGAAATCATGAACTAAATCACTCAATAGCCTATTCTTACTGAAACTATAAATAAGCATTATTGTGATTTCTGCAATAAATAAACATGGACTTCAGAGCAGATTACCCGAATGATTATTTAAAGTTATTGGTCACATGCTTTTCTTAGTTCAAAAATAGCCAACTGTGCAGCGTGGCTTAGCTAGGATATACCTATTTATAATAACATGACCGGACCTGGTAGCGCAATCGGTAGAGCGTCGGCTCCAGGTACGGGAGGCCCCGGGTTCGATCCCGGGCTGCGACATACCAAAGTCGTTAAAAATGGTAGTGGTATAGCTCCTTGCTAACGCTCAAGCAAATATAAGGGTAGTTCCACGACTGGTTGGCCCGGTGTCAGGATAATGTGACTGGGTGTGGTATCATGCCAGGTGTTCACAGCATGCTATACACAGTGAAGGCAGCACTATATTTGCTTCAAGTGGACACCGTCTCCAGATAACTGAAATACTGTTGGTGGGACGATAAACCCAATAAACAAAAATATAATAACATGTGATGTATTATGCTTCACTTTTCACATAGATGTAGGACATCAATAATCCGCATTTTGCATTATCTTTTCTGGCTAAGAATAATTTATTTGGTTTTTTGAGAGAAAAAAATCTTGTCCAAACTGTTGGATACCACCTTTTAGTACTATTTCCTAGTAGAACACAGCTGTACATGTATGTTGTTGAAGTTTTCTGTGGAGCAAAGGCATGTTGTTAATTAGCATTTATTGTGGCTGTTAACTAGAGTTTTAGTCTGAAAGATTCAAGATGTGACGGTTCGTTATAGGTGATCATGCGTTTGTTCTGTTTATTTCATAACCGTAGATTTTAAAGTGTTTTAAAATGCATTTATACAGGAATATGTTTCTGTAGTAGAGGTTCACCGACAATCCAGGGTGTCCACATTGAGAAGCACTTACCACTTACCTGTGTTGATGACGAGAAGTTTGTTTCTTGAGAACAGTCATTGTGCTGAATTTTCGGTTCTTGTTTGTTTTGTGGTAACTACATTTTAAATTTATTAAGTTTTATTAATGTTTGTGTTTTTATTTTTGGTTTTTACAGTTCAGTTTCAAGTTGTTTTTGATATGTTGATGTTTTATGTAGATATCATGGACAAATTATTCAGGCAGGAACTATGAAATACAAAGTAGAAGGTTTGATGTTGATTGCATGTGTCAGATGGAATTGTTACAGAATGAAAACTCTGGGTTTGGCTCGAACCCCTACACACAACACATGCATGCATGGGCACATGCACACACATACTGTAGATGAAGAAGTGCTGTTTGGGCCGTGTAATTTTGACCCTGTTTGCAGTTACAGGTGTGCAAACATTTGTCAAAATTATTCTGTAGTAAATCAAATGCACATTGCATTGGAAATTGGAAAGCAGGCAAGTGTTCAGCTGCAAATAAACACCCTTCTAAAATATAAATTATACATTCCGACAAAATTATCAGTGTCACTAACATTCAATTATAGAAACCATTTTACTAATTCATTACTTTTCTATATGATTTTGCAATTTAACTTAAAGTTAGATCTAAAATAAATGCTCACATATGCTAACAGATTTTACCAAAATAAACTGAAATTAACTACTACCTCTTATAGCCCTTTTAGCTCTTATATTTCAGCCCTTTTCTCTAACCAGTGAGTGATAGTCGTGCGTGGCATTGTTCATTCATAAACCTGCATTTCATGTATATCTGAATTACACAATATAATGAAGTTCCAGTTTAAACAGATAACAATATTAATGTTAACATTTGAAACATGCTAGAGCACAATTGTACAGATATAGTCGCCTTAGATAAACATATTTGTTCAGTACATGCACTACTTCTTCCCAGGCATGAATAACTGACCGCAAGTTGTCAAGGTCATGCAGTCCAAAATTCAACTTTCTTAAAACTCGTAACACAAGCGACACTGCCAAAAAGATCAAGCATGCAGCAAGCTCAAAGGTGTAGATTACCCTTCCTCATGGAATATGTATATTGTACTCCTAGCATTTTGTTAGAAAACAGAATTTTTTTTTTTAAATTTTAAATTGTCTAACATTGAATTTCATATTTTGTAGAAAAAGAGAGAAAAAACTATCCAAGGGTTCAAATTTTACATCAAAAGTTTTTTGGTTCTCTAAGTTGTACTGGCACAGGATGGCAGATATATTGGCTGGTGCTTCAGACAGTTGATGTGATTCTTGAACTTATGACAATGTTTCTTGACATTTTTGATTTCAGGTTAGTCATTAAGTGTAATAAACCTGCAGCAATAGCTCAGTTGATAGAGCGTCGGCTTGTGGATCGGGAGGTCGCGGGTTCAAACCCCGGCTTGGTCAAACCAAAGACTTTAGAATTGGTAGTAGTGGCTTCCCTCCTAACGCTCGGGGCTAAGAGGACAGCATTGCCCCGACTCATCGGTGTCAGTATAATGGACCGGCCAGGTTCAGTCCCTGGGCACCTCATAAGTGCCCCTGTGCTATAATGATAGAAATGTTGCTGCACAGTATCAGCAAAAAGGCTGGCAAATCCCAATCTTTAAGTGTAATAAGGGCAGTGGTAGAGTCTCTGATTTGTAACTCCTCTGACTGCTTAGCCTCCCACCGCATGGGTTCATATCCTGTTCAGGGCGAAAGGACTTCATGTGAGAAAATCTTCAAGCTGACTTGCGGTATGCCGGTGGGACTTGCTCCACCAAAAAGCTGGACATTGCTATAAGGATGGTCATTGCAATGTATTTCAAAAACAAAAACAAAACATAAGTGTAATAGCGTTTGTAACTAGTCATTCTTAAGCCGTATTAACAATTGCAGCAAAATTTTCACTTAATCTTCCCATGGTTGTAACTCGTTTTTGGACATTGATTGCTGTACTTGTGCTGCAGTTTTGAAGGTGGTATTCGTCAGTTTGGACCAAAAATATTTTCATTATACCTCTTAGTTAACCATTGTTATATGAACAGATGCTGTAAAATGATGTTTATTGATGCCCTGCACCTGTTGGAAAAGTGAACCATAAAGGCACAATTGTCATTACAAATATGCACAGGTAGCTATTTTTTAACCAAGAAAACCATTGACCACTAACTTTTTGTAATGTCATCCGCTGTGACGTCATTGTCTTTTTTTAGCTTTCTTATTTACAGATATTGTTACCTTTAAAAGTAGTATCTAACAGTTTGCTTATATCACAAAACATATATCAGTATCTTATCCATGTGTTGGGAAATTTGTGGCATAATTTCTGTGTACACTCATACTTTCGTCTAAGTAAAGATGTGTTTGAACAACTGTCTTTATTATTAGACAGTTCAAGTTGTGAAAAAATAACATCCTTAATAGGTATTTTTTTATGAAAGTTAAACTGTGTGGAAGAATTCATATTATTCTTGTCAGTTTGTTGATAAAGTTCATGTACAATGACGAAAGCTCCAGGTAAAAAACACTTTCAATGTGTTGTGTTGGATATTAAAATATGCAAATTTTAGCATCCTAATAAGTTCTTATGTTAATTTTTTTCTATAATGTAGTAAGTACAACAGCTGTGCCTTTTGCGGCCTCTTTTTGGGTAGTAATATTTTTTCGGTTGTTTAAGGGGGAAAAATTGTCAAACTTTTCGATACCACCTTTTACCATATTCTTAGCACTGATAATTGTATCTTAGACATAATCCATTAGCCTTATGTGAGATGTGCCTATATGTCACAAATAGTCTTGAGTGACCTGTGTAAAAGGATTATGGGTACTAAACTATTTTTAAACATTGCTGACAAAAGAATGCTCTACAAAAACACCTGGATGTCTCTGTGTACATTAACCATTTTACATGTTATAACAAACATTTATTTGTAAAAATGAAAAGTTAGATCTTTTTTATTTATACACAGAACTAATTAAAGGTGGTATCCGACAGTTTGGACCAAAATTTCTTTTCTTCAATAACCCAATAAGACATCATTACCTGAAAAGGTCCTTCAAAATGCTGTTCATTGATGTCCTAGATCTGTGAGAACAGTCTAGCATAAATCACCACTTGTCATTGCAAGCAGGCATTTCCTATCCGAGCCATGCTTCAGAGATTATTTTTAAACTTAGAAAACCATGTGACCTCTAGCTTTTGAGATTACAGTATATAGTCATACGGCTAATCCGCTCTGACATCGATGTCTCTTTTTACCAGAGACTATTATCGAACATTTTATACTGTTGGAAAGAATACACATTCAGAGCATTTTTACTTTCGTGATTAGTTCTGTTGAACAATTCATTAATGTGTTCAAAATCATATTTATTAAGACTAAAGTATTGGTTTATACAAAAATTATACCCAAATTCCCTAAAGCAGTGGTTCGATATTGTTATATGTACAATTTATTTGATATAAACAAACTGTCGTACACACTCTTTAACAGTATGAAAGCACAGATAACCAAAATCAGCCAGGTGTGAAGCATCAGGATATAGATGTCATAATCTACTGACATCACCGTCTATAGACCTGTGGAGTGCTTCTTTTTTGGCTTTTAGTTTTTGATAGGATGCAAAAGAAGTTGTATTTCTTAGAGAATAAAAAATGTTGGACATGCTTGTTTCAGAAAAAAACAACTAATACTTATTTAGTCATTCTTGTTTGTTAACTTATGAAACTTAAGCAATTTCAGCAGTAGTCCCCCTTGTGAAATGTTCGACTGAGCATAAAGTTCTGATCTGGCGCAATGTTTGATGCAGTTAGTGTGTTTTATAGTACTTCAAACTGTGCTCTAAATACTATTTATTGAGGCATCTGAAAGACTTCTTTACAGCAAAGAAATATTGACGACTACCTACAGAACGCAGACATTTGTCCTGTAGATGACATAATATGGAGGCCTCAGAATAAAATTTTACCAGAATATTTTGTAGAAAAATCTATTTTCTTCTGGATAAGGTTGATATTTTACATCTACAGACCATATTCTTGTGTATATTTCCCAAATTCTCTATACTGAGACCTTACCTCAAAAGTCAACAGAAGTGGAATATTTCCAGAGAATTCTTTCTCTCCTGGATAAGATGGAAAATTTCTTTCTACAGACCGAATACCTCTGTTCTGTGAGTGCCTTATACAAAGGCCCCTCCCATCAGGTGGCCACAGGTTCCGTATACCAACAAGAATGACAGAGAAGGATCTGGCACACATGAGGAAGATTGCTTCTGAACACTTTGATGAGATTGTGAAAATACTTAGAGCCATGCCAAGGGAATTACTCCTAGTTATAAGGTGTGTTTGTGTGTGACTTAGATGTAGGTTGAAAATGACTGTCTAACCAATTAAATGGAATTGTTGTTGGTGAGAAGGTGTGTTTATGTGTAAAGTAGCAGATAGAAAATTACTTCCTAACCAATCAAATGGAATTGCTACTGGTTATAAGGTGTGTTTGTGTGTAAAGTAGTAGATAGAAAATGACTTCCTCATCAATCAAATGGAATTGCCACTGGTTATAAGGTGTGTTTGTGTGTAAAGTAGCAGATAGAAAATTACTTCCTAACCAATCAAATGGAATTGCCACTGGTTATAAGGTGTGTTTGTGTGTAAAGTAGTAGATAGAAAATTACTTCCTAACCAATCAAATGGAATTGCCACTGGTTATAAGGTGTGTTTGTGTGTAAAGTAGTAGATAGAAAATTACTTCCTAACCAATCAAATGGAATTGCCACTGGTTATAAGGTGTGTTTGTGTGTAAAGTAGCAGATAGAAAATGACTTCCTCACCAATCAAATGGAATTGCCACTGGTTATATGGTGTGTTTGTGTGTAAAGTAGTAGATAGAAAATTACTTCCTAACCAATCAAACGGAATTGCCACTGGTTATATGGTGTGTTTGCGTGTAAAGTAGTAGATAGAAAATGACTTCCTCACCAATCAAATGGAATTGCCACTGGTTATAAGGTGTGTTTGCGTGTAAAGTAGTAGATAGAAAATTACTTCTTCACAAATCAAATGGAATTGCCACTGGTTATAAGGTGTGTTTGTGTGTAAAGTAGTAGATAGAAAATGACTTCCTCACCAATCAAATGGAATTGCCACTGGTTATAAGGTGTGTTTGTGTGTAAAGTAGTAGATAGAAAATTACTTCCTAACCAATCAAATGGAATTTCCACTGGTTATAAGGTGTGTTTGTGTGTAAAGAAGTAGATAGAAAATTACTTCCTGACCAATCAAATGGAATTGCCACTGGTTATAAGGTATGTTTGTGTGTAAAGTAGCAGATAGAACATTACTTCCTCACCAATCAAATGGAATTGCTACTGGTTATAAGGTGTGTTTGTGTGTAAAGTAGTAGATAGAAAATTACTTCCTCACCAATCAAATGGAATTGCCACTGGTTATAAGGTGTGTTTGTGTGTAAAGTAGTAGATAGAAAATTACTTCCTCACCAATCAAATGGAATTGCCACTGGTTATAAGGTGCGTTTATGTGTAAAGTAGTAGATAGAAAATTACTTCCTCACCAATCAAATGGAATTGCCACTGGTTATAAGGTGTGTTTGTGTGTAAAGTAGTAGATAGAATATTACTTCCTCACCAATCAAATGGAATTGCCACTGGTTATATGGTGTGTTTGTGTGTAAAGTAGTAGATAGAAAATTACTTCCTAACCAATCAAATGGAGTTGCCACTGGTTATATGGTGTGTTTGTGTGTAAAGTAGTAGATAGAAAATTGCTTCCTAACCAATCAAATGGAATTGCCACTGGTTATAAGGTGTGTTTGTGTGTAAAGTAGTAGATAGAAAATTACTTCCTCACCAATCAAATGGAATTGCTACTGGTTATAAGGTGTATTTGTGTGTAAAGTAGTAGATAGAAAATTACTTCCTCATCAATCAAATGGAATTGCCACTGGTTATAAGGTGTGTTTGTGTGTAAAGTAGTAGATAGAAAATTACTTCCTCACCAATCAAATGGAATTGCTACTGGTTATAAGGTGTATTTGTGTGTAAAGTAGTAGATAGAAAATTACTTCCTCATCAATCAAATGGAATTGCCACTGGTTATAAGGTGTGTTTGTGTGTAAAGTAGTAGATAGAAAATTACTTCCTCACCAATCAAATGGAATTGCTACTGGTTATAAGGTGTATTTGTGTGTAAAGTAGTAGATAGAAAATGACTTCCTCATCAATCAAATGGAATTGCCACTGGTTATAAGGTGTGTTTGTGTGTAAAGTAGTAGATAGAAAATTACTTCCTCACCAATCAAATGGAATTGCTACTGGTTATAAGGTGTATTTGTGTGTAAAGTAGTAGATAGAAAATGACTTCCTCATCAATCAAATGGAATTTCCACTGGTTATAAGGTGTGTTTGTGTGTAAAGTAGTAGATAGAAAATTACTTCCTCACCAATCAAATGGAATTGCCACTGGTTATAAGGTGTATTTGTGTGTAAAGTAGTAGATAGAAAATTGCTTCCTCACCAATCAAATGGAATTGCCACTGGTTATAAGGTGTGTTTGTGTGTAAAGTAGTAGATAGAAAATTGCTTCCTAACCAATCAAATGGAATTGCCACTGGTTATATGGTGTGTTTGTGTGTAAAGTAGTAGATAGAAAATTGCTTCCTAACCAATCAAATGGAATTGCCACTGGTTATAAGGTGTGTTTGTGTGTAAAGAAGTAGATAGAAAATTACTTCCTAACCAATCAAATGGAATTGCCACTGGTTATAAGGTATGTTTGTGTGTAAAGTAGCAGATAGAACATTACTTCCTCACCAATCAAATGGAATTGCTACTGGTTATAAGGTGTGTTTGTGTGTAAAATAGTAGATAGAAAATTACTTCCTCACCAATCAAATGGAATTGCCACTGGTTATAAGGTGTGTTTGTGTGTAAAGTAGTAGATAGAAAATTACTTCCTCACCAATCAAATGGAATTGCCACTGGTTATAAGGTGTGTTTATGTGTAAAGTAGTAGATAGAAAATTACTTCCTCACCAATCAAATGGAATTGCCACTGGTTATAAGGTGTGTTTGTGTGTAAAGTAGTAGATAGAAAATAACTTCCTCACCAATCAAATGGAATTGCCACTTCATCTGTAACATAGGAAGAAAAATATGGGACTTGAACCCAGGACTCTTCGCTAACAGGGCGAATGCTCTGCTGAGTGAGATAACTGGACCGCTTACACATTCTCTCCCTATCACTGGGCTACATACATCCCACAAATTAAAATTCATCCTTGAATTTCCACAGACTATATGCTCTACATACAACTCAAATCACAAGCAATTGCCAAGCACTTGTACTGTAGTGACCGTGGGTCATTTACGTTGGGCGCCATTGTAACATAGGGAAAAAATGTGCAGCCAGAACCTGGGACCCTTCACTAACAGGGTGAATGCTCTACCAACTGAGCTAACCGGACAGCTTACACATTCTCTCCCTATCACCCGGCTACAAATCTTGTTCTGTGTGTAGAGGCAGTGCATGTTGTTCAAATTATAACTTAAAGCCATGTTGTGCACTGTTTGTAAATGGAGTTTCTTCTTGAAGTGTGTCAAATTGATTCAATATCTTCTGAGTTCTTTTAACCATATGATAAATGTATGAACAGTGTTGCCTCTTATATTGTACAATAGATTGCAAAGGCTCTTTTATGTCATTGTTATTACTTAGAAGCATTGCTCAGGAATTTAGTGTGTCTGAGGGAAGTTGTTGTTACAGACAAAACAAAGTTGTTCCAGGTACACAGTTATGTGTCTTAATGGTTGGGGAAATTTAGTTACTGCCTATAGGTTATTGCAGAGGTTGTGTATAAGTATTTGAACAAATGTGAAGGTATGAAATCAGTAAAATTTACTTTTTATAGTAAATTATTTTCAGTAGACTGAATTGTCCATGAGGCATTAACATAACATTTGTTTGGTTTTAATTTCAAGTTACTGCATTGTCACTTTATCTGATGTTTCTGCAACAGAGAACACACATATCAACGATGTAAGTGGGGTATGGTGGTGCCTGTTCCAACCAGTTGGAGCTGCAGACTTGTAACTCCTCAGCCCCCTCACCCCATGGGTTTAAGTAACGGTTAGTGAGAACTTTCATGTGGAGGGGTTTTCCAGTTAACCTGCAGTGTGCCAGTGGTTCTACCCAGACATAAGTCTGAAGTCTTCCTCCACGAATAATTAGCTGGATGGCGCTAAAATGACCCTAATTTTGTCAATGCAATGAAACCAAATAAAAATTCACCTAGGTTTAGAAAAAATTAGAAAAAAGCTGTATTTTAATTTCACTCTTAACATCAGCACTTTCAATTAAAAAAAACAACAAAAAAACTTCTGGTATTGCATGATGGATGATGGATTTGTTTGTTGTCTTTGTTTATAAAAATAAATTTTATTTGGTTTTGGTTGATTTCTTACTTGTTAACTCACATACATTTTGTTCATTTTTAATTATAAGGTTCATGTGTATATATAATGCAAGTATATGTTTCAAATATTTCAGAAACATGAACACTGTTCGAGCAATAACTCGAGAACACGGTCATCTCATCGACAGATATGGCATCATGGCTAAAAGGTAGTGTACTAAATAGGATAACAAGTATAAATATATGCTGTAAGCATATGCTGTATTGGAGTATTACAAGTGTGAACAGCCTTAAAGGTGATATCTGATAGTTTGGACCAAAGATTGTTTTCTTAAATAAGCAAATAAGTCATTGTTACCTGAAAAAAGCCTGCCAAAATGCTGTTCATTGATGCCCTAGATCTGTGTGAACAGCAAACCATGAATTCCTACTCGTCATTGCAAAAAGATATTTCCTCTCTGAGTCACGATGCAGAGATAGCTATATTTAAAATAAGAAAACCATGTGACCACTTACTTTTGAGATCACATTATATTGTCATCCTAATAGTCCTCTCTGACATCGATATCCATTTAGCTGATAGTACTATCTTACTTATTTATAGCTTTGGAAAGAATAAAGAGTGATTTTTTATTTGCAATTTGTAGTAGCTGAAAATGTATATAGTGTTTAAAGTTGTTTTTTATTAGACTAAAGTTTATGCAGATATTATGATTAAATTTTACCAAAACAATATTGTTACGTGCATTTAATATAGTCAGACTGTTGGATACCACCTTTAAGTGCATTTTGTGATGTTTTCCTAGTAGTATACTGTTAAACTATTAGCTTGTATAGCACAAATTTGTACTGGTTTAGGCAGGGGACTGTCTGATCAGGGTATACAATATTTGCACCAGGTAGCACAATCGGTAGAGTGTCAGCTCCAGGTATGGGAGGCGCTAGTTTTGATCCCAGGCTACAACATACCAAAGTTGTTAAAAATGGTAGTGGTATAGCTCCCTTGGTATGCTTATGCAGATATTAGGGTATTTCCATGACTGGTTGGGTCGTTGTCAGGATAATGTGACTGGGTGTAGTATTATGCCTGGTGTTCCAGTGAAGGCACCACTATCTCTGCTTCAAGTGAACACCATGTCCATATAACTGAAATACTGTTGGTGGGTCAATAAACCCAATAAACAAATATTTGCTACTAAGTCTTAAGCACAACCTACCTCATAGTCATGTTGTTGGAAAATCTTGTCAGGATTAACCCATGAAAGTTTGAAACGTTTAAATATCTTATCCTCTAAACCAAACGTTATATCTAATTGAAATCCTCTTATTGATATCACATTCAATTTTTCAGGAAGCTTATGTTGAATATTATAGATAAAATGTCAACTGAAAATGGTGTTACATTATTTTAAAATGATGTATGATATCTGAATATTCATAAGCATATACCCTTAGTTCTGAAATTGAATACAAGTCAGGTCTGATATTTTTACCTTGGCAAACAAACAAATCATACAGTTTAAAAAAAATATTGTTTGTTAAAATAAAATTAAATGCACAAATTTGATATGCAGTAATTATTATGCAAAACTTTCCTAAACATGTATTAAAAATATAAAATTATTTCATTGATCTTTCCTTTAGCAAATGTTCCATTTTCTACTGATAACTCCATTAATTTCAGTGCTATCACAGGAGCCTACAGAAATGACACTAACCACATTTCCTATATTGGGAGAGCCCAGGCATTTTGGGAGCGGCTTGTGTTCGACTCTCGAGTCAAAGCAGAGAGCTGGAAGTTGTGGGTGGCTTTCCTCTACCTTCGAATATTACAGCTCCTAGGGAGAGCGCCCTCTGTGGAGAAAGTAAAAACTTTCCTGGAAACCGAGGAGAAACGGTAAGCCTGGGATTAAACTAACTTAAGTTTGAACCAATCTGTTGATAAGCATTTACTAAAATTTTAATCTGACTCAAATTTTCCTAAAACATCACCTACAAATTTTCCCTTAAGAAACTTTCACCTAATATTCATTACATTCATGTTGTTTTTTTTAACTTATGTCCATCCCTTCCAATTGCCACTTCCTGGGTAGAACCCTGTACTAGGGTAGTAACAGTTAGGTGTATTAAGTGATAAGAAGTCTTGCTATAGGACCAACAACACCTTTACAGTATTTACCATTTACTATTTTTTACTACAATGGATGATGCAGCTTCTAAAATATAAATATACATTTATTTTACAGTAAAATGATAAGGCTGATTTTGTTGCTTGTAGTGTTTTTAACTTGTTTTATTAGTGCTTTTCTTGATTTTTTGTTTGCATAGTTTATTTGAAACAGATTATAATAAAATTATTATTATTAATAATAATAACAATAATAATGGTTATAATAATAATAATAATGTATAGTCCCATCATAATACTATGAATGTACACCGGGCTGGTCAAGAAATGCATAGATTCATTTAATTCATAAAATAATCCAAGTATGAGAATCGTTCAAAATGGTAGTGGTATAGTTCCCTTGCTAACGCTCAAGCAAATATAAGGGTAGTTCATTGACCAGTTGGCCCGGTGTCAGGATAATGTGACTGGGTGTATACCATTGGTGGGACGATAAATCTAATAAATAAATTCATAAAATAATAACTAACATGACAAGCATTGCCTTGTACATGTACACTACATTCAATTATTTTGCCATTAATAATTAATTTTTTATTGTCTTGTCCTAAGCATGCCATTATTATTAAGTTATAATGGAGTTATATGAAAAACAACATATATTCAAGTGATTACTTAACATTAGAGCTTGAAAGACAAATTTTAATCTGAAATGCAATTCTTCTTAAAGACTTAAGTCTATACCCATAAATTTACTTAATTTTGAGACCACTATGACAGTCAGTGACCAGTGCATGCTTCTTAGATTGTCAATTAACACAAAAATGAACTGGGATTAGCTGTAATAATTCACAATGGTGTAAAAACATGCTGACACTTATCTGTATATGTAAAACCATGACCTGTTTATGTATATTTTCTTTGGTTGGATGTTATAGTCATCCAATCAAGTTTGACGATCTCATGCACCGCAGTCCAAACCATTGTAACATTGTAGATTAGAAAACATGGGAAGAATAACAGGACTGTTTTATTCATAAAAGCCTGTCCATTTGTTAAATTGCTATCTGAAATGTCACAATTTGACTGTAACAATAATCCAGCAACAATATTCAGGCGTTATCTTCACTTACAGGGCTTGCACTGGGTCTTTTTTTCTTTGAGCAAAATTTATGTGATGGATATATTTTGGACATTCGCAACTATATTTGACGTTAAGTGTGTCATGTTTAAATTTTGCATATTTAACCATTTACAACACCATTCAGATGGTATGTTAGCCTTTACATATTGCAATGACTTAATTTCCTGATACTAGTGTTTCTCCACCACACCTGCCAATAATTGGCCAATATCTGTCAGATGAACCATGGAATAATAAATGTTTAATCAACCTTAGACCAGTCATGCTGTACAAAGTGTTTTAGAAAATTAAGTCTTAATTTAATACAAATTCACCCTTATTTTACTTTTAATTGCTGGTTTATTGTTTCATGTTTATGTTTGCTTAGCACTTCCACCATTGTGTTACCTGTATTTCATTTAGTTATTATTTATTTCAGAAAAAGAAAGTTCTTGCCAAGCAGTTCAAAAGTTTGGCAAGAAATTCTTGAAAAATACAGTGAGGACTTGTTTCTCTTTCTTTTGGATCTGGGAAAATGTTTTGATGGGTTTTCATCTTTTGGTCTTTAATTGCAGGGATGTTTTATTGTGCATGCATTCAATAAGGATATAATATCTTTTGATGTCTACTGTTAATAGTTTAATACATGTTTATACAAATATGCTTACTAAATATTTCATTAAAAATTATGTCCATTTATTTCGTTCTGTAGAATATTTTTTTTTGTTTGTAGCAGTATGTTTGTTTAAAAAAGAATTTTACCTTTTCAACAAGTAGCATTGAAGAATCAGTTTATTTTGCATAGGTTTGCACAAATAATTGTGAATTTTGTTTATTATGAAAAAAATAATTATTTATTTTTTATATTGCTATGGTTTAAACATGATTAATTCATGACACAAATGTTGTTTTCTTTTTATAAGTGTAAAATTAATAAGCTAGATGTCAATTTTGGTTACTGCATGACATATAAACTATCTGAAGATGTATTCTGCAAAAGTTGTTGGTGAAAGGTTTAAAACATTTGAAAAAAATATATTTAAAATATTTCTGTAATGTTAAAGAAGAGCTAAAAGCAGGATACATCTTCATTTTAAGTAAAAATTACTAACATTTGATGCACAGTTTTTCAGTTCTCTGCACTGTTACTGTTTTTTAATTTTGATATTAACAAATGGACAAATATTATTTATATCTTATGACTTGCCATTTTTTACCTTGATGACTTTTACCTCCTCAGTTTTGATTTAAATCCTGGTATAAACAAGAACTGATATTTGGTTAATATTCCAGCTGACCTTAGGTGTAATTCCATTCAGATGTTTTCTGGGTTCTTTTTTTTTCACAACAATTGCTGAATGATGCTAATATGACAATAGCTGTGTCTGTTCAATTTCTTTTTTGTTGTATAATGTCTTTTGTACAAGGCTATGATTGGTTTAAGTAAGTTTCAAGTTACCAGGCATAATTCATTTGAACTCTCAACTTATATTTACATTGTTTCTGATGCTCGTATATTATTTTCCTAAAGCCATTAGATTTTTGAGAAAAAAAATCAAACTTTATACATTCATCACTTATATTTTAAATTAAAATGGCATAAACATCTAAATAAAACAGACATATCTGTAAAATGATTGAGCATAAAATTAGTTCATATGTAAACATATTTATATTATATCAAGTTTTTAGGCAACTGTCATTTTTGAAATTTCTTTTGGTTTCAGGGAAAGATAACTGTAAAGAAACTTAAAATATTGTTTCATATGTTTAATCTTATCATTTTGAGTTGTCTTTCTTTGTAACCTCTTTTAATTTAAATAATTAATTTGACCTTTCTTTTACTAATCTTCAATTATATATAGTTGATTTTTCTCTGAAATTATATTGTATTTCTTTATTTTTAAGCCTTGTTTTTACATCTCACTAATTCATTTACATAGTTTTATCACACATTATTCCAGGTAGATACATATTGGAAGAACCAGTTAAAAAGGACAAACAGAAAATGTAATAAATAAATATAATAAAAAAATATAATAGCCCAACTAAATGGTCCTTTTATGTCTTTTTTCAGGTACGAGACTCTCTGAGGAAGGGATTGTGGAATGAGTCTGCCTTAAAGAACCAAGCGTGTATGGTGGCTGCCACATGGTGCTAGAAGAAGGAGAGAATTTGTCAGACCTGTTGGGGCTAGAAACAAAAGCAAATTCAGATTTGGTTTGAAAAGTAAATACAAAGTACTCAATTATGATTGACCAATGGATGTGCTTGGGTTACAATTACCGGTAGATAGAAGGGAGAACAGAAGATATCAGCAAGATCATTAAAACAACCCAGACCAATGATCGGATTTGGTTAAATAATCCAAGCAAAGAAGATTTTGATAGATGGACACAGGACAGCATGTATCAGCTGTGATTCAGTAACATTTAGATAGCAAAGGGAACAAGAAAGAAATTCATCAAGGTGTGATAGAATGTTGTAACATGATGAATCATGACGAAAATTATGTCACTCTTTCCCTATTGATAGTTTGTTACTTTTTATCCATACCATATTCATTTTACCTAGGGTAAGTGCTAATGAACAGTTATTAGCAAACGAACAAACATTTTTTGTGTATGACGTAGATCAACCATTTTACGATTGCACTGATTGGACAGCCTAGGGACTGTCCATTTGGTTCCTTATTAAAGGTACAGCTTGGACAATTTTTTTTTTTTCATTAAAGAACCAAATAAATTTTTGCTGCCTGAACAGATCTTCTTAAATACAGTTTATTGATGTCCTACACCTGTGTGAAAAGTGAACCTTAACAAGACAATTGTCGTCACAATTTTTTTTTTTCAAATCCAGGTACTGACCTTAAAGTCAGACCTGATAGCAAAATTGGTAGAGCGTCGGGCCCAGGTACTGGAGGCCCTGGGCTCGTTCCTGGGCCGCAACATAATAAAGTCATTAAAAAATGGTAGTGGTATAGCTCTCTTGCTAACACTCCAGCATATATAAGTGTAGTTGCACAACTGGTTGGACCAGTGTCAGGATAATGTGACTGGGTGTGGTATCATGCCAGGTGTTCACGGCATGCTATACACAGTGAAGGCAGCACTATATCTGCTTCAGATGGACACCGTCTCCAAATAACAGAAATACTTTTGGTGGGATGATTAACTCATTAACAAACAAACTGACCTAAAATAAGTGAATAAAAAAAGTGTAATCAATGCAGGGTTTGTGTAAGCTAGTTGTTTTGTTCATGACTGTGATAAAAGTTATATTTTATTTATTTAAACTTATAGCATTGTTGTGGATTATGTTTTACGTAATTTGTTATCTTGTAATTTATTTTAGGTGTACATACAAGAAGTTATAATATTATACACTGTTTTTATGGTAGCCATGTGTATATCGGCAGTTTTTTTAAAGTATTCTGGTTTAACATCTTTATTTTATTTTATCCAATATTTGAAGAATTTAATGCTTGTAAATTGTTTAATACACAACATGTTTGTATAATTCTATAATGTATTTTAAAATAATACGATAAAAATGGAAATAAAAGGCTTAATTACATTTTTGTAAAGTTTTGTTGTAATTGTTATAACTTGAGAAGATATGAAAATGTAAGTTTTTCTACCATCAAAATTCAATACATCAATTTAGTTCTCATTTTTAATTACGTTTAATTTAATTGGCAGGATTTCATATTTTTATTTTATTAAATCATAGGGATATAAATGATATAACCTATTCCTCGAAGAAATTGTGACCTAATTTTGATTTTGTTCATATTTGTTGGGTAATTGACCTACATTCTTAAAACAATCATTAGATAGGGTGTTCTTCAGACAGACATGGAAATGTCTCCTTTGTTAGTTAATATCCGAGGTATTACAAACAATTGGTAGGTCCTTTTTGTTGGAATTCTTGGTCTTTATCGCCTATTCTTTTGTATATGTTGCAACTACAAAGGTGAAATTTCTTACTTTTGCATAAACTTAACCTTCAAATTCATTTAAATTTAAGTAGTAGTAATGGAGATATGTTATTTAAAAAAAGAAAATGGAAGTGTTTGTTGATGATGATAATCTGGGTTCCACAAGAAAGGAATACAAATCAACATACACCCCATAGAGCACAAGCACAAAAACCGAGTAAAACAAATGAATGGACCGATTTGCATTTGAAACTATTCAGGGGAGACTATTCATTAATGTCTGTCATTTTTCAAGAATCTTGACATTCAGGGCCCTGAGTCTGTTTCATGGGGTATATGTGATAGTAACGAACGATAACTCTGAAGAGTAAGATGCTATCTTTTACATTTCAATCCTTGTCATGGTACAGATTGTTCAAAGTTAATGCTCAATTCTTTGTTTTTGCTTATATGTTATATATTTTAGGTTTAAAGGTTACAAAGCAGCAAACAGTGTAGATCCTCTCGGACAGAAGGTTATTTTAGGTATAAAGGTTACAAAAAAGCAAATAGTGGTGATCCTCTCCGACAGAAGGAGCTGGCTGATCTGGATCTACATTATTTGCTTAAATCATATAAATACGTGGTTAAATTTCTGAAGAACATGAAGTTTGTAACATATATCCGATCTGTGTAAGGCATGTGGTGCCTTTATTTTGTTGACATGTGGAAAATATTTATTATATTCTTTCATTACATTGACCATATTTATTATTCTGATGTAATGTATCTGAAAACAAGTAACAATGTCCAAATAAAACGTCAGATAATTCGATTTTTTATTTGTTTTGTACTATTTTCTATAATTTTAACAAAAAAAAGATTATTGGGTAATAGATTTGATCTCACACTAATTGTAAAGAAACAACAATACACAATATAAATCCTATGATGCTGAAATAATAGGATGTAAATCTAGCAGAGTCGTTAAGCCAGTAAATTTGATTAATATTAATTTAGCTGTTAATAAAGGGTATACATTCTATTTTAAGAGACTTGGGTCACGGTTTATTGCTTACCGTGCACGAAGAACCACGAGATCCGCACTTCATACTTTTTAAACGATTACGTCAGAACTGATCCTTAAATCACTGCCCAAGGATTTTTTTATTTATATGAAACCGGGTTGATATAAACGGAAATATTTCTTTGTGAGATGTTTTTTTTGTGTGTCTCATAATCGTCTCCTATCTTCTCAATGGTTGTGATATAATGCTGAACGTACCATTCTCTTGGCGTTCTGTTTTCTCGAGGGAATTTCGGTAATAGGAATGAACAAGTTACTTAAATGTGGTCGAAAGCGTAAATAGTTGCAGTTCTTTTTCCACAACAAACAAAAAAAAGCAAATACCATTTCCACATTATATACAAATAAACTTCACTTGAGTTACTTTTATAGACCACGTTGGTATTGTTTGACATAAATTCATAATTTCATCCGCATGCAAATTACAGTAACAGGCGGAAGTAAATAATCGCATCAAACGCAATAACTACGTAAATAATTTAGGGTTAGTTTTTTTAATTACAATGTCCAGGCGGAATTAAACAATCACATCAAATGCAACAACTACGTGAAAGATTTCTCTTTTTTAAAAATTACAATGTCAATAATTGTTCTTGACATCTTGGAAGAATGACTTGACGTAAATTTAAAAAACTGCATTAATTTTTAATAAACTATGCAGATATGTTTCCAATTTATATTAAACTACGTAGATATATTTCTCAGAAATCACAGTCGGCGTAACTAAAATGTAAACACGTCAAGTTAATTAACGACAGTGAAGCGACGCAAACGACAATTGACAAGCAGACGAGTCGTCCGTGCCGCGTTATTTTCAACTGGTTGTTATGTCGTTTCTCACTTACATGACAATCCTGATAGTTTTATACCTCCAACGTCCATAAACTGTTCGCAATTGTGGTAAAATCCGACATGCGCGATCACGTTAAACGTCAGGTCACTATGCAGACGACAGATTTGTCCCGCTGGAATATTTCTCGTCTGCAGCAACGGTACAATCGACGCAGTTGTCAATGTCATCAATATTGTCTATATATCGCAATGATTTTTACTGACATTCAAAGTATGGCTCCATTTTGTATATTTTGTGAACATTTGTGTAAAAAATTGTCAATATAAAAGAAACAGACGTTAACGCGTCAAGGAAAACCCTACCGAAAAGTCCTTGATAACGTTATGTTTACATCAACGCGACGTCATTTAAAAATGTAAAGCATGCGTGCTTTGGCAAATTACTTCCTAGTACGTGACATTGTAATAATGTCGTTTGTCTCTTTTATCGAGGTCGAACTTGGTTTCCGACAAGGAGAACGAAATAGACGACAGAGTTAAATCAACGTTCATGGAGACTATAGCACTGGCAAATTTGGAAATAGAAAAGAAAATGATTTTGTTAGAACATATAAACAAGAAACATATTATTATAATGTTGAGAGAAAAAAATCACCTTTACGAAACATTTTTATTATTAACTACGACATATAACAACAACAATGCTTTCTTTTAAACAGTCCCTTTTCAGACAAGAATGACAAAAATAAATAAAAAATGTAAATGAAAAAAAAAGCGTTTTGTCGTTGTTGTTGTTGTTGTTTGTATGTGTACTGATAAAACAAAGAAATTACAAGACGTTTTCTTTACAGAAGGTGGCATAAAAATTAAGAAAATAAAATAAAAAATGAGTCGTAAGAAAATATCAATAATTCATCATGGTTTTGGGACATTTGAGAAAACACACATTTAAAAATGTTAATGTAACAAATAATAATGCAACATACATGTTATGTCCACTTGTTATAATGTAATTTTAATTGTTTACGAATCTTTAACGTCAACGCGTTATGAACAACACAGATTTTTTCTTTCTGTTCTCTTAGTTGAGAGCAAAATTGTTATATTTATTTTAAACTCGTTTTAATTTTAGATCTTTTTTTGTAGAAGTTGTTCTTATTTTTCATTATTATTGGGATTTATTACAAAAATTAAAATGTCAAAGAATATATATTGTTAATATGTGATTGTCCGTGTTTAAAACAAATTGTGCATACAATTATTATATTTAAGTTTTTATTACATATCCGGTTATTTGCAAAATGCTTTCCAGAAGTGCTATATGCAATTAAACGAGAAAAACAAACAAACAACAACGCAAAGAAACGAAGGTAAATAAGAGAGCTAGTAATTTAGCTTTATAAAATAAGTTACACACTGGATTAGTTGCTTTTTTTCTAAGACTTTATAATGACAAGATTAATGAGAAACATTAATAAATAGCCTCCCCTGAGTAATCTCAAATGCAGATAGGTACTTTCATTTGTTTTACTCGGTTTTTATGCTTGTGGTCTTTGGAGTGTATATTGGCTTTTCTGCCTTTCTTGTGAAACACAATTTAACCATAATCAACAAACACTTCCATTTTCTTTTTTAAATAACATATATCTATGAGTATTTAAATGGATGTTTAGCTTTTACTTATGCAGAAGTAAGAAATTTCATTGTAATTACGATATCTACAAAAGAACAAGCGATAAAGTCCAAGAAATCCAACTAAAAGGACCTTCCTACTATTTTCCACTGTTTGTAATCACGATAACTACAAAAGAACAGGCGATAAAGTCCAAGAATTCCAACTAAAAGGACCTACCTACTATGCAGAATACCTCGGATATTAAGTAACAAGGGAGACAATTTCCATTTTATCAATATACCCCCATTGTGTTATTACATGTATTTACTAACAACTACTAATATAGTGTGCGAGCATTCGTGAGCAATGTCAGCTTAATAATTGACTTTCAAGTATTGATAGAAACATGGCCAACGATTTTATTATTTAACATTGTGCCACTTGAGAAAATGATTGAACACGTTGTGGTTAAACTTAAAAATACAATAAAAGGGAGTTTAATTAAAAACAGCAACAGTTTAACCAAACCCGATTTGGTCGCTTTAACAACTAAGTCAAAGTAAATATCTGATTGGTTGAATTTGCAAACGGTTTTAATAATGGACTAATCAGATGGCTGATTTCGGTTTTAGAGACGAGCTTAAAGTTTCGAAACCTCAGTCATACTTAGACATACAACTTTTAGACGGTTCTTGCAAGCCTTTTAATAAAGAAACAAAACTCTTCTCTACTTTTCAATATTTTATTACGCATCTAGTTAAGGATTCAAGCCAAATTTTCACAAAATTGACAAAAAAGTGAACATTTCTTTATAAGTTTGTTCAAGCAAACATGAAATGTGAAACTTATGTACCTATTTTCGGGTGTGTATGTCCAAAATTGATTGTAAACAATTTACAAATGGTGCTTATTTCCTCAACCAAATTAAATTATTTTGGAATGTCTTTGTTGTTGTTGTTGTTTTTCACAACATTATTTTTTTGTCTTGCATTTCTATTCTTAAAGATGGTATCCGACAGTTTGGACCAAAAACAATTTCCATTAAGCATCATAAAAAACAAAAACATTGTTACCTGAACAGATCTTGCAAAATGCTGTTTATTGATGTCCTACACCTGTTTGAAACGTGAACCATAACGTCAAAATCGTTATTTCAAATTTGTATTTCCTATCCGAGCCACGCTGCACATCTATTTTTTTTAACAAAGAAAACCACGTGACCACTTATGTTTTAGCTAATCAACGTCATCAGCTGTGACGTCGGTGTCTATTTTTAGCAGAAATCGTTCTTCTTTAAAGACTTGAAAGGAATAACAATTTAAGTGTTGATTAACGAGTTTTTGCTGCCCTGAAATTGAGCTACTGTTAAAAATCGTCAAAGCTTAGACTAAAGTATGATTTTTTTTCTGCAGACATTATGTACTATATTCCCCAAACAGAGGTCATATATTGTTACATACATTAGATATTGGCAAACTGTCGCATACCACCTTTAAAGCATTTATATATCTGAAATAAAACAGTGTAATTTGTACAGCAGAAAAACAAGAAGAGATGCTTTAAGAATTGTCAGCCATATTAAAATTCCATTCAATACAAACCAAAAATTATATGGCACAGATAACTGACCAAAACTATTGCAATTACTGCACCTGACTTTAATCCGAATGAGCTTATAAGAACCGCTTTAAATCCTTCAAAATCATGTCGTAAGTGCTGTTAAAATATGTATGTAAATACGTTCGCAATGTATAACAAAACTTCTTACAAAACATAAAACAAGACTAAATGGCGCAGTCAGAAAAGCACTGGACTGTCACTCAAGAAGTTCCGGGTTCGAATAATGCAAAAACCATTTGTTAATTTTCCTATTATTACAGTTTTGTTGTGTTCGCCATTTCCCCTCCATTTCATATTAACAGCTACTTAATTTTATCAGCAAATTAGTTTTTAGAATGAGTTTTAAACCAGAAACCATTTACATCTGGTATGTATAAGGTAAGACTATGTGCACAGGGATGGCTCCTGGTGGGGTGGGGGATGCACCCCCTCCCACCAATCAGGTAAAAGAGAAGAGTTTGTAAGCTTAAATAAAATACTAAGTTTTTAAAGTCAATTTTATCTGTTGACTGCTTAGGCCGAACTTCCCTAACTGTGTATATATAATATTTACTGCGATAAAGTAAAATGGATCTTGATTCAAATCCCCACCAAAATTTTCTGGATCCGCCCCTGAATGTGCATGTAAGAGTTTTAAGGCTTTATCTTTAAATTGTAAATTCAAGTGTCAGTATGTACAAAAATTACCACAACGTGCAAAATATTCTAAATTAAAACAAGGAGATATTATTTAAATGACAATAGGAGTACATGTCATACTTTGTATGTTCCACTGACCCTTGTGTTGTCAACAGCGGCGCTTAAAAATACACTTTTCCTGCAGGAAACTCAGCGAATCTGTTGCGATAGCAACGCTTTGGTTTCGACATAACACTTGCGAATCACATAACTTGTCATATATGATCTGAAGGGTATAAATATTCGTAAAAATGTCGATGTCAGTTTTATATGATTTTGATCATCAACAAATCCATCCACTTTCAATCATACCTGCAGAAAGCGACAAGATAGTGAACGAAACCATGAATATGGCACATTTTGTCGATTCAAAGCAAGAGTGTGACAGCCATAGACACAAATGTGTCTATGAAAACAAACACAAATCCACCGGGAATAGTGTTATGTCTAGCCTTAGGTCGGGCAAATTTTGTCAAATGCGTAGTCTAAAAGACTGAATTGCTTCATCTGGCCGGCCACCGTGGCACCATCTGTGCACGTGATGTCCGAGACAAGTTTTCTGTGGAAGGTATCTGTCGTGGAGACGTAATGAGTTTTCAGATATTGACGGAATGGTGCAAGGGCGCAGCTGCACTGCAATGGATTGAACCGCAGATCAACCAAAATTGTCCCAATGGCCTTTAACTGTTCTGTGCTAGCTTTAGGTATCGAGGCAATATGGTTTCCACTTAAATCAACGTATTTAACATGGCAAGTCCTCAGGTTTTGGGGAAACTCGAGTTCGAACTCTGACAATGCATTGTTAGAAAAGTCCAAATGTCTGAGCATCGGATACTTGGCACTGTGTAGATTTCTAAGACTTGTCGGCATGTGGAGTAGGTCGTTGTTGGACATGTTGTACACTTCGAGTTTTGGAAAAAGCGAATATTCCGGCAGAAGCTTTAAGTGGTATCTTCCGCTTTTACGGCTTCCGCTTTCATCGAGGTACTTAAGATGTCGATACTCGCATCGCTTTTGGACAATCGTTTGGTGCTTCGCATCCGGTCTTTGCAGTAAGCTGGACATCCTTTCTGAGAGACCATACCTTTCTTCTGGGGAGACCTTCAGATCGTAATGCACGTCCCGTAATGTCAGAGATTCCAGAGTCAGTGGACCACAATCTGTGTCTTGTGGGATGTTATCCACGTTGTTATGCATAGCAATCATCTCGGTCAGTGGTAGATCTACAGAGACAGACGACAATACGAGTGTTTGCAACTCGTCAGGAATGGCATGTCTTTGTGTCATCTCGGTCAAGAATCCCTCCACAATACACCCGGTCACTTCCAAGGATCGAACATTCTTAGCCTTAAATGGCCAAGGTAACCAGATAGCGCCGCCCTCGGCACAGACGACTTTCACCGAGTATTTTAAGTTCGTCTCCTTTCCAGTCAAGTTTCGAACACTTCTATAATCCAGAATCTGACCAGGTTTAATGCCACATATTAAGAAATGTTCCCTAGATGAATTTGCCATAATGTCACAATACGAAAGACCCCCATCGCTAGTATTGCTGGGAAAGCCGTGTATCAGAGAAAACTGGAACAAAGTCAGAGCTAAATACGGAATCTGGAATACTTTATATGTATCCATTGTATGTTGAAATAAAACACAAATGGAAAATCCAACTGAACTTATCTAACTTTCTGCTGTTTCTTGCTGGCAGACTTAAAAAACTTAATTTGTAGAGTTACTGTTCCCACTTCAAATAAACTTAACTCGAAACACGTTTCATTCGCTGAATCTTGCTACGTATGAAGCATATCACATATTTAACATCTCATAACTTTACATCAAATTAAATGCACCCAACAAAATCTGCTTTATATATGCACAACCCCTGTCCGTCAAATGTAGGCCGTTGTGCGGAAGAGGCCAGTACGCAATAAGTGAAGCGGTTCGCCCATGTGGAACAAAATTATCGTAACAAGGAAAGGGAAAGTGCGCTGTTATTACCTCGGTCGAATTAAAGACGGCAAAATGACCATACAGTCAACGAACCATTACTGATTAGCATTACAGATGTTGTGCTGGCAGTTGTTGTTGTTGTTATTTGGAGAAAATACGTGGTATCATTTTATTTTGTATAAAAAAAATATTTCAAGAAAAATTAATAATTTAATGTGCAGTATTGGTTTGGCTTCGGTCCCCCCCACCCCAACACTTCTACACCAGGGATGGATCGAGGGGTGGGGTTGGGGGGCTGGGGAATGCCTCTTTTCTGGATCCGCCCCTATTTTACACAGTTATCGTCGTTATCAGACGTGTTTTAATCTGATCTTACCATGGTTGCATAGAAACTGCTTTATTTTTTACACAAACAAAACTTTATTCGGAACTTTGTGGAACTTCACTTGTTTCATCTTTATTCTTTTCATTGAATTTGTGCATGTAATTTGTTTATTTTTGTCTATTTTCTTCTTTAAACGAAATTTATCAACAGAAAGGAAACAAGAAAAGAGAAAAATGTACACAGATTTGTGTGATAAATAGGTTCAGGGAAATAACGCTAGATGACATAAATTTAATATTCTGCTTGCGAAGATGAATAACTGTTCATCATTTTTCGCCCTAATATGACAAAAGTTAATGTCTATAATTTATGATGTCAAATAAGTTATCCTTCAAATATTATAGTAAAGGTTGCATTGTGCCAGAGATTTAAGAACGAAACAAGGAAGGCGTCTCGAAGGTGATCTTTATGCACACAATTTATCAACAAAAACGAAATCAATTATCGTATTTAGAGCATAGATCGTTTTTGTTCATACTTTTGTAAAACATAACAGGAAATGGAGTTCGTTTGTGTCTTCGTTAGACAATATCGATCACAATAAACCGTCTCGACGTTACTTTACATCTAAACTCACTCCCACATAGAGACTTTTTCTGCGTACAGGAAGTCAGCTAATGGCGCCAATTTCTCAACAACGATGGCCCGTGCAAACGGCATTGTTATAAAAGTTGTCATGAGATCCACTCGCCGTTGGTCACTATATAGCGTTACTTGACATTTACTTATCATTTAAGTAATTTTACGTAGCTTTCATGAAAAAACCTTCAAGCGATTGACGAAGTACTTTACTTCATTCTATTACTAACGGAGTAGATTTTAATAGTTAAAATGAAAAAAAAAGATGTGAAAGTTAAAAAAAACAAAAACAAAACAATTACAGGGATTCAAGCCTTCTTTATAATTTTCATTTGGCAAATTGTTATAATGGCAGACAGAACCTTTATTCTGATCTTTTGATCGTTTTCAAAATCCAGATTATTTTTTGCATCTGCAGTCCCGTCGTCGCGATTTAAACCGGTCGTTATTGACATATTTTTAGGCGGTCCTAGGCACGATGGCACTTTTATTAATAATAATAATAATAATAATAATAATAATAGTAATAATAATAATAATAATAATAATAATAATAATAATAATAATAATAATAATAATAAAATAATAATAATAATAATAATAATAATAATCCCCATCATCATAATAATAGTAATATAATAATAATAATAATAATAATAATAATAATAATAATAATAATAATAATAATAATAATAATAATAATGATGATGATGATGATGATGATGATGATAATAATAATAATAATAATAATAATAATAATAATAAATTCCTCTTGTGGCTTGAATGATTCTACTCAACTGTCTGTCGCTGAATCTAGTGATAATAAATTAATACGCTAGCTACTTTTATAAGAGTGTATAACAGTCACAGAAAATGGAATTTTATAGAAATGTTTTGCTAAGTAAGGGCAAATTTCCAAGGTTGGTAATGCATTGTCGGTCGGATTATTGGTACCGCCGTGGCCGTACCGGCTGTACCGGCGGTACCGGCGACGACGGCCTTTATCTAGTTATTACTGCAAAGCTCTCCAGAACGTCAATGAATCTTAATGGACTGTACTACTTATTGCACGTGTTTTCGACCATGTCCTGTGCTCAAGCAAACATTATATTTTCCATTCTGTTTTATTGTAAGCTATGACTTCTGTCAACAACAGCTTTACCTCTCACTGTGGTCCGGGGCTAGTAGGTGCAAGACTGTAATTTTAACAAATTTAAATAAGGAAAATACGTTTCGCGTCTTTGATCTTCAATACGTGTGGGCTTTTATTATTGATATGTCGTTAAGAGCCGTTTAAGAGGGATGGTAAAGACAATCCTATTTTTTTCTTGTATCCTTGTTTTGGCCTTCCTCTATCTGTGTTATGACATTAATTGGTCGCAGTGTCGTATTGTCGCGTTGATTAGCGATATGTTTAACAACACGCCGGTGGTAAGCTCCGGACATAATGAGGAAGTGAAGTTGACATGACAATTAATAAATTGGCAGTTATTTTTCAACGCTTGCTGATGTGGGGACATTCATTGTCCAATTAGTTTAACAAATTACATATGACAGAAAGTGGTATAAATGTCATCGAACGGAGAGACGGGAATCGATCTCAGCTTGTCTTGGTTAACCAATTGTTTTCTTCATTTTTAAAACATTCTGATCATTTTTTTGGCTCATCACAACATTCAGATCACCTCGGCTATTTTACTTTTCCGAACATCTACGGAAAGGACCGACGATGAGGCGAATACAATCACAATTACATCACACAATTAAAGCCGTTGTAACTTAACAGGCGTCTTGTTGTCAGTTCTCTATAACAGTTTAGTGTGTGCTTACTGATGACACTAGAAAAGTTATTTGTAAATGAATTAAGCGGCTGTAAAGTGACACGTTTATGACAAAGGAAGAACGAAAAAAATATAATAAATTCAAAAATGAACAAGAGTTGTATGTACATAGCACGGGCCACTTTTCCCAGTGTTTTACAGTAACATGAATGTCGATATAAGGGGCATGACTCTGTTGAAAATTAGTTTATGTTAGTTAATGATTACCTGCCTTGTTGCTAGGGGTTCTAAATATTCCCAGTTTGAAAGGAAAATCTTTGACAGTGTTCGCTGACGAGTGGGTCATGACAATAGCAACACGCGTTACTTAATATTGACACACCCAGATTCCCGGTACGTGATTTGGTCTTCCTACATTAAAAAGTAGCCCCTGCACATTTGAAGAAAAATAGGTTTCCACTGAACAATAACTCAATCAAATAATCAAAATGGCTTACTTTGAACAATGCTTTGAATACCCACATTAGACATTTAAATTCAGTTTTCAACTCAAATAAGGTCTACAAGAAACGAAGCGTTACTTTTAGGTCCGCGCGGTTTCTAAAAAATCGTATTTGTATCTAGGACTTTTACACACGTGTTTTAGTTCGTATCCCAGACTGCGTTTATAATGTAAGTTTTTACCCTATTTAATAAAAAAACAACAGACGTATATTTTAAATACACTTGTTGCAGTATTTCACATAGTTTGAGATTGTTGTATAGCTCAGTATGAATCTTTCAGTCTCTCCATACAGCCTCTCTCTCTCTCTCTCTCTCTTTCTCTCTCTCTCTCTCTCTCTCTCTCTCCCTCTCTCTCTCTCTCTCTCTCTCTCTCTCTCTCTGTCTCTGTCTCCCACTCGCATTGTTTCTTGTCAATAATTTCTGTAATGTGTGCCATTTAGCAACATGTTATGCATCTAGGTCTTTGGTGGTTGACTGTCATCTTGCTGGGGCTTTCTTTTCACCTCCGAGGCATATTTCTGAAAATAAAATAGCCACTGTGATCCGAAATTCTCGGCATGTGATTTGTTCTTCCTACATCGTTAAGTAGTTCCTGCACATTTGAAGACAGTTATGTTGCCACTTTGAAGTATCACAATCAAATAATAAAAATGGCATAATTTGAACAACCCGTAAAAGGTCCACATCAGACTTTACAATAAGGGCTACAAACAATCGAAAAAATAATCAATGAATTATTAACTGAAATCATTTAAAGTCCATTGTAAAAGCTTATTCAAAGCTCATGCTAACTTTCTGCAATCGTGCCGACCGAAAATAGATTTCACCCATCTTTCTTCATTTAACAATACAAAAATATCGGGAGGTCGCGGGTTCAAACCCCGGCCGGGTCAAACCAAAGACTTAAAAGTTGGTAGTAGTGGTTTCCCTCCTAACGCTCGGGGCTAAGGGGACAGCATGACGCCTGACTCGTCGGTGTCAGTATAATGGGTTTCGGGTTTCAATCCCTGAGTACCTCATAAGTGCCCCTGTGCTATAATGATAGAAATGTCGCTGCACAGTATCGACAAAAATGCCGGCAAATCCCAATATCAATACTAAAATAATTTATCCCACTTAGCTATGTTTATCGCCGAATGGAAACTTCTATTTTGAAAATCCTAGCCTGACTTCAGATTGAGCCACGTGGTATAAAGTAGCACATGCATGCAACATGTAAATGCAATGCATCGACCGTGTGAGCGACTGAACAAATGCAGTCAGAGTAACAAATGTGTCATTGTATTTTATTTTTTTGCCTTGTTGATTTACGCCGCTAAGGAAACACCCTCTTCGGAAAATTAAATAATGGAAACAAATCTCTTTCAAACAATTTATTCTTTATTTCATATTTTCATATTTTGATTCTTCCCTCTTATATCTCTTATATATCGATTGCCACTGGTGCCAAGGCTGTTAATGGAAACTATATTGAAAGTAAACAATACCAAAAAAAAACAACAACAAAAAAACAACACACACAAAAAAAACTACACATAACAAACAGACAAAAAATCAACATACAAAATGGTCACATACGTTGTGATGACAAAGATACTCCCCAAGGTAATACGTATTAAAAAACCGACATTATTCAATGTGTCAACACCAGTTTGAACGACCAGCCTGTGTGAAAGTCATCGAAAGTCTCGGACAACTTTAAAACAGTAGTGACTTTAAAATTAAATCGTTGTATACAAAGACGATGATGTCTGTGTGTACATTTAACACTTTACTTGGTATTATTAAACGCCTAGTTGCAAAAAACAAAACTTAATGACATGGCTTCATCTAAAGACATTGACACCGGTAAAGTTGTACAAAAGCATGATCCGAATTATGGTCGCTTTTTAGATGGCAGTGGTTACTGTAGCGCAGCGAAACGTAACTGGTGTGGAGAATCTTGGCGAATGTACAGAATTGATATTACCAGCTCACGTTTACCCTCCTCACATCCACATACCACTCTCACCCGTACAAGCCCACATTCCCTCACCTCACACCCATATACCACTCTCACCCTTACAATCTCACTTTCACCCTCCTCACACCCACATACCACTCTCACCCTTACAATCTCACTTTCACCCTCCTCACACCCACATACCACTCTCACCCTTACAATCTCACTTTCACCCTCCTCACACCCACATACCACTCTCACCCTTACAATCTCACTTTCACCCTCCTCACACCCACATACCACTCTCACCCTTACAATCTCATGTTCCCCCTCCTCACACCCACATACCACTCTCCCCCTTATAATCTCATGTTCCCCCTCCTTACACCCACATACCACTCTCACCCTTACAATCTCACTTTCACCCTCCTCACACCCTCATACCACTCTCACCCTTACAAGCTCACTTTCACCCTCCTCACACCCTCATAACACTCTCACCCTTACAAGCTCACTTTCACCCTCCTCACACCCACATACCACTCTCACCCTTACAATCTCATGTTCCCCCTCCTCACACCCACATACCACTCTCACCCTTATAATCTTATTTCACCCTCCTCACACCCATATAGCACTATCACCCTTACAATCTCACTTTCACCCTCCTCACACCCACATACCACTCTCACCCTTACAAGCTCACTTTCACCCTCCTCACACCCACATACCACTCTCACCCTTATAATCTCACTTTCACCCTCCTCACACCCACATACCACTCTCACCCTTACAAGCTCACTTTCACCCTCCTCACACCCACATACCACTCTCACCCTTATAATCTCACTTTCACCCTCCTCACACCCACATACCACTCTCACCCTTACAAGCTCACTTTCACCCTCCTCACACCCACATACCACTCTCACCCTTATAATCTCACTTTCACCCTCCTCACACCCTCATACCAGTCTCACCCGTACAATCTCACTTTCACCCTCCTCACACCACTCTCACCCTTACAAGCTCACTTTCACCCTCCTCACACCCTCATACCACTCTCACCCTTACAAGCTCCCCCCCCCCCCTCTCAGCCCCACACCCACATACCAGTCTCACCCGTACAATCTCACTTTCACCCTCCTCACATCCTCATACCACTCTCACCCTTACAAGCTAATGTTCCCTCTCCTCACACCCAAATACCACTCTCACCCTTATAATCTCATTTCACCCTCCTCACACCCACATACCACTCTCACCCGTACAATCTCACTTTCACCCTCCTCACACCCTCATACCACTCTCACCCTTACAAGCTCACTTTCACCCTCTTCACACCCTCATACCACTCTCACCCTTACAAGCTCACCCCCCCCCTCTCAGCCCCACACCCACATACCAGTCTCACCCGTACAATCTCACTTTCACCCTCCTCACATCCACATAACACTCTCTAAAAACTCACACTTCTAACTTTCACGTCTCAAGCACTCACACGTACCCCTCACACTTCTAACTTTCACGCCTCAAGCACTTACACTTACCCCTCACATGTCTAACCTTTACGTGCTAAGCACTCACACGTACCCCTCACACATTTAACCTTCACTTGTCAAGCACTCACACGTACACCTCATACTTTTAACTTTCACGTGTCAAGCACTTACACGTACCCCTCACACTTTTAACCTTTACTTGTCAAGCACTCACACGTACCCCTCACACTTTTAACCTTCATTTGTCAAGCACTCACACGTACACCTCATACTTCTAACTTTCACGTGTCAAACACTCACAAGTACGCCCCACACTTCTAACTTTCACGTGTCAAGCACTCATACGTTCTCCTCACACTTCTAACTTACACGTGTCAAGCACTCATACGTTCTCCTCACTCTTCTAACTTACACGTGTCAAGCACTCATACGTTCTCCTCACACTTCTAACTTACACGTGTCAAGCACTCATACGTTCTCCTCACTCTTCTAACTTTCACGTGTCAAGCACTCATACGTTCTCCTCACTCTTCTAACTTTCACGTAGCAAGCACTCATACGTTCTCCTCACACTTCTAACTTTCACGTGTCAAGCACTCGTACGTACCCATCACACTTTTAACCTTCACGTGTCAAGCACTCACACGTACCCCTCACACTTTTAACCTTCACGTGTCAAGCACTTACACGTACCCCTCACACTTTTAACCTTCACGTGTCAAGCACTCACACGTACCCCTCACACTTTTAACCTTCACGTGTCAAGCACTCACACGTACCCCTCACACTTTTAACCTTCACGTGTCAAGCACTTTTACGTTCTCCTCACTCTTCTTACTTTCACGTGTCAAGCACTCATACGTTCTCCTCACTCTTCTAACTTTCACGTAGCAAGCACTCATACGTTCTCCTCACACTTCTAACTTTCACGTAGCAAGCACTCATACGTTCTCCTCACACTTCTAACTTTCACGTAGCAAGCACTCATACGTTCTCCTCACACTTCTAACTTACACGTGTCAAGCACTCATACGTTCTCCTCACTCTTCTAACTTTCACGTGTCAAGCACTCATACGTTCTCCTCACTCTTCTAACTTTCACGTAGCAAGCACTCATACGTTCTCCTCACACTTCTAACTTTCACGTGTCAAGCACTCGTACGTACCCATCACACTTTTAACCTTCACGTGTCAAGCACTCACACGTACCCCTCACACTTTTACCTTCACGTGTCAAGCACTTACACGTACCCCTCACACTTTTAACCTTCACGTGTCAAGCACTCACACGTACCCCTCACACTTTTAACCTTCACGTGTCAAGCACTCACACGTACCCCTCACACTTTTAACCTTCACGTGTCAAGCACTTTTACGTTCTCCTCACTCTTCTAACTTTCACGTGTCAAGCACTCATACGTTCTCCTCACTCTTCTAACTTTCACGTAGCAAGCACTCATACGTTCTCCTCACACTTCTAACTTTCACGTAGCAAGCACTCATACGTTCTCCTCACACTTCTAACTTTCACGTGTCAAGCACTCGTACGTACCCAACACACTTGTCATTTCCACTCTCAGTGTCATATCCTCATCGCCCTTTTATACTTAAAAACTCACCCTTTTAACACACACCCAATCATTCTTTCTTAACAACCATTTCAACCCTCTTCACTATTTCCTCACATCCACTCCAAACTTCATAGTTTCTCATTTTATTACTCACACAATATTTATATACTCTAGTTCTTTTTTGACAAATTATCAAAAGAAACGCATTTTTTTCAGCCGATCGGACTATTTTCCAGTTATATTTTGCCGAAATTTATTATTTTTTACAATACATCCAGTTGAAACCTCCAACAGATTGAACTTCTGTGTCCGGTGGCGTCGGTGGTGTCAGTTGTGTAAGGGGTGTCGAGGTTATCTGGATAGTGTTCTCGTCCTAGCACCGTTTATAGCCTCACCCTTACTCAGCAGTCCCAAGAGTCGCGGAATCTTACGCCAATCAGTACTTAGTCTTATAATTTCCTTCAAATTTTCAATGCAGGTATCCATTGGGTTGCCAATAGCACGACATGGAAGGGGAGGATAGCCATTAGGGTTTAGTGGGGATGTCAGATCTTGCCACCTACCTTCAAATCTTTCCCAAGACGAATCGTCCAAATGTTGAACCTTTCCAAGATACAAGTCGGTGTCCATAACAGATTCGGAACAAAATCTAAAAATAAAAATAACAACGTCTGCTTTCGGAGCGGATGGCTTTCGTTTACATTTGCCGCATGGAGTAGAATTGGAATGTAAATATTTACTAATGCAATTCAGCAAATAATTTCGAGTGTATTCTGTGAGAACGCCGATATCGGAGCGGCCATGTGTGCATTCATAGACAACTAGATTAACAAAGCGTGTAATATAAAGTCGATTATTGCCATCATCATTGCAAGATCCAATCCCCAACCTGAAAAGGCATTCACTGAACAACATTTGGAAAGTCTTTCTCTCAACATCTGGCGGTGGCGTGAAAGCCAGTGTTACGTAATCCGATAGTTCTTCACTGAAAAGTTTCACAAACTCTCCCTTCGCAAGATATTGTATTGCCTGCGCTTTATCAGTTCCTGAAAAAATGTTGGAAAAGTAAACGTACATCGGATACTTATGTATTTTAGCAGCATGTCCAATTTCCTCCGAACACGAGTACCCAAGATTGTGGACATGGGCACACGGAATGTAAAATGAGTAAAGCAATACAATTGGTTGAGTTATATGGCCCTTTTCTTCTTTTAGTTTTTCAACCATTTCGTCTAGCCCGCCTTTATGAAGAAATATCATTTCTCCATGGAATTTACGTCGTCCATGTTCACGATCCCTTTCATTTAAATATACTTTCAGTCGCTCTTTCACCAGTAAGTCGTTCATTAACTGATCATATAGATCTATATTGAGTTCGTCCCAAGACACTACAGCTGCGACCATGTACTGTTTGATTGGTGTGAAGGTCTTGTCAGGGTTTGTCGTTTTAAGAATTTCTTCGTTTTTTGTGTTCATTTCCTGCAGGACGGTCTGTCCATGTTTTTTTAAATAAGTCATTATTGAGTGTATCTGACTTTTCGGTAAGTCAAAAAAGCTCATGCTTGACGTCAAGCCAAAAAGGAGAAACAAAATAATCAACTTCATTGTCTTGAACAAAGCGCCAGCCTGCAACAAAAAAACAACAGCTTCGAATTTAAGTATGTGTGTGTGTGCCTTTATGTTTCGTCAATAAACAGACCAACAAACTCACAAACCCCTATATAGCCTGGTTCGTTATTTATCCTAAGAGAAGGAGAGAGAAAGAACGGAACAAAAGAGAGAAGGTGAGAGAGAGAGAGAGAGAGAGTGAGAGAGAGAGAGAGAGAGACGGACGGACGGTGGGACGGACAGAGAGACATTTGGAAGCGATTGTGATTTTGGTCTGTGCATTGATATAACGTTCGATGAAATTAAACATATTTACTACAACATAAAAACACATAAAAATATTTTTGACATGTCATGTAGTGACAAAAAAAAGCTTGAGCCACAAGATTCAAAATGTAGTTTATTGAAACAAAAATCACAATACCAACCTGTATGAGTTCCTGGTTTAGAAATTCTAAACGGTTCTGCGAAAAGCATTAATGTAAAATATTAAAGCGACTTTCCATTTACGTCTTTCGTAGGTCGCAGTGATGTGTCAGTTTAATTAAAGGTTGTATCCGACAGTTTGTCTATATCTTATATATGTAACAATATCTGACCTCTGTTTGGGGTATTTGGACATAATTTCTGCAGAAAAAAGTCGTACATTAGTCTAAGTTTTGACGATTTTCAACAGTATCTAATTTCTATGACAAGAAAACTCGTTAATCAACACTTAAATGTTCATTCTTTTCAAATCTATAAATAAGAACGATTGGCATTCCTGCTAAAAATAGACATCGACGTCACAGCGGATGACGTGGAAGAGCTTAAACATAAGTGGTCACGTGGTTTTCTTTACTTAAAAATAGCTTACTGTGCAGCCTGGCTCAGATAAGAAATACATGATTGAAAAGACGAGTGTGACGTTATGGTTCACTTATCAGACAGGTGTAGGACATAAATTAACAGCATTTTGCGAGATCTGTTCAGATATCAATGGTTTATTATGATGTTTAATGACAATATTTTTGGTCCAAAGTGACGGATACCACCTTTAAAGTGTGCACAATTTGTTGACAGTGAAATCAATGTTGATGTGTCATGAATACGTTTCTCATGTCAACGATGTCGCATTGTTTTTTCTTTAGTGAGTAAGCGAACAGTCATCCAGATGTTTATGCGTTGTCTCCTTGAAGAAAACAATGTTTCGCTCTTTTTAAACTTCCGCCAACAATTATTTTTTGAAAAACGCCCCTCTACCGAGCAACTGCTCTAGTTTAAAATCTAATCACCTAAACAGATAGGCAGAGGCGACGGATTATAAATGAAGTATTTTTGTAAAAAAATATGGTGAATTTGAAATTAGCTTGCCACACTTATAACTCAAGTGAGGACAGAAATAAAGTTAGTGTGACATGTAGTATTAGGTATTATTCTATCTAAGAACAAGCTTAGTTGGATCTTAATAGCTTTACATATATAGTGAAACTGTCTTTTCTTAAATGCGCATTGCGCACATAAACTTTACTGTCTATCGTTTGTTAGGGTCCTTGAGGTATACGTTAGGCGAAATAAGTTTAAATTCACCAGAAAGAGTTCTAAAGATGCTTCATAATTGCATGCACAAACAATTTTTTTTTTTCAATCAAGATTTGAATAAGTTGACGCCGCCGTCTTACTTTTTAAATGAGAATGTCTTTTGGTTTAAAACTGTGTAGCTTGTCCGTTTTGCCAAAACAAAGTTATTCGGTACTTTCTGAACTAGGACCTAAAAACGGCCATATTCTTTGGTACTCATTTTCTTAGGAAATTGAACATGCTGCTATGATAGATAAGTATGCGATGGACGCTTACTTTTCCGACATTTTCCCATGAACTGATAAAAAGAAGGCAATACAGTAGCTTGCGAAGGTATATTAAATGTTAAATCATATTCGAAGCCAATTTATACTGATACATCAACAATACATTGTTAATGATATTAAATAGTTCTATAATTTAGAAATGACTTACAGAAAAGTATATAGTGTGTAGGTTCCCAATGCTTAATGACAAAACCTGAACACTGTCCAGTCAGGCACGAAAACCTCGTGTCGTAAATACACCACCTGGCGGCAAATGCATACTGAGTATGTTTGATCGGCTGTAATATCCAACTTACATTGGTCTTACCCCGATGAGATTCACATCTACCAACTATCATAAACTGGTTCTACCAGCGGTAGGAGTCACAGCTACCTGCCTTATACACTGGTTCCACCCTTGGTGTGATTCTTACTTACCAGTCCTCAGACACTGGTTTTACCCTAGGTGGGATTCACACCGACCAACCCTCAGACACTGATCCTACCCTTAGTAGGACTCTCACCTACCACCCATCAGACACTTATCCTACCCTTAGTGGGACTCTCACCTACCATCCCTCAGACATTTAATCCTACCCTTAGTGGGACTCTCACCTACCATCCCTCAGACATTTTATCCTACCCTTAGTGGAACTCTCTCCTACCACCCATCAGACATTTTATCCTACCCTTAGTGGTTCTCTCACCTACCACCCATCAGTCCATCAGACATTGGTTCTATCCTTGGTGGGATTCACACCTACCACCCATCAGACATTGGTCCTAACCTTAGTGGAACTCTCTCCTACCACCCATCAAACATTTTATTCTACCCTAACTGGGACAATCACCTACGACCCCTCAGACACTTATCCTACCCTTAGTGGGACTCTCACCAACCACCCTCAGACATTGGTTTTACCCTAGGTGGGATTCACACCTACCACCCATCAGACACTTATCCTTCCCTTAGTGGGACTCTCACCTACCACCCATCAGACATTGGTTCCACCCTTGGTAGGATTCGCACCTACCACCCATGGACACAGGTTGGTAAATGTGAATCTCACTAAGGTTAGAACCAGAGACGTTGGTGGGATTTACAGCTACCACATCTTCAGACAGTGACCATTCCTCAGACAATGGTCCTAACTTAGTGGGACTCTCACATACTCACACTAACCGAACATCTCACACTTGTTCTGTTCGCGGTGGGATTCACACCAACAACCTAAACCCAGACATTGGTTGGGGGGAGTGGTGCCGGGTGCACAATAAATTAATACACTACATGCACTTATATATTTGTCAAATTACTCGAACTTACTCCGAAAATGATAACAAATGATGTGCAAAAATTAATCTAGTAAAACCTACTGGTTGCATCTAATGATCCTTGTGTCGCATTAAGCGCTCCAGGTATATGATCGTATCAAATTTTAGCCATAGCCAGCAGAGCGTCGGCTTCAGGCACTGGAGACCCCTGGTTCGATTCCGGGCCGCAAACTAAAGTCGTTAAAATAGTTGTTGTATAGCTCCCTTGCTAACGCTCAGGCAAATATAAGGGTAGTTCCACGACTGGTTGGCCAGGTGCCAGGATAATGTGATTGGGTGTGGTATCATGCCAGGTGTTCTCAGCATGCTATACACAGTGAAGGCAGCACTATATCTGCTTCAAGTGGACACCGTCCCCAGATAACTGAAATACTGATTAACCCAATAAACAAACAAATGATAGTCAGACAACTCCATTGCTTAACTTCTGGTAACGGTGTAATGATTTCAAATCCTTAGTTCAAGTGCCTTCACCGGGGAGATGAAAAAAGTTTTCAAATTGTTTCTTCGGAAGTATGAAAACGTTTTCATTTTAATTCCCGGAATGGCATATTGACAATGTGTAGTTCCGCCATTTTCATCAACAAAGACAACATAAAAAGCGGTGACGTGTGTTATTTGATAACGTGTTTAAGTTTACAGGGATCATATGTAAAGTAAGGGTTACGCTATGAATGCAGTGGTATCTATCTATCGTATATATTACTTGCACGAGTTGTACAACCAAATTAGACCATGCGTTCCTTGCCTCGTCCAATCAGATTGCAAGATTTCTTTGTCTGGGCCGTAGGCATGATGTGCACGTGAGTTTCGTCCGTGTTGTAGGTCGACATCAATATGTCTGGCCATCAAACAGGTTGTCGATATTGGTTATAGATAAACATACTCTGTTATGTTACCATCGACATTGTTTTGACGGTGTCTAATGACAGCTTGTAAAACGAAAACCGAAACGTTGTACAATTTTGTGTTAAACTTGAACTAGGTGGAGAAACTAAAATGTCGGAGACCGTGCATGCGAACAGATGTAAGGTATATAATAATCTTCATTATCCTCTTGTTCTTCACCTCCACTTCCATTTCATCACCACCATAATCACCATTACCACTACAATTATCACCACCATCTACTGCAACACCACAATCACCAGTAGGGGTGAGATGGCCGATGGGTGGAATCGCGACTTCTAACTGTTCTGATTTCTTTAACCCTCGGCGTGTGGACTCGAGTCCCAGTCGATACAAGCAATGTTAGCATCGCCACCACCAACGCCGTCAATATAAGATTCACTACACCACCACATTTATCATTTATACCATCATAACCACATGCTCTATCACCTCCACCATTAGCACCACCAACACCATCACCGCTTCAACTAACAAAACCATTACTACCAACATACCAAATAGCCCAGACAAATATATATGTTGTTAAAAAGGACTCAATATAAATATATACATGAAAGATATGACGGTAAAGCGTCGGCTCCAGGTATGGGAGATCCCGGCTTCGATCCCGGTTCGCGACTTACCAAAGTCGTTAAAATAATAGTAATAGGTAAAGCTCCCTTGGTTACGCTCAAGCAAATATAAGGTTAGTTCCACGGCTGGTTGGCCCGGTGTCAGGATAATTTGATTGGGTGAGGAATCATGCCAGGTGTTCACGGCATGTTATACACAGTGCAGGCAGCACTATATCTACTTCAAGTGGACACTTGAATAAATTGTGGCGTTTCAACCTTTTAACTGACTAATAAAACGTTACAATTCGCATGGTTCTCTCAACTGTAACACACCATTTTAAAGGTTATTTTTTTAAACAAGTGACCATACATGATCCCATCTACATAATTTACTGTGGTTTACCAAATTTCTCCTAGATGACAAAAAGAGATTACACTAAACTGTGTCTTCACCTCTTCTAACCTACGGTTTCAATAGTTGCACTTTACGAGAGACGACAATTATTGTTAACAGTTGACTAGTTAGTAAACTGACCAACCAGTCACACAGAAAATGACAATCCGATGCTTAGCCAAGTGTAAAGCAAATCATAGAAAAGCCGGAGGGTGAAAAACAACCCAAGCTTTATGTACAGCGCTAACACTAGTACAATGACATTTTCTTGAATAATTTGCATCATGGACTACATGTAGATTGTCATACAACGCCCGCAGAAACAGCTGATTATACTAAAACTCAAATATTTATTCTCAGAAGTTTTCGTAGAAAATAAAATGTCGTGTTTGTATTTAGCATTAATCTGAATAGAAGTGATGTCAATGTAAATACAGTGGATCGAAAAAGGTGTAGTTTGTTGACATTTATAGCCCTGGGCGAACGAGCAAAATCGCACTCGGAGCACCTCTGCCATTTCTACAAGATAGACCATGAGCTTTATGGAAAGTGCTAGAGAGTGCCGGTGTTCCGATTGGTAAATTCATAGAGTTTTGAGAATTGTTTTGCAAGTGGCCTGGTTGTTTATTTATTGGCACACTTAGAGAAACAACAATATTTTTTCAAGCTGGGTGTACTGGAAGTAGCGTACTTAGTTATCTCTTCCCTTTTATACAAATCTCTAACGGTGCTTACTGGTTATGTTAAGGATTATCCTCAGCAAGTAAAGTTCAAACAAATGGGCGGATTTTTAGGATTTTCTTTTTTTCTTTTTTTTCTTTTTTTTGCTTTTTGTTTTTGTTTTGTTTAGATATGTTAAATGAAAACCGTTAAACGACATGAGAACTTTTAATCAACATAACTGTTGTTATTACTTTTTAACCCGTACAAACTATGTTGTATATGTAAGAGATATACGAAATCTCCGTATTTTGTACACTTATACGAACTTTATTTTAGGGCTGTGTGCAGACATGCTCCGGAGGGAAGCATTTAACTTCCGGATTCCCGGAAATAAGTTCTGAATGCCAGTTGAATTAACTGAATCATTATATAATACATTATATATTTTATGCATCGTCAAAGGACTCATAGTAGGGGCCGGGGCACCGTTTTTCAGTCCGTTTCTTTCAATCAATCCGGTTGTTGATATTGCCGTTTTGTTGTTGTTTAGGGTTTTACGCCATGGGACCACATATATGTGTGTTATTTGATCTGGAGCTGACCCAAGGGTTTCCAAATGTTGGAATATGGAATATGAATGATGTTAGAGAAGCATTTCCAAATATGGAATGACTCCAAATTGTGAGGGGAAATCATTTTCAGACGTGGAAGGCTACAAGGTGGTGATGAGAAAGCTGCATCAAATTTGGTAGGATATCAAAAGGGAAGGAAAACAACAACAAAGTTAAATAACATCCACGAAGCAATAACGTACCAAATGGCTGAATGACATAAATTTACTACACATGTTAAAAACAGAGTTTTCAAATAGACTTTGGATTAAAGTTATCGTGCTATATTTTTGTCAGACATACATAAGCGTGTGCTCAGCATTTGAAGCACTTTGATTGACGGCAAACTATTCTACACGCGTTTGACACAATTCTACGACACACTTAAATAAACAATGAACACATGCGTCACAAAGGTTGTTGTCTGATTTTTTGTCAATATATTTTCTATGGATCATTAAACCCAATTATATACACAGGTATATAAATACTCAACAGCTTGCTAGGAATGAAACACATCGGTTGCTTACGCTAGAAACGGTGCTTGTTAGCCACAATTGCTTTCAGTGGTTGCTTGGCTTTGAATGCTTTTATTTTTCCTTAAAAAGAACTGATTCAAAAACAGGTCCAAGATCTTGTCGACAAGCTTTTCAGAGGTCAGTTTGCTTTGAAATCACTTCAACAATAAAAACAGAGTTAAATATAATTCTTAAGACTCTGCCTAGAGTAGAAGATGAAGCGCGTGGTATTGTTCGTTTTGTTGTTGGGAGGCGTCCAAAACACCCTCCAAGCAAAACCTGACGGCTCTGGTGGTGGAGGCGGTGGAAAAACCGGCGGAGGTGGCGGTGGCGGTGGCAAAGGTGGCGGCAAAGGTGGCGGTGGTGACACTTTGGAACCAGCATACAGTGAGTGAAGTATTTCATGTTATGTTTGTTGTTGTTGCTGTTTTTAATTTAAAATGCATTGTTTATAGTTAGCAAATATTTTTCTTGATTGGTATTTTATTGTAATTTAAAGATTTCCATTAATATATTTCAATTATTCATTACTTAAATCCAATCGGTTGACGTGGTGCATAACATTCTATACAAAGACGTTGACGTCAATCGATTTAATTCATCTTTCTACTAGACACACCACAACAAGCCGAGTTTGGGGATCTGTGCTATCGCGTGGTAAAATAGTTTCGTATATATTTGTATATATACACGATATTATTATATTTAACTTGTGAAAATAAAAGATAAAATATAGCATGATGTACAAGCAGACACCACCGTCATCATGTAAATCGTTTATTGTCAGTAATTTTAGAAAGTACACTCCGTGCCTACAATCCTTTCACACAGACGGGTTGTTCAATATGTCTTTGAGTGCCTATCTCATGAAATTGGTAAATAATTAAGGGCTATTTCCGGTGTAAGGTCATTTTTTTTATTTTACGTATGGTCAGCAAAAAAGTATTTCACAAGTGGCGAAGCTGACAGTGTACTTTTTTTTTATTCTATGATTTGAATTTAGTTTAAAAAATAACAAACCATTTTCATTTTTAAAATCCGTGATTGTCTCCGAAAGTTGTCCTCCTTGATCCCATAAATCCCATTCACTATAAATTAAGTTATTATTTCATCTGTTAATTATTTAATATGTTTTAGATAATTATATGAATAAAATTTGGAATTGTTTTATGATAGTAAATGCCGAAAGAAAATATTTTGTGCGGAGTAATACTAGATTAAGTAATGCTTGCTTGTCACTATCAAGACCGCCTTTTTTGTCTTCGAATGAGAAAGCATTGCTTTTAGGTTATCAAATGGCTGTGTATTTAATTGACTTACACAAAGTTTTGTCTAAATATGATTTTGTTGAAAGGTTAAATTTGTTTACTGACATGGCCTGGACCCAGTTTGACAATACGCACCATAACAAAAGGGGTCGCGGGCAATGCGCCCAAAAAAGAAATACCATTGGAACGCGTAAATGCATTTTGGAGAGTTTTTATCAACACAAATCTGTTTAAAATTGCAGTTTAAAATAGTGTGCATGTTTCTTTACAATTAACTCATCAGATTTATTACAGACAATGTTATAACTCTACAGTTAAGGTAAAATCAAAACTGTACACAGTTTGTTTTTGCTTGTTACTGACTTTAGCGATTTTGAATTTTCGACTCTTTCAATCGACTGTACGCATGCGCGTTAGTGCGTAAACCCAGGCATTCCTCTGGTGAATGCGATTTCTTCTTTTTGTTTTTGTTTTAAAGCTTTATGTAAGTAAGGTAAAAATATCATAATAGGCTACTTTGTAATGTTTGTATTCAAATAACATGAACGCCATTTTTGTCTCCTATTCAGAAAAGAAACCATGAATGTAAGACTAATGGCTGTGCAATATTATTGACTTAAACAAAGGTTTGTCAATGTATGATATAAGAAAAAAAACAAACAATAGTTAAAACTGTTCACTGATTAATTTATAAGTTTTAGCTTTTTTAGTTCTCTACTTTTCTAACGAGACACAGGCCCGCCCCTGATCGCTAATTTGATGAACATTAGCTTGGGTCCAGTGGGATATTCCGTAAATTGTTCTTAAAAATGTTAATTTCGCAGTTAAAATGTCAATAAAAGACTACAAGCACACGACGGTCAGCCCGGGAGTTGGGGAAGGATGCGTGGGGCGAATATTATATCCTAGCACGTAACTTCTCGAGCATTTATACACCCAGCAGTCATTCATAACTATATTGCTTAACTTGACTTATGGAAAACATCGGCTATGGTTGTTGCCAAGAAGTGTACAAGAAATTTTAACTGAACTGCGTTATAAACGGAGTACATTTTGACAGCGGAATGGGTGTTTTAACTTTGAAGAACCTATGCTTGTGGAGTAAAAAGTTCACTAGGCGTGGGATTTTATCGAACCTAACGAAGAGATTCCGAATGTTTAGGGTTTTCTAGATTTTGCGAGGGTTATGGCCGTATTAACTAACTGGCAGATAAGACCTTTATTGTTAGTGAAGACTCAAATCACTAATGAGAGACATTAATGAATAGTCTCCCCTGAATAATCTCTAAATGAGAGTAAGTCCTTTCACTTGTTTTACCCGGTTTTTATGCTTGTGCTGTTCGGAGTGTATGTTGACTGGTCTGCCTTTCTTGTGATACCCAGTTTAACCATCACCAACAAATACTTCCATTTTGTAAAACTAACAAATCTATATAAATATTAAATAGATTTCCAGCTTATATGTATGCGAAAGTCAGAAATTTCACTGTTTGTAATTGCAATATCTACAAAAGAACAGGTGATAAAGTCCAAGAATTCCAACTAAAAGAACCTGTCTACTGCTTCGAATACCTCAGATATTAACTAACAAGAGAGACAATTTCCATGTCACCAATGTACCCCATTGCTCACTGCGCCGCGATCTTAATACAAATATATAATATGATAAAAGGTGGTTTCCAACAGTTTGCACCAAAAATGTTTTCATTAAAGATCATAAGAAACCATTGTTACCTGATCAGATCTCGCAAAATGTTGTTTATTGGTGTCCTACACCTGTCTGAAAAGTGAACCATAACGTCACAGAAGTCATTTCAATCATGTATTTCCTATCTGAGCCACGCTGCACAGTTAGCTATTTTTAAACTAAGACAACCAATTGACCATTTATGTTTTAGCTCATCAACGTCATTCGCTGCGACGTCGATGTCTATTTATTGCAGATATCCCAATTGTTCTTATTTATAGATTTGTAAAGTGTGAACATTTAGGTGTTGATTAACGAGTTCTACTGCCTTAAAATTGAGATACTGTTGGAAGTCGATTACGTCCCTCTTTTTACAGGAGTGTTTTTGGTGTCTGTATTGGGGTGGGTGGGTGTTTTTTGGGGAGGGGGTGGGGGGTAGGTAATGAGGTTTTAAATCAAACTGTTTTTATTGTTGTTGTTGTTTAAATAAAATTGCTGTGCCATCATATTTAAATAAAAAAATAGCTGACCAAGAGAATGTTGAAATGAGTTTATCATGTGGATGTTCTTTTCGAAAATGTATATTCACTTTGTAAAAAAAAAAAAAAAATCTAACCATGCTGTAAAATATAATGCACATTACCTTTCATTCATCGGCTATGAAAATTGAAAAATATTATTGCTTTAATAATGAGTGGTTAGCCTATCTATAACACTAACATTAACTTTATCTTTTTCACTCGGTCAGTTTACTGTCGGTAGAAATTGCCGTTTTTCTTTTCTATTCTTTTTTTCTTTTTTTTTCTTTCGGTACGGAAATTGTGGAAACGCCTCAGATGAATTTCATGTTCACAATTCTGAAAACAAACAACAAAAAAAAGCAAAAAAGAACAACACAACAACAAACAACCAACAACAACAAGTAACAAACAACAACAACAAACAAACAAAAACACATACAATTTTATATTGCCAACTCTAATTGATTACTAACTCGATTCTCGGATACGTCGATATACTTTGATGGATTTTATGAGCTCGAGTTAACGAAACTTTTGTAACAGTTTGGTTTAACTTTGGTTTGTAATACATCGCACCATAGACATATAGTAAATATATGTAAACTTTTGGCCTTTAAATTTATCCTCCTCCTCAACCGCTCACCGCGTGGGTTTGAGTCCCGGTCGGGACGAGAACTTTCATGTGGGGAGGTTTTCCAGCAAACCTGCGGTGCTCAGGTGGTTCTACCCAGGTGTGAGTCTGCGGTCTTCCTCCACCAATAATGAGCTTGACGTCACCAATTTGGCCATAATTGTGCCAGGACGATGTAACAAAAAACAAACAAACAAACAACAGACCTTAAATCACACTTTCAAAATTATCAGCGACGAACAGATTTGCTGGAAGTCCTCACACCATGAAAGACAACAATTCTCTACGCGAACCCATGCGTTAAAGGGTAAGGCGTTACAAGTAAATACTCTACCATCTCGTTTCTTTATAACTTCATTTGTATAACGATGTAAGTACAAAACACTTATTGGTTTTATTCTTGGGAATAATTGTCGTATGCCTCGATGTTCACAAACTATTCACGTTACTTTATCGTCTTTATAGTACAAATTTACATGCACTTATCTTAAAAGTTCATGATACTATAAATCGACAAAAGAGTAGCAATAAACAAAGATCTAAAAGTACATTCCTAGTGATGACACTCATTTGAAATGTATCAAAAGTCAGCTACTTCCTCACTTTTCCAACATGCTAAACATAGTGATGATGATGATGGTGGTGGTAGTGGTAGTGGTGGTGGTGGTGATGATGATGATGATGATGATGATGATGATGATGATGATGATGATGATGATGATGATGATGATGATGATGATGATGATGACGACGACGACGACGACGACGACGACGATGGGAATAAGAAGAAGGAAAATGAGGGTTAGTCCACTACTCATATTGAACAAATTAATTACACTTAGCCCCTGGGGATCGGGAGAGGTCGTGCGTTCAAACCCCGGCCTGGTCAAACCAAAGACTTTAAAGTTGGTAGCTTTAAAGTTGGTAGTAGTGGCTTCCCTCCTAACGCTCGGGGCTAAGGTGACAGCATTACGCCTGACTCGTCGGAGTCAGTATAATGCTTCAGTCCCTGGGCACCTCATAAGTGCCCCTGTGTTATAATGATAGAAATGTCGCTGCACAGTATCGGCAAAAATGCCAGCTCATCCCAATCCCACTTAGCCCCTGGCTATGCTTTGTACCAGACCAAAACACTGAAGATATCATCAACTAGAAGGTAAGTAGTGGATTGTCGGGATTTTAGCAAAAATGACCGAACCAGTCCTTGAGAACGGGCTTATTTCTTAATTAAAAGTGGCATCCGACAGTTAGGATCAAATATTTTTTTCTCAAATAACCCCAATAATTCATTGTTACCTGAAAAGGTCCTGCAAAATACTGTTCATTGATTTCCTAGATCTGTGTGAACAGTAATGCATAAATCATCGCTCGTCCTTGCAAAAAGGTGTTTTCTATCTGAGTTACGCTGCAGAGATAGCAAACCACGTGGTGACCATTTTCTTTTGCGATTTATGCCAAAAGTATGCCACAATTTCTCCAGTATTAAAGTTAGTTATTGTTTCATGTATTTTGTACAAATAAACTGTCTGATACGACCTTCAAATATACATATACATGTTTATATTCATATATTTCAATGAAAAAATCATCAGCTATTATTGACTTGTTAAAAGTATTCATGTGGGAAAATGCAAATTTCGTTCTAATTTGTTTTATTGGTAACATATTGTATAGCTTGGATATTTTGTGACATCTTATACTAATAAACATGATGATGGCAAGTTTAAACTTTACTCGATCCTCGTATATTTCAATGGTTTGCTGCGTCGGTCACAACGAAATCGAGTTAACGAAATTCGACTTACGAGAGTTTCCTAAGCTGTTTTGCTATATTTGGGAGACGTTTTGAATGTTTATTATTTCAATACTTTATATTAACAATAATTGCATGGTGGGCAAACGTAAGCATTTATGGTTTCAGAAGTGCAAAACAAGACAAGTCATATTTTTATTCTGACATCGGGTCCGTGAGCATTCGCCGAGGATATTTCTTTGCATAACTGTCAGTGATTTGACCAATGTCCAGTTTAGAACGTTTAGCAGGCGCTGCCATTATTGTTGACCAATCAGGAAAGTTAAAAATTAACAACCCCCCCCCCCCTCCCTTTCGGATCCGCTAATGCTTTAACTAACAAGCTTATTAAAACACTTCAAGGCTTGATATTATAGGGTAATTGTCGCATGCCTCTGTGTTCATAAAACGTCATTTTACCATCCCATTATTCTAATTTACGAATATTTACCCGTTATTACGTACAAACATACATAAAGTACATCCGAGTTCCAACATCCGACAATTTTATATGCTGATAAAAAATGTTTTGGAAATAAATGCGATGGACCGCACATTCGCCAGTATACCTCACGCAGAGTTATCGTTCCTTATTTTACAGCTGGTCATGCAACAGGGTCATGACAACGAATGTCAAGAGTCTTGATTCATAACGGATATAGAAGTTTATATATGCTTGGAGGTTCGCGTATTATTGTCCGCTTATTGTTTAAATAAAATATATTTTGTTTTTGTCTGACAAATTCAGATTACTACATTTAATAAACAATAACTATGAGGTTATTTTCTTTATTTTTCACGCAGGACATGAGCATTATGTAAATAATACCACCGTGTATTTGAAACATTCACGTAGATTCAAAAACTAAATGAATTACTAACAGGCAATATTCAAATAATTAATTTCAATGCCATTCGCTTAGTGTGTGGCCATTTAAAACTCCTAACTGATGTAAACCTGGCATCATATGACGTCAACAAGACGTTAATACTTTATGCTCAGGCGCGTATCTACGTCGTTTTTTTAAGTTACAATAAGTATGGGGCGTACACCCCTCTCCCCGCCCCTCCCGATTTTTTCTTTGCTGCTACATTGCCACAGGTGCATTTTATGGCCTTTTTCGCCCCAAAACGTAAGAAGAAAAAAGGACAGAACATTCGTTGTATTGCTTGGTGTTGACTAAAGCTTCGGAACTAAAATATATCATGCTTTACCCGGGTTAGGGTTAGGCTTAAATCCGGGTTAGGCATCGACTTTCTAAGCGTTTTTTTGTTTATTGTTGTTGTTTTTTGTTTCGTTTTGGGTTTTTTGTTGGGTTTTTTATTTATTTATTGACAATTACAGATTTTTCGGAGGTTACGCACGCAAGTGAAAGAGAGGCAGTCATTAATAAATAGGCGTGCTTAAGGTGAAAATGATGATAACGATGGCGTTTAAGATTATAGCAATGATGAGAGCAGATGATAAAATGACGATGTTAATGATGTTGGTGTAAAAACCGTTGACATAGAAGCTGTTGTTATTGGTTATGAAAATGAGGATGATTATAATAATATCTTTATTTTACGAAGGTAACTCATAAGCTATATACATAGACACACAGCATATATTATACACCTTTTCCAACAGAGGCCTTCGACTAACAACAGAAATAAAATAAATGTGCAATGTAACAATTGCAATACTTACAAAAATTATAATGAATGCGGCTATCAAACATCTATTAGAAAGATCACATTCATACAAACAACATTTATCATTTTTATTATAAGTGATTAACTGAGTATAATACATGTCTATAATCAGATCATTTTAGCAATCACATTGGTACTAGTTGGTTACGTTCAAGAACACGGAACAAGTTAAATTATTGAAGATATTCAATATATTTATCTGACTACAAAGAGTGATATACACTTGTTTGGTTTGTTTGTTTGTGTTTGTTTGTTGTTTGTTTGCGTCTTGTTTTGTTTGTTTGTTTGTTTGTTTGTTGGTGTTTTTTGTGTGTGTGTGTTTTTTTGTATTAGCATTTAATCATATTCATAAATTGGTACACAATATGAAACAAATTGATAAGCATCACACTATATGCAACTTCATTCACGCTAGTTGTCTCATGCATAATATGAATATTCACAAACATAATGTCTACATTAGTTGAATTCACTTTTGGCCAATTTTTTTTTAGACATTTCTGTCATTTCTATGAAGCGCCATGATACTATTTTGAGAATGTGTTATCATAATACATACTACATGTAACATGCAATCTGTGCGCGCCAAGATTGAATACTTCCGGTAGTTTAACGTAAAATAAACGAATAATAGAGTTTCCATGTGTTGCCAAAGGCACTGATAAGACAGTTTAAGGCAGCCATCTTTGAAGGCAGAAGCTAATGCATGCAGAAATCTGGTAATATATGCTGTATTAAACTCACCATTATGTTTTTCTTTTCAGTCTATTTTACAGCTTTTATGAAGTATTTTAAATATCAAAACTATATTTTGATAGTTTAAATGGTGAAAAAATACAACCAAAAAAGGTATTCAGCTTTTTTTTTTAGTTCTGTGTATTAATTCTTTGTGCATTTGTCGATTTTAAAAATATTGTATTTTGAAAATATGAATTTAAAGAGCTTTCCAGTGGTGTATAGACAAGAAAATAAAAATTACGGTTCTGTACAATTCACGTGAATGTCCCTTGAAGTTGCCAACAAAGATGGCTGCCAAGATAAGGGATCTTCATTGATGTGGGGACTATCTATTCCTTTTCTAATACGTATGCTCATTTTAAACTATTCTTTACTTCAGCCGAGGTTCCCGTAATGTTCGATGATTTTTCGGGGAGTTCTTTAAATATGGACAACTGGGGCGTGGAGCTGACAATGACAGGGGGCTATGTAAGTTGAATAGACTAGATATTAAATATAAATGCTCTGCATCTACGTCCATGGTAAAGTGGTCAAAGGTGGTATCCGACAGTTTGCTTAAATCTATACAAGTAACAACTGTTGACCTCTGTTTGGGGTATTTGTGTATAATTATTTCTGTAGTCCCAGTTTTGACGATTTTCAACAGTATCTAAATTTTGGGACAGTAAAATTAATTAGCACTTAAAATGTCCTTTCTTTTCAAATCTGTAAATAAGAACAATCGGGATTTGTTCTAAAAATAGACATCGACGTCACAGCGGATGACGTGGATGAGCTAAAACATAAATGGTCAAGTGGTTTTCTTAGTTTAAAAACTGTGCAGCGTAGCTCAGATAGGAAATACATGTTTGTAATGACGATTAGGTCGTTATGGTTCACTCGTCAAACAGGTGTAGGGACATCATTGAACACCATTTTGCGAGATATGTTCAGGTAAAAAGAGTTTCTTTAGATGTTTAATGAAAATATTTTTGGTCCAAATTATCTCTATGTCTTATTTGGTTATTTAAGAAAAAACTCTTTAGATCAAACTGTCGGATACCAGCTTTACAACACAGAAAAGCAGTCATAAAACTAGAAATTATTAAATATAAAAAAAGAATTGATATTCATTCGTTTTTCTTCAATATATTTCTTCTGTAAATAGAGCAAATAACTTAGCGAGCAATAAAAGGAATTTGCTGTTATTTGACAATGTCTTGATGACTGCATAGTATAAGAAATGAGCCGCTAGACGAATGATAACAGTGCAGCATACTATTACAGCAAATCTCTACCAGGGATAAGTAAATTTCCCTGAATATGTTGATGGAACAATGTATTATCTAGCTCTTGCATCAATGTTTCAACTTATGTTTCAATGTACACAAATTGTAAGCTAGCAAACATCAATCGAAAGAGAACAGTAGCAGGCAATAACAAACTTATTTTTATATCAATAAATAATAATGAGCATTGAAATGGCCATCAACATTTATCGTAAATCAAGCACATGTCTTTCACAGACTAGAATTTAAAAACAGGTTTTGTGATGTTTAATTCAAGTTCTTTAAAGAAAAGTCCAAACAATCTTGTAAGCTCTACAGCGCTTTGAGCGCTTTGATTTTTCTTTTTTTTCAGAACTGGGAGTTCCAGGCATATACGAATGACCAAAAGAATCTGTACCTCCAAGACGGGAAACTCATTATCAAGCCGGTAACTAAACTTAATTGCTTCTATTATTGTTGTTGTTGTTTTCTTCCTGTCTATCTGTTTCTTTTAATTAAACATATTTAATTTAGCTGTTTAAAGTAACCCGTTCAACGAACGAAATTTAGTATGCATTGTTATAATTATATTGTGATTAGAAAACAATGGATTTATCTGTCACAAGTATTTAGGAGTTTGTGTTATTTTCCAGACCCTTACTATTGAGGACGACCGGTATAACGAAACCCTGCTTACCACAGGTGTGATGAATATGACAGGTGAGTGTTTGTTTTTGTAACATCACACCGACACAATTATTGTCATATTGGCGACGTCCAGCTAATTATTGGGGAAGGAAATTCCCAGACTTACGACCGGGTAGAACCACCGGCGCACCGCAGGTAAGCTGGAAAACCTCTCCACATGAAAGTTCTCGACCGGACCGGGACTCGAACCCACGAGGGAGGGGCTGAGGAGTTTAAAGTCAGCGACTCTAACCGCTCGGCCACGGGACAGGTGAGTGTGCGGAAAGACCTGATTAGTAACATTGAAATGTCACTCGTTTATGTAGAGATTTGACAGTCTAACCGATTGGATGTAAAAAATGTATTTGTTGTTTAAAACTGATAAATGCATACGTAAGACAGTTGCAATAAGTTATGCATTAGATTAGGTGTCCTACCATTAATTTGAAAGTCGCAGGTTCGAAATCACTTTGAGATAGATATTTTTTTCTTTTTTTATTAATTGAAATATTATGTTGCCAAATAATATGCAAAATATTTGACACGTGTGTTGGTTAATTAATAACCGAATCAGCTATGCACATGTGGCAGTTGGGTGTTATGTGGTTTAGAGTCTTCAGTTAAACCATGATTTGAAGAAAACACGCACTAACTATATTTTAAGATACATAGTAAACAATTTAAGAGATATGCAATAGATAGACAAGAGATATAGGAATAAGGCCCAATGTTCAATTAATAGTGAACAAATATTGAGCATTCAAACAATTTTGTATAAATGTCTACAGGTCAACAGAGTCGACTTTTGTTGTGATTTTAACCCACATTACACTTAATACCTACTGACCAATGGTAGAGCGGTAAACCCTTGTGCATCGTGTGTGATACAGTACACACACTTATTGTTTTACGACCTTCAGCACTGTGACAACCTTAAATGCAGTACACACACTAGATGTAATTGGCTTATGACCTTCCCCACTGTGCAACCTTGAATACAGCACTCACACTACATGTAATTGGTTCATGACCTACTGTGACATCCTAAAATACAGTAGACACACTAGCTGTTATTGGATTATGACCTTCCCCACCGTGACAACCTTGAAAACGGTACACACACTAAATGTAATTGGCTTATGACCTTCTCCTCTGTGACAACCTTGAATACATTACACATACTAGATGTAATTGGTTTATGACCTTCCCCACTGTGACAACCTTGAATACAGCACACTCACTAGATGTAATTGGTTTATGACCTTCCCCACTGTGACAACCTTGAATACAGTACACACACTAGATGTAATTGGTTTATGACCTTCCCCACTGTGACAACCTTGAATACAGTACACACACTAGATGTAATTGGTTTTTGACCTTCCCCATGGTGACAACCTTGAATACAGAACACACACTACATGCTATTGGTTTATGACCTTCCCCTCTGTGACAACCTTGAATACAGTACACACACTAGATGTAATTGGTTTATAAACCTTTCCACTATGACAACTTTGAATACAGTACGCACACTAGATGTAATTGGTTTATGACCTTCTCCACTGTGACAGCCTTGATTACAGTACTCACACTACATGTAATTGGTTTATGACCTTTACCACTGAAATCTCCTAGCATAGGGCTGTTTAATTAGGCCATGAAAGCTGCACCTTTTGCAGGCTATGTCAGGACGAATATGAATTAAGATGCGTATCCGTGTAACCGTTAATATTTAAATGTGCTTAAGAGACAGCAAACATATGCCGGTCTAATTGATGTGTTTCTGCGTTGGTTTAAAATTTAAATTTTAGTATATGTGTTCAGATATTTGCTTTCTGATTGATGTTCTTTTTAGATTATTTTCTCGATGTTAATCATAAAACATTGCATTTTAATGCGCATTGTCTCGCATGCCTTGATCATTTTCTTGTTCATGTGTTGTGTTTGTCATTGCGGGTTTCATAAACTTCGAGAACAAGCCTCTTATATATTCCCTTTCAGAACTCTTCGGTGGCTGCACGAACGCTGACAATTACGGATGTTACAGGGAGGGCCAATATGGCATGCTGCCTACAATATGGTCGGCTAAGGTCAACTCTAAGCATCCAATCAAATATGGGAGAATAGAAGTAGTTGCCAAGTCAGCAGGAGGTGAATGGTTGTGGCCAGGTAAGAAATACCCACCTTTCACTGTTGGTTGAGAACCACACGAATGAGTCTTGATATCGTACGGCTACCGAATGGCCGCAAGATCGTCGTATGGCTGCTCTAGGACGTATCTCTTTATCATTGATTCTAAGGCCATGCGGTCGATGAGGAAATTGAATGCAGAGTTTGAACATGTTTCCCTTCTCCATAGCAACTCGACGCACCATATGCATGCCGTAGAAAGATTTACCATAATAATATTCACGGGCGCCGTTTGGTTGCTCTATGTTGCTCCTGCAACATCATTTCAACACAAATCAGCCGCACGACAACCGTACGCTAGCTGCCAAACAATATGCTTAAGGCTTAGAATAGCTTGTTGAAACGTTAATCACTTTAAAGGCCGTAGATACATTTGATTTATGTCATATAATATTAAATTACAAGACATCATCAAATATTTATATATTGGGTTTATACGCCTTGTATCTGATAGTATATCTATGATATAAGGTCGATTTATGATGTATAATGTTCGTTAGTGTTTTTAAAGAGTGTTTTAACCGACAACCTTTATCGATGTCAAAGAAAAAGTACTAATTGTTCTTACTAATATTTTAAGTGCGGTCAAAATTGGAACGGAATATTGTCACATTTGCGTTGTATTGACATGTGCTTGTTGTATTATTTTTTTAATTGTTAAGAATGGAAAATAAAATTAATTCTATATTCATAACTATTTCAACCGCCATCTATTACGTCATAGAACGAGTTTGTTCGCTTACGTACAAAGTAAAATTGCATATTACATCCATAAAATATAATAACATTTATTAACAATTATTTAAACAGTTATTTTCACAACCAATTTCAGCAATATGGATGTTGCCAGTGACAAATACTTATGGAACATGGCCAAGCAGCGGAGAAATTGACATCCTGGAACAAAGAGGTACGAGTTTCGGTTTTACATGAAATTTTAACCTGTTTAACACGACTTGATCCAGGCATAGGCAAATAGTGTAGATCCAGATCAGAAGCTTTCGCCGGGAGCTGTCTCATCAGAGCCATCGCTACTGCTGTTGATCCTCTAGCAATATGTCTCGTAATCCAGCTTTCGCCGAGAGCTGTCTCATCAGGGCCATAACTATTTGCGGTTGATCCTCTAGCAATATGTCTCGTAACCCAGCTTTCGCCGAGAGCTGTCTCATCAGGGCCATAACTATTTGCGGTTGAGCCTCTAGCAATATGTCTCATAACTTAGCTTTCGCCGGGAGCTGTCTGATCAGAGCCATCGCTATTTGCTGTTGAACCTCTTGCAATATGTCTCGTAACCCAGCTTTCGCCGAGAGCTGTCTCATCAGGGCCATTACTATTTGCGGTTGAGCCTCTAGCAATATGTCTCGTAACCCAGCTTTCGCCGGGAGCTGTCTCATCAGAGCCATAACTATTTGCTGTTGAGCCTCTAGCAATATATCTCGTAACCCAGCTTTCCCCGGGAGCTGCCTCATCAGGGCCATAAATATTTGCGGTTGAGTCTGTAGAAATTTGTCTGGTAACCCAGCTTTCGCAGGGAGCTGTCTGATCAGAGCCATCGCTATTTGCTATTGAGCCTCCAACAATATGTCTCGTAAGCCAGCTTTCGCCGGGAGCTGTCTCATCATGGCCATAACTGTTTGCGGTTGAGCCTCTTGCAACGTGTCTCGTAACCCAGCTTTCGCCGGGAGCTGTCTCATCAGGGCCATATCTATTTGCTGTTGAGCCTCTAACAATATGTCTCGTAACCCAGCTTTCGCCGGGAGCTGTCTCATCAGGGCAATAACTATTTACTGTTGAGCCTCTAACAATATGTCTCGTAACCCAGCTTTCGCCGGGAGCTGTCTCATCAGGGCCATATCTATTTGCTGTTGAGCCTCTAACAATATGTCTCGTAACCCAGCTTTCGCCGGGAGCTGTCTCATCAGGGCAATAACTATTTGCTGTTGAGCCTCTAGCAATATGTCTCGTTAGCCAGCTTTCGCCGGGAGCTGTCTGATCAGAGCCATCGCTACTTGCGGTTGAGCCTATAGCAATATGTCTCGTAACCCAGCTTTCGCCGAGAGCTGTCTTATCAGGGCCATAACTATTTGCGGTTGAGTCTCTAGCAATAAGACTCGTAACCCAGCTTTCGCCGGGAGCTGTCTGATGAGGGCCATCGCTACTTGCGGTTGAGCCTATAGCAATATGTCTCGTAACCCAGCTTTCGCCGAGAGCTGTCTCATCAGGGCCATAACTATTTACTGTTGAGCCTCTTGCAATATGTCTCGTAACCCAGCTTTCGCCGGGAGCTGTCTCATCAGGGCCATAGCTTTTTGCAGTTGAGTGTCTAGCAATATGTCTCGTAAGCCAGCTTTCGCCGGGAGCTGTCTGATCAGAGCCATCGCTACTTGCGTTTGAGCCTATAGCAATATGTCTCGTAACCCAGCTTTCGCCGAGAGCTGTCTCATCAGGGCCACAACTTTTTACTGTTGAGCCTCTTGCAATATGTCTCGTAACCCAGCTTTCGCCGGGAGCTGTCTCATCAGGGCCATAACTATTTGCTGTTGAGCCTCTAGCAATATGTCTCGTAACCCAGCTTTCGCCGGGAGCTGTCTCATCAGGGCCATAACTATTTACTGTTGAGCCTCTAGCAATATGTCTCGTAACCCAGCTTTCGCCGGGAGCTGTCTCATCAGGGCCATAACTATTTGCGGTTGAGTTTCTAGCAATATGTCTCGTAACCCAGCTTTCGCCGGGAGCTGTCTGATGAGAGCCATCGCTACTTGCGGTTGAGCCTATAGCAATATGTCTCGTAACCCAGCTTTCGCCTAGAGCTGTCTCATCAGGGCCATAACTATTTACTGTTGAGCCTCTTGCAATATGTCTCGTAACCCAGCATTCGCCGGGAGCTGTCTCATCAGGGCCATAGCTTTTTGCGGTTGTGTGTCTAGCAATATGTCTCGTAAGCCAGCTTTCGCCGGGAGCTGTCTCATCAGAGCCATCGCTACTTGCGGTTGAGCCTATAGCAATATGTCTCGTAACCCAGCTTTCGCCGAGAGCTGTCTCATCAGGGCCATAACTATTTGCTGTTGAGCCTCTAGCAATATGTCTCGTAACCCAGCTTTCGCCGGGAGCTGTCTCATCAGGGCCATAACTATTTACTGTTGAGCCTCTAGCAATATGTCACGTAACCCAGCTTTCGCCGGGAGCTGTCTCATCAGGGCCATAACTATTTGCGGTTGAGCCTCTTGCAATATGCCTCGTAACCCAGCTTTCGCCGAGAGCTGTCTCATCAGGGCCATAACTATTTGCGGTTGAGCCCCTTGCAATATGTCTCGTAACCCAGCTTTCGCCGGGAGCTGTCTCATCAGGGCCATAACTTTTTGCGGTAGAGCCTCTAGCAATATGTCTCGTAACCTCGACAAGTAGTTGTTAGCAAACAGCTTACATATTGTTTTGGTTATTTATAATGAAGGTACTTCGTCAGTTAAAAAGATACCTGTTTTGCAGGCCATTTTTTCTTTTCTTTTTTGTTTTGTTTTTTTACATCGTACTGAAAACCTCCCCATATAAAAGTTCTCGCCCCAACCGGGACTCGAACCATCGCGGTGAGGGGCTGAGGAATTGCAAGTCGGCGACGGTAATTTTTCTTTAAAATCAGATGCGGTAATTATGAAACTTTTTTATTTTGTATTTTTTTCCAGCTTTTTTTCATTTAACTTGATTATAAAGCTGAAAGTAAATGCTTAAACTTACACGACACAAATTTCATATATTATCTATATTATCTTTTTTGCACTTTTAATCATTTCTCGGTATAAAAAGGTCATGTGCGACCAAGAAATGATGCGGCGGTGCCTGGTAAACAAATATCCATTTTAAACTTATTATGGCTAAACTAGTAGTTGTTTGGTTGAAACATATATTTGCATAAAAACAGTAAGATTTACCATGAATTTGTCTTTGTAGAATCGCCAAAGAATCCGATGTTTGTATTAAGGATTCTTTACCATCAGTAACAAATTGGAGGGCGCTAGAGTGACATTCATTTTGTAGATGAGACTTACATTGCAAATAAAGAAAGAAAGAAAGAAACAGATAGACAAATAAATAAACAAATAAATAAATTAAATAAAACACACCACTAAAAGCAACTTTTCTGGTGTCTGTTTTCTTTACCCGGGGTATCTAAAATAAAAGAAAAACGAATCTTAATCGAAATTAAAGTCTTATAGTAAAAATCTAAATAACGAAAACTAATTTACAAGACGCTTTGCGTATCAAAATGATATAGATTTAGTCACAGCCATGCACGAATATTTAGGGAAGAATGTATATTCGCAGATTTCGAATAATTTAAAATAATTAACAGGAAACCAAAAGTGCAGGAGCCCAGATGGAGTCAACCATGGCTCTAACGTTACCACGGCAACACTGCATTGGGGAACATCGCCAAGTACCAACAAATACGCACAGACCTCGAGCCGAAGGTGAGTGTGACTAAGACAGGTTACAATACAATAAATCAAGCACAGACCTCGAGTCGAAGGTGAGTGGGACTAAGACAGGTTACAATACAATTAATCAAGCACAGACCTCGAGCCAAAGATGAGTGGGACTAAGACAGGTTACAATACAATAAATCAAGCACAGACCTCGAGCCGAAGGTGAGTGGGACTAAGACAGGTTACAATAAAATAAATCAAGCACAGACCTCGAGCCAAAGATGAGTGGGACTAAGACAGGTTACAATAAATCAAGCACAGATCTCGAGCCAAAGGTGAGTGGGACTAAGACAGGTTACAATAAATCAAGCACAGATCTCGAGCCAAAGGTGAGTGGGACTAAGACAGGTTACAATAAATCAAGCACAGATCTCGAGCCAAAGGTGAGTGTGACTAAGACAGGTTACAATAAATCAAGCACAGACCTCGAGCCGAAGGTGAGTGGGATTAAGACATTTTGCAATAAAGCAAGCTCGAATTTGTTAAATCCATTGGAAAGCAGTCATTGAGATAAATTAGAATTTTAATAATTTAATTAATTGTGAGTCAGCAACTCCATAAACAGTCTGTGACCTTAAAGTTTGTGTCTTAAATCCACTAACAGTCTGTGAACGTTAGATTTATTGCCAATCTGTGAGTTTAAAATGCGTTTTCTATACATTAAATCCATTCACAGTCTGTCAGATTAATATACGTTTGTGACATTAACTCCATAAAATACAAGTTTATTCAAGTATGTGAGCTTTTCACTGGTATATAACATTTAATACATCGCCAGTCTGGGATGATAAAATGCGTTTGTTACATTAAATCTAGTTACAGTCTGTGAGTTTAATTCAAGCTTGTTACATTCAAATAAGCGGAGTACGTTATTTGAATGAAGTTTGTTAGATTAAAGGTTATATCGGACAGTTTGGACAAGATTTTTATTTCTCTCAAACAACTAGATAAATTATTGGATACCTGAAAAGATCCCTGAAAATGCTGTTTATTGATGTCCTATTTCATTGTGAAAAGTAGACCATAAAACCCCAGTCGTCATCACAAACATGTATTTCCTATCTGAGCATCATTGCATAGTTAGCTATTTTAAACTAAGAAAACCGCGTGAAATTTGGAAAGCATGAACATTTGGAATGAATTTTTCACAATTTGTACTGTCAAACCATCAAGGTAGTGTTCAAGATCGTCGTTATAAAAAGAGTTTTTTTCTCTCCTGAAATTGTGCCCAAATTCCCCAAATTGGGGTAAACCTTAGTGAATTGTATTTGATATAGACATACTGTCGGATACCGCCTTTAATTTTTTATAGTCACTCCATTGTCAGTCTGTGGATTTAATTCGAATTTATTATATTTAATTAGGACTTATTAGATAAATATACTTAATGTCGCTTGTAAGTGAGTAGATATACATGACAAGTGACATATGGAAATCTATGTTAAGCCTACAAATATTCTTAAATTCAAATGTAATGATTGCTTTTTGTAAAACCCATACACTTTATTTTAATTTAGTAATGTAAATAATATTTGTGTAACACTGTGTTTTCGTGCCGACAACGTCAGTCATATTTTATTGGGCGGTGTCACTTGTGTTTTTTTTTTTAAATTTTGTTTCAGTGAATTTCAAGACAGCTTGGCTGATGGTTTCCACACGTACGTTATGAACTGGACAAAAACGGCAATAACGTAAGATGATTTCATCATCTGTCTGGTCACACACAATAAGCTGCACCCCCTCCCCTTCCCCCTCAACAAAACGTTTGTCATTAATCTTATCTAAGTTGAATAATGCGCATTTATGACATTTCCGTAGACTGCTTAATACAACGGTAAAAAATAGTAAAATCGCAATGTCAATTAAAAACATAATCGGGTTACCATACGCACATTTCTTTTCTTACAATAAATATTTTAAGATTTCAGTAGAAACTGCATTATAAAGAACTAATTCTCCTACTACCCTGCCTATAATCATCATAGTGTGCTAATACCCTTAAACACAAGAAACACTTGTATGCTGTTTGTTTATTGGGTTTATCATCCCACCAACAGTATTTCAGTTATCTGGAGACGGTGTCCACCTGAAGCTGATAAAGCGCTGCCTTCACTGTGTATAGCATGCCGTGAACACATTGCATGATGCCACACCCAGTCACATTATCCTGACACCGGGTCAACCAGTAGTGGAACTACCCTTATATTTGCTTGAGCGTTAGCAAGGGAGCTATACCACTACCATTTTTGCGACATTGGTATGTCGCGGTCCGGGTTCGAACCCGGAGCCTCCCGTACATGGAGCCACTGATTTCCGGTCACACTTGTATTTTTATACTCTACAGAGTGTCGATTGACGGAACGATCGCTCTCAACATTAGCGTTGGCACAGACACTTTGGCTTCCAAGTACAATGCCCAGCCCAACATCTGGAGCGGAGGAGAACCAATGGCGCCCTTTGACCAACCGGTACAAAGAAAAATTCCATATTTAGACATTTATCATTAAAGTGATTAGGTCAAAGGTCGCATAACTCTAATTTAGAAAACAACAACAACATAAGGAATAAAATAGATTTAAGTATTACCCATGACTATAAAATAATATGTGAACTGTCCTGCAAAAAACTGTCCTGCAAAAAAGTGTATTGCCTTTGGAAATATCAAAAGCATCGCAACGGTTTTCAACTATTTTAAGTCTGTTGAAACTTACTCGCTCGGAACTACACATACGAGACTATACGCCGGGTGCGTACATCATAAAAATGCGTTGATTACCTTGAAAGTAATAACATAATTTAAATAAATGTGAAATTGTGAGAGGGTGGTTCAAGGCGTTCCGTACATATCTTAACTGTGACTAGGGTCTACGGTTATAAAAACCTAAGGTGGAGCCAAATGTTATTCTCAAGCAGCTGATTAGTCAGATTTTGAGCAGTATTCAAATTATAACCAATCAGGTGCCTAAGACTGATTCAGACGCGACCTCAAAGTTTACAATTTCGAACCACGGCCGCTAGAACATTTTACGCTGCCCGTCCAGTGACAAGTGTACTGTATCTCGATGAAGAGAAATTAAAAATACGTGACCTGCGTTATATATTTTTAAAAATCATTTTTTCACTTTCGGGTTTATTGTGCGTTTTCTATGACTGACATGAACTGTACTTGCACAAATGCATTGTGACGATATATTAGATTACTTAGGTACATAAAAGAATGAATACCCGTTATAACGCGTATGGGGAGAATGTAACCTAACATTTGTGATGGACAGTATTTTTTTTTTTTGGTCAATTATTCAAAATAGTTGTGCTATCGCTTTTTTGTGCAAAAGAAAAGCAAACTATACTTTATGTGTTAAACCTATTTTAATAACTCGTACTAAGATTATGTTACTTGCCAACATTTCTTTGCAAGACATGCTTCCAGCGACAAAGTAACTAAAATGCAGACATTCTTCTTCTGATCCGACATCTCCCAGCGGCAGTTGATTAACCGGAATCTATCTTTGTTTGTTTTTTGTTTTTTTGTTTTTGTTCATACTTTCGAACAATAAGTGTTTTGCAGGCGGAAAACAGTTACTACCATTTCGTTAGGCTAATTTTCTACTACAAAGAATACACTGTACCAAGCGTGCCGTGCGTTTGATATGAAACAAAAACTTGAAGGTATAGGCTTATCTGAAAGGATGAGCTGGGGAGGCGACCGTCAATTACTGGGTAGATGTAAAACTTCTCTATATCCTTGACTCCCTGTCCCATGGGTTCGTGTCTATGTCCAGGCGAGAACCATTAAGTAGGGAGACCTGCTGTGCATCGGTGGTTGTATCCAGACATTCGTCTGGGATCTCCCTACAATCATAATACCTGGGTGTCGCTATAATGACCATGCTTGTGGCGCTGTGATATTCTTAAATGGTGGTATCCGACAGTTTGATCCAAAAGTATTTTCATTAAACAGCATAATAAACCATTGTTACCTGAACAGATCTCGTTAAATGCTGTTTATTGATGTCCTACACATGTCGGAAAAGTGAACCATAATGCAACGATCGTCATTACAAACATGTATTTCTTATCTGCGCCGCGCTGCACAGTTAGATTTTTAAACCAAGAAGACCAATGTGACCATTCATGTTTTAGTTCATCCATGTCATCCGCTGTGACGTGTATGTCTGTTTTTAGCAGAAATTCCAATCATTCTTATTTACAGATATTGTTACATATATAAGATAAAGGCGTACAATGGTATACGGTTTGGTGTGGTAATGCTCATAGGACTTTGTCATATATTATTATTTAAAACTGATAGAAATTGAAGAAATTTAAAACTAAAACAATATTGTTAAATCTTGTTGCAATTTTGTAATAAAGATATAAATATAACAGGATTAAATAAATAACAATAAAATTATTTAAAAAAAGTTTGATGATGAAAAAAGAACAACATTATTCTGCCAGTGACTCATTTTGTTAGAGTAAAACCGGACAAAAGGACACAAAGTTAAAGAAGTACAAGGAAAAGACATCATGATTGTCGTCAAGTTGCAACCACAAATATTTTTCTCAGCTTTCTTACATAAATCAATTAATTTATTATTTTCTCAATTGCAGTTCTATCTTATGATGAACGTTGCTTGTGGTGGTGTCAACCACTTCTTCCCGGACGACTGGTCGTATACGACCCCTAAACCTTGGAGCAACGGATCTCCCCAGGCGAATGCAGATTTCTGGTCGGGTTTCGACAACTGGCACCCAACGTGGGTTAACGACCGAGTTGCCATGATTGTAGACAGCGTCAACATTGTGGAATACCAGTACCCTGCGGCATAATTCCTGCAAGAAAACTTACTTTGTTTTAATATTCCAGAATCTGGACAATTTTAAAATACTGAAACAACTAAAGAACGTATCTTAAGTTTGTAACAGACTGCCTAATGAACTTAATTTCAATAGTTGACACCAGACAAAGACATTTGTTTATCCTGACTAAAACTACTGTATATTTCAAGAAAATCCCTGAACACCTGAAATAATAATGACTCCGCCTTAATTTACATAAACACAACAGCACGAAATTCCTGAACACCTGAAATAATAATGACTCCGCCTTAATCTGCATAAACACAACAGCACAAAATCCCAGAGCATCTGAAATAATAACGACTCCGCCTTAATTTGCATAAACACAACAGCACAAAATCCTTGAACATCTGAAATAATAACGACTCCGCCTTAATTTGCATACCCACAGCAGCACAAAATTCATGAACATCTGAAATAATAATGTCTCCGCCTTAATTTGCATAAACACAACAGCACAAAATCCCTGAACATCTAAAATAATAATGACTCCGCCTTAATTTGCATACCTACAGCAGCACAAAATTCATGAACATCTGAAATAATAATGTCTCCGCCTTAATTTGCATAAACACAACAGCACAAAATCCCTGAACATCTAAAATAATAATGACTCCGCCTTAATTTGCATGAAACAACAGCACAAAATCCCTGCCCTATTCAGCCTCGACATAACAGTCAGAAAAGGGGACACAACAGTAATATTAATATCATGTAGATAACTTTATATCAAGACAAATATTTTTTAATAGTTGAAAAAATAAAAGCTGTGAAGAAGTTATGGTCTTATAATTTTTTCTTTGCATTCACCGTTGTATTGCCCATTGCCAAAACATCACATGAAATTCAAACTAAAATCTATCGTGCTCAATTTAAATACAAAACCACAGTCGCATTGTAGTGTTTGATAGCTGAAAACATTATCGAAACAAGACTACCTAAAGTACTATAAAGTTTAAATAAATATGTGTAAATACACTCTCTGGTAAAACCGTATAATAGCTGTTCAGGTGCACACAATGTTATACATTCACTTTTGGACATGTATTTATTTCTAACATTCACTTATGGGCATGCCTTTATTTCTTCTTATATACTCGTAAACCCCTTTACAATAAAAAAAGGAAAAGCACTTTTTAGCTTTTTACACAACCTGACCTTATATTAGAGTTCAGAAAAAGCGAAATCATGTAATGTTTACATAAGATCAAGATTAAGCGATTTTGTTTACAATCATACAAAGGTTAACGCATTTAGTAAAAGTAAATGCATTTTAAATGGCTTAATAAAGCTCAAGTTGTATTTTGCAAAACAATTTTACCTTAAAATAAACTAATTTACTACTTAACTAGTTTATTTCCGGGTCAGCAAGTACATCTGTATTTTATCGTGACCCCGCGAACAAAATTTATTCAAGATTTTATTGAACTGAAATTAAACTTTACTATGAGGCTTAATACAGAAAGTAAAACAAACAAAACAGTTACATATATTTGAAAATAAATCGCGTTAATTATCTGCTAATGTTTCTTAATAATTGCTCAAACACTTTGAAATTTCCTTATTACAGACGAGTGTATGTATATGTCGGTGTCTAATGCGTTCACAATAGTTACAGAGGTAAATGAATTTAAGTCGCATCAAATGTCTACTAAAACTATCAACAAATACCTATCCGCAAGAGTTATAAAGCTTTAAGACATAGCCCTATATGGGAAACTAGCTACGACTTGGTACGGTCATGCTTTAGATCTTGCTTTGCAGAAACAGTGAATACCTCAGAGCTCGCACCACTTTGATATTATAACGTGTATAAAGCTTTGGTTGATGATGCCGTATATTTAAAGTTCATTTTGCTACCGTGACTTCTGTTACAATCACCCTTTATATTACTACATTTATTACCTTATTAGCCATCTTCTCAATGCTGCTACGCCTGCTACTATTTTAACAAGAGGTATCATGGACGGATCTAGCGGGTTGGAGTAGGGTGGTGGCTGTGGTTGGGGGACCTTCAATTCGACCTCTCTCCTCATCCAATAAAAAAATAATTATAGATTATCGTTGCCGCCGAGAATGCAAACAATAAAGGATCATAGAAAAAACGTTTCTAACAGCTTCTGAAATATCTATTTGGCTGCCACGTTTCGATTTTTTTCTGGGGGATCATGTCCCCTGACTCTTTCACCCCACTCCACCCCCCCCCCCCCCCCCCACCGCCCGCATAATACGGCTAGCACTTCTGGTGCTCGCTCAGTTAGTAAGACCCCCCCCCCCCCAAAAATAAAAATAAATAAAATAAAAAAATATATATAAATAAAAATAAATAAATAAATAAAATCATTGATCTGCCCTAGCGTGGATATATCTAATATATTGACAACACATTTTAAAAAAACAAATAGTATGTTTTCTGACAAAAGTGCCTATATATGTAACTTTATTTTTAAGGAACAAAATCATGTTGTTGTTGTTTTTATTAATTATTTTCAGTAGCTTGTATAGGTTGTATCGAGCTACGATTATGGATAAGACTGTCGAGGTTTAAAAATCTGTACGAAACTATGCAAGGTTTTGGTTCTTTTCTATCGTTATTTACGCTAGATGCTATATCTTTTTGTAAAATTAACATGGAATGCAAAGTACATAAAAAGTAGTGGGTATAATACTTTGATATTTCCTTTAATTTATATCACTTATTCTCGGTAAAATTTGACACCATCCGAAGGATTGTAACCAATCAAAATCTCGACTCAAAGGGCACAAGAAACTGCGCGCGCAATAAACGGGCGGGAAATGTATTGCTGCCACGGGGCTGCTTAGTTGTGATGTGTTGAATTCTCCATTTTGTTGCTGCTGATGGTATAGTGATGAAGATGGTACTGCTGCTGATGGTATGGTGATGAAGAAGGTGTTGCTGCTGATGGTATGGTGATGAAGATGGTGCTGCTGCTGATGGAATGGTGATGAAGAAGATGGTGCTGCTGCTGATGGTATGGTGATTAAGAAGGCGCTGCTACTGCCGATGGTAGGGTGATGAAGATGGTACTGCTGCTGATGGTATAGTGATGTAAGAAGATGTTGCTGCTGCTAATGGTATGGCTGCTTATGGCATGGTGATGAAGATGGTCCTGCTGCTGATGGTATGGAAATGAAGATGGTACTGCTGCTTATGGTGAAGAAGATGGTGCTGCTGCTGATGGTATCGTGATGAAGAAGATGGTACTGCTGCTGATGGTATGGTGATGAAGATGGTACTGCTGCTGATGGTATGGTGATGAAGATGGTGCTGCTGCTGATGGTATAGTGAAGAAGATGGTACTGCTGCTGATGGTATGGTGAAGATGGTGCTGCTGCTGATGGTATGGTGAAGATGGTACTTCTGCTGATGGTATGGTGATGAAGACGGAACTGCTGCTGGTGGTTTGGTTAAGAAGATGGTGCTGCTGCTGATGGTATGGTGATGAAGATGGTACTGCTGCTGATGGTATGGTGATGAAGATGGTACTGCTGCTGATGGTATGGTGATGAAGATGGTACTGCTGCTGATTGTGTGGTGATGAAGACGGGGCTACTGCTGATGGTATGGTGATGAAGATGGCGCAGCTGCTAATGGTATTTTGATGAAGATGGTACTGCTGCTGATGGCATGTTGACGAAGACGTAGCTGCTGCTGATAGTATGGCGATAAAGAAGATGGTGCTGCTATTGATGGTATGGCTGCTGATGGTATGGCGATGAAAAAGATGGTGCTGATGGTATGGTGGTGACCAGATTGACTGGACTGGACTGACTGGTCCGGACCTGATTGACTGGACCAGTTTGACTGACTGGACCTGACTGACTGGACTGGACCTGATCGACTGGACTGGACCTGACTGACTGGCTGGACCAGATTGACTTAACAGGACCTGACTGACTGGACTTGAGTGACAAGACCTGATTGACTGATAGATGACCTAATTAACTAAACCTAACTGACTGGACCTGATTGACTAGACCTGACTGTACCTGATTGACTTGACTGACAGATGACCTGACGGACTGGACTTGATTGACTTAACTAGACCTGATTGACAAGACCGGACAGACTGGACCCGATTAACTAGGACTGACTGGACTGGACCTGACAGAATACCTGATTGACTAGACATGATGGACTGTGGACCTGATTGGACTGACTTGGCTGATAGGACAGGCTTACTGACAGGACAAGACAGGACTGACTTACCGATAGGACAGATAAGATCAGCTTACTGATATAACTGATTGATAGGACTGACTTACTGATAGTATTGATTGATAGTACTGGCTTACAGACCAACTAGTCTGACAGGACTGACTGATGACACTGTAAGGACAAACAGATAAAATAAGAAAGACAGAATAATGGGACAAACAGAAGTGGCAGAGTAGGACAGACACAGGGAGACAAGATTGATTGGACATGACTGACAGACCAGACAATATTGACTGGACTGACTCCGGATTGACAGACAGACCAAAAATTATTTCTAAGCAATTGGGGCTTAAGGAATAAATAATGCCAAATAGTTCAAATTTTTAATTAATGATTGGTTTACAATGCTTTTATACAGACAATGCAAAATTACATGAAGTTATAATACAATTTACAGATACTTACAACATTCATGTAAATTGATGATATTTTACCATTAATATGTTTGAAATAACTAGGGATGTCAACAAGTATCAAAATCAGTACTCAAGTATGGGGGTCAATTTTCTGATCAAATATTTGCTCATTTTTTACTATCAGCATCAAATTTACGAGCCAAGTTTAACAAGTATTTTATTTTAGTTGACTGATTGAACATAATAAAGTTTATCATATCTTTTAAATCGGCGCCATATGACCTATCAAGTGTTGGTGTGCAGTAATACCCAAAATACATATCTTTTAAGTTCAATTACATTGATATATGTTGCAACATGAAGACTGAGTTTAACAAAACCACTAGCAACATCACCAGAGTTGGATGTCTGTCAATGTAACAAATAATATACATGCAATAAGGTTATGTTTTAAAAAAAAGCCCATATGGAAAAATAGGACCAGAAAATACAGGTAAAATATCATATTTTTGTTTGTTTGAAAGAGATAACATCTAGAGATTCAAAATATATGTGCTGGCAGATTTTGAAAAAAATGCAGAACATTCACTTAGCCGATAAAGATGATTGCTAGTGTACATTCCAGTCTGTTAGATATGTTATCTTCTAAGATAAAAAATACATATATAAGGTAGTGGTTTGTTGCTTTTCATATGTCAATAAAATACAAAAAAATCCTTTAAATGTCTAAAATAACCCAGCATATACTCATGGCTGTACAATGTTACTCACAGGTTCCATTTTAAATGAATTTCATTACATTAAGTATAAACAGTTTCAACATGCATGACAGGGAAACTTGTAAAATATGTGGCATTACATCATGCCGTCAATAAAATGTGCTCATACACATAATTAAATACTTGACTTTTTTTTTCACTGTAAAAGAATATTTCAGTAAAAGTGCTGAATTACAAAGTAAATATGAACAACAGCAAATTTAAATTGATGAGTCTATAAAATGGGCCATATTTTGAGACTAGGTGTCACTTGAAAAAAAAATCTGATGACCTGCCTTTCATTTCATCCTATTTAATAAAGCTCTCATGGAAAAGTTGAATAACCAATTAAAAGCCAATTTAAAAATGTTAAGTTGGCAAAGTAAAGGCATGCCAATTATTGAGTAATTAAAATAACATGTCAGGGTAGCCTGATCATGGTGCAGGATGACAGTCTGATTGGCGCCATGGTCTTTATTTAGTCCAATGCTTGAAGTGGGATTCTGTAGATAAGGTGACGATGTACATTGGAGTTTTCATCCAGACACAAACTGGTTGTAAAATTGCTGGCATTCAACTTTGACCCTGTTATTTTTACAATTCATTTTGCAATTAAATACATATCTTTTCTTCCAAGTACTCGATTAGTGATTTTAAAACTCAAGTATTAGCATCTGATCATGTACTTGAGTATGCGTTGACATCCCTATAAATAACCCATCCTTTGAAAAGTAGTCCTTTGTATTGTTAGATAATCAGCAAGAATTACTGCAAAACTAGGTAAGTTGGTTAGCCAATGGTAACTACCATTGGCTAACCAAGAAACTGTGCTTAGCTTCGTAAGAATGAATTTGGTGGCAACAGAATATACCATAGATGCCAATGATGAGCAGAAGCTAACAGATCTAGATTAACATTTTGTCCCAGGCCTAATTCAAAGAAAATACTCTCTTTTATTTCTTCATTAAATTGAGACTGGCATAATAGTTACAATAATAGTGAAACTAGTATTGCTTAAAAATCGTTGTATAGTTTGTCGCACACCTAATACCACTATGTAAGAGACAAGGGAAAGTATAACAAACTTCTTGCTAATGTAGCCTGCATATCTGCAGTGTCTAAGTATAAGTATTTTCATAGCTTCACGTTTTCATCTTCTTAGCAGGTGGCTCATCAGATTCAATTGGGGTGGGATCCACACTGAATTCTGGGATCTGTGATAAGTGAATCAAGATATTATTTCTAATGTTTTTGATTATCCATTTCTACAGAATGTGGTACTTTCCAGGTGAGTAGGTTTCTGGAACAAATCAATCTCAGGACCTGTTTACTGTTGTCAGACTACTAAAATAGTTGTTTTGTTTTATTAGTTTTTGAAATACATTGCAGCAACCAATTATGAACATTACAGGAATGTCCAGCTATTTTGTGGAGGCAGACCTCAGACAAGTGACTGAGTAGAACCACCAGTGCACAACTTGTCTGCTGGAAGACATTCCCACATTAAGTCCTTTGCCCCAATGAGACTCAAACCCACACAGTGAGAGGCTAAGCAGTCAGAGGAGATACAAATTGGCGACTCTACCACTAAGCCACAGGTGCCCCCACTAAATTTTTCCCTATAAGTGACATTCTAATATATAAACACGTACAACAATCATCATAACACCTTACAGCTGATTTTTCTTTAAACCAAAGCAATGCTCAAATTTAATTTATATATTTATATGTTATTATCCCTTGACAGAAATCTGCCTTAGGAAAAACTAGTTTGATCCGCAACAGACACAGGAAAATGTTCTTAAACTACTAAGTATAAACTAAGTTTGAACTAAGTTTGAATAAATTCTTTTGCTTGTTTGTTGTTGTTTTTTTGTGTGCTTTTTTTAACCACAGCAATGCTCAAATGTGATATATGTATTACAGGAATCTGCTCTTATAAAACACTTTAACAAATTCTCAAACTACATAGTTTAATAAAAGAAAACATAATTGTACTTTTTAATTTTCTTTTACCAAAATGAACCATCCCCTTGGGAAAAATCTATTGAATCTACTTTTACAATCACTTGAAATTGTTCACAAATTAATATGTTTTAACTAAGTTTATACAAAGTTTTTATTAAAACTATAGCAATGTTTTGATTAAATGTTTATCACTCTTTGAGAAAGACTTGCCTTGGGGGAGACGAGTTTGATCTGCAGCTTCAGATGCTGGACATTGGTGCGGTCAATACTGATCTGGACAATCAGCGGGTCAAACACTCGCAGTGTCACATTGTCACACGTCTGGGTATGACTCTGTTACCAATATAAAGTACATGTACATTATGTATACAGCATATCTTGTTCAGGCTTGGGCAAAAAGTGCAAATCCTGGTATCTTTTTTATTTGCTACAGAGGGTTAAAGGCAGTATCTCATAGTTTGGACCATTTTTTTCTCACTCATGCAACCCAACAAAGTATTGTTACCTGAATGGATCTTGTGAAATGCTGTTTAATGTTGCCCTACATCCATGTGAACATTAAAGCATTAGAACTCACAAAAATGTATTTCCTTTTCGAGTCAAGCTGCACAGTAAGCTATTTTTAAACTAAGAAAAGCCGTGAGAGGCTAAGCAGTCAGAGGAGTTACAAATCAGTGGCTTTACTACTACGATATGGGCGCCCAAATAAGTTTAGTATATTCCCACTACAAATAAATATGTATTTGAAGATTTAATGAACAGTATTTCAAAATAAATATTTTATCACTAACCATCTAGTGTTTTGCATTTAATTTCATTTGAATTAAAAAAATTCTACCAGGGTTATGACATTATGACAATGGAAACTAATTTATTACAACAATAGCCAATTAAAATAAATGCTTTTTCCTCAATACCCTTCATAATAAGTACAGTTTAAAGAATTCTATGATTTAATGAATGACTTTGCTAATATTTAGTTACCCCATAACTGTGAGATAAAAAGGGGCTATTTTTGGATCAAGGATTAAAGAATTATTTAATACTTAGTCTGGAAGTTCAAACCTCAAAACCTTGACATAGCTTAAGCTTCATTGGTTTATGTTGAAACGAATGGACCACAGTTAGTCATTCCAAGCAATTTTTGACAAAGAGACTCCTAAACACTTTCCAAACAGGTAGGTAAAAGTGCAATAAGCATTTTTTATATACTGAGTAAAAGTCAGAAACACATTTAAAATAATAAGTCCCTACCTCTTCATTATAAATGAAGACTGGTCCCTTCTTGCGAGAATCTGTGTTGAGGTACAATGTTGCCTCCAACCCATATTTGGGTATCAGCACCTGGACAGCATTCTTGCGGACAAACAATACATAACCTTCCTCATCAATCACTCTCTGCTTAAAGAACAGCTGGAAGAAAAATGGAATTGTTTATAGAAATTTGGTTGTTGAGACATTAAAAGCTTTTTTTTGTATTTGTAGTATTTGTATTTTTTTATATATAATTCACATCCAAACTACAAACTGTATATAAAAAATATTGAAATATCAAATTCATTTGCATATCAAGACTCTTTCAAGAATAACAATATCTTTCCTAAAGAAAACAACAACCCACAACAACATATAAAATTTCACAACTAAAAATATATTAAAATCATACAAATACTCTATAAACTTTATTTAATTTTAATGTCTTTGAATGGAGGATTTTCAAACCAAGTAACTTTAAATCAAGGCATGCATACATAATCATATTATAATCAGTACTGAGGAACTAAGATGCAGCAGGCCACTAATGACTGAAAATTAATATGTAAATGTTTCATCAATATTTTACTATCAATTTATTAACGAAACCTAGATTAAAATGTAGATAATTTAGTCGATTGTAAGAAAATGAAACAAAAAATATAACTCAAAATGCAGGAAAACTGCAACAATAAAGCTGGAATAGGTCCCCAACAAAATATTTTGCCATCAAAATTAAAGCTACAAGAACAACTATGGGTTTTCATTTATGACGTAAAAGAAACAGAATAGCTATACTAACAGTGAAAAAAGAGTGGGGTTTTGTGTGAGTGTGTTGTGTTTTACTCAAAACTTTATACTTTAAGAAAGCAATTCAATACAGAGATAATCTAAAATTCATTTATCTTTTAATATACGTATATTGTCCATATGCCAATTAGAGAATCAACAACAGACTCTGAGCATACATGCGTGTGCAGATTGACGGAGGCTCGACCAGCATACTGCGCCATCTTGTGACGGTAGTTGAGGTTGTTACAGACAGCCTGGGTCTTGTGTTTGTCCAGCAGGTCGGGGTATGAGGCATCCGCTCCAATACACACAGCCAGCAGTCGATGAACCAAGATATCAGAATATCTGCAAACATAAGACCGATTGTCAAATACAGTCTTTATGTGATGGTATATGCACTATCATATTAAGACCAGTTTCATGAAAGATGATACACTTCGCAATTAATCACTAAAATAATTTCTGCAAGGTGCATTATTCTATGTCACACAGAACTACGATTTCCAAAACAGCTTATGCTAGCAATGTAAACAGTGAGAAAGTCTGGAAAATGAACAGGATTTAGGGCAGAAAAAAATTGAAGGTTGTACAAAAAAGACATCAGGTTGTGCATAAAAACGATAGGTTGTTAATAAAAATAAAACAAGTTTGTCAGAAATATCACCTGGAAGGAACGAGTGGATATCAGTAATGACAGAAAAACAGGTAGGCAAATACAGCATGTTGGGCAGAAATAACAGCAAGTGGGGAAAGCAGAACTGACATTAAAAAGCAGGTAGAAAAGAATAAATGAGGAGCAGAATAGTCCAGTGGTAGGACGCAAGACTCCGAATCATGGGGTCTGTGGTTAAACCCCGGTCAGGTCGCGGCTAACTATCTTGAGCAAGAAATTTACCTCTAATTGTTCCACTTCACCCAGGTGGGTATGAGTATTTGCTTGAAAGAAGACTTTAACTTGGTATTACCTATTACCTAAATGCACCATGGGCAGAAATAACAACAGGTAGAAAAGGCAAAAACCAACAGCAAGTTGGGCAGAAATCACAGCATAAAGGGAGAAAAACAGCATACTTAGAAATAAACAGGTAGGGCAGAAATAACAGCATAAAGGGAGAAAAACAGCATACTTAGAAATAAACAGGTAGGGCAGAAATAACAGCAGGTAGAGCAGCAACAAAAGGATAAGATGATAGTAATATAACAATGTGAATATCTCACCTTCTGATGGGTGAGGTAAAGTGTGTGTAGATCTCTGTTGCTAGACCATAATGCAGGAACTCTGACTCGGGAATCATCCCGCTGCAGAAGTAAACGGCCTGCATCATACAGCGGGTGGTCATGATCCGCAACATTGTGTTGAAGTATTTGTCCCCTTCTAAAACAGCGGACTCCAAGCTGTCAGCTAGATCCTTACCAGTGGTGCAGTTCATCTTGAAGCCCTGTGAAAGTAATGGACAATGTGTCGTAAGATTATCAAACAGGACCAGTTGAGAATAAGCTCACATGCCATTCTAGATTTACTTTATATACATTTATCAAATTTTAATCTAAACAAACACTAAACCTAACAATAGCTGTCAACTGACAGATTGCTCCGCATTTCCCATTGCTGGATAGTGTAAGCTGTAACTAACCTTAACATTAACCCACCCAGAAAAAGGGGCATAACTGCGCCAAGATGAGTTTTAGGGTAACCAGTTTTACTGAAGTGTGAGTTTGCATTTAATAGTAAAGTATTTTTTGTTTATGTGTATATATTTAAAAAAAAAGAATTTTAATAAAAACTAATGCCTTAATAAAAACTAATGCCTATGCTGACAACAGGGTCATCACCATAGCTTTCTTGGAAAATAAGAGCTCCAAAGTATGCCTATTACATTTTTATTTAGGTCACTTCAAATTTGTAAATTATTCTAAAATCATTTATATTATTATAAATAATGATGTCTGATGTTTTCTGTATATAAGGACCCTGTCTTATATCTAATAAATAACCTTTTTCCTTTCTGATTTTCAAATCCCCTTTAAAAAGATCATACAAATTTCTTGGACACTCTGACAAAATGGACCAAACGATTAGAGTGAAGTTATCCAAGGAACACAAAAATTATATATATAAAAAATAAAAATCAAGTCAAAATAGGAAAGAATTTAAAACCACATAGTACCACAAAAAAATTCATGTGAATAAAAAAAAAAATCAGGCTATGACTCACTACCTTGCCATGTTTCGCTGGTTATACCAGGGCAAGACATTGTGACGTACCCAAATTAGCAAGACTAAGGTGCCGTCATAAAATTTAATAAAAAAATAAGAATGCAAAAATACAAGTGAACCTTTGACTCAGCTGCCTTGATTAGAGGGTCGAAGTTTGATGGCGGGGGTTTTGGATGACGTCGCAGGACGGCACAGTTGGGGAACTCTTGTTGAATCTTCTCAGCTGTGGAGATGTTGGCAAGCAACATAAACTCTTCCACCATGGAGTTAGTATCCCTACAATGGAGTTTGGTACAAGGTAAGATAATCTTTAATTATAGCGACTGATGATTACATATAAAACTTTTAAAGGTAGTATCCAACAGTTTATCTACACCACATGCAAGTAACAATATTTCCATGTTTCCTGGGAATGTGAGCATAACTTCTACATAAACTTATACTTAAGTCTGAGTTAAGACAATTTTGAACACTACCTATATGTGAGACAGTACACAGTACAAAAAAATAAATACTTTTTTTAAATCTATAAATAAACACAAAAGCAATCTTTGCTAAAATTAGATACTTAAAAGTAAGATGTCACATGGTTTTCTTAGTTTAATAATAGCTTATCTCTGCAGGGTAGCTCAGATAGGAAATAGCTGATCATAATGACGATGGGGTGTAATGCTTCACTTTCCCCACAGATCTAGGGCATTCATGAACAGCATTGTGCATGACCTTTTCAGGTAACTGTGACTTATTTACTTATTTGACAAAAAATATTTTGTCCAAATTATCCGATACCACCTTTAACATGCCAAAGATAATAGTTCAGGCTTAAAACAGTGTAGACAAAGATCAGGCCATTCTTGCTTAGGACGGTCTGATCAGGTCCCATGTTCACAAAACATTTCAAATTTAGCGTACCTTCAAACTCAATAGATGATCATTTCACACTCAACATTTTTTTGTGAATACTGTTTGAGTGAGTTTGTGTCAGTTTGAGAAAAACTAAAATTTTGAGGTTGAGTATAAGTATTTGAGATGTTTTGTAAATACAGGGCCCGGATATGCGCTATTTGCTACTGAATCTCTAGCAATATGCATGATGATGTCAGACGATAACTAAGCCTTATTTGTTATAGACTAAACGAAGCACACTATAAAGGAAAATAACAACCGACCTAAAACACCATTCAGTCATCTTAGAGAAAAAAAGCAAAGTTGCTGTTATTTACTGTGTCATCAATAGAAAACTAACATTAAACACCAGGATAAAAGAAACCAAAAAATCACATTTGCCGCCACGTCAACTTCGACGCCAGCCATTTACTCAGCAGGTTACAACATAATCATGATGGTCATGATACGCTGAGTGAGTAACAGGCAAAATGTGCATGTGTACAAATATATATATTTATTTCAAACTACTTTGATCATGTAGTGATGAGGACCAGATTGTGTTTCATGTCCATTATATGGATATTTCCTTTAGTCAGAAATTTGCAATTACCTAAATAAATCATAAATAACATTAAGCATGGCCTGTCTTTTGAATAATCAGGCAGCAGTTGTTTTTCTTTATTGGAAGCATTTTTCATCTTTAAAAAGAAAAAAAAATGGTTGGACAGGCGGTCTGCAGAAATGACCAGCAACTTTTGAATATGTTAGCAGTAGATCGTAAATTGCCCAGTTTCAATCCAGGCCATCTATCTTTCAGAGGATCGTAATCTCTAACTGTGCATAACAAAATACATCTGAATATGAGTGGAATTTTTTTTAAATGTAATTCTGTTATTTAAGCAATCAGAAAAGCTAATTATGAATACACTGTTCTCAGATGAAATTCATTTTTTTTTTCTTTTATAAATATCAATAACCATTCAAAAACAAAGAAAAAACAATATTAGCCTTGAACTAAACAATGAAGGTTCAAATCAACCACTAATTGGTTTCATACTGCAAAGACTTAACAGAAAATATGACAGCCAACAGTACTACAATTATCAGGAAAATGTGTCCAATTGAAGCAGATATAGTGCTGCCTTCACCTTGTATAGCATGCTGTGAATACCTGGCATGATATCACACGCAGTCACATTATCCCGACACCGGGCCAACCAGTTGTGGAAATATCCTTATATTTGCTTAAGCATTAGTAAGGAAGCTATATTACTACCATTTTTAATGACTTTGGTATGTCACTGCCCTGGATCTAATCTAGAGCCTCCCATACCTGTAGCTGATGCTCCACCAACTGCTCTACCATTTGAAAAGTGTATGTCATATGACAGATTGTACAATTGTAATAAAAAAACAGTTTTGGTCTTATAATTTCTATTATTATACTCTCAAATGATTTACAAAAAAGATTTACATTATTTGCTTGGCTTTGACATCAATAGGGTCGTGTGTTTCACTGTCGATGTGGAATCTAATCTCAGGCGAAGCCAAGGTCAAAGCACTGAAATGTACAAAATGTGCAGACATTGTTAATGTAATCCTTTATTTCAAAGGAGGCCAAGGTCAACACACTGAAATGTTCAAAATGTGAAGACAGTATTAATTTAGTCCTTTATTCCTTATACTTCTTTAAAAATGTAATTGAGTGACTGTTTTGTTTACTGTTACATATGTCTGGGTAGAACCACGGATGCACCACAGATCAGCCTCTCCACATGACAGTTCATGCCCTGACTGGGACTTGAACTCAAGCTGTGAGGGGTTCTTAACTGCTTGGCCACAGGCACCACTTACTTGTGTGAAATACTTGACAGTTTTTAAAAGTTCAGCTAGCTTATCTACTTTCTGAAAATAAAGCAAGTAAAACTCTGAAAAAATTAAGACTTGGTATAGACCATTTAAAAGTTGGAAACTTAATTAATGAGTCTATGAATTTATTTTCTTTTTATCATATCTATACAGCTGAATGCACCATTTTGTGATTTCAACCCAAAATGTATTATAAAATATCTACTATCAATTAAAGCTACTAGCAATGAAAATGTTTTAACAAATATTAAGCCTGGCAGGACTCTCAATATCATTAATGGTTTTATAAAAGTGTTACTCCGCTGAGGTGTAAGTGAATAAAAAACTAATGCACATACCCTTTTTCTATTCTGTTCTTTTTCAGTATCTTTGCCAGTGTGTTCAGGCCTCGCAGACTGGTTGCAATATCATCATTCCTTGATGGATCATCTATAATCATCTGGGCTTCACCGTAAGTCAGGGAGGCCTGTAAATTATAATTTTTATATCATTTCAAACATCAACATATAGAACATACAAGGCATGCCAATATTAACTGGGCTTCACTGCAAGTTCCAACAGCAAAAGAAATGATTATACAGGATGTCTTGCTGTTTTTTCTGCCCCTTAACAAATGTTTAATACCAGGTACTTGAAGTTACCTCTAAAATACCTGTATACTACTCTGCTGGAGAAGTCAAACAACAGCGATATTAAAGATTAAGAAAAAAAGTTGAATAATTTGTATACATGTACACAGAAAATGGTATTGCTTCTGTGGTGAAAATTTGTTTAAAGCGTCGCTGTTATAACCAAGGTAAAATCACACTTCCCTAGAAAAGAGAAGGTGATATCAGACTCTAATAGAAAAAATGTTTTATATGTTAAATGTTACATGATACCAGACTTCAATAAACAAAAGGTTATAATAGACTTCTATAGAAAAGAGGAGGTGATGACAAACTTCTATAACAAAGAAGATGTGGATATAAACATCTATAGAAAAGAGGAGATCAAACTTCTATAAGGGGAAAAAAAAAGATGTGATGACAAACTTCTAAAGCAAAGAGCATGTGATATCAAACTTATATACAAATGATATGATATCTAACTTCTATAAGAAAAAAAGGAGGTGATATCAATCTTGTATAGAAGAAAAAAGATGTGATATCTAACTTCTATTGGGAAAAAGATGTGATCTCATACTTCCATAACAAAGAGCATGTGATATCAAACTTATATTACAAATGATGATATGATATCTAACTTCTATAAGGAAAAAAGGTGATATCAAACTTATGTATATATAATAAAAAAGATGTGATATCTAACTTCTATAGGGAAAATGGGGAGGTGATATCAAACTTATATGGAAAAAAGAGATGTTATATCTAACTTCTATTGGGAAAAAAGATGTGATCTCATACTTCCATAACAAAGAGCATGTGATATCAAACTTATATTACAAATGATGATATGATATCTAACTTCTATAAGGAAAAAAGGTGATATCAAACTTATGTATATATAATAAAAAAAGATGTGATATCTAACTTCTATAGGGAAAATGGGGAGGTGATATCAAACTTATATGGAAAAAAGAGATGTTATATCTAACTTCTATGGGGGGAAAATGTGATCTCAAACTTCTATAGCAAAGAGCATGTGATATCAAGCTTATATACAAACGATGATATGATATCTAACTTCTATATAAAAAGAGGTGATATAAAACTGCAATACAAACAAAATGATATCTAACTTATATATAAAATAGGTGATATCAACCTTCATACAAAAGATGACATGATATCTAACTTTCATATCTATATACAGGTGATATCAAATTTAGCAAAGAGCATGTGACATCAAACTTTACCATAAACAAGGAGGTCTTATGAAACATTTACCCTTGACTGAATGACACTTTTGGTGAATTTGGTGTTGAGAATTTTGGCATCATGTGTCATCTCCCAGATCACAGTGAATGCAAATCTGTAATTGAAACCATAAATTAATACAGATTCAGATAGCAAGTAATATATTTCTTGTTTAAAATGATTTTATGAATAATAAGCTCTGCCTACATAGAAATCTATATGCTAGATATATAAAAGCTATATACCGTATTTTGTGAAAAATAACCCAGGACTTTTTTCTTTAGGATCAGAGCATGCAGAGTATCATCTAGAGTGGGGACTCTATTAACAAAATCGTATTTTGGTTGGGCAGCCAGCCTCTAAAAATATTGATCAGTATTTTGCTATGAACTGTTTCTGTTATTGTCCCCAGTGTCAAACTATTGCAATAGTATTCACGAATGTATTCATTAAATTCGTATTTGTACAATTTGTATAAAGGTATGAAAAGTAGGCAAATTAACCCAGGCAACATTGTCAAAACATTTAAGGTCAGGGCCTATACATGTGTATTTTTTTCCACAAGGAGATGGTAAATGCAAGAAGTGAACTAACAGAATGGTTATCTTATTTCTATACAGGTATTATTGTACTGACGTGTTTGTGATAATTTGCAGCATCACATATATTATCATTATAGTACTTTCCAGATCGGGTCAACATAAGAGCACTGCCAATCAACTGGAAAACCTTCAAACGTGAAAACTCAAACCATCCGGGTGAGAGTTAAAAAATTGACAGGTCAGCATCTCTGCCCTCAAGGTTCCCCCGACTTCTGCATTTGCACACAGAATATGAATATATTCTGATTTGTTCATTCGGTTTATCATCAACAGTATTTCAGTTATCTGGAGATGGTGAATATATTCTGACAACTTAACCAACAGAGAGTAAACTATTTACAAACATTTGTGTTTATTTTTAGAAATATTTTACGCCATGGTCCTAGAGAAAGTATTAGAATTCATGAATTCACTTACCTGTCAACTTCTGACCTTAAGGAACACAGATTGGAGCTCAATAATTCTGGCACCATGTCGATTCTCTAAAGAAAAATACATTTCTGAACTGTATTATTTATTAACAGTAAACTAATTAACACTTATATAGCCTAACTATGATTAATTGATGACCATATACATATATATATATATATATATATATGTATTCTAATTTGATAATTGACTATAAACAAAATGATGACATTATTGACATTATGCTCCAACTTCTTTTTTTTTTTTTTTTTTTTTGGGGGGGGGGGGGGGGGGGGGGGGGGGGGGGAGGGGGGGGAGGGGGGAGGGGGCATAAAAGATGGGGGTGAGACTTAAAAGCATGCTCTTTAAATGATTTTTATGTAAAATTATCACAGTATTCAAGTTTCTATTACAGTGGTAGACAGCAAGCATCTATTTGGTTTAATCACTAAAGTGGCAAGTGCCTAAAAGATCTGTACAGGTTTTTTATATATCCATCTGTCTTCTGACATCTGTATTATAAGATATCAACAGAAAAATAATTTGACAAAAATTCAACATAATTGATATAGTTTAAAAAGTAACTCAAAACTTTGACAAAGTCCAGATAAAGGACAACCTGGGTTATTTCTGCAAGCAAAAGTAGAAACATTCCAGGCAAACTAACATAACCATGGGATGCAAAGTTGGGGACCTAAAAGTGTTTTTTAAGGAATTGGCTGCTTGTGTCTTGTAAAAGTAAAAGAAGTAACTGCCTCATATTTACTTCTTGTCCAAGAGTGAGGACTGACCTTATCAACCAGGTACACAGTGGTACCCCTGGATGCTGCTTCCTTATCCAAAGCATTTCCTGGTCGGATAAAGTGGCTTACATCAGCAATGTGCACTCCAACCTGAAATGGTAGGAGAGATATAAACCATTATATTATAAAAGCTTTGTAAAACTGTTTCTCTTTTACCTGTCTTTCACAAATAAATATTCTCTAAAACTATAAATGTCTCAAATTCAAGTTATGATTATTGGGTTTATCATCCCACCAACAGTATTTCAGTTATCTGGAGATGGTGTCCACTTAAAGCAGATATAGTGCTGCCTTCACTGTGTATAACATGTTTGTTTATTGTTCCACCAACAGTATTTCAGTTATCTGGAGATGATGTCCACTTGAAGCAGATATAGTGCTGCCTTCACTGTGCATAGCCGTGAACACCTGGCATGATACAACACCAAGTCACATTATTCTGACACAGGGTCAACCAGTCTTGGAACTGCCCTTATATTTGCTTGAGCGTTAGCAAGAAAGTATATCACTACCATTTTAACGACTTTGGTATGTCGCAGTCCAGAAATGAACCCAGGGCTTCCCGTACCTGGAGCCGATGCTCTGAACGGTTGCGCTACCAGATCCAGTGAAATTAAAGTGATGTTTTTGAATCTGAGTGTTTGAAATTTTTACATATCATGTGATTGGTCAAATTTTCAAAAAATTTAAAACTGAATTAGGATCATTTACATTTATTTCAAACTCAAGACTTTTACAACATTTGGTTTAGAAACATCAGGCCTATGGCTGAAAATCTCATACTTGATTCGTTATTTATTCTTAGGTAATTTGTTTAAATAAATGACCTGCGCATCTCAATAATGTCTTGATCCCCAAAACCTTGTAGACAAATAATAGACCTGTTATTTAAGCACATGTTTATTGTGGAAAGTTTCAGAAAGGAAACTGAGAATAGAGTTTGTATTAAAAACTTTAAAAATTCCATGTACAGGATTCTTCTGCTCTTCTTCTTGTTTAACATTGTATTTCTCTAGATTGGGGTGTGACAGTTGACAGCCTTCTTCCCAAAACTCTGTTGTTTTTTCTTCTTCTGTGAGGCCGGTTACTGACAAATCTGCCTAAACAATCAATACCCTGTTTCTTTTTGGTCTTCTAACCGCTCTATTTCCTTCAACGCTACTACATGTTACTAGTTGCTGATATTTTATCTAACTAAATAGTACCTCTAAGTTGCCATTGTCGAGAGGTCGACAATGAAGGGCGTCATCTATGTCCGTACACCCTGGGGGATCCACACTACACACCGTGATGTGCCGTAGATCTTGACGATGCTTCATGTCCTGTGGACAGCAAATTAAAGACACGGTAAATGATTAGGATAAAAATAAAACCAATTCATTCACTCATAAACCATACTGATGAAGACTTCTGCTCAAAAGTGTGATGAAACATTCATATAGGCTGAAATCTTATGATTTAATGATACATTGAAGTTAATAAAAGTTTTTGACTAATAATATATTAGCTAATACATCAAGCACTTTCAAATGTAATCCAACAAAAAAACAATTTAACCCATACATTTCTAAGCTTAAATTTTACTTATTTGATTATGCAAAGCATAGAGACAAACAAAATAATGAATATATAACTGCTGGATGGATTTAAAAAAATTAACTTACTGAAATTCCTATCCAAACAGGTATTTAATAAAACATACTAAGTTATTTACTTCAGCAATTATAGCCCAGGTAAAACTAGCTAGAGTCTTCAATCCAAAGAGTGCAGATCCTGATCAGACATTTCCCAGTCTAAGCTGTCTTGATCTAGACTCTAGACTATTTGTCTATGCCTAGAATATTGTTTTTTCTATTAAATGTGGTAACTGACAGTTTGGATAAAACATTTTTTCTCAAATAACTAATTAAGTCATTGGAACCTACAGATCCTACAAAATGCTGTTCACGGATGGCTTAAATCTGTGTGAACATTGAAGCATAAATCCTAACTTGTCATTGCAAACAAGTATTTTCTATCTGAAGCACTCTGCAGAGATAGCTATTTTTTAACTAAGAAAACCATGTGACAACTTACTTTTGAATTGATGTTATATCAGCATCCGGATAATTCACTCAATATTTATTTTAAGCGGAGATCACTATCATGCCTATTTATAGATCTGGCAAGAACAAACTTTTAGACTGCTGTATTTTACCATGATTTGTACTGTCTAACAATATAGGAAGAGTTCGAAACCATCTTTACTTAGTCTAAAGTACATGTTTCTGCAGAAATTATGTCCATATTCCCACAAGCAGTGGTAGGATGACGTTACAAATATTTGATATATGCAAACTGTAGGAGATTTATTTATTTTGGTCAACCTTAAAAGAATCTTATTTTTACTTAACAAAGAAATTTTCTAAGATCTTGAAATATTTTCCATTAATCTAGGAATTTTTTCAAATTTTAAGGAAATTTCTTAGTGTAAGTAACAAAAAATAAGTAATATGAATACGGCCCCGGTACACACCTCCTCCTTGATGGTCCACGGCATCTGAGGCAGAAAACTCAACACGGCGGCAGAGAAGTTAGCATGAGGTACATCATGCTCAAGCAGGAGGACCTCATTCTCAGTCTCTTTATCTCCTATGTTGCCCAGTTTGCGCACAAAATGACCCTGAAGTAAAATGGTATATTTGACTAAATAAATGATATTTACTACATTTAACATGTCATGAAGAAATGCACTTTCAAATATATGCAGAATTCCGATAGAAAAAAAGAAGATTGTGTCTTAAATGAAACTGGTATTAGAAAAGGAGATGCATTCAAACACTGGCATTTTAGGATAAACCAAACTTCCAACACACAGAGTCAAAGTCTTGTGCAACCTAGAGAAAACATTTGTTATAATGGCATATCCAATAAAGTAGTGCTATTATATTATTATTAATTATAAACTGTCAAATTTAATAGCAGCAATGTGGAACTTCATGCAACAACAGTATCATATAATGAGTATTTTTATATGTCCATATGATCATATCTTAATATTTTCATATTTTACAAATTCCAGTTTCAATGAAAACTTTAACCTAATGAGGTTCAACAAAATGCACATGAAACTAAGGCATGCTTATTGGGTTTTTTGTCCCACCAACAGTTTGTCAGTTATCTGCAGATGGTGTCCACTTGCAGCAGATACAGTCGCAAAATTGTTCCTCAAATAACCAAATATATCCAGCTATGTTAATATCTTGCAATGAATGTTTCAAATTAAGCTAAAAAATATGTAACAAAATCTTCAAGTGTAACTTTTTCTTGTTTTTTGCATATTTTTTTTTATATTAAAAGGTAAAAACATACCTAATGCTGCCTGAAAAAAACAAACTTGAATGCTGTGGGTCTGTTAAATAACCTTTTTTTAAGCCTAAGAAACAAGTACCGATAACCTGTTCAACATGTAAAAACATAAAATAACAAAACAGTGTCAGACAAATCATTCTTCTGGTAATGACTGATATGCACCCATGTAACACTCTGCATACTTTCATGCATGAACAGTTTGCAGACACACTTAGCATACTAAATATAAAATGACTAAAAAAATGTAAAAAAATTATGACTCTTTTGTTTCTCCCAATTAGTGTCAATATCTTAATCTATTATTCCTTATTCTATAAAACAGTCAAGTGGATGTCTTTCTATTTTCATTGTATGAAGAAAAAACACATTCACATTTAAGTAAATTTGAAAAAAGCCAATAAGACCAGTTGTGTCCAGGATGTTTAAACAAATGTAGAGACCTTCAATGTCACAAAAATAATGTTTTCCCCAACACCCGATATCCACATACCTGGGGGTACCTGGAGTTCCGTGGCCAGCTGTCAATAGCGACCACGATCCTCTGCTTACACAGGTCAGCTGCTTGACGGGTCTCAATGCGAATCTTTGGAATTTTCCTCTCGGCAGGTACAAACAGGTGACGAGTTGCCTAACAGGAACCAACAACAGAATCAGTCAACTAAACATCCAAGGATCCCCAGCAAAGTTAACACTCACAAAGGTTTAAACACCTACCGATGCTTTACCAACTTGAAGTTTTCAAAAACATATTTAGGTCATCAGTATTTAAATCTGCGGCTTAGTTTGTGTTTCATACAATATGCACACCGATTAATGATGTTTAATGGGGAAGTATGTTGTACTCTCTATTAGTGAGTGCAGAGATTTTTTATCTCCAGCATTATTTGTCCAAGCTTTGTTCATTCAGAAACCTGAGTGTACATTCTGAAGGAGTAATTAACACTTTAGCAGTCTTCAAAATTATCATCCAATAACAGCATGCCATTAGGGCATGTAACATTTGGAAATTTAATGACCCGAATCACATTTTACATGCAAAGTTTGCTTTCAGAAACAACAACAAGGTCTTTTTTTGAGGTTATTCTTTGTTATTGTACTGTAATTGGTGGCACCATCTGTGCAAAATCCAACAAATTTGTTTCTGAGCTCACTTTCAAGATCCAGAAAAAAAACACTTGCCCATTGGATGTCAATCTTTATAAAATTCACCTGTGTGCTCTTAATTTTATTCGCCTCCAGCGATCGGACGTTTGTTGATTTCGATAATTGCTTTAGTTGTAGTATAACTCAAGTCTTCTTTATTGTGTTACAAATTACAAATATGCTTACACACCTTCACCTTTGTATACCATAGAAACAGCTAGAAACAAGGCTTTCTACAAAGTGTCACATATCATATTATTTTATCCACATGTAAAAACATACACAGCATATATACCATTGTTCTTTTTGACATTAATAAAAAAGTCAAATGCTTTTGAAAAAGAAAGAAAAGAAAGCTACCTCCTTAACAGCAGACTGCTGAAGTATGCCACAATACTGGCGCCAGTTCCGTTTGATGATGCCCACTACACGCCCAGTAGGCTGGCGTAGCTCTTTGGGTACTTTGTTTCTCCTTAACCTGGCGTCCTGAAACAAAACATTTAAATGAATGTGGCATTGGCAGCTTCTACTTATGATAGACTGAATTTTTTTGGAATGGACTGTTCAAAATTATATTTATAACATTTTTTTTCCACTATTTAAAAGTCAACTAAATTACTTTTTGCATCAATAACCATATAGATGCAGTTTTTCTGCAAATTACTTTAAAAGTAGGCATTTCCTTTTTCATACATTTATATGTTTTAATCAATAAATTTAAAGTAAAAGACTTTTTAGTTAATGTTCCATCATAGTAAAGTAAAGCTTCACTTTATGACAAATTGACAGTCCACCAATGTCAAGCTTAGGGCAAACAGCCTACATCTGTACCCCATCCTCATTATCAGCATCACAAAGCATCAATTTTTAAAGAAAATGTAACACTTGTCTGAAAACATAATGTCTTACTCAAAAGCTAATTTGAAGCAAGAAAGGGTTTGGTTTTCTTAACGAAACTTCAATACTTGCACCAAAAAGCATCTGTTAATAAAGATGTTATCTATACAAGACATCAAAGCCAACATCCAATTGTTGTGATTTGTTTTGGCATCATTTAGCAATTACCAGCTTACCTCAACTTCAATATCTGCATCATCTGGTTTCTCTTCTGTTTCCTCCAACACTAGAGAGCTGGGACAACTCCATTCTTCCTCTGGGAACATTTCTATAGCAACAACATCACCATCAACTGCTCGATTAAGATTTTTGTGACCTTGGATGAAGACCTTTAAAAAAATAACAGATATTGCACATTTTAATAACAAAGGACAAGCGTAAAAAAAGAAAAAATCAAAGTTGTTATCAAATAAACCAGAAACCCCTGTTATTTTGCATGAGATATATTTAAAACCCCTCAGCCATTTAAAGCGAAGGTTCAAGTCAAGGTTTGGGCACGAACACTCATGTTGGGATAGAGTTCAAGCTGAACTGCAATGTGCCGGTGGTTCTACCCACACATTTGTCTTCCTTCACCTATTATTATATGAAATTTTTAACTCGGGAGTCCAAGAAGATTTTATACCATATCCTTTATACTAACCAACTGTGCAGCAACATTTCTTTCATTATAGCACAGGGGCACTTATGAGGTGAGCAGGGACTGAACCAGGTCAGTCCATAAGATAGACACCGACGAGTCAGGTGTAATGCTGTCCCCTTTGCCATTACTACCAACTTTAAAGTCTTTGGTTTGACCTGGCCGGGGTGTGAACCCGCGACCTCCTGATCCACAAGCCGACGCTCTACCACCTGAGCTATTGCAGTCGGTTAGGACTTACGTATAAGAGTATTCGATCGAACATGTAAAGACTGACAGACTCTATGTTGTATCCTGATCAGTTCCCAGTCTAAGCTGTCTTGATCTAAACTATTTGTTCAAGCTTGGATTAGTGATATTTGTTGATTGTTTAACACTTAATATCCACTTAGTTATAGATGCTCAGTATACCATAACTAAAACAAAGCAAAGCAATATACACCCATTCGTCAAGCCACAAGTGTGTGGAGGTGTAAATAATAGAATTAAGGGAAAATACTCAGGAACAAACAATACAATCTGAGTTATCTCCCCTCAATAAACACCTATATGTCAATTACAGTCACTCATGCAAATATGAGGTCATTCTGAAGAATAACAAAAAGGTTATCTGCACAAACATTTACTAACAGACAAGTAGACGGGAGAGACAACTGGTTGACATATGCAAAAATATATTAGACTTGGGGGTTTGACATTTTAAGAATTGCTGTTGTCATTATAGGATTCTTTATCTAAACTCCAGTTTAACTTAAAAGAGAGACTTTTTTTGTTAGCAAAAAAAAAATATCTTAGACTGAAACAAAATTATTTCATATAATATGGCATTAACATAAATGCAGATTTAATTGTGATTTTAACACTCAATATCTGCTTCTCACATTAAAACAGCAGACATAAATAATATGTAAACATCCCGAATCAAATGCAGTGTTTCTCATAACAAGCAATTATTTACTAACTGATGCCCTTCTCTCCCAAATGCTATTTGATCTTAAACTGTGACCTTGACCTTTGCTCTACTTCAAGGTAGCCTGTTCCCAACATAGTAAACCTTTGATATATTTTCACAAATATTCACCAGTTTCTTGTTAAAAAAAACAACCTCCATATGGATTGAAAAGATGATCAGAAAGATAAAAAATGCCAAGGTTATATTTATTTCTATTCATTTATCCATCCCCTAGGCTGGAAGAAAGATAAACAATGCCAAGGTTATTTCTATTTATATCCGTTCATCCATCCTTGGCTGGAAGGAAAATAAACAATGCCAAGGTTATATCTATTTAAATCCATTCATCCATCCCTTGGCTGGAAGACAGATAAACAATGCCAAGGTTATATCTATTTATATCCATTCATCCATCCTTGGCTGGAAGAAAGATAAACAATGCCAAGGTTATATCTATTTATATCCATTCATCCATCCTTGGCTGGAAGAAAGATAAATAATGCCAAGGTTATATCTATATCCATTCATCCATCCCCTTGGCTGGAAGAAAGATAAACAATGCCAAGGTTATATCTATTTATATCCATCCATCCTTGGCCAGAAGAAAGATAAACAATGCCAAGATTATATCTATTTATATCAATTCATCCATCCTTGGCTGGAAGAAAGATAAACAATGCCAAGATTATATCTATTTATATCAATTCATCCATCTTTGGCTGAAAGAAAGGTAACTCAAGCAAGTCTTCCAATTACCATTCCATCCTGATTGTGGATGCTGACATTGGCTTCAAGATAGTTTTCCCGACTGGCTAGGAAAGATCCCTGTTGATATCGTCCCGATCGAATCCCTCGCTGTAACTCTGCCAGTGACAGGTGTTCAGGGAATTGTACCTTGTCTCGCTCTTTAACCTGGATTAAACAGTGAAGAACATGGATTGTATGTCAAAAAAGCAACCCTGAAAATGTGCATGCTGAGACTTAGTTGTACAAGTGGTTAGATCAAGTTTTCACAGGGCCAAATTAAGTTTTGGGTTATTAATCATAGTCTTGGTTACCTTTTTTTCCGGAATGTTAGACACAATAAGATCTAGGGCATGGCCTATTTTTGATCTTTGTTTTAGAATATAAGATTTTTTCTTAAAATATAAATTGTTCTTAACAGGAAACAAATTCTGTCGAACATTTTATGCTTACAGTTAACAATGTATGACAAAACCAGAATAAGGGAATGTGCAGTAAACAACATTCACAATGTACAGGTTACGAATTTCCTGCTAGGCATTAGGTTCTACAAACTAGGTCTTCATTACATAAATTTGTGTCTAAGTCTGGCTTATATATGGGTCTCCCATCTTGTAGTATTTGATCTTGTGATGTCACATTTTTGGATTCTGCTTTCATCACTGCTATGTTACAAATTGACAGAAGGTTGTTCATCATGTGATATTGATTTATAATAGCATGTAAATTCTGGAATGTTTTTAATGAGCGATACAACTGGTACATTCTCAAACATTCTTAGCTATTTTAAATGGGGATGTTTTCTTATTTTATCTTATACCTGATAAAACCTTCAAAATGTAAAGACCAGGCATGAATAGATTACGTGTTTTAAAAATTACTGCAGTATGGGAATATACATTGGATTTCAGCTAGTGTATTTTCTTATAACAAAACCATCTGCTGACATATTTTGGATTTCAAATGGAACTTGGACTTTCATTAAGAAAGTGGACAATTTCAATAGGTCTTGAATCAGCTTTGACTTTATTTGAGATACATGCGTTATTGTCCTGTTTGTTAATCTCTATTGCAAAAATGTGCAATGTGTTTGTTTAATAAAAATATATTGTGCTGTAAAGCTTGTTGCTGGCTTGTACTTTCTGTTGCGCCATTGATCGTAACATTGGTTAAAACTTTCATGTAAGGAAGTCTTCTTACTGACAGTTGTCAGTGATGGTTCTACTCTGATTTTCATGAAGACAAAGATTGGCAACTTGGTTTAACAATACCATACTTACACAGTGAACATCCATCACTTACTACTAACACCATGTGTGGAATACTGGGGTCAGTTTGCAACAATGGGGGTTGGAAATTTGCTATATCATAAGATAAGTCTAAGGTGTTCCAATAATTTAATTGCCCTCAGAGGTTCTCAATAGGTGCTCTCACTGATGGACAAACAAAATCCTTCCCAGACAAAATCACTTCTGGGTTTTTATTAGCATTTGTGGGCAAAGCCTTCTTACAGAGGAGAAAACAAATCCCTCCAATATTTTTTTTCAGGGCAGATAAAATCTCTTCCATCAATTTGATGAGGCAGGTAAAATTCCCTCTCAAACCCTCTCAGAAAATAATTTGTTTTATGGGTGGACAAACTACCCTGATTTCTTTTTCTGCCAAAAAAGGTAGCTGTGATTGATATTTATCAAAAAGTTTACTTATATTGTTTTATTAGATAATGAATACTCCAATTCATTGCACAAATATGATTTTTTTACCATTACATTTGGAACTTCTCGCCGCTCATCAAACTAGATTGAAACAGGGTTGGTGTGATTAAATATCAAAGTAAATCAACTCACCATGCTGGTGCCCACATGTGCCAGTTTATCGAGCAGGGAACCATTATCCTTCAAACCCTTTACATACTCTTCAACTGTGAAGTAAAAAAAAGTCAGCTGATAGAAACAAAAACTGTTTGATAAGGATAAAAAGAAAAACTGCACCTGATTAAAGGCATTAAATTGAGTCAGATGACACTCATTAGAATCAATCAAATTAAAAAACAAAATAAATGCCTAAATTTACCCAAACAGTGAAAACAAATTTTACAAACATGTATGCAAATGACACAGGCAGATTGTCGGATATTATTTTAGTTTTAACCTATTTATTAAGTTTAAACCTCTTTATTTATAGTCGATTGGGAAACAAGTTCTTTCAACTTATATTAATCCCTCTCGACTGTCCACTTCCTGGGTACAACCAGTGCTAAGGTATAGTGTACCTGGAGCAATGTGCAGTAAATAGTCTTGATTTTGAAATAAAAGCATAATAAATACCTCCTGTGTTTACTTACTTGTGAAGCAGGACAGTTTAGCTGTTTGTGCCTTTAGCTTGTTATCTGCATCATTTGTCAGAAGAACTACTGTGACAGGAAATGTTGACAGATGTCCCTTGTAAAACAGGGAGGCTTCGCGAATGGCTCGGTCATTTCGATCATTGGCAGTCTCCCCTTTCTGTCGTTCAACATAAGTATCTCTGAAAGATCAAACATTCGTTACAATACACGTATGAAAAAATAACCCCACTCCTAACAAAACTTGTCCCTCGTAAGTTTATTTCCTTATTTTTTTTGCATATTGCTCTGAGGGCAAAATTTCTCAACCCACATGATATTAATAGTAATCTTAAGAATGAAAAAAAAGTGCATTTAGCCGCCGAAACACATTCCTCTTAATTTCCTTACGCTTGCATCCAAAGGTAACTATCATAGATACATTGGCCACGACTCAGCTATAAATCGTATCAAACCCAGATCTGATGCCTGATCTATCTAAGCTTCAAAGTTTAAAAATTAAAAAATAATTTCATGTCTATGCGTACACTGAAGTCATTCAAAGTGATTTCAAGTGTATGCTGTACTTCATGTCTATGCAATTTTTTGTGTTCATTAAATTATACAATCAAATTAAGAAGCCAGGCAATGGAATTATTATAAATTTGCACAGGCATTAATTTAAATACATGTATATATATACAGGCTTTCAAGTGACCACAAAGAAAAAAGTAGGGATAAAAGTAGGGATTTTGTCCTAAAAATGTAGGGAAAAGTAGGGATTTTCATAGCAAAAAAGTAGGGATAATAGGGCTGTCCACTTACCATTCAGCTGCGAAAAAACACCTACTAACATGTTCATGGCACCTGTACAGTGGTCTTCAGTGTCTTAACAAGAATTCCACAAGGATGAGTTGGGCGATAAACCTTGTCTGGCTTAATGTCTTGTCAGCTCCAACCATCCTCATAATGGAATCTCCCTGCACCACTGAAGACCAACTACTGGTACCATCCTTTGTGTCCTTGAAATATACTAGCAACTAGTTTTTAAAATGAAAATGCAGAAAAATGTATTAACTTTTATTTTAAAACAAATTTATATTCATGTAAGATTATGTAAAAAAATTAAATATTACTTTTTTTCTCAAAAAGTAGGGATAGTAGGGCTCTAAAAAAAAAGTAGGGAAAAGTAGGGCCAAACCCAAAAAAGTAGGGAAAAGTAGGGCCCGCTTGAAAGCCTGTATATATGAACCTTAATAAGCTCAAGACTTTATAAATCTAGTTTTCGTGTATTTGTAATTTGTATCACTATGTAAGTTAAAATTATATGCTTCCATGTATCAATCCTGCTCTAGATTTTATTAGGTGGCAACAGGAACCAATTCCTCTATTAAAAATTCTAGTAAGAATTGTTTTCTTTATCTGGAAAAAATCTCCTGCCTATTTTAAAGGTGGCATTCAACAGTTTGGGTCAATTTTTTATGTTGTTATCTGAAAAGATCCCACAAAATGCAGTTAATTGATTTACTAAGTCTATAGGAAAAGTTAAATGTAACATGGTACTCATCATTACAAACATGTACAAACAGTATTTTCTTTCTGAGCCACGTTGCACAGTTAGCAATTTTTAATGCAAGAAAACTGCAAGTCCATCTAATTTTAAATTCTCATTACATCTTCATCCTGGTAATCCATTCTGAATTCAATAAGTAGTCTTAAAAGAAATCCCCATCATGCTGATTAAGGGATTAGAAAAAAAATGACCATTTCGGGCGATTTATTTCATGATTTATACAGTCTGTTGAATTCTGCTTTGAGTTTATTTACCAGACAAAGTAATGATTTTGTTCATTGAAAAAAATCTGTATTCTGTCAAACAACAACAACAACAATACCTGATAATATTTGTTAAACTCATTTCAATCCAATACTATACCATATGCATCTCTATTATGTAAAAGAAAATTTAAAAAAAAACCAACAAATTTCCATACTTGTTGAACTCATTTGCAAAGGCATAGAAATGTCTTCCAGGATTAGTCAAAATATCTTTCAGTCTTTTATACGCCGGAGCACTGCGATGCCGAACCTGAAAAAAAAAAAGAAAAAATTTGCAAGATTTTATATTGTTTTTAGCAGGGCCGCTACAAATTCTGCAAGAGTTCGGGTCGATGCGATTCGAAAAGTTTACTCTTCAAATCAGTTATTTTCAATTCAGTTTTTCCTTCCAAGTATTTCATGTGTAAGATATAACAAAAGTTCAATTTTGTTGAAAAAAAAGTCTTTATATACTTTATTGCAATAACAAGTTAACAACCAATAAGCAACACTGGATATCATTTCCCAAACAAAAACTAGTAAAACTTGGCAATATAAGGGCATTTATGAAAAAAATTGTTTGAACACTGCTTTTAGAAAACAAACACGTGTGTGTAGTGGACTACTAGTGGTAAAATAACGAGTGTCTGAAAGAACAAACAACATGTCATGGTGGCGTTCCAAATGGTGATTTAAATTTGTCGTTGAACCTAACCGAGGATAGTATTTGGGGTTTTATGGCACACCAACATTTGATAGGTCATATGGCGCCAATCCAAAGTTAGCTTATATCCCCATAACACACGTGGAAGTAGCTTTACTTGTTTTACTAAAAAACCCAAAGAACTGCCATACTTTTTCGTGAGCTTTTCTCCGAGCGCCAAAGAGTTAATTTCTTTTGGGTGTTGTTAGTTTATTTGCCATTTTGATACAAAAACGGTGTGTTTCACTTACGCGTTAGTGGACGGGACAAGCACCGCATAGATGGCAGGTCAAAATGCCCTTTTTATAGATAGTACTTATCTGAATGACTGTGTTTTTTCTTGTAATAATTTATGCATCTATAGAACAGCCCTTCGTGGCTGAATTGAATAAAAAATGGCCCAGTGAAAACCGAAATATTAAATCGGTGCCGCTGTGACGGAATTCTGATGAATCGAATCGTTGCAGCCCTAGTTATTAGTTTAAGCATAGTAGTTTATAGCAAAGTTCTTTCAACTTATATAAATGCCTTACGACAGCTCGCTTCCTGGGAAGAACCAGAACTCTGGCAGTAACTACCTGGTGCAATTGGCATATTACTAATAATTTATACACATAAGAATCATCTCAATGTGAAAGTTATAATGTAATACAGGGTTTTGTTGAGAATTGTGGGCTGTTTGGTAACATAGAACTAGATTTCCTCCTCCTCCTCCTCGTCTGAGCTCTGATTAGTAATGGGCTTATTAATCAGACCACTCTGCCAAGGAGGCCACTTGCTAGGGAAAATAAATCAGGAATCATAACCAAAAAGAATTAGTTAGTTATTTTGCTCTTACTTAATTAAAGAAATTTCCTAAAATTTTGAAAATTACACCTTCAATAACTGTAACTCACCTCTTTAATAACTGTAACTCACCTCCTCAATAACTGTAACTTACCCCTTCAATAACTGTAACTTACCCCTTCAATAACTGTAACTTACGCCTTCAATAACTGTAACTCACCCCCTCAATAACTGTAACTTATCCCTTCAATAACTATAACTTACCTCTTCAATAAGTGTAACTTACCTCTTTAATAACTGTAACTTACCCCTTCAATAACTGTAACTCACCTCTTCAATAACTGTAACTTACACCTTCAATAACTGTAACTCACCTCTTTAATAACTGTAACTTACCCCTTCAAAAACTGTAACTTACCCTTTAATAACTGTAACTTACCCCTTCAATAACTGTAACTTACCTCTTCAATAACTGTAACTTACCTCTGCAATAACTGTAACTCACCCCTTCAATAACTGTAACTTACCTCTTCAATAACTATAACTTACTTCCTTAATAACAGTAACTTGCCTTTTCAATAACTGTAACTTACCTCCTCAATAGCTGTAACTTACCTCCTCAATTACTGTTACTCACCTCTTCAATAACTGTCTGTAGAATAATGACATCCTGAATGGAGCTGTCTTCTAAGACATCAATCTAAAAAATAAATCACAAAGTTAAACACAAAGTAAACATATATTGTGTTTTCAGGATCTTGTCTGTTATATGAACACATGTGAGACACTTGTTAGGGATACTCTTGACGAAAAAATGGCAACATCATCAACCTTTCTCATAAAATATGGTGTATGTCAATAGATAGTTTCCCTGTGATGTCATAGGCACTGATAAGACAGTTTATGGGGTTTACAGTCACTTCGATAAATTACTACTTCAGTAAATCGGAAAATATGTGCTGTATTAAACTCACCACTGTGTTTTTATTTTTTTCAGTCTATTTTACTGAATTTTTTATCATATTAAACAGCTTTTATGAAGTATTTTAAATATCAAAACTATATTTTGATAGTTTAAAAGGTAAAAAAAAATACAACCAAAAAGGATACACTGTCCATTTTGTTTAAGGATGAGCCAATAATTTTATTTATTTCTGTGTTTTAATTCTTTGAGCATTTATCAGTTTTGAAAATATTGTACTCTAAAAATATGAATTTCAGGAGCTTTCCAATGCTGTACTGTAGATGTAGTGTAAATGTTATAACCTGCAGACACTTACCATTTAAATTTTTGGCTTATAACTAAATGCCAATAAACTTGACATATTGCCAGAGTTGAAGCAGAAAAATAGAACCTGTTTCTTTTTATACTCAGCACAACTATTAATAAAATAAATGTTGAATACTTCAAAGTGCCTTTATTTCTGCAGTTTACAATAGTGAATTTCATGATTGCGTGGTTTTCACAATACACCGACAAAATGGCGGGAAATAAGAGCTCATCACTGCAGGGTAAACTTCACCAATATTGTAGTTTTTCTCTGTATTGCAAATAGTAACACTAATTATTACATATTTTAAAGTTACAGTTGCTCAATATGACTTAATTTCTATGTCAAAACATGTACATGATTCCAGTATCCAGAGGGAGATGCATCAAAATCAAAGGTGACAGGACAACTGGCGCAAAGTTTATAGCTTGTTGGTTTAACTCGCGCCAGGTAAAAGTCGCCGCAATATTGGACAAATCGTCCCATATTCACACTATGCTGCATGCATAATGCTTGGATCGAGTCTGATATTGGGGCGACTTTTACCTGGTGTGAGTCGGTTTGGGGCGAGTTGTCTTTATCAAAAATGCCGAAAATCGGAGAGGCCCACCACCAAAATGGCCACGGCCACAATGACCACAATACTACTACTACAATATGTCTAATCAATTGCACTTGATATAAATAGACATTACAAACACATTATTTTTAAACCATGTTGGATTGTTTTTACGAAATGAATTAGGTAAATTTTAAATATTATTTTAAATTGTGTTCATTTTAAAGGTGGTAAAATATTTTCATTAAACACAGTAAACCTTTGTTACCTGAGCAGATCTTGCAAAATGCTGTTTATTAATGTCCTACACATGTCTAAAAAGTCAACCATAACGTCCCAATCATCATTTCAAACATGTATTTCCTATCTGAGTCGGGCTGTTTTGGATTTGGGCCTTTTTGACCCGACATGCATCACCCCACCCCACCAGCCTGGTAAAAGCGTAGAGTTGTGAAAACACATACACGTAGGCTTCACAAATACTAAGCTTTTAAAGAAAACTTTGTTTGTTAGGGTGTCCCTAAGTGTACATATATCCAGTATTTCATATTTTTTTCTTTATACTTAATTTAAAATTGTATGCAGGTAATTTCAGTGCAGTCATTGGAAGCAATGCAGTCTAAGATGGTAAATTCACCTTGTAATAATGTTACATCTTTGTATGTAACTTATTGTATATAGGTAACATAAACTTGTAAGCCTTCAAATTTTGTAAGTGTGGATTATTATTATTGTATCGTAACAGAATATGACAGTAAGTTTAAGTGACATAAGAGTACAGTGACATAAGAGTACTGTTGACATATATCCTTCTACAGTATTAGTAGATTATGATACATTATTCACGAATATTGCGATAAAATTGAATGGATCTTGATTCATAACCCCACCAAAAATTTTATGGATCTGCCCCTGCATGCTTCAGTTTATCCTCAGAAACTCATCCATTTCTAGATGTCACCATTTCGAAATTTGTCAACTCCAGCAATAAATGAGAGGTAGATTTGAAATTAGAGTGTGAAGTTAAAAAAGATGACAAGAGAAGGGCTAATTACTGGTAGGAAAATACATACTTGCAGCCAGGATTATTTCCACACCAAGCTTTTATTATTCTGAGAGTTGGTTTATGAAAAACCTATGAGTGTAGACACATAAAAAAAATGCAAACTTTGGATAGGCTGGGATTAGCTGGCACTTTTGCTGATACTGTGCAGCGACATTTCTATCATTATAGGTGCCCAGGGACTGAACCCGGCCGGTACATTATACTGACACCAACGAGTCAGGCGTAATAATGTCCCCTTACCCCTTAGCCCCGAGCGTTAGGAGGGAAGCCACTACTACCAACTTTAAAGTCTTTGGTTTGACTCTACCAATTGAGCTATTGCGGCCGGTAAACTTTGGATAACATATCAAGAATTATTTTGGAAAAACTAAGATGCTGTAATTTGTTTACATCGGTACAAACATCAGCAGTTTCAGTGGACAAACTAATGCTGATCTCATGCTGATCTCATGCAGTTAACTAATAAACTAGCCCCCCTCCCCAACACCCTAAACCTCCACCCCTCTTACCATGGCTAAATAGAGCCTACATACCCGGAATATACATTTTGCAATTGTTTATAGGCACTGCTACCTCCCCTTTGCTATATACACAGTGTTAATTTACAGCAGAATATGATTCATTGTTCTTATTACTATAATTATATGCTGTGATTACAGTTGTCTTTACAAATTGGGAAACAGAATGCTGTGTAAATAAATTGTTAAAACGTTTATTTAAAAAGTGATCTACAAACAATTGGCTGTCATCAGTGCAATCAAAATGCCAGGTTCATTAAATGAAACTGTACTTAGTTGCGCGATCTGTAAGAGCATTCACAATATGCTACACATGGTGAAGGCAGCACTATTTCTGTTTGAAGTGGACACTGTCTACAAATGATCGAAGTACTGTTGGTACCCAGTAAACAAACATTTCATAAATCAAATATTTTTTTCTTTTCTTTATAGTTGCTAATGTCAAGGAGTGACTGAGAGGATCAGACTAGTCCTTTACTCACATCATTTCATTAATTAAATATTCTTTTCTTTTCTTTATAGGTGCTATTGTAATGGAGCAACTGAGAGGATTAGACCAGTCCTTTAATCAACACATTTTATAATCAACAAAACTTGATGACAACGTTACAACTTTATACAGAAAGACTGCTCAGCATTTGTACAGGCAGAAGAACGGTTGTGTTAACTTTCAAATTTTTGGTTCAAAATTTGTCTTCACATACAGCAAGAACAGCTTCAAGTTCTACAAGATATTTTGGATATTGTTCAAGCAGCTCATCAATCAATAAGATGGAGCAGTTTCTACTTGACTGTAAGAAAAACTTTCTGAACAGACCACAGAACGCACCTGTTCATGTTGTGATGGGTAATGAGGCATGTGACCTGGATTCAGCCATTTCATCTCTTGCTTATGCCTATTACCTTAACAAGACCAGTAATGCAAAAGACTTCTTGGCTGTTCCTTTGTTTAATATAGCCTCACAGCAGTATCCACTTCGTACTGAAGTTACTCATTTGCTGGAACAGTTCAATATTAAACCGTATCAACTTTTCTTCAAGGGTAACATTGACCTCAAGTCTTTACATTCCCTGGAAATGCTGTCAATAACTTTAGTTGATCACAATGTTTTAACAGGGGCTGATGTTGAGTTTGAAGATGCAGTGAAAGAAGTTATTGATCATCATGTAAAAGAAAGACCTGATGATGAAAATGTAACCATAAAGCATGATCTGGTTGGTTCTTGTTCAACACTCATTGCTGAAGAGCTGCTGGCTAACAACGAGTTTACAATGGAGGAAGACATTGCTACCATGCTGTACGGCACCATACTTGTTGACACAATTAACAGGTCCGAAGCAGCTGGAAAGATCACCCCAAGAGATAGTGAAGTGCTGAACCAGCTGCAGAGCCTACTTCCAGACATAGATGGAGACCTGATGTATGCTGGTATCATGAAGGCAAAATTTGATATCAATCACTTGACAAATACAGAAATCTTTCAAAAAGACCTGAAGATTGTTGACGGTTCTGAAGGCAAGGTTGCCATGTCGTCAGTTACCATGGAAATTGATAAGCTTCTGTCTCGGGATAACTTTATAGCTGATCTTAAAGCTTTTCTCAAAACAGAGGAGGCAGATGGAAGTATCATCATGACCATGATAGAACTGGACGGGGTGCCCACTCGCCATATTGCTGTTTATTCCCCCAAGAAAGAACTAAAAAATAACTTAATTGCAACACTTTCGGCATCTGAGATTGTAGACCTGCAGTTGGTTCCTTGCTCAGCAAGTTCTACTTCCCTTTTTGTCCGGCAACAGGGAAATGTTAAGGCATCAAGAAAGCAAGTTATGCCAGTGGTGAAGAAATGTCTTACAAATAAATGTAATCATGTTAATCAATAAACTAAGCACTATTGTGAATTGCATGACTGACTGAGAATTTGCTGTGGTGCAGTAATTTTGATTTTTTGAAACTTAAAGATTAGACGCATTGTGTTTATCTAATCTATTAATAATGTTTGCCACATTGTTAATTATACAAAATTTAATGAAAAATGTGGACTTCCATGATACACATGTTTGAGATCGGTGAGTTGTTCCTTTTTAGGAACATGAGCAGAGTTCTCACTTATATTTTGAAAACAGGAGTCCATGGACTCCTAGTTAGAAAAAAGTGCTGCAGGGTTCGACATTAAGGACCAACCAAACGACATTCACTAGTAGATTGGTGGTCCAGTCTAGCTAAGTCCTAGGCTAGCTGGACTGACTTTTCATGTTCTAAATCGGAAAAAGTTTGGCAAAAATCCGCCTATGTATGAATCAAAAGTCAAAAAATATTTTATAATGGTTAAACTTGGTCAAACTGTTGATGCTTGTCAATACAGTTTCTTGGGAAACCCGAGTGTGCTACATTTAGCAGTATATTTAGTAACAACCTTGACATGCGTTCACTCATTGGCTGGTGTTTTTCAGAACGAGGCTTTTTCCCCACGCACTTGTCAAATATCTAATGTTGTAATACTGATTGTTAAGCGGATACGAATGCTTATTTCTTCATCTAACTTCTTATTTTCTAATGTTTACAGAACTGTCCTATTATTATTTATACTATTTAAATAAAAATGCGAGTGATACAAAAGCACGAATCTATCTGTAATGTTGGGATCTCAAGTATTACGACAACAGACTAAAACGCACTTTACGCACACGACACAAGTTGGGTAGATTTTGAAGAAAAAAGCAATCTTATGTTTTGTAAGACATGCAGATTGTGTGAAGAGTGTGGAGGATTTGTTGTCAGTATGAACAATTTCAGAATCGATAATATAAAGGGGCATTCTGAATCTGGATTCCATATATCTAACCAAGGAAAATATGATCTTGAGTACAGCTCACCGCTCAATACTTTTGTTGCATCCTATACTGGGGAAATAAAGCAGGGTGACAATCAGTCATGTGATTCTAGCCATATAGGTATGGTCATACTTAACTTTCTAGTCATATAACTACCAATGTATGATACCTATATTAGACTAGAAAATTAAATACATGTGTATAATCATACATAAGTTGCATTAATAGAATGTTAAGTTTCATACTAATTTTCTAGTCAAAAATGTCTCATACTTAGTTATATTGGTATGTTATTGCAACACAATGCTTGAACTCATATAACAATTTGATTTAAGTATGACTTGTATGTGTATTATGCGTTTAACATTTTGGTCTAGTCCAGTTCAGGTCAGGTCTAGTTAAGTTTTCTAAGTTACTGGACCACTGGTCCAGCTCTAAAAAACGTTAACGTAGAACCCTGTGCTGTCCAAATTGTTCATGCATACAGGGTTCACGCACAAAGGGTTCACACATTCACGCACACAGGGTTCATGCAAACAGGGTTCATGCATACAGGGTTTAGCATACAGGCTCAAACACTTATTTGTTTAATGTGCCATAATGTATGTATAACTACTATCTTTTTATTGCACATTTTGTTATAAATATTCAACAGTATTAAATATTCAAGATAGTTTCATTCAAAACAATAAAATAAGTTGTCACAATTCAGCAGTAAAGTTTTGATACATGAATTTACACTTAGTTTTAGTCAGTCAACGTTGCGAAACATATCAATAGATGTAGTGCTCCAGATCAGCATCATTTTATCCTTTTTATGAATTGATTATGATGTAAAACAAATTGAAATTAAAATCTTATCATATTAAAACGTTTTGGGGAAATTTTGTTTACAGTTAAAATGATCAAGGCAGAAATGTACATAGACACTGGTTGTGGCAAAACTTATAGGGTAAAAGATACGGTCGCACTGTTTAATCGATAACACATGAATTTAGCAGTCAGATCAGAGGTATTTCATATTTAAGAAAAATATTAATTATATTTAAAAAAATAGTACTTATGACCAAGTCATGACATGCAAGTAAAAGCAATGTACTTTTTCAAATATTATCTTTGCAGTTAATATGAAATGAAAATACAATTTATGCAAACAGATTTGAAACTAAGCACAAAAATGTAATGGCTGTTATTGTTTTCCAGTTATCTGAAAAAGAGCCTTACTTTGCTAACAATGGTTTTTGATAATGTTTTCTTACAAAAAAAAACCCCAACATATTTTGTATTTTAAAAACACATTTTTCGAATAATTATTCACACGAGATCTAAATTCTTGTGATCACTTCAACATACAGGATGTGACTAATGCATGTTTTTAATTGTTGTCTTAAATGCTAATCAAATTTTTGACATAGGTTTATACATGTTAGTTTGGTCATAAATGTGAAAACTAATTAACAAGTATGTTATCAATAAATTGCTGTTGATATGATGTTGTTTAAACAATCAATATTACAATTTAATGTTCTTAGAATACGCAACTTTAGTTTACTTTCTAGATTGATACATGACCTTGAAAATAAACTAATGAAGGAAGCAAGTGAATGACTTTGTTAATTTCTTCAACATTGTAAGCATGTGAATAAACAAAGTATCTGGGCTTGAAAAAAATCCATATACATTGTTCTGGACTAACTTAACTCACTCACACTTACTTAACAAGAAAATAATGTAAATTTTATGTGTAAAATCGATGTTCCGACAGACGCCATTTGTTTTGACTCTTAGATTAAAGCACTGCAGTATCAGGTAACGGCAGAGTTAGGATAAATCAAAGAAAGTACATGTCAGAAGCTAGGTATTTGTTTGAAAGGTTTCTTTAGCTTTAGTTTGCTTACCCAAAATTGATTTTAAATTGGTATTCAAAAGTTGTATTTGCATTTGTATCATTAATAATGCTTATTTTAAACTTAACTTGTGAAACTACTGATGAACATAATTAAATCATTTTCAAAGTAAAATAAGAGGGCCATAGTGCCACAAAATATGCCCGTCGAAAGTTCTGGTACATGGTTGAAAAGTTGGACAGAGAGATATTATAGACATCAACAATTCCACAAACATTCATGAAGATCAACGAACAACTATTTCACTAAGAGCGGAGACCAATTTGGCATTTTTTTGTAAAAATTAGGAGCCATAACTCTGAAGTGTGTAGGGCGATTTGGCTGGTTATCGAACTAAGTCAAAATATTATGCCCATAAACGTTTCCCCCCACATTTCATGAAAATTGGACAACAATTGTTTGAGATAGAGATTAGTCAAATTTGCAATTTGTTTTATAAATAACGGGCCATAACTCTGAAGAGGCCGAAGTGATTTGGCTGGTTATCATACTTGGCCGAGATTATGCCCATAAACATTTTCCCCAAGTTTCATGAAGATCGGACAACAACTTTGAGTTATAGAGCAAACATCAATGTGGTCATCGCCCGCCAACCTCCATGGGTGTTCTCATAATACTACCCGTCTTCGATGGGCATATAAAAAACAACACTTTTTTTGTCCTAACCAACAATATTTTTTTTCAAACTTAAAATTTGCTGCCCAATATTTGAGGCAGTATAAGACGTTTATTGCAGTAACGATAGCATACCTGTATTTAAAAAGAAATTCTGTTTTACGCATATTTTTATGCGAATAAGAAGTTAACATCTTGTTGACTAGGTTTTCAATGATAATATACAATTATTTACTAATTAGCTGAGAAATATTTCCCAGCTAATAAGTAAATAACTGTTGTATTACATGAACTATAAATAGTTCATAATAAGTAGTTTTTATTTCTTTAAGTATTATCTAAACTTAAATGCAAAAAATAGTTTACATTGTTTACTTCGTGAATATTGTTCGTATGAGATGAGTATCCCACAACGCGTACAATTCTATAGAAGTTTTTTAGATGCGGTGCATAATATTGATGGGTATTTTGCAATCTATTATTTACTCGACTATTTTGGGGGTGTGACCAATTGTGTTGCGTAAGTTTTCAGTTCATGTAATAATCCTGGTTATTGGATTCCGGTCAATATGTTCAGTTTGGATACACCAATCTTGCTAAAACTTTTGGTAAAGTAAGCTTACATGAAGACCTAGCTAGGGATTGGATTTGGGGCCAGTCGGGTTAAGGTCACTAATACTAAAAATAGATAAACAGTTTCTATTCAATAACTTTAGTTTGGATAAAAACCAATCTTGCTGATTTTTTTTGATTTTTTTTTTTTGATATAGCAAGCTTGCATAGACCTAGCTTGGGATTGGATTTGGGGCCAGTCGGGTCAAGGTCACTTACTAAAACTAGAAACAGTTTCTGCTTAGTAGTTTGTGTTAAATACTAAAAATAGAAAAACAGTTTCCGGTCAATAACTTTAGTTTGGATAAAAACCAATCTTGCTGAATTTTTTTTGATATAGCAAGCTTGCATAGACCTAGCTTGGGATTAGATTTGGAGCCAGTTGGATCAAGGTCACTTACTAAAACTAGAACAACAGTTTCTGCTTAGTAGTTTGTGTTAAATCATTGAAAACAAGGTAGCGAGGCATGGCCACGTTTTTTTAGCTCACCTGAACACAACGTGCTCAAGGGAGCTTTAGTGATGCCGACCGTCCTTCGTCCGTCATCAACATTTTAGCTTGTGAACATGCTAGAGGCCACAGTTTTTTTCCAATCTTCATCAAACTTGGTCAGAATGTTATTCTGCATGAAATCTTGGATGTGTTCGTAACTGGGTCACATGGAGTCAAAAAGTAGGTCACTAGGTCAAATCTTAGAAAATGCATGTGAACACACTAGAGACCACATAGCCCAATCTTCACCAAACTTGGTCAGAATGTTATTCTGCATGAAATCTTGGATGAGTTCGTAACTGGGTCACGTGGAGTCAAAAAGTAGGTCACTAGGTCAAATCTTAGAAAATGCATGTGAACACACTAGAGACCACATAGCCCAATCTTCACCAAACTTGGTCAGAATGTTTGTCTGCATAAATCTTGGATGGGTTCGTAACTGGGTCACGTGGGGTCAACAAGTAGGTCACCAGGTCCAATCTTAGAAAAAGCTTGTGAACACACTAGAGGCCACATTTATAGGCCAAACTTGATCAGAATATTTGTCTGCATGAAATCTTGGATGAGTTAATGATTGGATCACGTGAGGTCAATTAGTAGGTCAAATCTTAGGAAGAGCTTGTGAACAAACTAGAGACCACATTTATAGCCCAATCTTGATCAGAATATTTGTCTGAATGAAATCTTGGATGAGTTCATTATTGGGTCATGTGGGGTCAAAAAGTATGTCATTATGTCAAATCTTAGCAAAAGCTTGTGATCATACTAGAGGCCCCATTTATTGCCCAATCTTCACCAAACTTGGCCAGCACATTTGCCAGCACGTTTGGGCAGTCTAACATATGTTTTGAAGTGAGTCTTGTGGATTCAGTAGGTTTCTTGGTAAAATTCTAGAAAATGTTATCAACCAAGTGGCCACACTTATGGTCCAGTCTTCTCCAAAGATTTCTAAAGTAAATAACTCTCTATTACTTGATGCCAGATTTAAGCCTACTAAAAGCCTGTGTCAAAGAGGTGAGCAATAAAGGGCCATCATGGCCCTCTTGTTGTTATTACTTATCTTGTTATTCAGTGTAAACTAACAAATGATCAATCTGTTTAAATTATGAATTCATTTGAAATCATTTTTACATACCCATTGAAGACTGGAGGAATTATGGGATCACCCATGGAGGGTGGCCTCCTGATGTTTGAGCACAACTCCAACACTATCAAAAGTATTGACTTGAAACTTCAAGGTGGATAGATCTCATTGAGACAGAGTGCAGTGCACAAGAACCATCACTCTGCACTTCATGATTCTGGAGTTATTCCCCTTTGAGTTTCTTGTCCAGAGCAACAGTATCAAAGCTATTGATTTTGAACTTCCTAGGTGGATAGATCTCATTGAGACAGAGTGCAGTGCACAAGAACCATCATTTTGCTCTCTGAGTATCATTATCCCACACTCCCACATTATCAAGCTATTAACTTAAAACTTGATTCATAGATAGGTCTTTTTGAGATGGAGTGCAGTGCACATGAACATACTTTATAATTTTGGAGTCATACCCCTTTGTTTTATTTTCTTGTCCGGAGCATATCTCCAAGACTATCAAAGCTATTGACTTAAATCTTCACAGGTGGAAAGATCTCATTTAGATGGAGTGCAAAGCACACTAACTGTAACTGTACACTTCATGATTTTGGAGTTATTCCCCTTAGTTCAATTTTAATACTTTGGACCATACTCCTACATTATCAAAGCTATCGCCCTGAAACTTCATAGATGGATAGGTTATTGAAACGGAGTGCAGTGCACAAGAACTGTCGCTATGCTCTTCTTGTTTTTGAGTGACACCCCTTTCTACACAAACGCCATTCCTCTCATGTAAATTTTTGTATATTTGATATTATTCCCCTTTGATTTTTTTTTTCAGTTACCCAGATTGCAGTCCACAATCATGCAAGAATGCATTGCACAACAGCAGTTTGGCAGATTAAAGATTTTTTTTATGTTATATTACTTTAATCTCAGTTTTTTCTTGCTATAACCCAGAGTGCAGTCCAAAACTTAGCCATACTGCATTGCACAAGAGTCTATAGCAGTTAGTTTCAAATTGCTCATTTCATTTGATTAGGGTTTTTGTCATACACATTGTAACACATATATAGATAATTAGCTTTTGAGTTAGACATTCAATAAATTAAATAATGCCTGAAGCAAAACCATAACCCTATTGTGTCGGTGCTTTTTGTGGGTGTGGGAGGGGTGTGTAACCTAAAACTACAAAACATATTCTTAAAACACTTAATCTCCATGAGTATTTAAACTGAAGTGACATGCTTCTTGTCAGTAGTAAACAAAAACAATTGTAAACAAAAATAATTTACTTTTATTGCTAGCTTCATTCATTAAAAAAAAAAAGTATAAAAATTCTAAAAATATTGAGATTATGCAATGGGGCCTTTATTTCATCGCCATAAAATCATGCGGAATTATTTGGTGGGAAAAATTAAAATATGGATTTGTTATGAAAAATGATTAGTAGTGTTTAATGTGGTCCTTACAAAATAGTAGACACACTAGGGAAAGAAATCTGGTATGTTCTGTCTAGACATCATGAGCGTGTTTTGTGTGTCTTAAAAGTGAAATCTGACAGTTTGCATATACCATTTACAAGTAACAACACCTAATCTCTGTTTTGGGAATTTGGGCATAAATTCTTGCTTTAGTCTAAATAAAGATGCTGAAGCGTCTTTTGAACACTACCCCAATTGAAGATAATACAAGTCATGAAAAAAATCACTTTACCTGTTCAATCTTTACAAAAATATGAATGAGCATGATGGGAATTTCTATACAGACATCAAAGCAGTTTACCCCGATGGTGATATACATGTTCTCAAAAGAAAGTGATCACAGAGTTTTCTTATTTAAAAGATTGCTAACTTCGCAGCCTAGCTCAGATGGTAAATACATGTTTGAAGTGATGAGTGGGATGTTATGCTTAACTTGTCACATAAATGTAGGACATGAATAACCAGCATTTTGATTTCATACTGGCAAATATTCTTGCAAAGTTGCAGAGGATTGGGCCATCAATGTGACCTTAAAGCATTTTTACAAGGTTTTTCTAAAACTTGACAAAGTTTTTGACCCCCATGTGACCTTGTTACAAACTCACGACTGGACCATAAGGGTGGTCTCTAGTGTTCACAAGCTTCTTCTAAGATTTGACCTACTAACCTAGTTTTTGATGGCATGTGACCTTGTTACAAACTCACCAAAGATTTCTTGCAGGCAAATATTTTGGCCATGATAGTGAAGATTGGGCCATAAGGGTGGTTTCCAGGGGGTTAACAAGGTTTTTCTAAGATCTGACCTAGTGACCTACTGTTCAACCTCATGTGACCTTATAATGAACTCATCCAAGATTTCATGCAAATATTCTGAGCAAGTTTGGAAGATTGGATAAAAACTGTAGCCTCTAGCAAGTTCAAAATTGGGCAACAGGCTTTTATCAGAAAAGCTCACCTTGATCATTATGTGCTCAGGTGAGCTAAAAACTGGTCCAAACTGTCAGATACCCCCTTTAAGCCGTCAGATTGCAGATCAGAGGATCCTGGGTTTAAACCCCAAACCAAACATATCATTGAGCAAGACTACATACTGAACATTGCTCAAGGAAGATATTACCTTTTAAACAAAATTTAATCCTTGTTGTATAATTTAAATCAAAAAGTTTTACAGTATCAACAATCCCATTTCACTATGAATCAGAAAGGCAGGGTGGGTTGCATGCTATATTGACTGACTGCATTATGAAAATCACAAAGGAGAACAATGCTGTGGCAGAACCTCGTATAATGAAATACAAACACCTGTAGCTTTTTTGCAAGTTTTCTTGCCTTTTACTATTTCATAGTTATAAATGGTAGAAGTGTTACATTATAAATCAAAAGAAGACATATAACAAAATAAAATAAATTGTATACATATTAACAATATTGTTAGTATGATAATTCTGTCATTCTTTTTAATGTAAACACGCTTCTTCTTCGAACATGTCAAGAAGTAGTTTTTTTGTGATATGTGTTGAGAATGAGCAGATATGTATATGAACAAAACTCACTCAAAAAATTATAGCAATGCTTACAATATGTATACAAAGTAACTGTTAGGAGTTTTGAACACAGAATTCAGCTTTTTATCATTTTTATTTTGATGCATGTTCACTGCGAAAAAGAATAATATATAATTCTAGCAAGCCATTACTTGTTGGATGTCATGTACGGATTTGTATGAGCACCAATTTTGGTATGAAAAGGAAAGCATCGCCGAATTCGGGTTGTACACTGAAGCTTTGGTACGAATCGGCTGATGTACGATTTGAGTTACCACAACGATTAAAAAATGCCAAAAACTTTATTCTAAAAGTTGTATCACGTAATGATGCTATAAATTTACCTGATGCAGTACTACATTTGTGTCGGGAATAATATAGTGCTGTTTCCTGAAGACGACGCTTCTATTCTCTGGATCACCTGTCAAAGCCGGTCCTTTTTGATCGTGGGTACATTTCTCGCACAATGACGATCCGCATGAAATGTCATCTCTCAGATAATGTTCCCGGACTATTTTCACAATTCTTCCTCGCCTTGTTTTCTTTAAAAACACCTTATTCCTCAACATTTTGAGAAATAAAGTGCGAAGTAAAACCACGTGAAATGTAACCGGATGTAAATAATTGAAAGTTCTGGTACCCAAAGTTTTGGTTCCCATTTGTAAGAGTTTAGCACCCGGGAGCGGTATCTTTGTGACGGTTTCAGTTACGTCGGGTTATCTGTACATTCTTACTTGAACTATGTTTATTTTTTGTCATCTTATTTGATCAGAAACAAAAAATGGAATCATTTACACAGTCTGAACGTCAAATTTATTTCACATCATTTTCTTGCGATTGCTTGAGCCAGTGTAGGTAGTGTTTACAGGTTTAAATTGATTGCACATGATGTTGATAAGCTTGGAGCAGCTAAAAATAATTGAAAAACATAGCAACGCTGATTGACCCAACCTAAGGACAAGCCAAACTATTGAAGGCATAATGTCGCCTAATTAATGTAGAGATTAGATGTTACATTACCCATCGTGGTGTATGTCTTGCTTTATAGCAAATAATAAAAATTTAATAAAAATACAAATTGAATCGTTACCAAATTATTTGTATTAAAAAAACCCAGCCTGTTTCAAGCCAACTTAGGCATTCGAAGTACATAAGTTGTGGATCAGTGATGTAATAATTAAAATAAATATGTACATTTGTGAAAAATTGTCCCAACCATTTAAATGTTTATGTCCCTTCAACACTGTTCCGTAAATGCAGATTAATAAAGTTTTGTTATGGTAGTTAAACCATCCCAAATATGTGCTTCATTTGGCAATTTGATAGTGCAATTGGTTCACAATTTACATTTTAAATTGCCTTGTAATTAATTGTATAGATCTTTGTTGTTTTTTACACAATTCATCATTAATTTAGTGTTTTTCAGTATTTTGAGTAATGCTGTTAACATTAAATGTTTAAAGTTAATTTAAGTTCTTATTAGCAAAAGATGTCACTGAAACACTTACAACATCTAATCAAAAGCCTCTGAGTTACCCAGATATGGTGCTTTTTTATTCTGTTTTTACCTAATGTAGTGCTTCCTTTATTGTTATAGCATGCTGAATATTCAATATTGGTTTATTAGGTGGTAAATTTACCATCATCCCATTGTCTATGGTTAGACTGAGCCACAGAAAGAAGTATAGCTCCTGCTAACTTCTTCAAACCCTTTATACCTGGTACTCATTACAATTGTCTCAATATGACAAGACTAATAAACATAAGATATATAGGATTTGAGAATTATAGGATATATAGCAAGGAAAAATCAGATTTACTGTTCTTGTCTGGAGCTCTGAGCTGAACATGTTGAGATCTACTAATTTTAAACACACTGAGTTATCAATGCTGGTAGAATGTGCAAGCAAATATGTCTTTAATCCCTTGACAAGATATACTGTTAGTCTTAAAGGTGGTATCAGACAGTTTGGATCAAAAATATTTTTATTAAACATCATAATAACCAATGTTACCTGAATAGATATTGCAAAATGCTGATTAGTGATGTCCTACACCTGTCCCACGAGTAAGCCATAATGCCACAATAGTCATTTCATACATGAATTGCCTATCTATGCCACGCTGCAAAGTTAGCTATTTTTAAAGTAAGAAAACCATGTGAAAACTTAGCTCATCTGTTGTGACGACATTGTCTATTTTTAGCAGGAATCCCAATTGTTTTTATTTATAGATTTGAAAGGATGAACATTTAAGTGTTGATTAACAAGTTTTACAGCCCTAAAATTGAGATACTGTTGAAAATCGTCAAAGCTTAGACTAAAGTAAGATTTTTTCCCCATGTACAAATACCCCAAACAAAGATAACATATTGTTATATATATTAGATATAGGCAAACTGTCGGATACCACCTTTAAAACAGTTTCTAAAATAGCTTCCCTAGTAAAACAGTCAACATTTAACCCTGGGCCTGCTGTTTGCCTATTTATAAGGCTTTTGCAAATAATGTTGATCCAGATCAGGATCAGCATTATTTGCTGCTCAGTCTGTTTATAAGTACATCAACCCTGACATGTAACATGTATAATATTAAAGCAAAAAACCCTGAGAAGTGTTTTACCAAAATGTGGCAAGCTAATTGTTAATAGCTCTTCCGAATCTAGCGAAAGAATCATTAAAAAGTTGACAATTTCAGAATAAAGGCAGCTGTATACATGTTTACATCTCCAAGTGAACATACCTGCAGAATAACTGAGAGATTTTCGACAAACTACCAAACAAAAATATCTTGTACTAGGAAATATTTCATATGTAAGATGTTTGACAAAAACAACAACCAAACACCATTTTTTTTCCATGTGAACTGTGTTCAAATGTATTTATTTCCTTTACGAAGGACATAAACAAACAAATAATAGTATAAAGTATTACAAATCATCAAGAATCTTTGGCCTTGGTTCCTTTTATTGTCTTCTTGAACACTGGCACGATGCCCCCTTTCTTAGCCTTGCCAGTTTCAGCGTCGAATTTCTCCTTAATATCTCCAGCTAGACAGGCATCAAACAAATCCTTTGCTGTAAATTTGGACTGGTGAATGGCTGAGGTCTTGTATGGGACATAAGGTTTTAACTGAAAATTAATAAAAAATATCATAAATAAAAAGTTTTTATGTTACCCTTAGCCTAAAAACTATCTTTCTAAACGACACTTCCTTCGTAATCTTTATCTAATGAAATGTATGAGAATTGCAAAAGAAAAGATCTTGATCGGAGTGGGTGCTGACTGATTTGGTTTAACACCATTTGCAAAAACCTAATAAATTTTCAGTTAGCAAGGTAAGTGCTCAAGAAGTGTGGCTAAAACATAAATTTGTACAAGCTGTCACTAATAAAGAATTTCAGCAATGAGCGACATTAGTGGATAATCTCTCCTGAATAATCCCTACATGCAAGTACATCCTTTTATTTGAATTACTTGGTTTTAATACTTCTGCTCTGTACAGTGTATGCTGACTTTTCTGCCTTTCTTGTTATACCCAGGTTAACCACCATCAACTACCGGTAACACTTCCATTTTCCTGGTTACGTAACATATCACTGTAAATATTTAAATGGATTTTAAGCTTATAATTATGCAAGAGAGCATCATCTGCAAAAGAATAGGTGATAAAGGCAAAAAATTCCAACTAAAAGAACCTACCTACTGTTTTGAATATATTGGATATCATCTATCACGGGAGACAATTTTCATTTCACCAATGTACCACATTGTGACAAATATTAATCTCATTTGCCTAACTTGAAATTATTAAAGCAGATGATCAGAAGATTAGTTTGGGCATTATCTTCACAAAATAACTGAGAAAATTATGCAAACTTATATGATATATATATATGTTAATTCCAAATTGTTTATATTTTGACATTCCAAACATTTAGAGCACTATAACAAAGTCCCTGAAGGCGGTAGCAAGTTAACGAAAAATTAGGAAGAACATCATTTATAATAGATAAAAATTACTATAAATAAGAGCAGTAATATTTTTTAATTCATATGATTAAGCTAATCAAAGTACATGTATTTGATCATAAGAAATCTCTGCATTCTTGTTGATTGAAAAGATAAACCATACCTAAGAATATTAATACAAAAATCAAGGTTTAATAACTTCCATAAAATCATAAAGTACACAAAGGTACATGGGACCTTTACACAAAAAGAATGGCCAATCGGTCTAACAAAACATAGTCACATGTTGAAAATCCACCCCACTATCATATCACTATGTGTGGGAAGCTGCACCTGCAGTTTTGTTTATTTATTGGGTTTATCTTCCCACCAACAATATTTCAGTTATCTGGAGATGGTGTCCTCTTATAGCAGATATAATGCTTCGTTCACTGTGTATAGCATGCCGCAAACACTTGGCATGATACCACACCCAGTCACATTATCCTGACACCGGGCCAACCAGTCATGGAACTACCCTTATATTTCCTGGATCGTTAGCAAGGGAACTATACCACTACCATTTTTAATGTCTTTGGTATGTCGAAGCCCGGGATTGAACTAGGGGCCTCCCGTAGATGGAGTTGATGCTCTACATATTGAGCTACTAGGTTTGGTGTGCAGTCAGACTGCGGTGAGGGCTAGTTGGATCATTGGTATATGCAGGTATTGATAATTTTGACTAAATATTTTGGGGGAATGCAGTCAAACCTCTGTTATCCAAACTTGGGTTTTCCAATACTGAGAAATTATTCGAAGTCAGAAGTTAGTCCCTTTTTTTCCCTATATAATTTAAAGTAAAAAAAAAACACAAAAACCTCTGATTATTCATTTTCATTAACCAAAATTTGGCATTATTCGAAGTCAATTTTGATCCCACATACAGTTTTAATATTATCTTCCCACATCCTATCCAAAGCCAAACGCCTTACTGCTTGACTATTGTAAATGGTCACCTGCAGAACTGCAAAGGGAGGTTACTCCAGTAACATCAACATTTGGCTTTGTTATTTGGTTATGACGTCTTGATCAGTTTGAAATCAGTTAAGCAGTGGCAATCCATTTTAAGATTGACTTGTATTCACTTTGTCTTACAGCTGTATTGCAAACTGTCAGGGTGGGTAAGTAAATGTATAAATACTGCCCAGTATCACAGTCAACACACTTGAGAAATGGCATAGAGTGTGAAATCTTAGCTGACCAAAGTAGAGATGGATCCAGCAACTGAGGGTTATTAGTTGTAATTTATACTATGTGATTTCATATGATGTGCTTGTAACCCTAATGTAAAGTATGTTACAGTTTGTTGACGATAACATGTTCATGTCTATCTGACAATGCTTTATACATATATGCATAAATTTTGATAAGTTATAATTTTAAAAAGAAAAAAAAATGTGGCGCTTTTTCTTTTATTAATTTCCTTTCCAACAATTAACTTTTTTTTAAGGTTTCACTGTTAACAGTATTATGGTATATGCATTAATCATTGTACATTACTGCAGAGAATTACCTAAATTCAAAAGAGGCGGACTCCAAGTCGGAAATTGTGAAAGTGAATGCAATTTTGATTACTCCAGCCAATGCATTTTTTTAAATTAAATCAGTGGTGCCAAGGACTTCGAATAACAGAAGATCAACTGTATCTGACAATGAGGTGGTAACAAGATTGCTGAATTACAAAATTTTGAGGTTTTTAAGAAAGACCAAAATCTATACATTACCTTGAAGTCTGACAGGTCTGGAACAACAAACTCTGGAATCATTTCCTTCACTTCGCGGTACTTGCCATTTTTATCAATGTAACCTGTTGGTTGGACTACTGTGAAAAGAAAAAATTATATTTTATATTACATTTGTATGAAACTTAAGATCCATAGCTATAGGTATAGGTAAAAAACAACATGAGCACAATGTCTTTTATGGATTTGTAATATGAACTATTTATCAATTATTTACTGGGTCACATGAACCAGACTTAGTCTTGTTTGTTTGTTAGGTTTGGTTTATCATCCCACAAAACAATATTTATGTTATTTAAAGATGAAGAGCATTTAAGGAAGACATAGTGTCATGAATAGCATGCTATGCACACCTGGCATGTTACCACACCCAGTCACATTATCCTGACACCAAGTCTACCTGTCATGGAACTATCTTTATGTATGCTTGTGCATTTGCAAGGGAGGTATACCACCAGATAAACTTCTCATTCTCGGCACCAACCATATATTCTCTATCACTCCATGTCGAAATCTTGCAAAGTATTGCTGGAATTTGTGGTTATTTCTGATTCCAATTTATTGCATGCAACTGATCTGATGATGAAGTGCCGAAAACAGTCAAAAATTTAGACAAAATGGAAATTAAAAACCCAACATATTCTATTTACAGTGTAATGCTACCCGTTCCTGTGCTTCTACGGAGCCTCCAACAACACTTGGTCCCACGTCTTTCCCACTCAAAACAAGACGTTTGTCGAACGGGATTCTTCCCTTGGCTGTGTTCATCAGCCGTTGTTGGGGAGTTCTTGTCCTTCCTGGTTCTTGCTTTTCCGTTTTGTATTTTATTTTCCATGACTCCTTGTGCTTTGCTCTGAATTGTGAATATAATGCATTTTTGCACGATGTCTTTAGTGTGTTGATTTTTAAACCGCTCGACATTTTTCTTTCCAATAGGCAAATGCAAAGTAAAAAATAAGTTAAGGACCTTAATAAGGTAACCTCAAGGGCGCAGCCATTTTCTAAACGGTGTCCATACAAACGTATTATCCGTGAAAATACTGGCCAATGGATTTGACCTCTTCATAGAAATGAACCAACATTTTAAATTCTAGATGTTTACAAATAAACGACACGGAAACAACAACAATTCATTCGGACCGAAAATTTGAAGTTTTCATTTGATATAATATAATGATATAGTTTCGTGCAAAAAAAATTGTACTTTTGTTACAAAATTTCAAATTGCATCTGAAAAATGCAATGTTACATGTATACATATATATGAAACTGACTGATTTTTCATAATCATAAACGTTGTGCTGCAAAAACACATATATTTTGCCAACATATAAACGCATAATAAAGCCTATAAAAGGGAAAATCTTCATAAAACTTCGAAATAAATCTGACATTTACTCTAGAGTAAAGATGGTATTCGTAGTGAAGTACCACTACAATAGGCACGCTGTGCATTCATGTAACAGTCAGTGAACACGAACTAGTTTTACTGTACCTCTACGATATATCTAGACATCTATTATAGACATCTATTATTTCTAATCTTTTGTACTAAGTATTATAAACTTTAGCAAGTTGTGTAAAATGAGGTCGTTTTTATCAAAGACCTTGCTAAATCTATAAATGAAAGTCTATGGAATCGAGAGAATATGGCCTTCCCCTCTGGAGCCTCACTTTAACTGACCCGGAATGCGTTCACGTGATGTAAATAATGTTGTTCGAGTGGGGTTGAGCGTGCTTCTGCTAAAAATAGTGAAACGCTGTTGAATATTCATGAGTTTCTAAATTTAGAACAATCAACAATCGATCAACCAATCAAAATGCGCCAACCGAACGTAAACACAACAGTAGCGAATCATCTGCTGACCTTGTCGAGCTGAAATCTGACAGTCAGACATTTTGTGTAAGAAACAAAGCGAAGCCTTACAAAGAATTTTTCATAGAAGTGAGGAAAAAGAGAACGAAAAACAGTTGCTTTCATCTGCTGAGGTCTCAGAAAAAGTAAGTTGTGCATTTTTTACACAATTTTGCGCTTAGATTTGCCAATTTGAAGTTGACGTAAAACAGCTGATAACTCGACCTTCATTTTACTTGACAACGCCAAACGTCAAACGAGTAAAACACCTTCGTTTGCATTTATTACACATCTAAAGAATATTTGCTTTTGCAGTATTACAAAATATACACTAATCTTTCTTGTTGTGATAGTTTTGTATAATTGTTCATTTAGTTGAATGCATTTTGTTGCAAAATTTCTCATCAGGGCGTATTCGATCTCTGAAGCTATTTTTAGTTTTGCGCAGCAACAAATTAGCCCAACTGGATTGTTTGAACTTCTTAGCAGTTGTAATTTACAGAAAACTATTTTGAGTTCTGGTGTTCAGAGTGCCTTGTTTCCTCATTAATACTTATTGCTGGGATGTTTTACATCTAAAATCATTTGACACAAAATGATGTTTTTTGATTTGACGATATTTTGGCTTTTGTTTTTTTGTATGCAGTCATTAACTTCGTTGTTGAATATTAGGAATGTGTACTAGATGAACTTTAGTCCAATAGTCACAGATTAAGGGAATAAACCCAGCACGTTTTCAAAAGAACATAAGTCTAGATAGCTGATCAACCTAGTACAATATAAAAAAACCTAGCCAAAGTAGTGTTTTGACATTTTAGTTGGTCCATGAACAGTTTTTCTGCAGTGCATGCATTGACTTGCTGGGCACTCATGCTGAACACTTCAAAGGGCAATCAATCTTTGACATACTTTTATATGTTCTTGATGAATATATATGGATGAATGTTAGGTGTGTGATTGTGCAATGATACAATCTTGAGTACATGTACTTGGATCCTTGGATTAAAGTCTTAATCTAAAGTCCAAAAAATATTTTGTGTGGTTTTTCACCTTCCCCTACCTCTGATACTAGTGATGTGATATAAGTAATTAAATAATGTAGCAATTTAATTTCATATTCATAATTGTGATTGTTTTTCTTCTCAAACTTTCTCACACAAAAACATCAGACCTGTTGTTGGTCACTTTCAAACTCTCAAGCTTTTAGAAATCAGTTCAGTCTGTCAGCTGCAGTATCGTATCAATCACTTAATTACACCTTATCCAGTTTAATGTTCTGTTCCCATTGTCAGTTGAAGCTATTATCCAGAGCCCTTCAACTAGAATTGAATTGTAATGCCTGCCATCCTGTGTGTAATTGTGTGAAACATTTGATCGACTAAGCGCCTGCAAATTAAGCTGCATTGATGTTTGAGATTTGTAACTATGATGTCCCCAGGTGTGAATGATTTGACCACTATCACTTACAAGTATTACATGACTTAGGAATATTTAGAATTAACCTTTAGGCCATCCTCGACTAAGTTGTTTTTTTATATATACCTTACTAGTTTTCATCACATAAAACATAAAATGTAAAAAGAATGCTGTTCACATTTTTTATGTGACTTGCCATTTTGGAAATTAAACTAACATAATTATCATATAGCAACATCATCGTCGGATACCCACGGTTGATTCTATTACGTTACTCTTCATTCATCACCGTGGGTATCCGATGATGATAGCAACATTATCCTGCATTTGTTGTGTAAATAGAATGCTTATTTCTCAAGTCTTATGCCTAAATAATAAAATGAAGAAAAAGTAACACTTTTTCTGTAGAAATCCTAAATGTACTCATTACATCTTCAAAGAACAATTACAAATTCTTTATTGGGTAAAAACATTACAAGTTTTAAAAAATACATTTTTAGTTTATTAGGTTTGAGTAAATCACTCCAATAAATAGGCTTTATAAAAAAAATGTTTTGTACGTAAAAATACTTTTGATTAATGCAAAGCAAGTGTAATAGAAAAGAGAACAGATGCTTGTATATGCCAAATTTTAAGAGAATTATCCCTCCAGTTTTGAAATTCTGGACATTTTTGTCTTCTAAAATTGGTATAAATGGTTTCTAATTTGTAGAAATAAGAAAACTCCAAATATTATGTTATATCCTCTTTAGGGCAAGTGTTTTGCTATTAAGTATCATTTGGAAACAAGATATAACATAAGACAAATCAACTAAACATGTTACTTGACTAAAACTATCAAATATGTAATTATTTGTTAACAAACATTATAGTTTAAGACAGATTATCATTTTCCTATTTATTTTTTGCTAACTGTACTTTATTGCAAAAGCACCATGCTCTTGATAGCCACACAACTTCCTGGCCAAAATGTTCTATAAAGTATTTTGGTTGATGCTGCAAAATAAAAAAAATAATTTCAGTTCATGGTTGGGATTTTTTTTTTAGACTTTAAATATACCTGGTAACAAATTTGTAACCAAATTTAGCACAAATGATACAAATGAAAACTAAACATGCTTCCACTGTAATCTGGTAGAGTGGTACAGAAATAATTGTCAGAGTGAATAAGTTTATCATTCATGCCCATACCGGGATTCGAGCCCTCCACTCCCAGTTTTGATACTCTCCAATTGGAGGTGCAGCATTACATCTGCTCTACCTTAAGAAGGTTCATCTTATTCATATTATATTATCACTGTCTAAATTTAGCATTAGGTAAGAAAGCAGTGGTAGCAATCTTTCCATACATGTATGGAAACTGAATCAGCAGTGCATATAGAATGTATGAATAACATACATTTTGTGTATAGTTAAATAACTCAGGTTGATAAAGGGAAATAACTCTAACAAGATTGTTTATTGCACAATTCTATTCACTCTGATGCCATATATTGCACAAGCATCATCAGACTTATGTGTTAAATTACCGACAGTTTGTTTAATAAAAAATAATGTAATATCTTAAAATTTGGCTAAAAACTAACATAGTCTTTCTTCTGGTTACTAATAACTGTGAGTATGTATTAATTGATGGCTAAATGTTTTTAATTATAACACTTGTATGTTCAGGATTAAATTTACACATAATTGTAGGTTTTATTGATAAACTTTCAATCTTGAGTAAAGATTCAAGTACCAAGTGTTGCATGTTTTCTATTAAATATGTGCTCATTTTTGTTCCGCATAAGTTCAGCTGTGGATAATAATCTTACAATTTGTTTTCTTAATCATTAATGCTGATTCACAAAAATAGCATTTGGTCTTATTTTATTGGAGAGAGATTTTGTTTACAAACTATATAATATCCAGGATTTTGCAAATCCCCATTAAGCTTGTAAAAGGATCCCTATATAAAAATGTGTCTTCTTTAATTGTATCTATGTGTAATGTATGTTTACTTTATCTATTATTCAAGATCTTGTTGTGACACTCTGCACAAATCTGTTGACACTGTTATGCCATTGTCAAACAGAACTCTTCAATGGGCCTTTCTTTAATTGTTGTATGAAAAGACAATCTTACTATTGTTTGTTGTTTTTCACAAATCATTTGATGCTGAAAGAGTTTTTAACAGCTTTGGCATAAGATTAAAGAACAAAATATCCACCATGCCCAGGCTACTATAATTTATATGATTAAACTTGGCCTTTGGCATTTGACAATTTTCTTTACTGGACAAGTTCAACGTAATTATTATAGGAAATTACATTTAAAGAGGTTATACAAGGTTTTCTAAAAACAATAAAAAAATATATACAAACATTGCATTTTTACATGTGATCCTTGCCATATAATATACTAATGCAGGATGTGAATGATTCAGGAATTTAAAAAAAAACCCAAAAACATTAAATTTTTAAATAACATCAAATCTGTGTTAATTTTTATTAAAAAAAAGGCAAAATCTTGTTGATAAGAAAAAAATATGACATGTTCTAAATTTAAAAGGATAAATCCTAAGTTAAATGCAAGATTTAAGATAGATCTATATTCCAGTAAATATCAGTTTTTAAACAGAAATATTAAGTTTAATCACAGGTTTAAGATAAACAAAAAATCATGACAGGTTGAAAAACTTAAAAAAAAAACTTATCATATTTCATTCAAATCTATAATATGTAATAAAACAAACATCATAAATTTATGTAAGCTTTTATCCATATGATGTAAGGATGGAAGCCCTTTGGGGTATTTAACGAGAATGTCTAAATTACTTCACATTGACCCATGACTGTCTGGTATGCTTCATTACTCAAAAGATTGCTTTGAGCATCGACAGAAATGACAGCTGCACCAAATGACCCCCAGGCCACCCTTGACCTTTTATGCATTGGGCATATCTCCAGATTGATGTATTATGTTGTTGATGCATTTATGTGCACTTAAGTCGTAAAGGTCACATTTAAAAAACATACCATATTCTTTGAGATAAATGACTTACTTTGATGAATTAACATGCCTAACATATTACACTTGTTGTTAATTAATGTCTGCTATTATGAATTTACATTGTACGTAAAAAATTATAAACATGTTGTGTTTTTTTGTAAGATATAAATGTGTATACAGTCAGTTTGATTATAGTGGTGTTAGGATTTTGCAAATATTTATGTGCAAAGATGTTGTTATTTACTTTTAAATATTAACCGTAGGAAAAAAATGAGCAAAATCGTAATTTTTACATGTAGTTTTAAAATATTCTCTAGAAAAAATGACACTGATGATAAAGATATGTATCTTCTATGTTCTTCGTGAAAGTAAGATTAAATAAATAAAAAGTGACAATATTAGAAAATGTATAACTGTATGCATGTCACATACCAATCTTATACCACAAATATGAGCAAGACTTGATTCTGTATTGATTTGTGTTGAATGGATTTATTGATCTTTCACCCTGGCACCCTGTTTGTCCCCTTTGTGGACAAGCCTTTGGTGACAAGTGGACAAGTATGGGCAGGTGGGCCTGGCATGTGGGGACCAGCTGGGGTCAGCATATTGGCCCTTTTGTTCTATCTTTGGCACATCTCACAAACAGTGAGATTCCAACACCTAGGTCTTTGTTTTGTCACCATGGTAACCCTTTTGAGTGTTGCATAATTTTCATTCAAGATAATAACCTAGTAAGGGTATAAAACCAGTTATGCATCTTTGTCCATTATTATTATTTGGAGTTAATTGGGATTGTAACTGTTAAATGTGGTTTTGCTGAGGTCAAGTGTTCTTGGAGACATTTGATTTCCTTGGAGATTTCTGAAACTTTCAGTTGGAATTTGTTGGATTATGATCAGATACGACTCGACTGGTAATTAAATGTTTTTTTTTTATTTTGTCTTTTGTTGCCTTTAGGTGTCAGAAGTATTAATTAATAAGTATTCATTAGTATTATATCTGAACTACTTTTCAGAAATATAACTTGTTACACAACAACACTTTTTTAACAAACAGTATATTATAACATATACATTAATATAAATTCACTTGCAGATATTGATTTTTATGTAATTCTTTAATATTGCATATCTTATTGAGGTTAATCAAACTACATTTCCCAATTTTAAAGCGTAATTTGTTTACATCCCCACAGCACTTAATGTCATTCCCTTCATGGAGCCTCTTACTTGTTGGTAAACATATTCAAAATGGTGCCTCATGAATAGGAATGACATGGTCTATTTTTAGCACAACCTTACTATGCAGTGAGTTTAGATATGGTTTAACCTTTGTTAGGCAATGGTTTACCTATGATAGATACACTATTTTACAGCTTTTTGGATCAAGATGAAAGGTTATCTAAGGTGTTTGACCAGGTAACTGGTCACTGACCACAGGCTTGACGTGGTCACTTCGTGTATTGGGCCAAATGTAATAATAGACAACATATTGACCATTTGGCCAGTGCTTGACCAGTATGTCCTAGGCAGGACTTTAAACCATGTACTCTGAACATGTATTGTGTTAAGTTGAATTGAATTTGGTATTTTTTCTGTCAGGGCCTTTTTGATGATCAGTATAATAAATAAAATATTCTAAATTTAGTTTAAGTTTAAAATGTGCTAATAATAAAGTTACATTGATGTAAAAATACAGTAAAATACATTGTATTCTGTGGACCAAAATCTCTTTCAATATCAATATAAAGAATTCCTAATAGTTGTACAACTTGCACATGATTAAACTTTTTAAAATATAGAACTTTTAAGCTAATAATAATGCTGTATTTTTGTACAACATGCACATAATTAAACTTTTTAAAATGTAGAACCTTAAAGCTAATCAAAATGCTCTCATATTGCCCTTGGATTTTCATGATCAAAGAAAAAGAAATACACCAGAGGCAGGTAAAGTAGAAACATGTATAAAAGATAAATTTATTCAAACCTTCTCTTTTGGAAGCAGGGCTAAGCATTTCTTAACAATGCTCAATCTAATGCAAACAGTATGTCAAGATCTTTACTACCCTACAGCACTGAAGAGCAAATATTCAAAATAACAAAAGCAGAGTAACTAAGATAACAAAGATCAAACATAACAAAGTGTTAAGACATAACTAGATAAAAAAAGTAAATAAAACGTTCATGCTCACACAGGCAAATTCACATGCATTCTCATATACACACACACACAAAACAACACACAAATGAAATAAAACAACAACAACATAAGCCTAACTATGGTAAACAAATAAAACAGTCAAGATCACTAGAAGTGGCAGCTGCCTGTAAAGGATCTGCACTGTTTCATGCCAAGCCAAAAGTATTAAACTTTCAGATTCTCTTTTATGTGTGGAAGCAGGTAAATAGGCATTAAATAATTCAAAAAAGACGTAGGATAAGTTTTATACCTTCCTTATTTGGAAATGGGGCTTAAAGGTTTAAAAATAGGTCAGACCAGGTTAAATGGAAGTTGTAAAATAGAATAATTGATATGCGCAAAACACATTTGTTGCAGCTGGTCTTATAAGGGTAGTGAACTGTCAAGAAGTTTATTGAACCTTTGTATATAGACTACATGTATAAAAGTTACCTAGAATTACAGTCTGGTTTTGTAAAGAACATTTGCTTTAGTCTGTCAAAGACTGCCTTTGATATTGTGATAAAATGCTTTATATTAAATAAATTTGTAGGAATACAAGAATATTGTTCTTAGAAACTTTGGATTTAATTGCCAAGTCAAGGTATTTATATAACAACAATTTACGTCAACTTACAGCATAAGTGCACTTATGAAAAGTAAAGCTATAAAATACATTTCTTTGTAAATGTCTTGTCTTAAAACAGTTTATTTTTCAGATAATTGTTATGCTGTATAATAATGCACTTTAAACAGTCTCGAACAATAAGTCTCAACTTACTATGAGAACGAGAGTAATAATTACACAGCATTCCAAAATGTTACTACATGTATCTGAATCTGTTGCATGTATAGAAATAAAGAGGTCATTCTAAAGGGACTACTGGAAATGAAAGACTGTTTTCCCCTGTGTAAAGAGCACAACCCCAGAAGAGTGGAAAACAGCAAATGCTAACTTGTTGATTTCTCCTCCCAACTCTTTTTTACCTGGCACTCATTAGAATCATCTCAAACTGTCCTCTTTTTAGTACCAGCAAATCAGGGTGTGGTTGAGAATTATGAGATATATGGCAGCATCAAATAAGATGAACACCTGTTATCTGGTGCTATTAAAAGGGGAATTAAAAATGAAATAACATTAATTGTCTTCCATTCATGTAAATTGAAATTTTCATATATGTGAAAATTGCCTTATACATTTTCTGTTGTTATCTTTTTTCAGGCAGAATGCTTAGCTGGGCCAGTTACCTGTTTGGTGGCAGCACATCAGACCCTCAGCAAGATGATGTTCAAAAATCAGACCCAGTTCCCATGGAAACCGAGCAGGAGAAGGATTGGGTGGTTGTAGAACATGGCGGTTAGTATTGGATTAAACTTACCTGTTTGTTTCAAGCCACAAGAAAAGGTGTTTTAATGATATTTATTTCTTGCATGTATACAAAGAGGACTGAGGCAACTATTAAATAATGCCACTAAATTGCTGAAAGCATGGTTCTTTATGGAAAATCTGTATTTTTTGTAGCTCTTTGTGATCTAGGGTTTATGTGGCCCCATCTAATGTCATTTTTTAAAGGGTATTAAAATCTGTCAGCAGGTATTTTTCTGTAGTAAAAAAAACACAAGTAGAAGCCACTGCAACCAATGATACTATGTTCATTGATACTCAGATTATGTCTCTGATACAAGATTGCAAGACTCACTTATTTAGCAACAAATAATGATGAAATCTGAAGAAAACAATGGCAACATTTCAAGCATGATTTACCTGATAACAATGTCTATATCAATAAGGCACCTTTTCTAATGGGCATACATATCGAATGTACAAGTCTTTCCTTAGTGACACTGCTTTTAGAGAGAAGGGACATTGTAGTGACATTCTGTCATGCTATCATTCTAGTGGTTAGTCATGATTCAATATAGCCTCTAAAGTGCTGAGTACAGTGCATTGTTTTATTGTAAATGCACATAGAAGTATAAAGAAAAATGGTACAATGTAAAAAAAAAAGAAAAAAAGTTAAACTATATATAAGTATCTAAAAAAGAAGAATCATGTGAAAAAGGCCACAATTGTTTGGTCTTTTATGTTTTGACATAAAAATAGCAAATGGCTGCACCTGTCTATTGATTACTGCATGAATTTTGCAACATTTTAGAATTCCCAGATGTATGAACACATGCTTTGAAAAAGGATTTTAATAAACAATCCTCCATTTGCATGGCAGCATTTCTTTACTAATTGGTCTATAGTTCTACAGTAGCTGTAAAATTGCATCCTTTTACCATATTGGGAAATTCTGAATTCTTCACTTTTCTTCACATTTAAATACATTTGTTTGCTTTCATTAACATTACCTGACTTGGTTTTATAGTAGTGAAGACCATACATTGAAAAAAAAAATCCTTTTCAATTCCTTATTTCAATATAAAGATTAAAGTAGCAGATTTTGATATTCTATTTTATGTTTACATGAAAGACAAGATAAAAAATGGCTAACGAAAAAATAAAATATTTTTTTTTAGACTTGTGCCTATTACTTAGACATTATTTGTCTCTGAAAACAGCTTGAATGGTCTTCACCCAGCATGGTTCTAGCATGGTTGGAGGGTCACGTCCAGACTAAATAACTTTTCTTAAATACAGTCATAGCTTAATTTCAAGCCATCTGATGGGTCAATTTTGAATACATTCTGGCTAATCAGAACACAATGATTTTAGCATTATTGTGCATCTGTTGTCTATTATTGTAATAACTGCATCTGGCATCGAGGTTATAAACCTCTTAGTATGAGTTAGAAATCTGGCTCAGTGCTCCTATTGGCTGGATTTTTAAATACATTTTAAATCTGACCAATCATATGCTTGAGAATGTTTTTCTGGCCCAAAATCAATAAGCTTGGGCCCTGGGCTTTGTAGAGGAGATGGGTATATGTGCCTGACTGAATCTTATTTTTTTTTCTCCCCATATTATGCTTATTCTTAATTATGTTATCAGTCTCTTTATTATTTATATGTAATTGTTGTGGTAATTTCCTGTACAGTATAAAAGTAGTCTAGTTCTTATGGTAGTCACTTTTTACTGTATAAGGATTCTTTTAATGGGCTGTTTCCTGTAAATATTTTTTAAGTACCGGGTATATCTGATATATTTCTTAATAGAACTTTTTCTTAGTTACAAAATCTTAGTTATACAAAATAATGAAAACTTGTGATTAAATTCCTAGCTTCAATCATTTTTTCTTCTTTTAATATGTAATCATTTATTCTATTTATAATTTTAATGAAGGATTAATTTTTAAAATTTAATATGAATTCCTTAAATTTAAGATTTAAGAGATACATTAAAGAAGAAATACCATACTTGAAAACATTCAAATAGTTATTTTTCAAAGAAAAGAGACAATAGGGAGGAGAGAAAAAAATAAGACTCAAGGGTATCATATTTCTCTTGCAGACTGCAACTTTTCTACAAACCCTACCCACCTAGACAGTCATGTGACTTGTTACCGTGGCAACCTTCAGCGAGGTGACACGTTGGACTCGAGCAACACTAGTCCGTCCAAATGTGATTCCTCCAGCTCAAGCCCCTCGAAACATTCCACACCATCTTTAAGCCCCGTCTCTCATTCTCGTTATTTGTATGTTCGGACCAACCATGGCCGCTCCAATGAAGCATGGCTTCTCACCCCACCCTCGTGTTTTACTGCAGGTGATAACGACTCTCCCAAAGTGGGCATCACTGACTTGGAGAATCTGCTGATTGAGCACCCAAGCATGTCAGTTTACAAGCGATCAGGCAGCGCAGGAGAGGAAAGCAACGAATCTGATTCCTCTTCCAATGAACCAGTATCAAACAAGCGATCTCAAGTTACAACTCGACAAGGTGCTAAACATGTGCGTGCCATGTCCGCGCGCACTCAACTTTTGGCTCAAGTTTCTCAGGTGAAACACGCGCAGGCTGTTCAGAGGAAGAAACAAACCAAGCGTGATAACAAGAAATTTCTCAGCCGTAGCAATGCCATCAACGACAAGAGCTCCGCTCGCAAGAACCGTGTACGAAATCCCTCTGGAAGAATGAATGGCCGCATTCCCCAGAGAAAGCAGTAGATTTGTTGTTGTCATAATTAGGTGTTTAAATTTCAATTGATTGCCTTTTTCATCAGATTTTTAATCAATATTTAGCATGTTTTTTTTTAGAGTAAACAAATTATTAAACAAATTTTAACAAATTTAATCAATGTGTTTACATATTGTTTGAGTGTATTTGATTTGAGCATTTTCCTCTATTTGTGGTTACCTGGTAGATTGATGTGATGTGTTGATGGAATTATTTGATAGGAGATGTAAGTGGTTTATGAAATGTTGCACTGCAACACTAAAAAAAACACAAAAGTGTAAATGTTAAAAAAAATATAACATGGTAAGCAGACTAGCTATTTTGGCTTGTCTCACAAAAAAATGTGTACGCAAGTTCTGTTTATCTTAAGACACGCACATGTTGTACTCCTTACTAGTATGCATGTTGTTACTGTTTTGTCTATACATGTTTTAACAAGTACTTATTTATTTTAGGGGGCTGATTTTTATTTTCCTTTTAATTGATTGATCCTTGTTATGATGTTATGAGATATATATTGTATATGATCTGTAATTATTCTGCAATACTTCAGTACTGTAAAGAATGCAAACCTTTTTGCTGAACATATTTGTACATTGTACTATATTAGCAGTTATTTCAATCAGAAATAAAATCTGTTGCATGCCGACTATAAACCTTATACCTTGTTGATTATTATTTCTGTCATTTTGGCCCATATTAGCAAACCATTCTTAAGCCCAAGTCATGAAATGAACATAAAGGTGATACCCGACAGTTTGCCTGTATCATATACATGTACCACTATCCTACCTCTGCTTTGTGGAATTTGGGCTTGAGCTCGTACTTTAATCTAAGGTAAGACGGTTTTGTACACTACCTATATTATTAGAAGATAATATTCATGACATAAAACACCCTAAGAGTCCATTCTTTCCAAATCTGTAAATAAGCATGATAGTGATCTTTGCTAAAATTAGATAACAACGTCAGAGTGGATTACCTGTATGGCACTATAATGTGTTCTCAATGTTGTCATGTGGTTTTCTTAGTTTACAAATAACATCTGTGCAGTGTGGCTCAGAAAGGAAATACCAGTTTGCATTGATGATTTGAGATTTATGTTTCACTGTTCACAGAGGTCTAGGGTATTAATAAACAGCATTTTGTAGAACCTTTCAAGTAACAATGATTTATTTAGTTGTTTGAGAAGAAAGTATTTAGTCCAAACTGTTGGATACCACCTTTGACTAGCCATTTTTGTATATCTTTTCTATGCTAGTTCATGTGTGAATGTTAGCTCACAGAAGGGAAGTGTCATTTAAAGTTAAATGCTTGATATAATTTAAGGATATTGTAATCAATCCTCATCATCAAGTATCAGGTATCTTATTGCCATATGTTCTACCTGAGCAATTCTAATTTAAGAATGGTATCTGTGTACAAGACTAAGCATCATTAAAACGAAAACATGACCCAACTAAATCTTGTTGATTAATAGATATGTTAACTTCAATAATTTGACAACACATATGACAATTAAAATATGTATATCCTGTCTTTTAATAGTTCTGTCATTTAGCATTAATTAAACAAGCACATGATCCAGTTTTATCTTGTTGATTAATAGATCTGTCAATTTAAATAATAAATAAAATAATAAAACATATCAGACAATAAAAATATGTCTATCTTGTTGTTGTTTTTTTTAATAGAGATATTTAGCATTATTTAAACAAGCACATGACATGAATAAACATGTAGATTTGTGCCTTGCTAACTGATAGACCTGTCAATTAAAAACCTACACATGACACAGCTATTATCCTTTTATCTTGCTGACATTTGTTCTATCAAAGAGAATGATACAAAAGACACATCACACAAGTTGAATAATTATATCCTTTTAATAGTTCTTTCATTAGCATTATTTAAAAAAAACTATAACTCTATACCTTGTGATTTTCAGTGCTGTCATTTTTCATCATTTAAACAAATTTAACACATAAGATTTAGATTATGTCTCTCATTTTTTTGTAACACCATTTAATCACTACAATAAAACACAAAATATCAATAAAGAACAATTACAAAATAAGAACGAGATCAACAGCTTAAATGACTTATTCACTTTTTGGACTTTCTAAGATATTAACTGATAATAGCATACATGCGAACTCTCCCACTTTTGGAGGGAGACTCCTGCTTTTAAGGTTCAAAATTATTTGAAAATGAAAAGTGTTTGACACATTTTAAAAATTTTCCCAACTTGGAAACAGATAATTTTTTTCTTTGTTTATATGAAATTTGACAAAACTCCCTCTTTGCAAGTGAAAATCTCCCTCTTTGGCCTCAGAAAAAGTTCACAACCATGCAAGAGAGACAATCATGTCTTTTTACAAATGTGATCTGCTGGTAGCAAAGACCAATGTTTATATCTTACAATTAACATAAGGTGATGTACCTATGAACCTGTGTGTTAAAGATTATTAACCTTATTTATGTTTAAATATTAAAGGTGGTATCCAACAGTTTGGACCAAAATTTCTTATCTCAAATAATTAAATAAGTCATTGTTACCTGAAAAGGTCCTTAAAAAAGCTGATCATTGATGTCCTAGATCTGTATAAACAATCATGCATTAATCACCACTCATCATTGCAAACAGGTATTTCCTATCCGAGCCACCTTGCAGAGATAGCTTTTTTTTTAAATTAGAAAACCACATGACCACTTACTTTTGAAATCATGTCACATAGTCATCCGGGTAATCTGCTCCGCGTCAATATCTATTTTCAGCAGAGACCACTACCAAGCTTTTTATACAGTTGGACAGAATACATATTCAGAGTGATTTTTTTTGCATTAGTTCTTTTCAGTTAGAGTTCAAAATCATATTAATAAGACTAATGTGTTGCTTAATACAAAAATTATGCCCGAATTCCCCAAAGAATTGATTTAATATTGTTAAATGTATTTGCAAACTGTCGGATACCACCTTTAATAAAGAAGTTAATACAATAGGTACTTAAATAATAATTACTGACCAAAACTAATTCTATAGGTTCATGTTTAGTCTAGACCTGTTTGTTTCATTTATAACATAGTACCTTAAAGTAGGTATCCTAAAGTTTAGTGTAACAATACCTCTTACAAATGCTTTGGGGAATTATTTGGCATAATTTTTGCATAAACTTTACTTAAGTATAAGTAAACATGATTTTGAACACTATCTATATTTTTTGACTGAACTAATTGTAAAAAAATTTCTCTAAATGACCATTCTTTTCAAATCAATAAATAAGCTCAATAGTGATCTCTGCTAAGAATCTGATATTGATGTCAAAACGGATTAGCTAGATGGCGATATATAAAGCGATAAAGTATGTGGTCACATGGCTTTCTTAGTTTAAAAAGAGCTAACTTTGTAACATGGCTCAGATAGGAAATACATGTCTGCAATGATGTGTGTGGATTAATGTTTCTCTGTTCACACTAATCAAGGACATTGACAATGTCAAAACAGCATTTTGCAGGACCTTTTCAGGTAGCAGTGATTTAATTTGGTTATTTGAGATAAAAAAAGTTAGGCTCAAATTGTCGAATTTCACCTTTGAAAGATATAATAACTACAGCAGCATTCTAAGGAAGGTGTGTCATCTGAAAAATTTATTTCAAAATAAAATAACTTAGTATTTTAAACACCACTTTATTTTACACACAAATGTAACAAAAACATAGTTCATTAACTAAAATATCACTTTGCTATGCAGTATACACCATTTTATTATACACACAAAAATAACAAAAAATTAATTCATTAACTAAAATATCACTTTGCTATGCAGTATACACCACTTTATTATACACACAAATGTAACCTTTATTATACACACAAATGTAAAAAAACTTAATTCAAAAACTAAAATATCACTTTGCTATGCAGTATACACCACTTTATTATACAAAGAAATGTAACAAAAACTTAAATTAGTAACTAAATATCACTTTGCTATGCAGTATACTCTACTTTATTATACACACAAAGATAACAAAACAATTAAAATACTACTTTGTTATGTTTTAATTCCATTTAATTATAAACATTAACAAATCTGATTAAAATGAATAAGGTATCACTCAAAACAGCCCTGTAGTAATGTAACTATACATAAATAATAGAACAAAGACTTAAGTCAACTAATATAAAAACAAAATCTACCACAGTTGTCTATTTTAAGATCAACTTCATATCTGGGTCTTTAGAAGTGTGGATTAACTCAGAGCTTAGCATTTATACATCTGTAAATGTATGCAATATTAACCCCTTTACTTGCAGGAAATGCCATTTACCCAATTAACAAAAAAACTATTCCACCCTAATGGTGTTTCCAGCAAGAAAAGGGATAATGTTAATTAACAACATATTTGATGCATTAATCTGATGACCTCACACATGGGCAATGTTTGCTTATTTAATCTAGCGACATTTCTGTCTGGCCTGATTTTTTTATTGGGTTTATCTTCCCACCAACAGTATTTCAGTTACCTGGAGACAGTGTCCACTTGAAGCAGATAATGCGCTGCCTTCACTGTGTATAGCATGCTGTGGACATTTGGCATGATACCACACCCAGTCACATTATTCTGACACCGGGCCAAAAAGTCGTGAAACCACCCTTATATTTCCTTGAGCATTACCAAGGGAGCTATACCACTACCATTTTTAACAACTTTGCTCTAGTAAAGTAATCATTATCTATGGGGGTTTGTGAGGGACAAACCCTTAACATTCACATGCACCTTGTGCTGAACAGGTAGAGGCAGCGTCAATTTTAAAATTCAAATATGTCTGCAATATGCTTCTGTATGCAGGAAGCAGTATTGGCTTTAGCCACACCTGGACAACTTGCTGTGTCTTGTTTGTTTTGTGCTGTTTGTTATCATTATCAACATGTGCAAAGCATGTATGGCCTTTGTTCATTGAATGTGCTGAGAAATTATTTTGTGAAAAATTTAACAATTAACAAGTTGTTTCAGATCAAATGTGTATTGTGTGTATGCAAACATGATATACATCACCCATTTAAGATAAAGTAAAAAAACAACAACATGTCTTTAAGCACTTATTAATCATGCTGTAGTGGCACTACTATGCAACTTTAAAAACCAGTTAGAGTTACTGCACATATCAGCATCTTTTACAATGGAGGTCTGAATGAAAAAGGCATTATTAAAAACAGTAGGTACATATGTAAACATCACACTGCACAATCTCCTTGTAATTTTTAATAAGAAAACAAAAAATAAAGTTAAAACAAAAACATAAAAAAGAAATATTAAAAGTTTATGCAAACTTCTTTAGCAAGAAAGAATGCATACATTCAGAGAAAATACCTGTAGTGATAAACACATCTTATTTTATTTATTTTTTACTTAACTAACAAATACCTGTAGTGATAAACACATCTTATTTTATTTATTTTTTACTTAACTAACAAATTTTAATAGAAGAAGAAAATGCATTTTAGTGGTTTTATGAATTTATCTTAAAAAATATCTTTATTTAAAAATTTTTTTTCTTCAAAATTTATGGAAAATTTCACAGTTTAAGTAAGAAATGATAAATAAGACTATGGATAAGGCCTCTGTTCTTTTAAAAAATGTCTAAAATTAAAGAATGAAAAACAAAAAGCAAAATCCTGTTGCACAAATATGTTAAAACAATGCATTTATAAATAATACTAAAATCCAAAAGGATATAAATAAAATATAACAGCCCAATAACAGGAATAAAAGTTATCAAAATTAAAGTGTACCAATATATAATCACAGAATTAAACAGAACAGTATTGCAATTTCATAATACTGATCAAATTTCAAATACATCATGTCAACCTGCACATGATCTTACTGCATTAAAATGTTAGTCTATATAAATATGATTTGAATAAGTATGTAAATAGTATGTATAAAAATAGTTTGTAAAAAGATATTATGGTAAATCAACTTTGAAAGTCAATAAAGTCTACTAACTCTGATTCTGTTTTTGTCATAACCACATTTAAAAAAAATTATTACCATTATTTTTTCATGGAAAATGTTCAACTTTTTCACTACTTACAATATGAATCATCAAATGTGCATTAAAAACTTATACATGCAGTCATCACAAAAGAAATTTATAAATACTGGGCCTTCAGTCCACCAAGCTGGCAATATCTATTAAACCAGACCACATTTTACTGGACCAGTATGATTTTGGCATTTTTGACACAAAAGGTTGGTAAACTAACCAAGGTGTTATGAGTGATTGGGTTCAGAAAAAGGCTGTAAAGCATTGTTTAGTTTAGTATATATGTATTCATAATTATTCAGAGTTTTTAACATGATGTGGCTGAAAATTCTGGTATTCATTGGTCCATTTATCTTATAAAAATTAATTGACCAACAGAAATTTTGGTGGCAACAGTCCATCATGTTTTGTCAATGACTGTATATGTATAGAAATATATAATTTTCTAAATAAATATCGGAAGGTCTCTTATTTGAACCTTCTTGTTACTTTCTTAAATACAAACTTATGTGTATATACATGTGTTTATGTTTAAAATCATCTAAAGCATAAAATGTTAATTAGAAAATTAGGAAACAAAAAGTAAATTATGCACACCCTAATTAGATTTTCTAGTTCTTTCAATCTAATTAAAAACAAAAAATGGATACAGTTTGGTTATATAAAGTTAATTAAACATCTATTAACAAAGATAGGTGAATGTCAATGATATATAATATTATAATCTTTGGGTCCTAAACTAACAATAAACAAAATCCAGAGATTCCTGATAACAATGACATATCACGTTACAATACAAGCAAAAGACATCTAATAATGAATAACAATAACAATAAGCACATAATTTTCTCAATAATAACAATCCCTTCAAATTTCAACATAAATTTCTGACTGAAGAAAATGATTTTTTAAAAACATCACAAATACACCATTATTTTATTCACATATTGCATCTAAACTGATAAAACCTCAAAAATATACATATATTAATAATAAATTATTGTTACTAATTATTATAATCCAGTAATCCTTAATGAGAATGTCTGATTTAGATCTGCACTATTTTCTGCTCAGTCTCTGTTAATATGTATATCAACCTTGACATGTAACATATATAATATTAAAGCAAAAATCCTGAGAATTTAGCAGTTTTCAACAAAATGTAGCAAGCTAAGGGTAAAGACAAATACACAAATAAGACTATGCATAGGCAAATGAACCTTTTTCTGTTGTCAGTTCTTTCTGTTGTCTCCAAAATGTTTTTGAAGCAGACACAGTGCTGTCGGCACTGTGATAGCATGCCATAAATGTCTGCCATCATACTTCTCCCTTCACACTTTGGAAAACCAGAGATGTGAAAATAAACCACTATTATTTCTTCTACAATTTTTTTATGACAACATCGTTATGTCCTGGCCTGGGTTTGAACCCAGGTCCTTCAGTTGCTTCAGTCAATGCTCTTCTGACTGCATAAAAATTTGGAGCCTTGGCATATGCACAATATATATTTACTTTGAGACTTTCAATTAGTAATAGAATATAACTTTTAAAAAATACAGAATGGTCCCCACATTTGATTTTATCTGTGTATATAAACAGTAACAAGAAACAATATATAATTAATAATTAACAATTAATTACATATTCAGTGTATATAAAACCAACAAGAAATAATAAATAATTTACTACATTGATTATATAACTGGTCCACTAGATGAGGTGACAGGGGTGGCTTCTCTAACAGAAACAGGGTAAGTTACAATTGAAGAAGTTGGGGAGGTTACTTTGGTGGAAGCAGGGGAAGTAATTCTAGTGGTAATGCCATCACAAGTTGAGATCACTGCCTTGGATTGTGTGTCTGTAGGTTTGCTTGATTGGGCAGCCAGAGAGTTCTGGGAAATGTCAGATTTCTGGCCTCCATTATGGTGGCTATGGTGAATAACAGGCTAAAACAAAGAAAACACCACATATGTAAATATATTTTAAACATACTTTCAAAATCTTTAAGCAAGTTGATACTGGGCCATCCATGGAACATATATACCAAATATCAAGGCTTGGAGGCTTGCAGTTTTTTTAAGTTTTCATATATAAATAGATATATATATATATATAAATTTATAGAGCATTAGCTCAGGTGAGTAAAAAATAAAAGGATGATACATGTACTTGTGGCAAAAGAAACAGTACCCTTATGACAAATGCTTGATTTCCATTTGTTACACTTTTAAACAGAGTTGAAATCAGCATTTTTATGACCCATGGTAACTAATCTTGAGCAAAAAAGGTATGATTTACAGTACATAATTTTCAATGGTAATAAAGCTGCAAGTACTGATTATTTACATCATCAAAAAACAAACAAAGACCAGATTCCCAAAACTTTATAGTTCTGTTTCTTAATCTCAGATGTACCAGCAACAATATTGAAATATAACACTATTTATAAGAGAAATATGTCAAAATTCGTAAAAAGTATGACATATGATTTCAAGTGCGCTTCATGGTGCAAGACATATCATGAAACAGATCTGTAGAACTCTGACCTTATCTTTAATGAAGCAGAGGTAGTTCATCCAGATGAATGATGCCATAGGCATGTAGACAGATGTCTTCATCTGTGGAGGAATGATGGCAAAGTTCACAGTCTGAACAAACGGCCAGTACATCATGCCCGTCTAGAAAAAAACAGCATAACAACTTCATTTCCTCTTTTACACACACAACAGAGCAGATGTACATAAACTGAAAGCATAAAAACCAACTGCATACAATGCCAAATAATGTGTGTAACAGACACAGACAGAATACAATTACTGTGTTTACATTATAATAAGGTAATAATTTGTAAGAAAAACATAAATGACAAGATATTACTTTGTTTTTTAGTGCTGCACTACTTTTGTGCCCAATGAAATGCCAGTTCTTTAAAGGTAAATGGCTGTCTATTTCTCCTTGGAGTCAGGACTTGGAACTGTTAACAGTTTTGTTCTATAAGCAAACATATCTTATGAGGCAAAATAAAGGTAAATGCTATAAAAGAAATTTCTTTATTTGGTTCGCTTCATCATTCAGCAGTCTTGCTTAGTAGCAAGGCTCTATAGCTTTTGGCTTAATCACCTTTCCGCGAGTCTAAAAATAGAGTTTAAGCTCCGCCCCCTTGCCCACAAATAACCTGGTTTAAAGTGACAGATCTTACAGATTATCTTACAGATCTGCGAAAATATTTTAATTTGATATCTCCCAAATGCAAAGAGCTTGTGATGGAGATGTTTAGATGAAGATTAAGACAGTTTCACCCAATGATGCATTCATGACACAAAATTATGAAAGAAAGTTGTTGCTGGCTACAGCGAGATTTTACCTTTCGATGCAGAAATGGACAAGCCTCATCCAATAAACTAAATTAAGATGCAAACAGAGAAGCGATTACAGCAACGTACGATTCCTTGCAAACCACAAACAACCTTGTTGCTATTAAATTGAACCAAAGGCTCAAACAGATTTAAACTGATCGCTTGTCAAAATCATTGTTTGTGGGACAATGTGTAAGTGAGAATCAGCATTAGGCAGGTAAAGTGTCTATCAACGCGATGTGATTGGCTAATTTCATGCTAATACACAATGTGCAATATCTATTTTTAGATCTCGCGGAAAGGTGAATTGAACCAAAGAGTATAAAAATCTTAACCGCAGCAAAAGGTAGGGGAGGAACCAACTGCCATGGTGGAATCATTGTACCACTGAACTATTGTACCATAAAATACACATTGCAATCAAGGTAGACAAATTCCTCAATTTGAATAATTACTAGATATATAGATCTCAACATAACAGTAATAACTGGACTATCGCAAGGATAAAACCTAATATAATCAAAAGTTATAAATCAGATTTAAAAGGATTCAATTGAAATATTTTCCAAAAAGTACAAGATACTACCCAAAGAGACGTCTTTCGTATTGTAAATATAAAGATTATATAGTACCATTAGATGCTGTGGATACACAATCATATGTCATATTTACTGATAAAAAGGCTAAAGCAAAATCATCTGAATTTTGGTCTTCTCTAATATCAATTACACCAAACAATATTGCTTATCAGTGTCTGATTAACTGAAATGCCTGTCTTGTGATTTGTTCAATTTGCTAATGACCATCATTGATTTTATTGGATTGCACAATGCTTGGCAGACGAATCTTTACCCACTGGATGTTGTTTTTTTTGTTACCGTACATGGAAACGACATTGATATGGTCATTTTGGCAACATCCAGCTAGTTATTGGTGGAAGAAAAACCCAGACTTATGCCTAAGTAGAAACCAACTGTGCACACTACAGATAAGTTCGAAAACCTCCCTACATAAAAGTTCTCAAGCCCACGTGGTGAGAGGCTGAGGAGCTTGAAGTGAGCGACTTTAACTGCTCAGCAATGGGTGCCCCTACTGGATATTGTTTGATGTTACTTAACTAACCTTCAGCACTAGAAAGCTCACAATTCAGCAGTTGTGCATAATGGTCCATGTTGATATCAAACTAAGTGGTGTAAGGAACTGAGATGTTTTAAGGAATACAGTCCAAGTGCAATCAGAGGTCTCCCTACTTTTGGTTAAAGACATACTTTTCATCCATTTGTTTGTAGCGATAGACAGATTCGGCTCTCCATAAAATTTACAGTCAGAAGTTATCATGTGACACTTTTAATCACTGCAGCATTTGAACCATGATTACGTGTTTTAAATATTTTTTATATATAAGAGTCACATTTATATAGTTTCGGTTTAGATTTTTTTTTGCAGTAGTATGCAAAAATCTTCCTGTTACAATTGAAAGTTATTACCTTATGCTTGCAATTGCATGTAACCATGGTGATATGTTTTTATATTTATTTTTTATCCAAGTAATTTCAACATAAAATGGTCCAGTTTGGACTTTTTTGGCAATAGTAAATAACTTACTGTCCAGGTCTTGAAAAATTTCTGCTTCCATTCCTCAGTTAAATCCTTTTTTCCTTCAAGGATGTTAGTTGCTGCAATAAAACAACAACACTACACCTGATTATTCTGTTTTGATGATGATCATAAAGTTTTCAAATCCACTGCAGAAATCAAATGATGCCTTTTTCATACCTGTTAACTTTTGCTGAGGCCAAAGTGGGAGATATTCACTTGCAAATTGGGAGATTTGTTATTTTTATATAAACAATGAAAGAAATTATCTGTTACCTAATGGGGAGATTTTGGAAAATGTGTAAAACACCCCTCATTTACAAATAATTTTAAACCTTACAAGTGGGAGTCTCCCTCCAAAAGTGGGAGAGTTCACATGTATACTTTTTGATCTTGGTGTCAAGTATAAATATTATATAATATAAATAAATATAAGAGTTTCTGTTTAAATTTTTCATAAAGTATAGTCATATACTTTGCATATAAGTATTTGTCATAAAGTAACAAACAATTCTGCCATCTGATTTGTTAATCTGATCTAATGCAGGACAGTTGATGAAATACCATACTATGTATCTTGACAACAGGTCTGTCAGTTGAAGAATGACTTTAACAAGGACTTTGGTATTTTTGGACTTTAGAGTAAACTGTTCAATTCAGTCATTTACAGTCTTAGTACTGTTAATATGTTGGTATATAAAATGACCTGTTACTTTCATCAATGTGAAACATATACATAAGATACTTTTAGAACTATTTGAGTTTATTTTTGGCAAATGTCGGCCCCTTAAAAATGGAGGTGGGGGTAGGATGGGGAATGCCCGCCCCCATCAAAGATGACAGGGAAGTAAATCTCTACCCTAATCAAAAGGAGTGGGGTGTGGGTGGGAATGTCTGGAGGGGAAATGTTCTGTGAGTCAAATGACCATATTGGTTAAAGGGTTAAAGGGAGGTAAACTAGCCTAGTGCAATGTGATAGTTGGTTAAAGGGATGTAAACTAGCCTAGTACAACGTGATAGGGTTGGTCGAAGGGTTAGAGGGATGTAAACTAGCCTAGTACAATGTGATAGGATTTGTTAAATGGTTAAAGGGATGTAAACTAGCCGAGTACAATGTGATAGGATTTGTTAAATGGTTAAAGGGATGTAAACTAGCCTAGTACAACGTGATAGGGTTGGTCAAAGGGTTAGAGGGATGTAAACTAGCCTAGTACAATGTGATAGGATTTGTTAAATGGTTAAAGGGATGTAAACTAGCCGAGTACAATGTGATAGGATTTGTTAAATGGTTAAAGGGATGTAAACTAGCCTAGTAAAATGTGATAAGATTTGTTAAATGGTTAAAGGGATGTAAACTGGCCTAGTACAATGTGATAGGGTCGTTAAAGGGATGTAAACAAGCCTAGTACAACGTGATAGGATTTGTTAAATGGTTAAAGGGATGTAAACTAGCCTAGTACAATGTGATAGGATTTGTTAAATGGTTAAAGGGATGTAAACTAGCCTAGTACAATGTGATAGTTGGTTAAATGGTTAAAGGGATGTAAACTAGCCTAGTACAATGTGATAGGATTTGTTAAATGGTTAAAGGGATGTAAACTAGCCTAGTACAACTTGATAGGGTTGGTCAAAGGGTTAAAGGGATGTAAACTAGCCTAGTACAATGTGATAGTTGGTTAAATGGTTAAAGGGATGTAAACTAGCCTAGTACAATGTGATAGTTGGTTAAATGGTTAAAGGGATGTAAACTAGCCGAGTACAATGTGATAGGATTTGTTAAATGGTTAGAGGGATGTAAACTAGCCTAGTACAATGTGATAGTTGGTTAAATGGTTAAAGGGATGTAAACTAGCCTAGTACAATGTGATAGGATTTGTTAAATGGTTAAAGGGATGTAAACTAGCCTAGTACAACGTGATAGTTGGTTAAATGGTTAAAGGGATGTAAACTAGCCTAGTACAATGTGATAGTTGGTTAAATGGTTAAAGGGATGTAAACTAGCCTAGTACAATGTGATAGTTGGTTAAATGGTTAAAGGGATGTAAACTAGCCCAGTACAAAATATGTTGTGCATCAAATTTTATATGAAGCATACTTATGAAAAATGTTGACAAGGCCACTGGAGCAAACAGGAGCACATCTGCAAATACTTTCTTGACAACAGTTATGGCTTTTCTTCCATGAATGAATCTAGACAAAACAGACAAAAATATAATGACATATAAAAACCAATAAGCTTACATGGATGAGCTTTTATCAGTGAGATTTTTCTGAAGCTTTTCATGTTTAAATGATAAGATAAGAAAAAACTTACGTGCTTTTCAACAATCACCAACCAAATATTTGCCAATAAAGTCTAAAGAAACTTAAAAAAGACGAATTTACCAAATCATTTTCTTCTAAAACCTGACAACTAAAGGACAAGTTCACAGGCATTTTGAAGCATGTAAATAAAGATTTAGCTATTTTTTAAGTTACTAGTAAACTGCGCAGTTGTACATTTTCATGATCAAACAATATTAACATCAACAAAGCTAATGAAAATGAAGTTTGTGAAACAAATAATAATCATTATCATTTTCAGTAACTGCAACACTCACTAACAGAAACTGATGAATGATTTATCATGATGGTTTGATTTCAAAAGATTATTAAACTTACCAAAAGAACGTAAGTTAAGTGTGAAGAGTAGTAAAACCATGTGAACAGGAAGTGAAGTAAAATAAATAAATAAAATAGACATGTCAAGACTGATGAGGTATTAAACCATGTGAACAGGAAGTGGAAAAAAATGTAAAGAGCAAGTAAAAACAATGTGAAGAAGAATTTAAATAAAGCCTCACTTCAGAGGATGTAAAACCATGTAAAAATCACCTGTCAAGGAACTTAATCCAATGATAAATCATCGGAGATATGACAAAACAGCCAGTAGCTCCTATGCGAACTGTCTTCCACACATCGTAGTTATGTCGTCTGTGACCCTTGATGAAGATCTGCTCGTTCATGTCCGCAGCTGTGTTGATGCAGAGATATGCCACCATTGTCTTCACCACAGGGTATTTCTTGATTAGTTTCCTCATGGCCGTCAGTCATCAACGTACTAAAATTCATTATAAATATGTAATGTATGCAGCTCATGATCTTCGTTTTTCTATGTCAGTGTTCACGCAAACCATGTGCTGTGCTACCTTCATGATGCCAGTGTGCTATCACAACATGAACCCCTGACATGATAGCAAAACCAGTTAAATCTAAAAGTTATCCATGTTAGATTGACTTTTATTTTTAATGAAGTCTTATTGTGATATTGACAAAAACAAAAAATGACTGAGCATGTAACTTTTAATCTTTAAATTTTACAACAATGCCCTTGAAAATGTAAGTTTGGCAATTAAAAAAAAAATACAAGTCTAAATGTAGAAAAATGTTAACTTTAGGTAAAACTTGATAACTTGACCATCAATCTCATTAAAATCACATCCTAACTTTCGCTTCATTACTTTCCGCTGGTTAGGATCTGATAACATCTTGATAAAAGTCGCCTCGAAGTGACATTAAAGTTATAAATATTAATGAGCCGATGACGTCAAACTTGACCAATCAGAAACCTCGTTACGTCAGACAGCGAGCAACAAACACTTCACTACCTTTTTTCATATTCTGAAGGCCTTCTTCATTGATTCTAAATTTTTGTTTGAAATGTTTTTAAGTGTGCTTGCTCCCACTACCCGTTATCAGAACCTGGAGAAATGACATCCCACAAAAACAGCACCGATCAACTAACGAATGTAATTTCTTTAGCGTTTTTTTTACTGGATCGCAAATGTCAATGGGGGCTGCCATCTTGCAAATGTGACGCACCTTTAATCGGAATACCTTGGACATTGCCGCTCAATATGAATTGTCATAAATAGCCGTAGTCTGGCGAATATTCATGAAGTTATACCCCAACATTTTGCAGCCGACGATTTCATTGGCTAATCAAAGGTCAAATTGAGGTGACACCTTATGTGTTGTCATCAGATCCTAACTTAATACATTAAAGTAAATCGAAGTTATATTTTATTAGCCATATTGAAATTGTTTTCAGGGATTAGTTAAAAAACAACAACACACTTTTAGCTAGGTTTGAACTAGTCACTAGTTCTTAACTGTCGAACTCTAAATTTTAATCTTGTCGATTCACTTGTTAAAATCCAAATTTATTTATTTAGTCATGTCAGATTCTTAAAAAATAACTAAAGGAAAAATCAAAGAAAAACAAATTATAATATGGAATATATATGTACTGCTGTAACCCCCTTTTCCCCAAACAATACTGTGCAATTATAAAAGAACATAGTAGGCATACATATAGTATTCCCATCACTAATCACTTGGTGTTAACCCGTTATACCTTGTAACTAGTAGTAGGGATTGCATTACTCTCAGAACTGATGTCAAATTCTGTTTTCAAAGTATTTCACTATAGAGTTATTAAACTTTAAAGTCAGAACTAGAGGGGGCAAATGGCTTCTGACACCAACACGTATATCAGAATGAAATGAAAATACAATTATAATTAAAAGAATTTGTGCATAAATTATAAGAAATTATCTGATTCTGTTTGGGAATCCGCTATTGGGGCTTGCATGTTTTCCAATTAACTTGTTAAGATCACACAAAATTGGACAAGATCCAGGTACTCTTTCTTGCAGAAAAATATATGGAAGACGTCAAAATGGACCAATGATGACAAACTCTCGAAATTAAAATATGTACATAGTACAACAACTCACGCGATGGTGATTTATAGAACAAATTCTTCAATTTTATCCAAAATTTCTAAACCAGTCGGCTTTGACACTTCTATTTTCTGACCAGGGGCAGACTTCACTAAAATACTCACACACATAAAAAAAAATAACATAAAACTTATCATTTTATTAATTCCATTAACCGTATCTTAATGTCTGTCATTTTTATCTTACACACTTTATAATGTTTTTTTTATCAATAATCAAATTACAATGCTGTTATCTAACTGGATTTAAATTATAGAAATAATATGTTTAAATTTAGTTGTGTTTGATCTAGACGGATGAAAATATTCTATTTTTGAACCTGGAAATTTTATGTCTTACCATATCCGGAAATGAGTTGAGCTCAAGTGCTAACATGGAGCGTTAATGGTGCAAACTTCGATATGGCTTCAGGTAACAACATAGCATTTTATTTTATTCCGTCACAAATTAGTACAGTTTTAAAGAAATTTCCTCATCCGAACTACAGTATCTGCATGTATCCATTGCACGAGTTTCGGTAATGCCATCTTTGAACAGCTTTGAACTTAAAAAAAAAATAAATAAAAAAATAAATAAAATAAGTATCTGACATTTTGCTTATATCAAAGACACATAACAATAACCATTGCTTTTGTGAGCCTGGGCATAATTTCTTCATAAACTCATACTTTAGTCTAAATAAAGACGATTCTGATCACAAACTAGATCTATAAGACTATATTGTAACCCAATACTATTTTCGAAAAAAAAAAAAAATCACTGAATGTTCTTTCTTTCAAACTCAATAACATTAGTGATAGTGGTCTTGGCTAAAAAAAGATATCAACATCAAAACGATTACCCGGATTGTGATATAACATGATCTCAAAAGTTAGTGGTCACATGGTTTCTTAGTTTAAAAATAGCAATCTGAAAATAGCAATATCTGCAGCTTGGCTCGGGTAAAGAAATGCCTGATTGCAATGATGAGTGGGGCTTAATGAGACTGTTCACACATATTTTGGTCGTCATTTAACAGCATTTTGCAGGATCTTTTCAGGTAACAATGACTTACCCGGTTATTTGAGAAAACATTTTAGGGCCAAACTGACGGTTACCACTTTATTACAGCAGTTAAGTTTTAGTCCATGTAGGGAAGGCTCAATGTTCAAACCTCGGCCACAACATACCAGGTCATTAAATACGCAAAAGCGATGCAAGTTCCACAACTGGCCTGCACTTTGTCAGGATAATTGTAACAAGGTTTGGTATCCTGCAGGTGTTCATGGCTTGAAATACACAGTAAAGGTATCATTATTATTTCAATTTCATGTGAACACTGACAGAAGTCTCCAAGTAACTGAATGATTGTTTGACGTTAAACAGATAAACCCAGATGGGACTAAAACCCAACCAGTAAGGGGCAAACAAGCCAGAGGATGTGATTCTATCACCAAGATATGAGCTTTAATTGTAGCATTTTTACTCTAGCCAAAAGGTGCATAGATGCTTTACAACAGATGCTACTAAAAAAATCTGAAGATGTTCCATTTTAAGTGACATAAACATTGTATGATATATTTATCAGAGCACAATGAAATGGAGGAGACTGACTGGTCACAACTTCCCAGCGATGTTATAGTGCACATCCTGTCCTTCCTGCCACCTAGTGATCGAGCGGCTGCAGCCAGAATCAACAAGTTTTGGAACGAGGCTTTTCAACATCCACGACTCTGGCAGTATAATGTGTTCAAGTTCACAGAGCCTAGAAAGGATCCACTAGTTGGGGTTCAGAAGTTTGGCAAATTTATGAAAAGTATTGTCGTTGTGGTGGACCAAATGTGCAGTGTATATAGGGAAAATGCTTGTGCATTGTTGCAGCTATTTGCCATCATAGATTCAAGAAGGTTGACAAGTTTTAAACTGGTTTTCTGTGCAAACAATCCTTTATTTTATTCTGGACAGGAGTTCTTGGACAGTTTAACAATTCTGTTTTCTCGTCCTCCTGAAAATATAGCCCAACCCATTGCATGGCTACAACATGTAGACCTTAGTGAAATTGATGTGCCTTACGATGATCTTGTGATAAATACTCTCTCTCTAAATCACCCAACACTACAGTACCTTGATATACAAAACAGAGTCATAGTATGCAAAGTGACGTCTTTCTGCATCTTATCACTTGTCCAACGATGTCGAAAGTTAAAAGACCTGCGAGTGTACCACTGCAGCATTTCGGATGAGATCTTGCTCGAATTGGCATCTGTCGGATCACTGCAACACCTGTCCATCATCTGCAGGCGGGATGAAAAGTACGGAACTGATCTATCTGCTGAAGTCTGGGCCAAGTTACGCATGTGTCTACCAAAGCTTAAAGTTACTCTTGGCTTTGATCATACCTGCCCGTTTGATGTCATACCTGTAATCATGAAACCAGAAATACCTGTCACAACTCTAAAACTGGAGATATTCGCTGATGCTTATGAGCATGTAAACATGGCTGCTGCATACTACTCAAAGTCTCTAAAAAAACTTGTTTTGCAAACTAGAAACTCTGCAGCATTTGAGGAAGCACTGCTTAATATTGCACTGAGCTGCCCTAACCTGACAACATTGCTTGTGTATTGTGTTGTCCGAAGTGAAGTCATTGATGAAATATTTCGACTCCATCCATCAATGAAGGAGAGGGGTACATATATACTCAAGTCAGTACTCGAGCCTGAACCCTGGATTGTTGGTGTAGAAGATGGCGATTGAAAACAAGATAGAAGTCTCCATAATATTTCCATTTGAAAATCATCGTCAGAAACAACTGTTGATGTTGAACTAATTATTATCAGCTAAGTACTTAGTAGGGGCCTGGTTGTCAACAACGGATAAACAGTTTTGTGTACAAAATTATGGCTACTTTTTCTTTCACTTAAATTTTCAAGTCTAAAAATTTACACTTTAGAAAGTGTCATCCATTTTTTTTTTTTGATTTTTATCAAAATTTACCCATAAATGCAACTTACTGCGAAGACATATCTTACTTTTGTTTATTTCCATAACACTAAGAAAAATATTCAAGATAATCAGTTTGTTTCCTTTTAATTTTAATGAGTAATCAATAATAGTTTATTAAAAAACATACCAACAAATGCCAGAAACATAATATGAACATTCTGTCATCTTTTTAAACTGTATAATTTATTTTATTTATTTGTTATGTTTTTTTAATGAATTGTGAATAACTTATTATAAGTATTGTTATTTTCTTGAAAAACAAACTGTGAGAAAGCAAATACTCTTCTCAGTTGAAGGTTATAATCCATAAGTGTGGCACAGCTCCAGAACAGCAGCAGTAAAAATTGCACAAGAAAAAAAAAGTGAATAGAAAAAGTCCATTTACATCATGACAGCAGTAATGCAGATTTATTCATTTGCATAATGAAGTGATTCTTTTACGACTGGTTATATTCCGCTGTAATTACTTGCAAAGAGTACAAAATCATCATCAAAAAACATGAAAATTCACAACATGTAAGTTTTTGAAAGATTTAGTAATTGCAAGTAAACACATGGCAATGAGAAAGCTGAATGTTTGTGCAACTTAAGGTTGTTTCATTTATTGTATTGCTATTTTCTGGTTAAGGATGATTTTTGCAAACATGGACTTTCCTATTTTAAAAATTCCAACTTTGATAATAGTAAAAAAAATAATCACCAGTAGCCTGTTGTGCTTTAAAAATGTATAAAAGGCTGATTTTCCGCTTGCTGTGCCACATGATTATGTAGATTTTAACAAACATGATAATGCATGAGTGTTGCATCTCATTTTGTAGCTGCTGCTAAAGTGTTGCACTTATAGGTACTCAACTTGAAATTTTATGGCAGGTCTCATTGGATATTTCATATTCATGCAGTATATTTATATTACTAGTCAGAACCCTTCTTTGGCTATGTTTCTTAGCCAGGTATACCTCTACATGTATTTATGTAAATAATACACAATGATCCATCCATCTCAATATCCTGAAGACTGGACAAATTCACCCAGGATGAAACGCTTTCTAGTCATTTTGGGATAGGTGGACCCCCTGGATCTTTGCCATTATTATATTCAGTGTGCAATATATTATAGGTAATATCGTCTTTCAAAGACTTATTCATACAGAGGTAGAAAACTGCTGTACGCAACTTTCAAGTTAAAACTACCGAAGGTTATTTACATAATGTTGGATATTAACCTATACATACCCAGTAACCGGTAATTGGTAAAAAGATTGGCTGCTTATCATTGTGTTACCATATGAAAAAGTGATGAACATAAGCAAAATTGAAGCATACATGTAAACTCTCCTATTTTTTGAGGTAGACACAGACTTTTAAGGTTCAGAATTATTTTAAAATGAAGGGTGTTTTTACACATTTTCATAAATCTTCCTACTTGGAAACAGATAACTTCCTTTTTTGTTTATAGTAAAATAACAAATGTCCCACTTTGCAAGTGAAAATCTCCCACTTTGACCTCAGAAAAAGAGTGGACCAAAAATCAAAGGAGATCATAGTAACAGTTATTGGTGCAGTTGATGATTGAATTTGCTGCCACTGTTATCTTTTTGACTTTATAACCGTCAAACCTCCAGTGAAAAGTGACAGCAATATGGACTGTAACTCTCATGTACATGGAAGTTGCGTACAAGTCAGTGACAAAATTTCATTTATGTGACATATTGTGAGACTTCCAGAGCAGTTTAAGCACTTGGAACACTTTACAAATACCTCAAAATCATATGGAATCTGCCTTATTATTAAAAAAACTGACAACAGACACAGCTTTTGCACATAGCCATTTGTCACATGCTGTATCCAGCACAGGGAGTGTCCCTGTTTGGTTCCATGTCATAAAACAAGGTGAAATTTTGTGTGCATACCGGTAGATTTTTGCTTTTATGAACTAATACACTTTTTATTTACTGCCATTATAGCGAAGCCTACAAAAGATGTTTGTTTAAAGAATCGGTCATCGGACCCTACATATCTCTTTACCACAAAACGAAAAGGCATTTAACTTCATAAAAACAGTGTGAGTATTTAAGGGAGATAAGTTGATTCAGATGCTTGCATATTATTGTTATGACTGTGAGATGTCATGTCACTCAGTAAAACATTTTAATAAAAAAGCTAAAGGATGGACTGGTGTCCAAACCAAAACTTTATTTGTTTTTGAAAAGAGATTGATTTTTTTTTTCTTCAAATTAGTTGGTTACCGGGTAAATACTAACCAGTCAGTTTGCTAGGGACTTCGATTGAGTCCAAGTTTCAACAAAAGAAAGTTTGACTGCTCTAAAAACTGTTGAAATTTTTTTTGTACACCAGGAAAAAAACACTATTACTGGAAAATTGATAGAAATGCTTTATAATTATGTTGTTGTTTTTTTAAAAGTATTTTTATAAAAGAAAAATACATAAAAAGAAATAAAAAATCCATTGTATTTCAGTTTTTTTGTTCATGTGTTTTATGCTGTGGAAAAGATCGATTCCTGAAATTTACTTAAAATGTCATGGAATCAAAACAGTTTACATTAAGAACATATGTAATATGTATTTATTGGTGCTTTATATGTTAATTATTATTGTTATGTTGTTGTTGTTTTTTAATTAAAAATGCTCATATTTTACGGCATTGATGCTTTTTCTAGTAAAGATTAAACAATTAGAAAAAATATTTTTGTTATTAATAAACAAGTGAATTCTGTCCAAATCACCTCACAATGGAAAGTAGATGAATAGATTAAAATCCATTATTAATAAAAAAAATATGACAGTTGTAGCGATTGCCATATCAAGTGATCTTATTTGCCCATAAATATTAACTTAAGTCTTTTGTTTGTTTTCTTTTCAAATACTTTTTATACGCATTTATGATATAACAGCAACATCAAATATGTGAAAGAAAAAGTCTAGGTAGAACCACAGATGCAAGTTTTAGCTGCAAGTTATCCCCTCAATAAACTAGTATGACTCTGAATTGCACAATGCGAAATAAACGTCATGTGAATGTATACATCTCTAATAAACAACCTGCTGCTCGTCATGATAGGGACATATTTTAATATATATGTATGAGTGCAGATATGCAGTTTTACAATAAAAATATGGCATCTATATATGTATGGGTCAGCCATGGCACAATTTTGATCTGATTTTATTGGTTTGACTTATTCTTGCCTTTCTCCTACTGATTCAATACTTGAGATGGATCTTTTTCTAGGAGTGCCACTATCATTCTATACTTACATCCGCAATCAACTGGTGCTGCATACCTATCAAGAGTGGTATGTTTTGTTCTGTTTAATGTTACATAACACCGATGCAATTATGGTAATATTTGAAAAATTCAGCTAATTATTGGTAGAGGAAGAGCACGGACTTGTCTGGGTAGACATAAGTGTGGGCAGAACCAATCTGATTAAAATCATATCCAGATACCGCTCCGCTATCTGACTTTAGTGAAATTGGGGCAAAACCAGTGACACAACGGCTCTGCCATGAGGCCAGCACCTGTCCCCACCTGATTGCAGCCCTAGTTGTTTTATCTGAACATGTTCCAACCCTTTTTGTGTTTTTTTTAGCTCACCTGAGCACAACATGCTCAAGGGGAGCTTTTGTGATACCGCTTCGTCCGTCGTCAACATTTTAGCTTGTGAACACGCTAGAGTCCACAGTTTTTATCCAATCTTCATCAAACTTAGTTAGAATGTTAGTCTGCATGAAATCTTGGATGAGTTCATTATTGGGTCACCTGGGGTCAAAAAGTAGGTCACTAGGTCAAATTTTAGGGAAACCTTGTGAACACACTAGAGGCCACATTTATAGCCCAACCTTCACCAAGCTTGGTCAGAATGTTTGTCTGCAAGAAATCTTGGATGAGTTCGTAACTGGGTCACGTGGGGTCAAAAAGTAGGTCACTAGGTCAAATCTTTGAAAAAGCTTGTGAACACACTAGAGGCCATATTTATAGGCCAATCTTCATCAAACTTGGTCAGAATGTTTGTCTACATGAAATCTTGGATGAGTTCGTAACTGGGTCACGTGGGGTCATAAAGAAGGTTACTAGGTCAAATCTTAGAAAAAGCTTGTGAACACATTAGAGGCCCTATTTATAGCCAAATCTTCACCAAACTTGGTCAGAATGTTTGTCAACATGAAATCTTGGACGAGTTCGTAACTGGGTCACGTGGGGTCATTAAGTAGGTCACTAGGTCAAATCTTCTAAAGAGCTTGTGAACACACTAGAGGCCATATTTATAGCCCAATCTTCACCAAACTTGGCCAGCATGTTTGGCAGTATGAAATCTTACGTATGTTTTGAAGTGAGTCATGTAAATTTAGTAGGTTACTTGGTAAAATTCTAGAAAATGTTATCAACCTAGTGGCCACACTTATGGTCAAGTCTTCACCAAAGATTTCTCGAATAACTCTTAAATTCTTGATGCCAGATTTGAGCCTACTAAAAGCCTGTGTCATCAGGTGAGCCATTAAGGGCCATCATGGTCCTCTTGTTTTACATCGGGGCCGACATGGTTATGGTCATATTGGCAATGTCTGACTTATTATTGGGGGAAGAAGATTTATGTCTGGGAAGAACAAAAGATGCACCGCAAGTCAGTTAGATACCTAACTCTTAATTACCTAGTGATTTGGGTGCAAGAAGGGTAGTTTTTTATAGGGCTTTAAGGTAATGGGTATTGATAAGGGATAGGTGGAGTTGAGTGGTTAAGGTAAGATTTAAACAGTTGTTGGTGGAAAAATACAACAGCACCCACCACTCAAATAATGGGAAATCAATAGAGCTGTAATTGATATGCCAAAACGCATATCGATAATATCGATATATCGAAAGAAAAATATTGTTGATGTATCGAAATATTGAAGGGAATTTGGAGAAATTGTAATTCTTATTTAATTACTGCCTAGTATGCAATGCTTTTGTTTCAACCATTTAGTTAAATAAACAGAAAGTGTTCTTTGCTTTACTAATTAACACTATAACTTTATAGTGATTACGGAGATTAACAAATGTACTGACATAAACAAACTACAGACAGTAATAAAAACGTTTTCATAAACTTCAGAAGTGAAAAGTCCCGAGTCAGGTACATCAAGTCATAAACTTATATGATAGTGTAACAATGTAAAGACATTCACATTGTCATGTGTATTTGAAGCATAGTATAATACTGTTTAGTAACATTTTTCCGTTATGTACAACAACAACCCTTAAGCACAAGTCATAAACAATATTCACCCAGTTAAAACTTATAAGGCCTTGAGCTGACGGTAGTTGTGGTATAAGAACACCAGCATGTCTGCATTTTCTGTCGTGAGCAATGATCGTTTTTGTTTGGAAATGATATTTCCTGCTGTAGAGAACACACGTTCTGAAGGCACACTAGCTGCAGGTACATGAAGATGGTGTGTGGCCATTTTGGAAAGTCTAGGGAATTCCTGTTGATGCCCGCCCCACCACTAAATTGAATACAAAATCTTCAAATTTTAACAGAATAATAGAGTATTTTGTTGATTTCTTTCACAAACTGACAAATTCATGATCTTGCAACTGTCACCTAACTTTAATACAACATCGTCAAATTGTTAATAATATGTTAAGCACTTAGATGATTTTTTTCACGAAATGTCGAATTTCTGATCGTTGTCAATTGTTTTATGTTTACAACAGTTCCGTCCTTTTCATACATTCTGTAGACTTCAGGTTGAGGAAAAATGTTGATTTTAACGATTTTTTTTACACTTTCCTTTTTTTTTTCTCGCTGATATACCGTATTTTGCGGAATATAGCCCGCAACTTTTTTTCTCAAGATGGCGGCCTGCGGGGAATATTCCAGTGCGGGGAATCTGTTGACAAAATCCATTTTTGTCAGCTGCTACTAACCTAAGATCAGGGAAATTGAATGCAGGCTTAACTGAAATCCTTAACCTTTTGCCGCTTAAAAGTGCGACCTTCAGTTTAATAATATTCTTTGCAGAGGACATTTACAGCATACGTGGGTCAGAATTAAGGACCGTCTCACAACGATTTGCAACCACTTTGGTCTACAGGTGTAAAAAAAAACAGTTTCGTGCATCAGATGGTGGTTCATAATTTACAGCATACTGGGGTCAGAATTAAGGACCATCTCACTAAAATTCGCAACCACTTTCGTCTCCAAGCGTAACGTGAACAGTTTCGAGCATCGGATGGTGGTTCATAACAATTTTGCATACATGTATATGCACTCGTTCTTGATGCTTTATGTGACTTTTTAGTTATGTATATTAGAAGGACTTTAGCGGGGACCTTGTGAAAGACGAAAAAAGATTAGTTGTGTAAATTTTAGTTAATAAATAGCAAACTAGAACAATATGATAAAGATAAACAACAGAATTTAAGAACTAGACGGGCCGATTTCCGTTCTCTTTCGCATAGCTGACTACTTAAATCTTGAAACCGTCAGTGTAGTTTTTTCATGAAGGCATCTTGGAAGTGATGTTGTTTTCAATCAATCAATATTTGGTCTTGTTTACCCTCGCCCTAACTATTGTTATAGGGCGAGCATTAAAGTATGGGAGTTTAAAAATTAAGTATCACAACGTTATATTAATGGCGTGAGGGTTGCCTAGTGTCTGGTAGGTTAAAAATATTAAAAATTTAATAACATAAGGGTGATTATGACAGAAGGCTTGTATAATGTATGGGTGGTTTTAATATCTTTGTTGTATGTTTGTGCTGTGGTGAATGTGTGGTAAAATTTGTTTTGTCTAAAATATCAGTGTACACTTCTTATTTCATTTATTACATTTGGTTTCCAGTCCACTATTAACATTGAATCTAGATTATGTCGCCTGTTATACAGTGCCTCATTTGGGACTTATAATATTGATAAAAAAGTACAATAATTTAAAAACCAAAAAAAAGTATCCAGGTAGAATAAAAGATAAAACATATAGTTGTATTTTTTATCCGATGCTATAGGCACCTTTCTAGGACCGTTTAAGAGTATGTTTATTTTGAAAAATCAAGAATAATAATTATATTTATATTTACAGATTACAATATACATGTTTTCAGGCCTGTCCCCTGTAATACCTATAATTCAGCTAGTATTATAAATAGAAAAGACTGGTTAACATGTGGATGATGGGACCTATTTTTTAATTCTGAGGTCCCGCTGGCAGTCATATATTCTTTTTATTCATCCACATGCACCATAGAAGCAGAAATATAAGAAACAACACAACTCGAAAGATTAGTAAAAGAAGGGAAGGGAGATATATGTACCCGTGTTTGACAATTACAAAGGATATCTCCCGTTCCCTATAGAGTAAGATTATTTTTTAAATGTTTATTTTGTCAGAAGAGAAGGAGAGGATTTGGAAGTTATTTATATTTAATTATTTTATGAATATAGACAGGCCTGTGTTCCTCAAGAGGCACTGTATGGCGAAAAACACTAGCGCGCAGGAGAGATTTACGGTAAAAAAAATTTTTTTCCCATTTCCCTAAGGTGCCTCACTCGTCCGATGAAACCCATGCGGCGCCCCCCCCCCCCCCCCCTACACTATGAATAACGTTGTAATATTTCATAGGTATTATTATTTAAAAAAGAAAACTTGTTTACACAGATCTTTATTACTATGCTTATTTATTAAAAATTATATGTTGCATTTATAGTATTATTGTTCATTATAAGTATAAAAATGTATTTGTGCTAATGCATGGAGAGTAAGTCTCTTCCTGTTAACTTTGATTCGCCATTTTTTTGGCACCATGTGTTGTCGAGATGTATAAAAATCGACTGTGTATTAATTGTTACTGTTTTAATTGTGTCAATGAGGGGGGTTTCGCACGGATTAACCATGTTTTCACTGGTATACCCGGGTGCCTTCTTGAGAAAACAGTTGTTCGAAACGGTAAAGGTGCTTTTCTATTTAGTATGTTGCGACCTTCACCTTCTATATATTTATTTTCCCATGATGTTCAGGAAAAACAGGCAAGTTTGTTAAATTATTCTATTTATATTACATTTCTTCTTTTCTTGCCTATATATTATGTAAAATAAATCGTAGGTCATTATTGTAAATAATAGTATAATACTCGTAATACACTTTTTTGATATATAGTCAATATTCAATATATAAATAGTATGAGAAATTATAATTCAATCCTTGTTCTTATAGGAATTATGTATTAATGTTGTTGTTTATTTATATATATTATGATGGCTTTTTCTTATTATTTATCCACATCCCGGAGAGCCCATGGCCTTTATGGGCAAAGAAGAAACTGTATAAGAGGGTTGTTTTGTTTTTGGTTTCCATCCATTTCCTTGGTAGAACCACTGTCATTAAAAAAAAAAAAAAAAAAAAAAATTTTTTTTTTTGGATAGTATAGACAGGTTAATACATGGATATTATTCTTTTATTTTCTCTGTTATTTCTTTTTATCCATGTACACCTTAGAGTAGAGTAGAGAGGTTTGTTTTTATATAGAATAACACGATAGAAGAGACAGTACAAGGCCGAGACTTATACCAAATTTTGACAATTGCATAAAGCGTTGGTAGTTCTCGGCCCTGGGAAGTTGTTACCATTGTCGGTAGTATATAAAACATTCTAGTGTGTTTCATTTTTGGCCACGAGCTCTCACACGATGCTGTATTTTTTGTAGCTGTAAGGCACCCGGTTTTCATCGGACAGTGAACCGAGTTCGCTTTGGGTTCCCCGAAGAGGTGTTCTTATCCAGGGCCCCTATCACCCTCCCCCGTCATGCCTTCTCAGTACGCCCCTGCGGGATGCCCCGTAAAATTTTATTTATTTTTTTGTTGAAGTTTGTTCACCTTCTGCCGGTCAGGCCCTACCAACTTCCACCAGCCCCGCCTCCATCTACTTGTGGGTGCGGGGCTAGTGGCCGATCCGGGCAAGCCGAGCCTTAAATTGGTCTGAAAATACATGGTATCATATGTCCGTCAGGCCCTACCAACCATCCCCGTCCCCATCTAAGGACCTCTATCATTCCAGGGTCGGGGGTTGGTCCGGGCAGGCCGGTTACTATATGTCCTTTATGTATTATTTAGGTCCAGAAGATACACCGTGTCACACGCCCATCAGACCCTACCAACCATCCCCGGCCCCGTCTATGGACCTTTATCATCGATATTTTGAAATGTGTATCGATATATATCGATATTTTAAAATGTGTATCGATATATCAATATTGGCCTAATCTATGATGGCCCTAAGAATCAATCATAAAAGAAATTTGTCAAAGGTATGATACTTATAAAACAGTAATTGATTTTTCACAGCTGCCCAAAGTGACAAGTTTAAAATGCATAATTAAAACCAGAAGTTGCTGTGAAAGGTAGTTAATGTGCTTCATTTATTCGTATCGGACTCATGATGGCATAGGTGGAGACTGGGGTGCCACAGACGGAGACTAGGGTGCCACAGAGGGAGATTAGGGTGCCACAGAGGGAGATTGAATTGCCATAGAGGGAGATAAGGGTGCCACAGTGAAAGACTGGGGTGCCACAGAGGGAGATTGGAGTGCCACAGAGGGATATTGGGGTGCCACAGTGAAAGACTGGGGTGCCACAGAGGGAGATTGGAGTGCCAGAGGGATACTGGGGTGCCACAGTGAAAGACTGGGGTGCCACAGAGGGAGATTAGAGTGCCAGAGGGATAGTGGGGTGCCACAGTGAAAGACTGGGGTGCCACAGAGGGAGATTGGAGTGCCACAGAGGGATATTGGGGTGCCACAGTGAAAGACTGGGGTGCCACAGAGGGAGATTGGAGTGCCAGAGGGATATTGGGGTGCCACAGTGAAAGACTGGGGTGCCACAGAGGGAGATTAGAGCGCCAGAGGGATATTGGGGTGCCACAGTGAAAGACTGGGGTGCCACAGAGGGAGATTGGAGTGCCACAGAGGGATATTGGGGTGCCACAGTGAAAGACTGGGGTGCCACAGAGGGAGATTGGAGTGCCACAGAGGGATATAAGGGTGCCACAGTGAAAGACTGTGGTGCCACAGAGGGAGATTGGAGTGCCACAGAGAGAGATTGGGTACCACACATGAAGATTTGGGTGCCACAGAGGGAGATTGGAGTACCGCAGACAATGATTGGGGTGCCACAGAGGGAGAGTGGGGTGCCACAGAGGGAGATTGGGGTGCCACAGAGGGAGATTGGGGTGCAACAGACAATGATTGGGATGCCACAGAGGGAGAGTGGGGTGCTACAGAGGGAGATTGGGGTGCAACAGACAATGATTGGGATGCCACAGAGGGAGAGTTGGGTGCTACAGAGGGAGATTGGGGTGCAACAGACAATGATTGGGATGCCACAGAGGGAGGGTGGGGTGCTACAGAGGGAGATTGGAGTACCGCAGACAATGACTGGGGTGCCACAGAGGGAGAGTGGGGTGCCACAGAGGGAGATTGGAGTGCCAGAGATAACGATTGGGGTGCCACAGAGGGAGATTGGAGTACTGCAGACAATGATTGGGGTGCCACAGAGGGAGATTGGAGTTCCACAGACGATTGAGGTGCCACAGAGGGAGATTGGAGTTCCACAGACAACGATTGAGGTGCCACAGAGGGAGATTGGAGTTCCACAGACAACGATTGGGGTGCCACAGAAGAAGATAGGGGTGCCACAGAGAAAGATTTGGGAACCACAGAGGGAGATTGTGGTGCTTCAGATAAATATTGGGGTGCCACAGAAGAAGACTGGGTACCACAGAGAAAGATTGGGGTACCACAGAGGGAGATTGAGATGCTACAGAGGGAGACTGGGTATCAGATGTTACAGAAGGAGACTGGGTATCACAGATGAAGATTGGGGTGTCACAGAGAAAGATTTGGTTGCCACAAATGAAGATTGAGGTGCCAGAAATAAAAAATTGGGGTGCCACAGAGGAAGATTGGGTAACACAGTTGAAAATTAGGGTGAAAGAGAGAGAGAGAGACAATTGTGTGTCAAAATGGTAAATTATTGCAAATGAGCTTTAAATCCACCAAGCGGCTTTTATAACCTTACTTGTTGTCATAATATCCACTATTATAACTTGCACAACTAGATCTACCAAAAAATATTTTAAATGTGTTTTAATATATATATCTTTTAACAAAAATAATTTATTTCATGATCAAAACAAAATATTCCTTCTACTGATTGGTTTGACTTTGTACAAGTTGTTCCTGATTATATGTTTCTGGAATAAATATGTTAAAACTAAAGCTGTACAAATCATGCAAAACATCAATGAACATGATTTTTTAAGAAAAATTGTCAACAATTATTTATTTTTTCACTAATTAGGAAAATGTTTCCTGAATAACCTTATCAAATTGAGGCATTATGTCTTGTATAAATTTATATAAAGGTTATTTGTACATATAAATAAAACAAGCTTTTATCAATTTAAGTTTATTTCATATCTTCAATACATAGTACTATACAGAAACATAATATAAAACCACCAAACCACTTAAACCAACCTCATGGATGATAAAGTATAAAAATAAGTGTATTTTAATAATAAGACTGATTACAAAATGTTAATTGTAAAAAACAGTAACATTTTATAAAGCATCAACTAGAAACACAGTGGAAAGAACAAAGGTACTGCAAATAATCAGTTTATTAGTATTTCAGGGCCATAAACTTCACAAATCAGACCAAGAAACAACTGTATAGTTCTACAAATACAAAATAACATTTTCAACATTTTATACCATTTTTTGAAATCTAACATCTTTAAATTAAAACATGACCTATGCTTTTGCTAACAATAATTCATGAGTATGCTTTTGAGTGATTTTGCTAAAATTATTGATAAACAATTTATCTTCAGGGGGATATTTAATCTGATAAGCTTGCAGGCATATGGGAATTTTAAAAAGAATTAGAGATGTCTGTAGACAGTGCACACCAATGTTGTCAATGCTTGAAAGCCTAATAACATTCTGTTAAGAATTAACCCTGTCAAACTTAATTTTTAAGGTGGTATCCTACAGTTTGGTCCAAAGATTTAATCCCAACCATATAAGTCATTGGTACCTGAAAAGGTCTTGTAAACTGCTGTTTATCGATGCCAAATATCTTTGTTACCAGTCAATGATAAAATTACCACCCACCGTTGCAAACAAGTGTTTCCTATCTGAGCTATGCTGCAGAGATAAGTATTTTTAAACTTAGAAAACGACATGACCACTTACTTTTATATTGTCATCTAGGTAATCCGCTCGGACGTGGCTATATATTTTTTGCAGAGGCCTCCATCGCGTTTTTTGTAGAGTTAGATACACTGGACATTTAGAGTATTTTTTCTTTTTGCAACTGGTACAGTTTAAAAATCAAGTCTGTGTTCAAAATTGTCTTGAAAACATCTAGAGTATGGGTTTATGCAAGAAGTATGACCAAATACTCCAAAGCAGTGATTAGATATTTGGTACGTGTAATAAACTGTCGGGTTTCATCTTTAAAGCATACCTGCCCATTTGAAATGTATTTCGCTTTTGATAGGGAACAAATATTCAAAGTTTGAAGTTAATATTTTTATGATTTGTATAACATGGACCTTGAAAAAACAAGTTAACCAATACCAACAATGATGAAAAGGTCATGACAATAGCCCTACTTTTATTTTTCTAAAAAGTTGTTTGTTTGTTGGGGTTTATCGTCCCATTAACAGTATTTCAGTTATCTGGAGATGGTGTCCACTTGAAGCAGATATAGTGCATATCATGCCATGAACACCTGGCATAATACCACACCCAGTCATATTATCCAGACACCGGGCCAACCAGTGGTGGAACTACCCTATATTTGCTTGAGCGTTAGCAAGGGAGCTATGCCACTACCATTTGTTATGACTGGTATGTCCCAGCCCTGAATCGAACCCAGGACCTGACGACCTACCGATTGCACTATCAGGTCCAGTCTTAAAAGTTTAGTTAAAAATATTTTGAGGTATATTTAATAAAATACTGACACTGATTTAAAGCTGAGTTGATTCTCATGACACATTTCCATTACTAGATTACTAAATATTACTACTATTACTAAAATATTTTAGTTCATACATTTTCATTATACAAATTTCCAAATTTTCATTGCATATATAAACTTACGACAAGTAACAAAAACAGTAACTCGCAAACTGATTAAGATTAGTTTTGGTATTTTATTTCTTGTAAAATAGTAAAGCTAGAACATTAACAATTTACTGCAGAAGAAAATCCTATGCTTCATATTCCACTGACCAATTGTTTTGTTTGTTTTTGAAGAACATTGCTGTGACCAAGTATGATCATTATAGCAACCTCCAGCTTTTTGGTGAAGGAAGACCCCAGACAAATATCTGAGTAAAATCACCGGCACACCGCAAGTCAGCTGGAAGACCATCTCACATTAAGTCCCTCGCCTCGACCGGGACTCGTACCCACGCGGTGAGAGGCGAAGCAGTCAGAGGAGTTACAAATCGGCGACTCTAACACTACACCACGGGCGCCCTCTTGACAAATTGGGTCCACAATGATAAAATGAGAAAAATTATAACATAGCAATTAAAAGAATCCAATACATAATAGAGTAATACACAAAACTGAGAGTCAGACTGACATAATGATGTGCATTTATCACAGATCAGTAGATATGACAACACTAATCTAAACATGACATCATCAGCTATCAGCAGATTGATTGAACATAACCTGACTATCAGAACTGGCCTCGGTGATGATATTATCACCTACATCACCCCCACCACTGTTTATTACCATTTTATTATCTCCATGACGTCTGTCTTTATAATCTGCTGCAGAAGCACAATTGACAACTTCATCTGGATTAGTTTCCCCCACTGTGACTGAGCAATCAGTAGTTTTCCCATTAATACTACTCTTATACACATTACATACCCTATGGTCTTCACTTGCAGCCTCTCTGTTATTCCTTTTTGCAATACAGTTTTGAGTTCCGCTACAGCCATCATTACAAGTGTGTGTTTCTCCTCTACCACCATTATAGTTTTTCATTTCTCCACTACCACAATCAGAATTCTGCATATCTCCAATACAATTTACTGTGTCATTAATGCCACCATCAGAGTTTTCTGTTTCACCACTCTCCAGATGCCCGCCATATTTGTGTCTATACAACTCCTTTTCCTCGCTGCCACCACCATTAAACTCCTCTCGCCAAGCACGTGCCACGTCATCGTTAGGACTGACACTGTCCGGTTTTCTTCCATCATCCTCACCAAGTACAATCAATCCCACAATGCATGCTGCCTGCTCAGCCAACTGCTTTGACTTCTCCCTGAAATACAGAAACTCAAAGAATAAAAGGGGGAATAAATCTCTTATACTGTTTGGCCAAATAAAAATTATTTTATTATACTTAATGTTCCTTACATCCTATAGGCAAATTATCACATTTAATGGCAATAATGGCAATAATTCTTTGTTTAGCATTGCCAAAAAGGCCATTGATATTTAACTGGGTAGAACCAATGATTTCACAGGTTAGCCAAAAGACCTCACATTTAGGTTTTATCCCAGACTGGAGTCCAGGGCTTGTAAATCTAAACATAATGGCACCTTGTAATAATGTTAGTATAATTTTTTTCTGAAGATACGATGGCCTTATACTAAACTTAAACTAAAAACAAAAATCAACAAACACTCAGGCTCATTTTCAAGTAAGGGAAGTCTGAGGACCAGCTGTTAAAGTCGCCATCTTGTAACTTCTCAGCCTCTCACCGCAAGGGTTTAGTCCCAGTCGGGGCAAAAACTTTCATGTTGGAAGTTTTCGAGCTAACTAGCTGTGCATCCATGGTTCCACCAAAACAAACGTCCAGTATCATCCTATACAAATATTTAGCTGGACTTCACCAATATAACAATAATTGTGTTAGTGTGTTGTCACAAATAAGTATATAAAAAACAACATTTTTAATAATTTTTTATAAATACATATAATTTAATTCAGACTAGTAGCTCACATCATGAAAGATTAAACAAACTGAGCTGTGTTTTAGATGCAATATCAATGGATGTTTTCTTAAAAGACGGTCTTTACATAAACTAGTTTGTTCAATCAATTTATGTGTAAAGCACTAGTGACCAACTTTTTGGCCCCCAGTGACCCAGTTACAAACTCATCCAATATTTCATGCAGGCAAACATTCTGGCCAAGTTTAGTTAAGATTGGGCAATAAATGTGGCATCTAGTGTGTTCACAATGTTTTTCTAATATTTGACGTAGTAATCTACTTTCTGACCCCACGTCATACAAGATTTCATGCAGGCAAAAATTCCTGTCAAGTTTGGTGAAGAGTTGGCCATAAATGTGGTCTATTGTTTGTTTACAATGTTTTTCCAACATATGATCGAATGCTCTAGTTTCTGACCTACGTGACCCAGGAGATTGGATAAAAAACATCACCTCTAGGTGTTCACTATTATATTGTTGATGCTGCATGACGCATGCCTGAAAAAGGTACAGACCAAGGGATATAAGAAACGTTCACAGGTGACCTAAAAGGGGATTAATAACAGAATAACATTCTTACCAGATGGACGTCTTGTATTTTTTTCCATCCAGCTCCATTGTGCAGTTGAACAGTCGGTCCTCTGGTCTGTCAACCTGGAAACAGAGATAATTTGCTGCCTTAACTAGAATTGTGATACCACATCTAGTCACATTATCCAGACACTAAGTCAATAAGCTGTATTATAACCCTTATTAGCTTATCCGTGTCTAAGTATATATGAGAACTTCTCTTTTAGCAAAGTAGCAAATTACAGTGGCGAAGATCATAAACTTATTAGTGTGTGTACAGTGTACAAGGATGACACAGGGGGGAAGGTCATAAACCAATAAGTGTGTACTGTATTCAAGGCTGTCATTGTGTGGAAGGTCATACACCAATTAGAGTGTGTACTGTGTACAAGGCTGTTACTGTGTGGAAGGCCATAAAACAGTTAGTGTGTGAGCTGTATACATGGCTGTCACAGTGGGGAAGGTCATAAACCATTTAGAGTGTGTACAGTGTACAAGGCTGTCACAGTGTGGAAGGCCATATAACAGTGAGTGAGCTGTATACAAGGCTGTCACAGTGGGGAAAGTCATAAAAAATTTAGTGTGTGTACTGTATACAAGGCTGTAACTGTGTTGAACATCTTAAACATTAAATGTGTGTACTGTGTCATACCTAATGTGCAAGCATTTACAGGACTACCATTGTTCAGCAGGCATAAAATGAAGCTCCCAAGCCACCACAGAGACATAGCAAGAATGCCAGGATGCCTTGCATATAGATTGTCAATGCCTTAGGACTGACACTTTACTTACAGAGCTACATGTACCAGAGCTTGCTAGGCACCAATTTGAAATTCTCATGGACCAACAGAGAAGGATTTAAACACTTGTGGAGATAGGAGTTATTTTAAATAGATGTATATGCCAGTCATAGAAATTAGGATTGAAATCTACAAGCAAGTTGGGCTAGTAACTATGCAATTTTAATAGCCCAAAAGAAAATTCACTTGCCTGAATTAAATTCTGTTTAAATTTACAAGTAAGTCTAAAAAAACTAAGATAAATACAGAAAAAAAAACACCATTAAAGATTCAACATTTATTTCATTTATTCTCTAGAACACATGAAAATCAAATTCCAGTCGTAACACATGGTGTTTGACTCCCTCGTAAATCACAACAAAGGCCTCTTATTTGTTATTATTTGTCCAGGAAAGAAGAAAATTTCTGTCACAAACATCTTTATGTTTACATTTGGTGGCCACACGCTCAGCAACTTCAGTTTTTTTCCCCTGGGTTTTGACCAGAAACATTTTTCATTTTCATTTTCTCTGCCATTTTGTTCTGTAGCCCAGTTGATTTTATTTTGGTATAGAACATTATGTACCATGCGGGAAATAGAATACCACGTGGTTCCTGTGCACTAAACATATTATCGGTTTAATGTGCTTAACACGTTTATGATACAAACAACAGCTTCCCGAATGAATTGGCAATTCACAAGTTTGTTTACTGATTAAAAAAGAAAATACAATAATTTTTCAATGATCTGGATCTTTCAAGCCCGTCGGGCTAGTAAATTGGCAATTTTTACTAGATGCTGACAAGCTGTAGTATGTAAAACTATGCAAGCTTAAAGTGGTATGTAAAAGGATTAGTGCAGAATGAAAAGACAGATCTTATAGTGGCATGTAAAGGAATGTAATTTTATAGTGGTTAGTAATGGAATTAATCTTATAATGGTACTAATCAATTTAATATAATTAGGATCAGCACATCCTTTCAGACTTTATCATGACCTCATCATGCTGCCTATGCGCCTAAAGTTTGTATGCCAAATCTATATCTAAAGTGGACTCTTTACAGGCACCTAGTTTTAGTGTACCTATATAATAAGATGAATGAAAGGATTGTACTTTTTATTTATTTTTTTGCCTTATATATAATCTTATATAAGTGAACCTTATTGCATGTGAATTCCACAGCTTTAACTTAGGTTCACTTTATTATACAATAACTGTTGTCTTACATAGCCCTAATTATTTGAGTCCTTAGCCAAATGTCCCCAGTTTTGGCCCTGTACCACAGTTAACCCAGCTCTGGCCCACTGACCTGACCAGCACAGGCGGGGGTGAGGCCCTCCAGAAGAGGGACCATTAACAGAGTGAGAGTCAGGCAAGAGTGTCAGATCAGGGCATGAAGGGAATGGTTAATTAGGTCAAACTGCCATCAAACTGTGCAGCATTTCAGAGATATGAAATACATGATTGCAATGACAAGTTATGTTTCATGTTTTGCACATATATGTTGGACATCAATAAACAGCATTTTGTCAAACCTATTCACTTTAAAAAAATTATATGGCTGTTTGAGCAAACAAATTGGTTTAAACTGGTGCAAATAAAATTTCAGATTTTATGACATATTTAATGGCTGTTTGCCCATTGTTGTTAACATTATTTTAAATGAGTCAATAAAAAGACTTTTTTTTATATAAAATCTTTTATCACTGAGGATTTTAAAATTACTTCGGTCGAATCCCGAAATGTTCTGATCAGTTACGTAAGCATTTGTATTATCCAGTGACCCGCAATTCCATGACCCTTAATTCGTAAATAACAACGGCGGATGAAGAAAACCTACCTCAAAAGAGAGAAAGTCCAGCTTTGTTTTAATTGGAAATCGGAAAAAGAAGGTCATTAACTGGTAGTATTGAGCAGCGCAAATCTAGCATTCGTCTTGGGTCGATAAAGCAGCGACAACACCGTTAACTTTTGGTGTGTTTAATAGAACAGACCAATGAACTTAAGATGGACTATGGCGATGAAAGCAAAAGTAAGGTTTTAGTTATTTTGGGTTAGTGAGAAGAACAAACATTTGATTTGTTTTGAGCATTTAAACATTCGCATTACAAGATCAAGTAGGCTAACACACAGTTTTTTGTGACAGAAAAAGTTCTGTTCCGAACCCTATATGAAGTCATGCACAGAGAAGTGCTGATGTTACTGCTGTTAAAAGGAGGTTTATACTTAAACCTGTAAACTGTCCGCAGACAAGATAATATATACCACTTAGGTTGGCAAACTACCAACAATGTGTAAAAGATTGAAAGCATACATTGGTATTTGAAAGAAAGCAAGAAATTAAAGCAACCTTTTGGATTTTACTGAAAACAACTTTTATAAACTTAAATACTTTGACAAAGTCTTAAGAAGGCAATAAAATACACTACAGTGACTATATATGATCATTATAGCAACGTCAAGCTTTTTGATGGAGGAAGACCCCAGACACATGTCTGGGTAAAACCACCGGCACACCGCAAGTCCTGAACAGGACTTGAACCCACGAGGTGAGAGGCTCAGCAGTCAGAGGAGATACTAATTGGTAATATGGGAATACACACAGCATAAATTGGATAGAAAAAAAACTAAAAATTCACTAAAAAATTGTTTTGTAAGAAATATTTTTTTTTATTTGTATTTTTTCTGCTCTTTTTTTAATTAGTCCAAAGTATGTTCCGACAGGCATTCTTTAAAACTTTAAGTTTAACAATCACATGTTTGATCATGTTTTCAATGTCAGAAGTAGATTAAGAAGTCTTTGAAAATTTCACAGTAAAATTATATATATATTTTTTTATAGTTGGTGAAATATAAAAAGTTTTCTATCTAATCATAAAATACAATGGTTGGCAAATATAAAATGTAGAAAATGGCAAACTTACAGTGATATAGATTGGTTTGTCCACTTTGTTCTGCTGAGTCCAATTGTACAGTTTCAACTTAGGACTTACTCCAGTTGGGTAATCTTTTCTAAGGAAAGAAACAATAGTTGATAGCCAAATTGCATGATTTTCATACAAAATATTAAACAATGGTTCAGCAAATTTGCTTTGACCTATTTTTTTTCCTGAAACTATAACCTCACGTTCCAGCAGTTGAATAGTAAAGGTTTATAAAATTAAAGAGTAGATCTTATATGTTCTTACAACGTATGAGGCTGTATTAAACAAGACAATCGGTAGAACCAATGGATGCTCCCCGACTGAATGCTAGTTCCAAATGGGCTTTTCTTTTTTTTTCTTCAAATATGTGTGGTTAAATAACTAAAGTATGAAAAATAACAAAGGGAAGTAACTCTTAAATTATACAAAACAGAGTAATGGTTCTTGTACATTGCACTTCTCCTTAAGATCTATCTGTTTATGTAGTTTCATATTTATTAAGTTATTTTGTGATAAATTAGTAAATTTCCTTAACCTAAAAATATTTCCATAGAAATAAGAAAATTTTGTTCATAAAACCATTAAATATAAGAAATTTCTTTTTTGATTGTTTGCAATTTATGTGACTTATAAGCTTGAAATTATGTTTACAATTGATAAGTTGCATGGAATGACATATTTACACAAAAATAATGTGAAAAGAAAAATAAAATGGGTTGGGATGGGATATGCCAGCATTTTTGCTGATACTGTGCAGCGACATTTCTATCATTCTAGCACAGGGGCACTTATGGCTGAACCCAGCCGGTCTATTTTACTAACACCATTATGCTGTCTCCTTAGCCCCGAGCGTTGGGAGGGAAGCTGCTTCTTCCAACTTTATAGTCTTTGGTTTGACCCCACTGGGGTTTGAACCCGCGACCTCCCAAACGGCAAGCAAAATTAAATCTTATACATATACTTACTTTATAAACCTTATAGGCATTTCTATGAGTATTTTTCCATCCTCTGTTTTCCTTCTTTTGATTCCTCTATATTTATCCCCCATCTTTTGTTTGCTCTGTCTCTCTGCATTAACTTTCTCCATGTAGTCTTTCATGCCCCAGATTTCACTGAAAGGTAAGGACATACTTTTTTTATTTCTTTCTGTTTAATTTAAACCTTTTTTTAGTTATACATTCTCCATTGGGAGACAAGTATTTTGCATTTATCCCTCTGGACTGCCCACTTCTTGTTACAGAGTACCTGAAACAATGTGCAGTAAATATTCTTGCTCAACATTGCATGGTTACTTTCAGGGTTGGGAAACGGGACCCTCTGATTAGAAGTCCAACCCCTTAACCACTAGACCACAGATGCCCACTTTCTTTCTGTTGATCCCTACTACCATTATGATTATTAAGATTCCATTGCATATTAAACAAATAAAAAGCACCTTAGCATTTTATTTGTTCATTTTTCATCTTTTATTCTGACTAAAATCATTATTATTATTAGAAATTAAAAAATGATCCAAACATTCGAAGGCTGCAATGAGGGAATTGGCCATCCCTTATTAAAATAGCTATATTTATAAAAATATTGATTATACAGTGATAAAGTTCCATTTCATGAGAGCCCTAAATGTTTTTAGGGTCACTCAGAAATTTCCTGGACCTACCAAATCTCCTCAAAGCTCTTGGCGTCCTGTGTGTCCAGTCCCTGCTGAAGGTCCATATCAGCATGCATGGTCATCAGGATGTTGTACTTGGTGTTCGTGAAGCCATTGTCCATGTCAATAGCCTAGAAATTTAAAAAAAGAGATTCATTGTATTTTTTCTTCATTTTTCTCTCTCAATTCTTTTGCATTTTCCTTTTTTGGGAAATGGAAATCATACATTATGCCAGCTTCAATATCTTAAACATCTGGAAGACACCTATTGCAGGTCAGCTGGATGTTATTTTCAACTTCAAGCTGCATATATTTACACTTTTTAAATCAAACCAGTACAATATTTCTCACAATATCCAAAGTGGAATAAACAAACTTAACAACATTAGTTGTTGGGATTAATAAGGATATGTAAAGTCTTGTTTATTAGGTTTACCATCCCACCAACAGTATTTCAGTTATCTAGAGATGGTGTTCACTTGAAACAGATATAGTGCTGCCTTCACTGTGTATAGTATGCCATGAACACCTGGCATGATACCACACCCAGTCACATTATCCTGACACCGGGCCAACCAGTCGTGGAACTACCCTTATGTTTGATTGAGCATTAGCAAAGGAGCTATACCACTACCATTTTTAACGACTTTGGTATGTCGCGGTCTGGGTTCGTACCCGGGGGCTCCCGTACCTGGAGCCGAAGCCTAACCAATTGCGCTATCAGGTCCGGTTGTTCAGTTTTATTCCGGTCTTTGCTTTGTTTTTGATAAGGTGACTGAACTTGCACTCAAACCATAAAACCTGCATGTATATTTTATAAAGTTAGTTGACCCAGAACCATACTTCTCATCAAATCCAACTATCAAACACCAGTGTGCATGATTTTATCAGCAAGTGTGATCACTAGATAGACAGACATATGTTTAGTTTCATTCCAATATATGCAGCTTTTATTGAGCATCATATAAGCATCATAGAACTTGCAAACAGAACTTCAACATGAGGAATATCAGAACACTGACAGTCAAGTGACTGAAAAAGCTCTTATTTTTCACAAAGTTCAGCTAAAATGTCATAAAAATACTAAAAGTTTCAAAGTAAAACAGACCACATTCTAAACTTGCACATAAAACTTACAACTTTCAGGTAGTCTTTCACAACCTCGGTGACATGTTTGACGCCCTCTTTCCTGAACACTGACAGGTTGTATTCTGCTGACCTGGCAACCATCACTGAGGATGTGCCCGCAGCATCACGGAACTTCAGGATGTCCTCGTAGCACTTTATGTCCTTCGAACCACCACTGCAACCAGATAGAGGTTAGTGAGAACTCCAACCTAATTTCAACAGCCATGGTCAAGTGACTTAGGTGTTGGACTCCAGATTGGAGAGTTCTGAGTTCTAACCCTAGACCAGGCATGATATAGTAGTCCTTGACAGAAATAAAACATTTCTGAATATATGCCTAATGTATCCCTAGTCATGTATAACTAGCGTTTCACAGATGCAATAGGCCATTTTCCAAAAATAGCTTACTGTATTAAGTAGAATGCATTCCTGTACAATGCCTTCAAGAGATTTTAATATTTTTAAAAGTTATTTTATTCATGCTTTTAAAAGATACTTTAAACTGATTAACTGGATTGTTTGTATTCAGTCTGGCTTTCTACACTTAGACAATGTCTGCAACCTTTGACAGACAAAAAACATTTTTAATATAAAAAATGCTGGATTTTGTATCAGCACTGTATCTGCAATGGATGTATATTTGGTACAAATACTCTCTCCTTCCTTATGTTTTCCCATTTGAAGATTCACTGAATAATCACTACTATTAGATACATATCAGTCAACAAAAGTATGTTCTTACTTAGCAATGACTGGAATGGAGAGAATCTGTGCCAGATGCTTGATGGCATCTGTCCTTACAGGGTGGCGTGGGCGTTCCTCTGTCAGACGCCCATGTATCGCCACAGCTGCCACGCCACAACTCTCTATCATCTTAACCAGGGCTATGTTCTGCTCCATCTGGGATAAAGAATTAAGTTAATTGTACTTGTGCTACACATATATATGGAGACAAAAAGAGAGAAGCTAAGTGTTTATTGGCTAGTCTATAAATCTTTGACTAGTTTAGTACTGATTGATACAATGTAGAGAGTGTCATCTATAGGCAGCCAGTAGGAGTAAGAATAAAAAAAAATGACTAAGAAAATATGATTTATTGAATATAATTAACTTATATAAACATCATAAAACATTTAGAAATCCCAGTTTGTTTATTGGCTTTATTGTTGTACCAACAGTATTTCAGTTATTTGGAGTGTCCACTTGAAGCAGATATAGTGCTGCCTTCATTGTGTATAGTATGCTGACAACACCTGGCATGATTCTACAACTAGTCACATTATCCTGACACCAGGCAAACCCGTCGTAGAACTACCCTTACATTTGCTTGAGCTTAAGCAAGGGAGCTATACTACTACCATTTTTTATTACTCTAGTATATCGTGGCCCAGTTTCAAACCCATGGCCTTGAGCTAATGCTCTACAGAAAACACTTCTAGGTCCTGTCTATAATCCCAGTTAAAATATCTTACCTCTGGAAGTAGTCGAATCTTGCAAGTGACAGGCACAGACAGTGAAGACACAAGTGTTGTCAAAATCTAAAATATAAAAAAATAGAGTTATTACCTTTAAATAAAGTTCAAGTGATAAACAATAATCCATTATTACCATGTCTATTTATGCTTCACCAAATAATAATAAACAATTGACCATGTGCAAAGTTCAGGTTCTCCGATTGGTTCCAGAGTGTATTTTTTAGTGATACAGCTGTCAGTGAGCACCTGGCATGGTACCACACCCAGTCACATTATCCTGACACCGAACCAACCAGTTGTGGAACTACCCTTATAGTTGCTTGAGCGTTAGCAATACCACAACCATTTCTAATGACTTTGTAATGTTATGGCCCAGGATGGAACCCAGGGCCTCCCTTACCTGAAGCAAACATTCTACTTGCACTACCAGGCCCGTTGTGACAAGGAAAGTGCTAACTTAAGTACATTCAGCATGGTGAACAAGATGAATCTGATGCTCCAAAACCAAACCCTGTCTTACTTCTATCCATCAAACAATTCCCCCTTTTCGTAAATGAAAATGTTTTAGTTTTCTCCTTCTTGGGAAGGTATTTTTATATACTTTATATAAGAAATATAAGAAATATTTATTTGCTTATTTTTTTTATAAAAAGTGATCAACCTGTTTAATAAATTATTATCTCAATCAATAAGATTCTTTTTTTGTGCACATGCTTCAGTCTTAAGTGTTTTCAAATGTATAAAAAGTTGAAAAATCTTTATATACCAAATACCTACCCACAAGGGAGGTAAGAATGTAGTTTTTTTAATAGTTTGAGTAAAGTCCCTTTAAATATGAAAAGAGGAAATACAACTGGTAAAAGGGCAGCATTTTTTCGTAGACATGTAAAGAAGGGAAAGGGACAATTACAGCATGCATGCTGTTATCTGAAGATACAATCTAGTGTTAATTAATAAGAAATCCTATGATTAATTGACATATTTTTTTAAAAAGGAAAGTCCCATGTTATGTAATCAGTTTTGTCTGTTTTCCCATATGTTTTTTAAGCATTAGTTACATTAAATTAGAAAAAAATGGAAAAAAGTTTCATTTAAGGTACATATAAGTGAAAAAACACCAACAAAATCAATTAAACATCAGTTAATGCAGCTATAAATATGTTTTATTTTATTTCAATATGTCTGAAAAAAACAAATCATTATAACTAGAAATATTTTTGCCTTCCTTTTCTAGCAAATTGTGCTAGAAAATTCCTGCCACACCAATATAAAACACATGCACTTTGTCTTGTTCAAAATGCATTAGTTTATCTATTACTTAAGTAAGTATGAATGCCAACAAATCAAATAAACGCAGACTTACCTCTTTTATCTTATCTGGTTTTTTAAGTAATGCTGCACCCATTCCACCCTGTAAACAGTCATATTATTTTTTTTTTAATCATACAATAGCCATAACATACAGCAACATGTAGCTTGCTGATGGCAAATATTCAAAATTCGATCATTAAGTTATTGTTAATAACAAACTGGTTTAAAGGAAAATGATTTGTTATTGAAACTGTTACTTTTGTTTTGATATGTTCTTCATCATATGTTCACTCCCTAACACAAATTTTTTTGATGTGTTGGTAGTTTTAAAATCAACCTCTAAAATGACGTAATGGTGCTATTGATTATATTCCCATAGTTATCTGCCTTGCATAAAAAGGTACAATATATAAATGTATATGTATCTGTGTGTATGAAATATATTTTGTAATATATGTTTTATGCAAACACATACATATATACATATTGTACACTAGGTGTTTAACTGAAAGATTTTTTGTTTTTTGGTATATATATAATACAGACAGAGGCAGACAGACAGTAGATAGATTAGTAGATATAATAGATATATATATGATAAGTTTCAAAAAACATCATAAACCTTTTTAAGCTCTTTATGTTAACTGCTTCAAGAATCTTGACATTCATGGCCCTAATTTCACCATGCTGGACAAGTGCTATTCATTCGCTGGCAGAGCAGACAGTTTATAGAGAGTAATCATTAAAGAGTTTATAATTAAATTCAGCAAATAATTTCCTGTGGTGTTTGTCACCTGGTTATAGGGAATATAAAGTGTAACTTAAGCTGTTAGCTTAGTAACAATTTAAACACTATAATGAAATAGATGATACTTGTTGATTCTGATGTATGATCATATTTTATTTCACAAGTGGTCATAGAATCATATATTTTCATGAGTCACACAGCCACGAGTAAAAAAATATTATTTTTCTATGACTACGATTGAAATAAAATATGACCATATACTGAATTGGACAAATTTTCTTTTTATTTCATACTTATTTCATCTTTAAACTTTATTTTAATCAATAGTCCCTAATTACCTCCTTTGCAACCCAGAGTGAAAATGATAACCCTATTATTTTCCTGTGGGCCAAAGTGAAAATGATAACCCTATCATTTCCCTGTGGGCCAGAGTGAAAATAATAACCCTATTATCTCCCTTTGGGCCAGAGTAAAAATGATAACCCTATCATTTCACTGTGGGCTAAAGTAAAATACCCCCCCCCCCCCCCCCCCCGATATTTCTAATTCTTTCAATCAAAAGCATGAAATAAAAATAATAATATTACCTTTAATGAAAACTCCTTGGGACATCCCATGTTCACATCTATTCCAGACACTTCATGTTCCCTGGAAATTGAAATTGATGCATTCATTTCATCATGTCAAAAATACACCGAAAACATTAATTGAACTCAATTTGTTCGGTGTATTATGAGCATTGAAATTTTAGATATTCAGGTTGATGTTAGGACTGTGTGCTTGTATTGTGTTACATCGCACTGTCACAATTATGGTCAAAAGGGTATATCTAGCTAATTATTGGTGGAGGAATACCTCAGACTTCAGTCTAGATGTTACCACCGGCGCACCGCAGAGCAGCTGAAAAACTTTATATATATAACATAAAAGCCGCATAAAAATTCTTGCTCCAAACCGGACGCGAACCCATGTCGGAAAGGGATAAGGAGTTACAAGTTAGTGACTCTAACGGCTTGGCTATGAGTTCCTCCAGTTAGGATTCACTTTTACTCCACTCCACTTTGTGATAAACAGAATAAATTATACTAAATAACAACACAAACAGTGAGAAATGAGATGCAGGGTCCTGTGTAACTCCCATGACTTCTCAGCTCGTTAACTCCTGTTGGAGTCTCAGGTCAGTGCAAAAACTTTTGTTTTCATTGTTTAAAATACATGACACCATCCAATATGGTCATTATGGCAGCCCTAGTTTTTTTGGTAAAGGAGGACTCTCTCAAATATCAGGGTAGAATCACAGGTGCAAATTTTTAACTTTTGTAAGAATGCCTGAATTTATTTCCCATTAACAAAAATGGGAAAATACCTCATACCTGTGGCATAGGAAATAAACGAGCACTGAATTGGGAAGTTTTAAAAAAGATTTCTGTCCTAAAGAATAGAAAATACATGTAGTACTTTTATCTAATATGTTTACACAAAAAAACTAGTAAGTTTTTCTTAAAAAAAAAGAAGTACTTTTTCCCATTGAGAACAACACAACAATGGCTAAAAGATTTAGCAAAAAAAGCCCCATACCAAAATTGAGTCAAAATTTCATACATGTTTGATGTATGAATACTTACACCCTTCTGGCAGCTTTTAGAGCTGTAGCAGCGTCAGCTGTGCCCTGAAATAGAAAAAAAAGCTGAAATCTTTGGAATGCTCGCATAGGAAATTACATCTCTAACGTCTCACAAATAAAGTTGCCGTTTGGCTTCTACATCATTTGGGACAGGAGATTAATTAATAATAACATGAAAAATCAACATGAAAAATTGATGCAGCTGTTCGATTCCCTGCTCCAGAGGTCAATTTTTCATGTTGACTTTCAGTGAAAAATTTAGTACCCTTTTTTGTGTGTTTTAACATGTTAGTTTCAAAGAGACATGTAAGTCATTAGAAATTGTTACCCAGAGCAGATTACCAAATAGAACATGTATACAATCACTACATTTAAGGGCCAAGGGTTCCAGAAATTTCACAGTTATCAACCTGACCTGCTCCCTGCTTAACCAACAACAGTTCCTGCTGAACTTCAACTAGTACGGCTAAAACTACCAGTCAGCCTGCTGCTAAAACTGCCAGTCAGTCTACTGCTTAAACTGCAAGTCAGTCTGCTGCTAAAACTGCCAGTCGGTCTACTGCTAAAACTGCCAGTCAGTATACTGCTTAAACTGCCAGTCAGTTTGCGGCTAAAACTGCCTGCCAGTCTTGCTATTCCTATTTTATGTTTTTGTAATTGAAATACATCACAGTGACAAATAATGATCATTAAAGCGACGTCCAGCTGTTTTGGTGGAGGAAGACCCCAGTGTCTGGGCATAACCACTGGTGCAACACACATCAGCTGAAAGACTTTCTCACATTCTTTGCCCTGAATGGGACTCAAACCCACACCATGAAAGGCTAGACAGTCATACCAGGGTTGGGTTTTTTTTATATCTTGACAGTAAATGAAGATTGCATTCAGTTAAAGTAACAGTAGCTAAAATTTGCTGGAAATTCTCCAAAACCATGTCATATGTCAGTGTGTGAAAATGTTGCATTATATTCGAGTAAACTTGAGAACTTTGAAGCCCTATTTCAAGGTCTGATCTCCCTGACAGACCATTGGGTTACACAATCAATAATGGCAAGGAAGACTTAAACCAAAATTCTATACGATCCATCCTAGATCAGGCTAAAGTATACAAAATACCGGTACACATTAAGCCCTTAAGCTATCCTGGTGCTTCTTTATCGCTTCTGTTTATCCCTCAGCCTGATTAATGTGTAACAAACTGAGACTAAATTTTAGAATTGCTTGTTTGTTTGTTGGGTTTATCAACCAATAGTTTTACAGTTATCTGGAGACGATGTCCACTTGAAGCAGAAACAGTACTGCCTACACTGTGTACAGCATGCCAGTCACAGTCATATTATCCTGACACCAGGCCAACGAGTCATGTAACTACCCTCATATTTGCTTAAACATTAGCAAGGGAGCTATACTACAACCATTGTTAACGACTTTGGTATGACACGGGTCGGGATCGAACCACGGTCGGATTATTGGATACAGCGCTGTGCATATACAACTAATATCAGAAGAGAATAACAAGCAAATAGTGTAGGTACTGATCAGAGGTGGCCAGGGGAAGCTGGCTGATCTGGATCTATACTGTTTGCCTAAATCAGATCAAGGCCCCTATTTACCAACCATTCTTAAGCCTAATTCATGACTTAAGCCCAAGTTTCAATTTTCATATCAACATAAATAAGCTGATTTATGGAGTTTTGATGTGATTTTAAGCTCCAAGTAGAGACATTTATGTGTCGTTCAATAATATGTGCATGTAGCTTAAAACAAAATGAAGATATTATGGATTGAAATCCATGACTTGAGAAATTCTTACTTAAGAATACATGGTGACTACTGGCCCAAATCCTGATTAGCAGCCTAAGAACAATTTACTTTATTTTGTTTATTTTACCAGAATGGAAATGTTTTTAAAACTTTTTTTTGGTAACAATTTAATGCATCTGAAGTGTACATAGCATAGACTTAATCATCCTTTTATAGCTGGTAACATGGTTTTCCCTATTTACATAAAGAAAACCTCATCCTAAAGGTGTTTTTCGCAAGTAAAAGGCTGTGCAACAGCATCAATACAGGGTGTACAATGAGACAAGGGCAACATGTATATAAGGAAACAGAGTCAACATACAAACATTGTGCATCTCATTACAAGTACTGTTTGTTTATTGGGTTTATCATCCCACCAACAGTATTACAGTCATCTGGAGATGGTGTCAACTTGAAGAAGATATAGTGCTGCCTTCACTGTTTATAGCATGCCATGAAAACCTGGCATCCAACCCCGTCATATTATCCTGACACCGGGCCAACCAGTTGCAGAACTACCCTTATATTTGCTTGAGCGTTTGCAAGGGAGCTATACAACTGCCATTTTTAAAGACTTTGTTATGTCGTGGCCTGGGATTGAACCCTGGGCCTCCTGTACCTGCCTCCCGCTACCAATTGCGCTACCAGGTCTGGTCATATTACAAGTACTTCCTTGTTCTTTTGCTTTTTTACACTTAGTTTAGTTTGTTTCAATAATGTTTTTACAAAATCGCAAGAAACAACACACAATTAACAGAATATGTTTTACAACTTATACATACATGTTGCTGTTTCTTCATACAATAATTATTTTTTGAAACATTTTATCTTTTTTATGCTATAATATGGCAACTGTATACCTTTCTCATACTGCCCCTTTTTTCCTGTTTAGTTGAAGTGCCTTTCTTTATTCATAACTGATAACAGGCATTTAATGATCATTTGTAAAACTTTTAAAAACCTTTATAAATATTTTCCTCTCACTCCTCAGTGAACATAATCATAGTCAAAATGATGCCACCCTGCAAATAACTGGAAGAGAAAGAACCCCAGACAAATATCTGGTTAGAACCACCTACAGGGGGACCCATGGCTGAGCTGCTAGAGTCTCTGACTTGTAACTCTTATGACCCTCGGTTCAAGTCCCAGTCAGGCCAAGAACTTTCATGTGGGAAAGTTTTTCAGCTAACCTGCCGTGCACCGGTGGGTCTTCCCAGACATAAGAATGGGCTCTTTCTCCACCAGTAATTAGCTGGGTGTTGCCAATATGACCATAATTGTGTCAGTGTGATGTAAAAAACAACAACAAAAAAAAAAACAGAAATACCTGCACACAGCAGATTAGCTGGAAGATAAATAATGGAGATTTAATTTGGTAAATGGTGACTGTTGTCTTACTTGGAAGTTTTATCTGCACCACCAGGAAATTTTTAACTTCCTTTGCTGATATATAATATCATATACATGTATTTTTTAATTTTCTCCATCACCAATGTCATTCCTAAATGTTTTTAGTGCTTTCTTGTTCTGAATGCCAATAATAGTGTCAAAAAGCAGACCACTATCATGTACATGGGGAAGTATGAGCAACCAGTCCAAAAAATCAATCAGTACCCATGCAAACGTTGTTATTGAACGGCAGGCAACCAGTCAGTTAGGATTAAATCCAATAACACCTACCCTACTACCTAGTGGCTGGTTCTATATTTACCCTAACAAGTAACAACTATACAGCCTAATACATGCTGACTCTACCAGTGAGCAAGGTGTGTTTGTGATTAATTATTATGCTGCTAGTTTTATTTGGAGTTCAGAACAGAAACTATTAACAGAATGACATACAGTTTAATTACAGTAACAGCTTTCAGAGGGAAGTGATTGAGTTTAAAGTTTTAAAGTTTAAAGCTCAACATAGTTGAAAGCAGTTTTGTCAGAGCTCTGATAAGGTAAACAAAAGACGCTCTCAAGTCAGGCACGTCTTTCTTCTCCCATTAAAACAGGTATGTACTATTTTCTATAACTTTTATAATTCATACATAGATTTGCATTTAAGTGAGCAAAGAATCATACATTTAACATAAGGATAAATACTATTTTATTGTTAAACTTTGGCAATTAACATACTGGATAATAAATTGGGACCACCCATACAACTATCTTACATTGGGACCACTCATACAACTACCTTACAATTTATTTTTTCATTTGTGATTCACCATATGGATCTACCGTATTTATACACACATTTGTGATAAGGCTTACATCCTGGAAACAAGTTTCAAAGTTCAATTAAAGTTTGCTTGAACAATAACAACCAGAAAGCATGATAAACAAGCATTTGATAGTATTGCGGGCAATACAGTAGTCCCCTATCGGTCCCTCAAAAAGTTATTGGCCGGACACGATTTTGCTTCAAGGTCATGCTGTGACCTTGACCTTCAAGGTATCGACCCAAATCTTGCTCGCGACACGTCATCTCAATATGGTGATCATTTCTGTGAAATAGTTTTAAAATCTGACTTCAAATAATGAAGTTATGGGCCGGACATGATTTTGCGTCAAGGTCATGCTGTGACCTTGACCTTCAAGGTAGCGACCCAAATCTTGTGCGTGCATATTGTACACATTGCTACCTATTAACATACCAAGTTTCATGCGCCTAGCTTTAATAGTTTTTAAGTTATCAAAGGATCCAGATTTTTAGCGGACAGACAGACACACAGACAGACGGAGGGTAAACCTATAGTCCCCTCCGGTGTAAACACCGGTAGGGGACTAAAAACACAAGCACCAAAAATAATCAATAAACAAACATCAATGATGAAAAAGTCTTTCTTGAAAGTATACAAAAACAAGTTTCAAAGTTCAATTAAAGTGTACTTGAATAATAACAACCAGAAAGCATGATATAAAACAAAAACAAAAAACACAAAAAGTAATAAATAAATAAAAGACATCAATGATGAAAAAGTCTTTCTTGGAAGTATACTTCATTCCAAAATGTTGAATAATCATTTAAAACACCATTATATATGTTTCTTTCATCTAAATTTTCAAGTCGAGTCTCAGCATGGTACGTTTTATAACCTTACATGTTTTGTATAATAATCTTCATCTGAATATCATAATATGCTGTTTACAAATAAAATTGATCCAAACTGAACTCAAGTCTGGTATAGTTGGTGCTTAGTTTCTACTTCAAACTCAAGTTTGGTATATTTGCTACTTAGTATCTACTTCAAACTTAAGTTTGGTATATTTGGTACTTAGTATCTACTTCAAATTCAAGTCTGGTATATTTAGTGCTGAGTATCTACTTCAGCCTCAAGTCTGGTATATTTAGTGCTGAGTATATACTTCAAACTAAAGTCTGGTATAACTGGTGCTTAGTATCTACTTCAAACACAAGTCTGGTATATTTGGTTTTTAGTATCTACTTCAAACTCAAGTCTGGTATAACTGGTGAAGTATCTATTTCAAACTCAAGTCTGGTATAACTGGTGCTTAGTATCTACTTCAAACTCAAGTCTGGTATAACTGGTGCTTAGTATCTACTTCAAACACAAGTCTGGTATATTTGGTTTTTAGTATCTACTTCAAACTCAAGTCTGGTATAACTGGTGAAGTATCTATTTCAAACTCAAGTCTGGTATAACTGGTGCTTAGTATCTACTTCAAACTCAAGTCTGGTATAACTGGTGCTTAGTATCTACTTCAAACTCAAGTCTGGTATAACTGGCGCTTAGTATCTACTTCAAACTCAAGTCTGGTATAACTGGTGCTTAGTATCTACTTCAAACTCAAGTCTGGTATATTTAGTGCTTAGTATCTACTTCAAACTCAAGTCTGGCATAACTGGTGCTTAGTATCTACTTCAAACTCAAGTCTGGTATATTTAGTGCTAAGTATCTACTTCAAACACAAGACTGGTATATTTGGTGCTTAGTTTCTACTTCAAACTCAAGTCTGGTAAAGTTGGTGCTTAGTTTCTACTTCAAACTTAAGTCTGGTATATTTGGCGCTTAGTATCTACTTCAAACTCAAGTCTGGTACATTTAGTGCTTAGTATCTACTTCAGACTCAAGTCTGGTATAATTGGTGATTAGTGTCTACTTCAGGCTCAAGTCTGGTATAATTGGTGCTTAGTTACTACTTCATACGATTCACTAATACTGCAGCAATTTCCAATTTATATTCATTTGACTTATCGAGCCTCTGCAAGCTTTGGCATAAGCACAATAAAATACAATGAAAAAAGATTTTAAAATGATAACAATAATACTCTGTGGTCTCTTTGACATTTCAACTTTACTGGTGACTAGTTACCTTGGTTGGTATCCATACAGATTTTTTTTCTTACTTAAAGGTGGTATCTGACAGTTTGGACCAAAATATTTTGATAAACCATTGTTATCTGAACAGATTTTACAAATGTTTTTTATTGATGTCCTATGCCCGTCTATAAAGTGAACCATAATGCCGCAATCGTCTTTACAAACATGTACTGGTATTTCCTATCTCAGCCCAGCTGCACAGATAGCTATTTTTAAACAAAGAAAACCATGTGACCACTTATGTTTTAGCTTATTCACATCATCCGCTGGGATGTCGATGTCCATTTTTAGCAGGGATCCCAATCATTCTTATTTATAGATTTGAAAAGAAACACCATTTCAATTGGTTAATGAATTTTACTACCCTAAAATTGAGATAATGTTGAAAATCGTCAACTTAATTAGACTAAGGTATGATTTTTGTTCTGAAGAAATTATGCACAAATACCCCTGAGGTCAGATAATATTACATATATAAGATATAAGCAAACTGTTGGATACCACCTTTAAATTAAGAAATATTGTAGATTAACTGGTTTTGTGAATAAGACTAAAGAAAATGTCATCTATCTAAGAAAATATTTAAAGAATTACCAGGTAAGGAAATGTCTAGTTTAAGTAACAACAAATAACTTAAGATTCTTGTTGAATATAACAGCACATCAAATCAATCAATCGGGAGGATGGTGAATTTTAATTGTTTGGCACAATTATTTTTTACATTGATTACTTTACATTACATTCTGTGTACATAATTATTATTATATTTATTATATATCATAGTATATATATATATATATATATTATAATAATTACATCGTCATTACATATAGTTTGTTTTTTGTTACATCGCACCAACACAATTATGATCATATTCACGATGTCTAGCTAATTATTGGTAGAGGAACACCCCAGACTTACGCCTGGGTATAACCACCAGCATACCGCAAGTTAGCTGGAAATTCTCCCCACATGAATGTTCTTGCCCTGGCCGAGACTCGAACCTACGCAGTGAGGGACCGAGGAGGCCATTACATAGATGTTACATTGTAAACATTACGAGCCTCCATGGTCTAGTGGTAAAGACAATGGACTCCAGATCTGAGGGTTAGGGCTTGAGTCCCAAAACAGACCAGGCGGTGTAAGTCTTTGAGAAAAACAACTATTTACTGCACAATGCTCGAGGTACTCAGTTTCTTAGTACTGGTTCTACCCAGGAAGTGGGCAGTTAAGTAGAATTTATGTAAGTTGAAAGAATGAGTTTCCGTATCAAATTTAAATAACTAAAACTAAACTAAAGCTTGTATTTTGACTGATGGCGCCACCTATCGGTATTTAGATTCTAAATGCCACTCAAAATATGATTACATGGCTAAGGAGAGAATAGTTAACTGACCAATGACCAATTTATTTTTATAAGTAGACGCGTTAAAAAACATTGAATGTTTACATAGGCATTTTTTCATACCCTCTTATGAGACTGAACATAGGCTCCATTCCTTATTCTGCATCTAAGAATATGCAATTTTTAAAGTGAAGCATAGAGATGGTTGAAATAAAAATGATCCACTGTTTGTACATCACAACCAAATAACATGTTACTGTTATTACATTTTTTGAATGTATTCTGTTTTAACTTTTATAAATTAATTGTTGGCAAATATAAAAAAATAATAATTTTCAGTGTTTTTATTCATGTTTTTACAAAGGAGTGGGTTCATAGTGCCAGACGTCTTGCTAAGTGGCTAAGTGTCCAAAACTAGTAGGTTTCCGATTTCAACAGATTTTAAGATGCATATTCCTATTTATTTCCAAAGACATTTTTATCCGAAATAGAGAGAGAAAGAGCAGCACAATCTTCAGGGCAGGACCCCAGCCACCCCCAACACTACCCCCATCAAGATGGAAGAGATAGGCCAACAGTTCACTGGAACCTGGGTCCATTGCCAGGATGATCATATGCCTCCATTTTACGATGCCGTAGGTTAGTCAAGTTCTCACTAATGCTGCAGTTTATTTTAATTTCTTAAATAAGTTAAAAAAATCCTGTCTGATGGCTTGTCTTTACTTTTTGTATTGACAAGAAAGACACCACAAACAATATCAATTTATTCAGGACTAAATTAATATTTCAACCAATTATCACATGATGCTGAGACAATAACTTGATTACTCTCAACCAATGTCACACTGTGGTGGTCATCTGTGGTCTAGCGATTAAGACGTTGGACTCCGGATCGGAGGGTCCTAGGTTTGAACCCCGAAACTGGCCATGTTATGTTAGTCCTTAAGCAAGACTATTAAATGCAGATCGCTCTGAGTATTCTGTAGCCGAGTACTGGTTCTACCCAGGAAGTAGTCAGAAGAGAGGGATTAATATAAGTTGAAAGAACTTGTTTTCTAATCAACTATAAAAAAATAGGTTTAAACACCGTCACACACAGCACTGAGCTTTACTAGACTAATAAATGAGATATTTTTTACACACCAAATAAGTATCTAGATACATTTAATATATGTACTTTTATTTAATCATAATTAATATTTAAGAAAATGTGTTATAATATTACAGCATTATCAGAAAATACATTATCATACATTATTTTGTTAAATTCAGCATCACTTGATAGGAACTAGTATTGTACAATATTGCAATATTAAAAAAGATATAACTGGAAAATTTACAAATTAGACAAAATTATCAAATTATGTATATATAATTATTAAGTTGCTTTCAGATCAGCACCAAATTGTAAAACAATGGTAAAAGTTAACATTTTGTTATTTTCTAACAACTGGTTAACTGTAACTGCCTTAGTTAGTTAACCAAAGGGGTTATCTATTTGTATAAATGCAGTTAATTGTTTTGTTACTTAACCAAACTGTTTAATTTTAACCAAAAGTTAAATTAACCAAAGTATCCCACAATGCAACATTCTAATTGGTTCTGCCAAATGAGCAGCGATTTTTATTTTGGGTTAAAAAATTTACAGACCACTGGGAGAATGGTTAAATTTAACCAATAATGGTTAAGATCGGAACCGGCTAAATTAACAAAACCATTTATACAATAGCTAAGCAGTAAGTTAACCAAAATATATTAGGTAAACAAACTTCAACCACTTGATAAAATTCAACTTCTGTTTATACAATTGGCCCCTGATGGGTAACTGCTGAAATTCATGGATAAATTTTAATAGACCATTTTAAACCAAGCGTCTGGCCAATCCTATTCCGCTGATCAAGTAGACGCTTTGAGAGAAAGTCTCGCGAGACTCGACGTGTTTTGCAAAACTGGGGGCTCTTCACTTCCGGATTTTGTATTATCTAATTGAACGTAAGACAGTACTGAAAATCATGAAATTGACAAAAGTTCAACGTCTGAATAACCATAAGTTGCCAAATAGTGCATGTATAAAATTATCAATTGACAGTGGTCTAATTTGGTCTAAAGTGGGCCCTACCGGGTACTTAATTTTTGTACCCATTTAAAGATAGAAATGTATTAATTTAAAATATATCGTTTTGTAAATTCATATTATGTTTCTCTATGCGCTTGGGTCCCTTTCATACCATCATAAAGTTCTACTCTACTTGAATCCCTAATTTTAAAACATGAGCGAATTAAGCTAATTGGCAGTTTTATGACACCTTGTTTGTCTAGTGGACAGGAAGTGTGACTGTGTTTTGGCGTCTTTTCCCCTTCGCAAGAACACATGCATCCGCTATGCAGCTGTGTTTGAAACTGTCTCCATATGGCAGTCGCGTGGTTTATGACATTCACCATTTAAAGAGCAATATGCATTGACTTACGCGAGGACAACAAAAAGGACAAAACACTAAGGTCTACAATATCTTTTTTGGCTCATAAAAGGACCTAACGTTATATTTAGCAGTACCCACAGTGGTGCACCCTTTCCCAACCCCACTATTTTTTCGTTAAGGAAGAGGAAACGTGGATGTGGGGATTTCAAGGAACACAATCTAATGTATATTTTCATCTCGTGTTTATTGCAAATGTATTATTTCAATAGCTCGCCTATTCTTTTGTAGTTAATCCATACCTTAAATATAAATAATTCCTTTATAAAAATATTTATGATCATTCAATGGACTAAAAAAGTGTGTAAGTATATTTATATAAGTAAAAACATGCGCAGTCTGAAATATTACCACATAGTACAGTTTCCCCCCTCCACTCTCACTCCTTTAGAACTTATATTTATGCCGCGAAGGTAAATCGTCAATAACGTTGCATATTTTTTTTATAGCACACGCCGTTCACGTGTACCTATCATTTTTAATCTTTCAACAACTGTTTCTTTTCGGCGACTTCAAATGATGGTGACCGTCGATTGTTTCCAAGAATTTTCTTTCATGTTGCAGTGTTAGCCAGAGAGCCCTCCGCGCCAGAAAGAACACCGCATTTATTTTTTTACAACCTTGAAGAAAGTAAAATCACAGTGATGTAATTAGCGACTCCATGTTATAAGTGTGTGAACAATGTTGTTAACAGCTGTTAATTGGCGCTAATATGTGCAAACCGAAAAAAACAACAACACTTGTTTTCTAAGAAAGTTGTTTGTTTTATGCGACTTTATGTATGTGCCTATTTTCGGCAAAACAGCATGTGTTCATGTTTATATGAGATAATCATTTTAACGATGACATGTGACTGTAGTGAGTAATACTTTCCTAAAATTCTCTGATATAACACGTTACTGTCAGACAAGAAAATATTCAGGTACAGTTAAATTTGATGTGTATATAGCTGACTAGTTAACAGAACAGTAGTTTGTGTTTCTTGTATCTTTATTTGGTTAGATAATATATGTGGTCAGAATTTCCTTGAAATTAAAAATTGACCTTTTTTCGAAGGTTGATTTTTTTGTATTTTCTGGTCCATCAGAACAATTATGTTATACATCTACATGGGAAACCTATATATATATTTTTTTAATCGGCATGAGTAGCACTTTCAGAAAATGTATAGTTTTGATCATATTTTGTCATTTATGGAAATGGGTGGTTGTTGCTATCATCAGTGTCAAACGAACGGCGTTGTTTACCATCACCTTTTATGGTTAAAGTACATCCGCCAGTTTCTGTAACGAACTGTTCGATTGGTTTACGTCGTATGACGTCAAACAAAACATGCAAGCATCTTACCAACGAGACGACCTACTAAATCACAACAAAATATTTTGGTACGGACACAAATGATTAAATCCTTTGCGCAAGAGCCCCCAGTTTTGAAAATCTCGAGAAAATGGGTCTAGTTTCGTAGCGCGAGATATAAATCGGCGCATGCGCACTGGACGTTTGAAATGGTCTATTGTCCACAGAGTCAGGGTGTATGTAGCATGATGTAAGGGAGATAACATGTAAGTGGCCAGGTTAGTTGTGTCAGTCAGCATCAACTCTGATAGTGAAGGATTCAGGGGTTGATCCTTATACAGAACAGAACAGAATTTATTTATTAGATTTGTACATACATACATTGTCTTTATAATACAAAAAACAATAAACCCTGACATACTGTCACCATGATGTAGGCAAAAACAATCAATATTAATAATAACTTAAACATTCATGATTTCTTATAAAAGGAGAATAATGTTACTTTAGAGAGAAAAATATACACTGCTCTACCTTATTACATTCACATCAGGTTTTTTATTTGTTCTTAACTGTTTCCCAGGGGCCCAGACTGAAGAGAAAGACTTCATGCTAACCACTACTCCAATAGTGATATACGCTGTATATGGGGACACCATCCACATCTGCACGATTCCCCACCCAGAGACAAACCCCGATATCAAAGCCGAAGTAGACTTCAAGCTGGGTGAAGAATTTAATATTGATGTCTTTGAACATACGTTGAAGGTAAGAGTGTGGATAACTGGGTTTATCATTTCACTAACACTTTTTCAGTTATCTGAAGATGACATTCATGATCACTCTAGTCTAGTCCACTTATCCCAAACCCAAAAAGACTGCTCTTTCAGGAATTGGTATATACATGTTTTTCTAAAATTGTATCAATTCTCGCTAGAAGTAACATCATTGATATGTTGTACATATTGTAATTTAAATTGGAAATAAAACAAAACATAGGATGGTGACTTTATGAATATTTATGATAAGGTACATGTTTATTACAATAATAGCCTAAAAACATTGTGTGAAGAGAAACAATATACAGATGTATATGTTGGCTAGTAAATAATTTGATACAGCAGGTCATGATTCCTATACTGAACATGTATTTGTATAATCATTAATCAGGTGTGGTTTAATTGAGAGAATGCCCACCTGATACAACAAATGAAGAAACCAATTATAAACAACAAATTGTGTTTCTATCAAAAACTAAGATGTTGCATTTAGAGACCAACTGTTGTACGAGACCATTTTATTTCCATCCCATTGGTGGTCTTTGAATACAGGTTAAACTTTTTTTTTATCTTTAGGTGAGGTTTGAATGGGAGAATGGCCACCTGATACAACACATGGTGCCTCAGAACAGCTATACCCTACCACACGTGGTGGAACATTACATCAGCGATGGACACCTTCTGCAGGTTATACATGCTTAATTGGTTTTTTTACCGTTCAATCTTCTGATTATGCCTTTCATCTAATTTATTTCATTGTTGCTTTTGAAATTCATTGCAGTAGCATTTATAACATTATAGTCTTTATAGCAATGTTCAGCTATTACTGGGAGGATTTTGTTTGGTTGATTTTTTGTTACACTGCACTGTCACAATTATGGTCATACAAGTGACATTTAGCTAATTATCAGACCAGACTTATGTCTGGGTAGAACCATCGATGCACTGCAAGTTAGCTAGAAAACCTCCCCTCGCAGAAAGCTCTTGCCACAATGGGGACTTACATCCAAGATGTGGGAGTTACAAGTCGATGACCCTTACCTCTAGGCCAAAGGCGCCTCACTGGTAGAGGAAGACCCCAGACAAATTGATTCAGGGGGTGGGAAAAGAATTTAACATAGAAAGTCGCTGTAAGAAAACTTTCCATTGATTTCTGCAGTTCTAGGCACCCTCCTGTTAACCTAAGGCAGATCTAGAGCAACCTTCACTGTCATTCTTACCAAAAAATATCATTATTATTTGTCCAACTCAACAACCGAGCAATAATATACTCAGTGTTAACTTGGGGGATTTTTGTATTCATTTTTCATGCCCCTCAATCAAGAGTGAAACAAACTGTAATTTTAATACATTTGCTTATGAGATGAGAAAATGCTAAAAACAAAAGTGCCCAGTGCCCCCCAAAAATGATTAAGTCTATATACTTTCTGGTGTTGGTAACAAAATGAGAACTTTGTCGTATATTCTTACAAATAATAGCTTGACTTCATCAATATGACCATTTATCACATAACCTATCGCGTGAGCTTGAGGTACCACTTATGCAATATTTTTGGTAAAACACTACCGGTAGTTAGTTATCGTTTTGTGACGTCAATTAGTATGTGTAGCGTATATGCCATTTCCTGATCACTTTGTTGTCACAATTTTATGCATTTTGTTGGACAATTTCTTTTTAATTAATAAAATTTTTAATCATGTTATAAACAAATATGTTCCCTTTTTATGAAAAACAGTCGAGTAAAGAGTGGAACTATATTTTGTGTGGATTCTTCCAAACCAAATTACGCATGTGACACATCATAAAAAGATGATGCATAGCAAACACAAAAACAGCTGATGTTTTGGTTATGTGATAAATAGAATCTAATATTTGTGTTCATTAGATAGTGAAAATATTAAACTTGAGAGAGAGCCTCGGTTCATATCATTTCATCCAGCACGTTTAATATTTTCAGCATCTAATAAACATTCATATCAGATCCTCTATATCTGTGTTAAAATCATCGAACAAACGTATTTTGTTGCAGGTTTTCAAAGTGACTGAAGAAAATGGCAAGGTGGTGGTGGGCACGCGAAGATTCACAAAAAAAGAGGAAACATGACATCTTTTTAACCTGTGCACATAATTAATACAAATACACTTTTCACAACTATTTTCATAAAAAAACCTTTCATCCTTAATTCACATAATTTAATGTTATTTAATGTAATTTCACTTTTAAACTGTAGAATCTCCATTTAGTCAACCATGAAACATTCTGAATTATGTTACAAATAATGCCATTCAAATCAATTTGAATTTTATAAAGTATAACTTTATCCTTTACTAACAATTAATTGACTTCCTATCAGTATGAATGATTTTATATCACATGTATTTCAAATATGCTTATATTAACATATAATATATTTTGCTGTAAAATACATTTAAAAACATAGTTTGAAGAGAAATAAACTGCATTATTTCACCATTATTTAAGTATGTGTTCATTTTTTCAATGTTAAAAGAGAAATGCATTTATTATCCTGGTATGTTCTTTAGAATTTAATCTGCTTTTAGGTTAAGTTTCTTGTATGTTGTATTTCAAATCCTTTATTTTATTGTTACAGAGGGAAACATGGGAATAAAATCAAAGATCAAATGTTGAAGTTTTTAGTTTGTTTGTACCGTGCAGCCTAAGTTCTTAAGGTTGTATCTGACAGTTTGGACCAGCATTTCTTTTTTCTTAAATAACCAAATAAGTCATAGCTACCTTTAAAGGTTCTGCAAAATGCCGTTCATTGATATGCTAAATCTGTGTGAACAGTTAAGCATAAATCCCCACTTGTCATTGCAAAAAGGTATTTTTCTTATCGAGCCCTGCTGCAGAGATAGCTTTTTTTAAAACGTAGAAAGGCATGTACTGAACTATACATGTACTGTGCTGTACATCTGGAATGTACTCAACCATACATGAGACATGGACTGTGCTGTACATTGGGAATATAACTGTTCACATGAGGCCTGACATAAGTGTGCATGACGTCTGCATATGAGACATGTATACGACTGTATATGAGGTCTGTACGCAACCCAGAAAGTTATTCCATATGTGATTTGGGAACAGTCAAACAGGTGTCCTTGGTGTTGGGGATAGTATTTTGAACTGTTGCCCGCGACCTGCTGCCTCGGGCAACAGTTCAAGGCACTATCCCCTCTACCTCAGGCCAACAGTTTGACTGTTTCCACATCACATATGGAATAACTGTATATTGATCTCAGTTACATTCTGGAAATGTCAACACCTTATAATAATAACCAACCACACAAGACAATACATGCATAGGTTTACTCAAGATTGTAAAAAATGTTTAATAAACAACTAATTACTGTCATACCGTAATTACTCTAGTTTTGAAACATACCAGTTGGAAGATAAGTCTGTCCTTCTCAGAGGGATGTACACGGAACACCAGAGTCTCGTCTGACAGGACATAGTCTGTGGTGCCCAAAATTTCTGGAAAACCAAGGGAAATGGTGTATGTTTTACTGTGTTTTTTTTATTATTATTTGGGTCTGGATTTTGAAATTATGGCAACATCCTGTCCTCATTTGGTGTGGGAATACCTCAAGAGTGAAGGACTGAGGAGTTACAAGGCAATACTTTTTACCGCTTAATTATGAGCACCCAATTTTTGTAAGTTTGCCTTGGTGCTTTTAACACCTTCAAGGTGGATGTTGTTGTCTTTTATGTGGGGTGGGATGTGGGGGGTTGGGGTCAAACCAAATTTTAAGGATTATATGCAATTTTGGTAAAATTTAAAGATTTTCCTTATACTAAATGATTAATTATGCAAAAAGTTTGTTTTTCTCAAAAGGTGACCATTGTGAAAATATTAATTTTATGAAAATAATTTGACAGAGATGGATTTAAGCCTTATTTTTAGTATACTGAATGTAAGCTTGATAATACTTTATCATAACAATAAACAATAAGAATTAGAGAAAAAATAATTAACAAAAAATATACATACCATTCTTTACCTTTGTTGCACCCACAATCTTATGGTCAATTATTTCCTAAAGCAAAAAAAAAAAAAAACATGTCATAAAGGTGTTTGCACTTAAACACTGGAGGCACCCTTCATCCTATGGTCGATCGCGCAAGTTAACTTTCCCAGATAGGATAGAGCGAGACACGTCGATACCCAAGGAAGATCTGTTGAGAGGAATGACAGATAGGCGGTACTGGGAGTGTGTAGTGAGTTCGATCTCGGCTGAGGCCGCAAGATGATGATGATGATGATGATGCACTTAAAAATTTGGATGTAATGATTTTTTTGTTTTCGAAATACATCGCAGAAGCAATTATGACCATTATAGCAACGTCCAGCTATTTTGTTGGAGGAAGACCCATTTTAGAACCACTGGCGCATCGCAGGTCAGCTGGAAGACCTTCCCACATTAAGTCCTTCGACCAGAACGGGACTTGAACCCATGTGGTGAGAGGCTAAGAGGTCAGAGGAGTTTAAGATAGCTGGAAAATCTCTCACATTAAGTCCCAATCAGAACTCAAACCAGCACAATGAGAGGCCAAGGCATCAGCGGACATACAAGCTGGTAACTCTACTGCTTGGCTAAGGACACCCAACATTTGAGCATGACTTTAATAGGGATGGCAATGGTTATGCAAAGGTTAACTGGTTAACCAGCTCTTATGTAGGTTAACCAGTTACATATTGTGTAATAGATTAATCTCCTTAATCATAATAATATATGAGATAATTTGGACACGATTTCTATTTATTTCCACTGTGAGTACCTATTTCTTGAAAATACTAGTTAGTTGAGCTTGAAGTAAACCTCACAGCCCTCCCATTGATCCGCTCATTTTCGCCAGAAAGGCAATATGTCGAGTAAGCTATCAGGCAAGGTGAGTTCTCGAAGTAATAAACTGTGAAAACATAGTCCATCATTGCCACATGCAAGTCATACCTCTCTACTCCATCATGTGACATTTTTTATGCTTATTGGGTTTATCATCCCACCAACAGTATTTCAGTTATCTGGAGACGGTGTCCACTTAAAGCAGATATAGTGCTGCCTTCACTGTGTATAGCAGGCCGTGGACACCTGGCATGATACCACACCCAGTCACATTATTCTGACACCGGGCCCACCAGTTATGGAACTTCCCTTATATTTGCTTGAGCATCAACAAAGAAGTTATACTACATTTTTTAAGCCTTTGGTATGTCGCGTATATGAATTGAACCTGGAACTTCCCGTACCTTGAGCTACTGACTGCGCTACCAGGTGCGGTATTTTTTATATATTATTTTTTTCATGTTTAGGCTGCTTGTGAAACAAAGTGAATTATTAGGCAATGATTATGTTTACAATTAACTGTAAACCAAAATGGGCAGACTAGACAAATAATCATACTCTAACATATAGGTGGTTATCATGTACATCTTCAGCATTTATTGTTTGACAGTCATCTTCAACATTCATTCGTAACATTCCCTTGAGAGCCGTTCTTTACTGACAAAATAAAACTAAACATCATCTACCAACATACTGTTTAATGTTTAAATTTTGCACAAGGTGTAAAAGTATAGCTTCTGAAGATTTGCTAAACTATATTCGAAAAGAAAATAATGACGCCATATGCAGAAGTAATCTGTTATTCACTGGGGGTATTGTTTATATTACCCAGTCAAACATTTTACAAAATTAACTGTTTACTGATTTTGTAACCATTTCCCATTCCTAGACTTTAATAATTATATATAACTGCCAAAGAGAACATAAAAATATGTGACAGGCAAACCTAGCTTACCTCTGTGTAGACAAGATCTGCCCCATACTGGAGTGCAAGGAGTCGTGTGGGCAGAGTTCCAATCCTCACCATGGGGGCCAGGATCACCTTGTTCCTGTAATCCAGTTTCTTGCTCATTCTGACTATCTAGGCAGGTAATAGATTAATAATAGTAATTCTTGACAAGAAAGTGTAAACAAAAAACAATCAATGTAGAATATTTATTCATAATATGTCTTAGAATATCATATATCACCTTTACGTTAAATATTCATACTGCTGTTCTCATATTTAAATTCACTAAATAAGTAAATATACTTTATCTGATAAAAGTAAAAAAATGTCTTACAAATTAATGAAAAGCATATGTTATATGGCTTTTTCAGTAGGCCCAAAAAATGGTAAAAAAATACCTGAGGCAAATTTTACCAATGTTTTATAATAATACTTAGGCAACTTATTCCACTATCCCCTTATACATTAAAGGTCATATCTGACAATTTGGGCAATTTTATTTTCTCTTAACAACAAAATAAACTAACGCTTCGAAAGACATCCAGAAAAATCCAGTTTATTGTTGTCCTGCAGCATTACACTCCACTCATCATTACAAACATTTATTTTGATTTGAGCCATGCTGCACAGTTAGCTTTTTAACTAAGAAAACTATGTGACTATTTACTTTCAACATCACGTAACATCATAATCTGGGTAATCTGGGTAATCGGCTCTAAGGTTGTTTTTGTTTTTTTAAAAATCCCTATGGGTCTTCTTTATGGATTTGGAAAGAATGAACATTGAAAGCAATTTTATATCACAATGTTTACTGTCTAACAATTGATCTAGTGTTCAAACTCTTCTTATTAACATTGTGATATTGTTCCAAAAATTTAGCCCCAATACACTCACACAATGATAAGACATTGTTACACACATTGATTCTGTAAACTGCTGTATACTCTCTTTAAGCAAGTTAACAGACCATGACTTAAATTCATGTATGATAAAGAACTAACGTCCATTTTTTAAAGTTAATTTTATTTTGGTGAAATATGCAGGTGTTACTGCTAGTTTGTCAATTTTGTTTTTTGTCCCACCAAGAATCTTTGAGTTATGTTGACAGAATGTTCACTAGAAGCAGATATAAAGCTGTATATACTATAAATAGCATGCCATGCAACCAGTCATCTTTATCAAACCCAGTAACAAGTGTCACATCATCTTGACAACAGTCATGTTTAGAATTACCGCATGGGAGCTTAACCACTAGCATTGTCAACAAAGCTACACAATACATAATATATGGATGTGCAAGTCGTTTGATATTTCCATGCTATACTTTTTTTAAACGCTTTAAAAAATTTCAAATTATGTAGGCTTTTCTGGAACTTCTCACTGCACAAAACAAGGCACAATGCAGCATACAGGATTTTCCTTTGGCACCATTTGTTAACCATCTCATTATCAGGCTATTTTTGCACTGAATTATTCCTATGTTTTCCAAGACTGAGATTTGTCAAATGCCGAGTTTCAATATGTCAAATATTTTGTCTCTCGCGAAAATGCATTATAAATAGTATTATTAAGCAAATCTTAAATTTCGTGAACTCCTTATAATACATAACTTATATATCACTTAAATCCGTTAAAGGATGTTTCTGAACGTACCTGTCTATTATGTTAAGAGTCCTATCACAGACTTACAAATGAAAATAAAAACACACGTTTTCTGTAGCAGCCATTACAGGTTACACTGAACTAAATCCAATTGTTTATGATACGACAGAAAAGTGCAGCGTGATATGTTGTGGCATTCTAAAATTCTCTTATTACTTTCTGTACTTAAGGAAAATAAAAATCATTGCATATACCATGCACATATGCACAGCATTTATAACAGAACAATTTTCAAAGAAGATATTTACTAGGGAAACTCAAGGGAAGTAACTCGCGCAAACGAATAACATGTACATGCAGATTTACTTCCCTTTGACCAGTTAAAATGTTTCTTTTGCCGCGACTAAAATTCCTCCTCCTCATCATCATCATAATTATCATCATCATAATCATCATCATCATCATCACCACCACCACCATCATCATCATCATAATTTTATAGATTACGTATCCAATCAAAATCAAAATTAAGTTTTACAATGTTCATTGCATTTTTATTGTTGATTTTTCTGAAAATGTTCTTTTTTTATGATATAATCATTCTTCTTATATCAATAGTCAACAGGGAAGACTATACAACGTATTATACGTATTTCCCGATTAGACAATATCGAGTGTTTTGTCTTACGTTAAAACAAATATCAAATGCGCCGAATGTGGGGATTGAATCGGGGTCCGAACTAGATTTTCTTACCACCCCACCTCGGACGTTTTTCTTTCTTTCTTTCTTTCTTGTTGTTGTTGTTGTGTTTTTGTTGTTGTTGTTTTTTGTTTATCGTAAGCCTTATTAAAGGTACCAGGTAAATTGGATTGGAATTATAATCTATATCATTAGGGAAATTAATTGCAGTTTCTTCTTAAAACCTTTGTTTTGACACATTCATACAAATGATGCAATATGTTTAATTTGCCACGCCCCTAGATGCAAATCTACTTATAAAAACAACAATTTAAGAACACCGACTTTTTCAAGAAAAAACAACCACACAGCAGGGCTACTGTAAAACGTGATATTTTTTATGAAAGCAGCATACGATCGAGCATCTCTCCAGCGTTAAAGTCGGCTGACCGTACAGGTTTGTGGTCCGATTTGAGGTTGGTGTGAGAAGTTTCGCGTGGAAATGTTTTCCAGCTGACCCTCACTGGGTCATAATTACGTCTGGGATCTTCCTTTGTCGGTAATAAGCTGAAGTCACCAAAATGACCACAATTGTAACAACAAACAACAACAATAAACGCAGGGATGGATCCACGGTAGGTGGTGGACGGGGGATGAATCCCCTAACCAACCAGGTAAAAGAGTAGAGTTGTAAAACACATACAAACTTGAAAAATACTAAGCTTTTAAAGTACATTTTGTCTGTTGACTGCTTAGGTCGAAGTGACGGTATCTTACTGTGTATCTATATCTAGTATTTACTGCGATAAAGTTGAATGGATCTTGATTCATACCCCCCCCCCCCCAATAAATAAATAAATAAATAAAATTTTCTGGATCCGCCCCTGTATAACCGCTCTTGGTTCAGAGTTCAACCTTGTCTGTTTATGTCCATGCATTGAGAACTGAGTGCATAGATTGAGAACAGACGGTTTATTTAAAGCGACAATTACACCGGTTCTTTTTCTCAAAAGGTGACTACTTTTCCGAAGCAGAAAATACCACATTGCTAGCAGTGCTTTCAGTTAAAATTAAAAATAACTAAATATAACCTCTGTCGACTTACTGAATTCGATGCATATAAACTATATGTACATGTGGATTGGATAATGGTAAATTCTGACGGAATATATGTTTTGATATTGTGCGTGTGTATTGTATCAACTAACGGGCAAACATTTATCCTCTTTCTTCATTAATTGACGCCGCTCATGCATTTTGTCACATTTTAATTTATTTTTTTTCTTCCACATTTTATATTTTTGGGGACATTTGCTTGATTTGAAAAGATCGGAAAGTAGTTTCAAATCTTTCAATACTTCTAAATTTTCTAAGCTTACTTTTTCTTCATTCTAGAAACAGCGAATTGTGACGCTTATGCAAACATAGATTTGTCGTCTGAAAAAAAGCTTGTTTACCTTTTTAGAACTAATTTAAGGCACAATTTTATGTTTTTTTAAACATAGCGATTTCTTTGACATATCAGCAGTGCAAAACGAAATATTGACAGTGGTGTTTTAATTTACTTAATATATGACATTGAGTTCTTAACGCTGCGATATTATTGCAGATAAGTAAATAAATCTGATTATTACTGCTAACTTAGAAAGAAATTAAGCTAATTAGTCACGGAGTTGAACTGGTAATGCAAAGTGATTCAATTTAAATACTGTGACAAATTTTCATATTATCAATAGCCACAATTATAAGCCACAACAAAGACGGGTCGATAAATCGCAATGACTCAGTCCGCGCTGGCTCACTGCTTTGGTCTTCTGTAGTCTGCGAGTCAGAGCATGGTAAACGGAGCGTGGGTGGTGGTGTATGGTTCTAAACTCTATGAATGATTCAAATCAAAATAATGATCATCGATAAAAAAGATCCCTTCTGCTGAACAAAGCATTCTGGAGTTCCACTCGCGACAAAGGTTCAGCGAAACTATAGCTCGTTCCACAATGACGAATTACTGAGTCAAGACTTGTCGACCTTTGCATTTGAAAAGCGGGTTGGCAGACAACAGAGCAGACGAATATAAATGAGACAAAATCTGCACCGTGTTTATTTGAATTGTTTTAGTTTCTCCGATTGTGTGTTTTTTTCACTTACAAGGGAACACAGACTGTTTGGAAAATAACAAAAAACGTCGATTAGATAAAAAGACTGCGGATATGCTAAATATCGACTAACGCACCGGAAAGCAGACGACATCTGGATGTCCCATAGGCCTCGAAGCGGGAACTGGTCTAAGTTATAGAGGATAATGCATTCAACTCAGTGTCGGGTGTCCACTCTACTTGTGAACTAGGAATGCTGCTGTAACCGCGCTACTGTTATAAAACTATAAACGGATGGGATTAATATTTCCTTTTTTGAGTGTGTGTAGTAGTAGTAGAACTCTTGTGAAGTGTGGATTTCTTTACATAGTGTGTGTAAATAAGCTGATGTTGGAATGCACTTGAGCCCTGATGTAGCCTTTTAAATATAAAAAACAAACGGATTTAACAAGTAAATCTCGTTTTATTGGCGGGTTATTTACTGTTTATAATGCGTATGAAAATATCGGGTTAATGGATAAACAAGAATGCAGACGTAAGAGTTCAAAACAAACGAAAACCATAAACAAACGTAATGAATATTTAATTCTAATATTATATGGTTTTGGTTTTATTTATTGTTACATTGTGTATGTTAAGAAGGGTATAACTGGATAAACCTGAGTGTTTTTGTAACTGAAAATAACAACAAAAAAGAGAACGGACACAATTAAAGTTTCATTCTAATATTGTGTGGATTTTTCTCTACAAAGAGCCTGTAAAAGCGGGCTAATCGAACACACTAAAACGCGTCCGAAATTTAAAACAAAAACGGAAACGAAACTAAATTTTATTCAAGGGGGTTTACGGATTTGTATTTGTGTACGTCGTGCATAAACTGGCGTGATGTTGTAACTGTTAAAAGCCAAAAAATAACAACAACAAAAACAAACAACAACAAACAAACAGATAAGAAGATATTTGGATATAAAGTGACTTAAACCTTAATATTTTTCGGTGTATAACTATACTGAGTACATCGGGTACATTCTCAGGAAAATTAGACCCTCAGACGATAGCCCGGGGTGTCGCACTCAGTGTGCAGTGTCAACGGTAGGTCGCTTTTCATCAACTACTAAGAGCTAACTCTTAACCTGCTAAGCACAAACTGACCAGGCTTAGCCAGAAAGTGTAGATCTATCTGGAAGGTGTCTGATCAGGATCTACACTGCTTGCTACTAAGTCTCTCTCAATTTGTATAGTTACTTACTCGTGCAATTGTTAGCAAAATCACAACGAAGGATTTTATTTAGTGTATAATGGCCGTGGCAGGCGAAGGGTTTATTAACAGTATAATAATACACAACGGTATAAGCGGCCGTAGCAGGAAAAGGGTTTATTAACTGTATAATAATACACAACTGTCCATAATAAAAGTTTAATGGCTTCATTACAAGAAATGGTTGAGTGAGCTCGATAGTTAGGAATGTATACGTTTGCTATATTTATATAGATCATGGAATGTGTGTATGTGGTGTGTGTGTGTGTGTGTGTGTGTGTGTGTGTGTCTTTTCTTACTTGCATTCGTTGTGTTTTTGAGTCATCCACTATAAATCTTGATTTTTACAGATATGACCGAGCTATTACACATACCTCATGCACACAACATTAACTCGCATTTTACCTGCCAGCAATTGGTTAGAAATTGTCTATTGCATGCTTAACAGTAGTTGACAAATGTCCATCAAAGTAACATGCTATTTTTTTATTCTGTATTACTATTAGGTTTTTTAAAGTCCACTTGAACGATGGTGGCATAACAGCGGCTTCGTGTTAATAAAATAGTAGTCTTAATTAAAGGATGTCCTTTGTAACGCTTGGCCATAATAACATTATAACAGTTTTAATAGCGGCATTGTCTAGTAAATTTGGTGATCTTAATAACGAGGGGTCTTTATAGCGGAATTGTCTTATAAGCGAGGTGGTCTTAATGGCGACATTATCTTAATAGCAGGGTTATCTTTAAAATGAATTGGCGTTTTAAGCTTAATAGGGGATTGGTCTTGATAGAAGAAATGTATCATTAGAAATGTGATGTTAATATCAGTGTGGTCTCTTTAGCAGGGTGATATTATAAGCGAAATAATAAAACTAGCAGGATGATATTAATACTGGGTGGTCTTATTTGCAGAATTGTCTTAATGGCTACTCTTTCCTTATAGACAGGTGGTCTTTTGAGTGGGTGGTCTTACTAGCAGAATAGTCTCGACAACAGGATGCTTTGACTCATAAGATAGTCTTCCTTGCTGGTCGGTTCTAATAGCGAAGTGGTCTTATTAACGCAGTGACCTTAAAAGCTGGATGGTCATTAGCAAAATGATTCTTTTAATGTGATGGTCTTATAAACGGGATGGTCGTTATTGGTGTTCTAATTAGCACTATCGTCTTATTAGCGGGATGGTCTTTATAACCAGGTATCATATAACGGATTGATCTTAATAGCGGGCTGGATATAATGTAATACGACTCAGTAGCAAAGTTGATCTATATAGCAACTAGCAAGGTGACCTTTATATTATGGTTTCTCTTATAGAAGTGGTTATAACTTCTAGACTATCATAACTGAGTGGTAGGCCTATAATAGGGTTTTATAGAGGAGGTAATAATTACATTGCGATATAGGCGAGCGGTCAAACATGCCATAATTACTGCCGTTTAATTTAGCGTAACTTTGCCAAGCATATTTAAACTACACTTCCCTATACAGAGTATGTCACTCAAGTTAATATGTAGAGATATTTGTCCGTGTTTTACGTGAAAACAATTTGCCAAGAAGACTTAAACACTTAAACAACACTTCCCTGTAGAGTGCATGTCATTCAAGTTAAAAGGTACATTTATCTCTATTTTACATATTCGTTTCCTTCATAAGTTTTATGACCAAACTTTGACAAACGGTCCCCGTCAAAATTAGGTTAATTGTCAGTGTAATGGTGCTACGACAAAATTTATGTTGAAACCACGTGTTGATATATTTACATGTCAACTGTCGACGGAGACAGCAAAGTCTTTCACTTTGAAGAAGAAGAAAACTGTAAGCTGAAAAGTAGAGGGTCATGAATTGCCCGTCGGTTTCCGTCAACCTAACGATGTGTTACAAGCTAACGATTGGTCAAATATTTCCAAATCTGACCAATCAGAGTGTGGAGAAAAGACTCGGAATCGATCTTTATATTAGATAAGTAAGTGTCCTGAAAGGAGCTTTTATAATCACATAAAGATAGTTTAGCAAGGAAGAAATAAATAAATACAGACAGATGAAAAGAAAGAAAGTAACAAAGACAGACGGACGGACGAACGGACAGTCAGTCAGACAGACAGACAGACAGACAGACAGACAGACAGACAGACAGACAGACAGAAACCCTACGTTACGTCAGGCATGATGACTATACATGGATTTAAGATTTAAAGGGTCATATACATGTAGTGTCTTTCCTTGAATGTCTAGCAAGTGTTTTTTATAATGCAATAACACTGTTCTGTAATAGATATGTTTGAAAATAGGTACGAAAGAAGACAAAATCACGAACATAAAACTTGAATATATTAGTAACAGTAATAGTCGCGACACCTCTGACTGTTTAGTCTCTCACCCCGTGGATTCGAGTGCCGTTCGGGGCAGAGAATTTAATGTGGGAAGGTCCTCAAGCTGACCTGCAGTGCGCCAGTGGTTCTACCCAGACATTTGTCTGCGGTATTCCTCTACCAAGACGACAGGACGTCTCTTTAATGGTCATGATTGGTCGCAGCGATGTATTGAAAATCAAAACAAATCAAAGGCTCAGTAATAACTACATACTTTTTTTTTCAAAACGTTTCTATATGCTTTCCTGTAAATTTCAGACACTACCTTTAAGATAACCTGATAACTTTAAAGATGCCGCATCCTGTTGGTTTTGTATTACAAAACCAGGTGGACAATAACTGACATTTTATTTGAGTCCCGCTTTAGATGACAGCTAAACCCGACAAATGTTATCAAAACACTCACGTTTCATTATGTCCGTAATGTGAGGTGGCGTTGTGTGTCTGTATGTTTTAATAATGTGGCTGTTTTTTGTTGTCGTTGGTCTTGTTGTTCTTTTTGTGTGTGTGTTGTTATGTTTTCAATTGACGTGTTGCTTTTTCATAAAGCGTTGTATATCTGGAATGTCCTCATAGATTTTTTTTGAAACTCCACTTCCAATCTGAACAACAGCAAAAGAAACCACACTTGTAAATCACTGATGTATAACACATATTTAGCTATAATGTTGTTAAACAGAACAATATTAACAATACCTGCCATGTTTTTTTTCCTTGCTAGGAGACCGGACACTTTGCTATTAACTTGTTATGGTTATGTTACAATATTCTACATTTTATTGTTTTTTTTTTTGTTTTTTTTTTTGTTGTTGTTGTTTTAATATATTGCAGCGACAAATTATAGCTATATAATTGACGTCCATCAATTTTTCGATGGTGGAAGACCCTAGATAAAAGTCAGGGTAGAACCACCAGCTTACAACAGATCAGCACTTTCTTACATAAAGTCCTTTGCCCCGAATTGGACTCGAACATTGAGAGGACTAAGCAGTCAGGAGATTAACAAGTTGTTTGTTTAATAGAGAAAAAACAGAATAACCACTCCTGAGTAAATTATTATATTACTAGTTTGGTTAAAATGTCATAACGCTTATTCTTAGAATAGTTAAACAGTCGCATTAGCGAAAAACAAATCACAGGATCCCGCTTTACGTTTGTGTTGCAGTTTAAAGACACAATTACATCTACTTTAAACAGACTGGACACACTATTGTGAACAGCTGATGATTTTAGTTTTACGATTTGACTTGACTTGTGCTAACACGCTAACTATGTGACTCTCCTTTGTGTCATACACTATAATGGAAGTACTTGGAACTATTTCTTGTCGCGCAAGGAATAGTTGAACTTTGTTAGGTCGGCTGCATTTCCCTGAAACAGTTACATTGTATAACACAGTAAATACAACAGCAGGTGGCAGTTGCAGTTACATTGTTTATGTAACTTCTCCATTAAACAATAAACTACTGTTCACAGAACAGTGGCCTCGTTTGATTTTATCAGTGTAATTTTATCAGTGTAAAACACGCGGCCTTTAAATCATTTTCCCGTGTTTGACATGCACTCAACATAAATTATCTCGAAAATATAAAACAGAGGCTCGCCGAACAATGCTTGTTAGCTCTTATCCTGCTGCGCAAGAATTCATAAGGTCTTGTTCAAATAGTGCATATCCAGGTAAGTTAACTTTTCCTCAGCTTCAATGTTTGCTGCCCAGTTTACCAATATGTCCTGCTGCCTATACAATGGCGTTGCAGACGAATAACAAGGCTTATTTGGTCATCATCAAATTAAACATGAAAGATGTTATTATGAAGTCCAAGAATGTTGCATGTTCCGTAACTACCAATGACCTAGATAGTGTGTTTCGTAATTATGTAATAAAGAAAATTGCTTCAATGGAATGCCATGTGCATGAATTATTCTCCCATTACTATCCACTGGGGTTTTGAGTGTTTGATGTGAGTCTGTCTGTTCGGTTTTCTTAATTTAGTTGAAACCTATTTATATACATTCGAAAGGTAAAGACACGATCGTCCAACTTATATTAATTTCTCTCTACTGCCAACTTCCTAGGTAGAAACAGTACTGAGTACCTGGAGCAATGTGCAGTAAATAGTCTTGCTCAAAGACTTACATAGCGTGGTCGGTGTTCGAACCTGGAACCTTCCAATCCATTGTCCAAGCTCTTAACCACTGAACTACGAACGTTCAATGCAATACATTACGAAAAGTTCTTTCTTATAATGTATTTTACTATTTGTGAACGTCCGCGTTAATACTTTTGGTGCGAGTCCGAGATCTTTACTGAGCATCTGATTTAAAGATAAATGGACTCTGATTCTAAATTATTTTATGATTTGCATGAAGGACAGAAAAATATCAACTCATACCATGTACTTAAACAATAAGCTTAACAAAGTTGATATATTTTGCATTTTTTATATTTAGCACAAATCGTGTGTTAAACCACAAGTAAGTTTGGAGTTGGGTATCTTGGTTTTGAATATTTTGGTTATAATCGAGAGGTGTGAGATGTTAACTTTATGAACAGGTAAGATCTACGTAAGATCACACAATCTCTTAATCTTACTATTTTAACTCCGTGTTCAAATAGGGTATGTTTTAAAATAGAATATGGGAAATCAATATACATGTATATGAAATGATTTGTTAGATAACAGACCTCATATAGTAAAATAATTGGCAGAATGTAAAGAGTGTTGAAACGGTGAAAGGTTTAAGTTGAATTGCGCAGTCTCCCTCTCCCCACTACTCGCACCCCCCCCCCCCCCCCAGTGCACACGCCCCCACCCCCCACCCCCACCACTACCCCACATACACATACACATACACATCCACGCACGCACACACGTATACACACAAAAACAACAACTCATAAAGAGGATAATTGAAATAGCATTGATATTACTAACACTAACACCCCACGCCCCCTTAGCAATATGTGTAGTGAATCAACAAACAGCATCAATACACATGTCAATATCTGTATAATCAAAGGTATATGTATGTATTTCATCAATTAACATAGTGCAACAGCTTGTCACGGCTCTCATCTCTCAATTGCTTTTATTTTCCTTGCCCCAAACCGCGGCATGAAACTCGGTAACCTTCTCTGCTTTTTTTAACTTTTGTACATTTGGCGAAATTTTCCTAAGGCACAATTGTGTAATGGAGTAAAATACCCCAAATGACAACTTTAACTGTTATTGAATCCGCAAACGACATCAATATTCGTGACAGCATCTTTAAGTGCATGCATTTCCTCAATAACCCAGAGCAACAGCTTGCGAAAGCTACCATACATATTATTGCGTTTTATTTACTTCAGCGTGCTTTTAAAATCCATTGGGCGCATCTTTCGAATGCTATACATGCACATTTTAAATAAACAATATATTTTCTTCAAAGTATTAAGCGGAAAGGAATTAAATGTTACCTACTGCGGTTATTTGAAAGAAACAAGGATAATGAAAAGGGATATGACTTGTTTAGCAATATGTCATCAAAAGGAACGCTTGTAATATTATATATATATATATATATATATATCTATCTATATATATATATATATATATATATATATCTATATCTATATCTATATCTATATATATATATATATATATATATATATATATATATATATATGTATATATATATATATATATATATATATATATATATTGTTAACTAAATTAGAGTCGATAAAATATATCAAAAACATGCATAAATTACATACATTACTTGTATACTTGTATACGCTCAATGGCGTGTTGTTATTCTCATTTCTGTTTTAACACAACTATACTGACTACCACATCCTAAATCTACATCATTTCCGCATTCCTTGCTCCTGATGTTACCTTGCCAATCATGATTTAGATGAAGGGCAGTGATATCGACACAAAAAATCGGAAATATTGACACTCATGGACACAGTTTAGCGTTGCAACGCGTACCGTTTGATTGGCTTGCGGATCATCGACGAAAGCGCTGCAATCACTGATATAATCACTGCTTCAGAAAAGTTGTCACAATCTAAGACAACGAAAATCGGTGTTTATGTACAAAGAAGTTCATTTTGTGCTGTGTTGTGTGGCGATTCAAAGTTACTTTAAACAGGCTGGACACAATGTTGTGAACATTTGATGAGTGTGTACTGCGACACGAGTTTAACTTTGCGACTTACTTTCATTTCACACCCTATAATGGATATAATATACGTGGAACTATTTCTTGTTGCGCAAGGAATATTTGAACTTTGTTGGCTGTTTTACCCTGAACGGTTACATTGTACTCACTGCGTTAATAAAAGATGATTGAGGAAAAGTGTGTTTCAGTTTAAAGAAGTAATCATTTGTGATATTAAACGAATATTTATTGTCAATTGAACTCTTTCACTTAAATTGCAAAATTGAATAAACAAAACAAAACAAAACAAAACACACACACGCGCGCGCGCGCACACACACACACACACACACACTTATATGTGTCTATGTCGTTTTAACTATAAAAGATTAGCTGTCAAAGCTGCCCTCACACCAGGCGTGAGTCCAGAATGTCAGCCTGGTTTGGAACCATTCGGTTACAGTTTCCTACAGTTGTCTTTAGATAATAAATTATTATTCTTTCCGTGTACTGTATGACGTAATGCAGACAGGTAAATTACAGAAAGTGTCGTCTATGGCCGCAAACGGTGTACAGAACATACTGAACGCACAGCAGTTAGTAAGGAGTTATCAAAATAAGTCAACATGTAATCAACTATCTGCAAACAAACCAGGTCGAGAAGTGAGTACTTATTTTGTTGTGAACAGGGACAAAAACAAACTGAACAGTGGCAATCCCCTGTCATTATCAAGTCACATTCACCAGGTTGAACCATAAAAACTCACCTGGTTATAGAGAAATGAATACAGCTATTCACAAACGCGCTGGGAATCCCCTTGCGAAGATTTAAACAAGATTTAGACAACTCATAAATGTCTAGTTAAAAAAAATCTACAGTTTCGTGTAAGAACAACATGTTAACGTCATTATGTCATAGCGCCAACAGGAGAATTAGGGAGGAATTGCTTTCAGTAAATATATGAAGGATGTCCAACCGCGAGTGAGAATCTTGAAATTTGATATTCATCTATTTATTCGCATGAACCCTCGCCATAATAGATGCGCATATATTTATTCTTTGACATACTTGATCTAGATCTGGTTGTAGTATGAGAGGACTTTGGTAAACAGTTAAGACCTACAGTATGGTAAAGTAAAACATAGAGTGAGCGGATTTGTTCCCTTATTAATAAAAGAAGGAAAAAACGTGTGTGGATTTACACTCTGTAAGGTAGGTAGTTGTCAGAGTTTTAATACTTATACAGATAAAACATGCGAATACAATTGTAAACAAGAGATGTCAGTAGACAGCTAGCTCTACTTTTCTCAGTGCCTGATAGTGTTAAAGGTGGTAAAATCCGACAGTTTGGATCAGGTTTTTTTCTCTCAAAGAATCAAATAAATCATTTTTTGCCAAAAAGGATCATGCAAAATGCTAATAATTGGTGTCCTACATCTATGTGAAAAGTGAAGCATAACACCCAACTCGTCATTACAAATAGGTATTTCCTATCTAAGCCACGCTGCACAGTTAGCTTTTATAAACTAAGAAATCCACGTGACCCGTAACTTTATAAAATCATTCGGGCAATCCGCTCTGACGTCGTTGTCTATTTTAGCAGAAATCACAATCATACATATTTATAGTTTTAGAATGGGTATATTGGGTGATTTTGTTCAAGATTTGTACTGTCTTACAATTTAGAGAATATTCAGAATCGTCTTTCGTTAAACTTAGGTTTGACGTTTTTGCTGAAAGTATGCCCAAATTCCCCAAAATCCATGTTAACGTGTATTATAACTGTCGGTCACCACCTTCAAGACAAATCTAAGTCTAAAAAGAGGCACAACTGTGACAAAGTAATTTTACAGTTTCCAGTTTTATTGAAGTGTTTTATTAAGTGTTTCATGTTTGAAACAAACATCTGTAACTGTTTTCGAGAAATAGACCTCAGCAAAAAGGTTAACCAACGCCGCCAAGGAGACGGTCTGGACGATAGCTTTACGTTTTCTTCGAAATGTGAAGCGAATTTATTAAATCTTTAAAGAGGGTGTATTGATGTATATAGAGAACCGTCAAATATACGTTTGAAAGCATTCATTCCTAGTCACAACACAATGCAAGCCAATATAGGATGTATGTATCAAAATAATTTGCATATAGATACAGATTTATCGCCTACAGCTAACCTTTAATTACCATATGCAAATCATGTTAAGTTTAAATTCTAACGTCCATAATGTTGCAAATATCACATGTTTTCGCCGTTTCATTTTTTAATTAAACTCTTTAATTGTTTATTTTAGCAAATACTTTAATTTGTTCTAACTTTATTACTTACACTATTAGTGGGGTTCTATTGTTTTGATAGTTTAAATTAATAGCATTCATCTTTTCAAATAGTTTTCTTTGCATCAACCCAAATTAATTTCTTGTCAGAATTGATTATCATTTTAAATCTTACAGTATTACTTGTTTCCCCTATACTACACCATTATTTGTTCTAATTTCTGGTATCGTTATTCATGCAAAACGATCATTTGTTCGAATTGCATCGATGGTTCCCAAATTCACTGTTCATGTCCTCATGTGTTCGATATGAGTTTAATGGTCACATTCCTGTACCATCATTTGTTCGAAACAATGTCAAATTTCTCACGCCAATACTAGCATTTGTTCGAAACAATGACAATTTTCTTACGTCAAAACAATCATTTTAATTAATTCAAAATGGTTTTAATACTTTCAAGAAACTACACTCATTTGTAGAAATTCTATATCTTTTACACTAATTAGTTCGAGGTGGTTCATTGTTTCCCATTCACTACCATTTTAAGATCGAAATGGTTTTAGATATTCTCTATCTTATATACTAATTTGTTCGTTGTGGTTCAATGTTTCTAATTGATACTATTATTTGTTCGAACTGTGTAATCTTTTTCAATGCGAGACCCTAATGTGAAGAGGGGTCTTATTTCTTTTGGTACATGTGGTATAGCATTGGCTCCAGGTAAGAGGTCCCGGGTTCGATACCGCGCCGCGACATACCAACGTCGTTAAAATGGTAGAGGTATAGCCCCCTTGCTAACGCTCAAGCAAATGTAAGGGTAGTTCCACGACTGGCTGACCCGGTGTCAGGATAATGTGACTGGGTGTGGTATAATGCCAGGTGTTCACGGCATGCTATACACAGTGAAAGCAGCACTATATCTGCTTCAAGCGGACACCGTTTCCAGATAACTAAAATACTGTTGGTAGGACGATAAACCAATAAACATAAACAAATAATCGTAAATATAACGTTTGTATACACTATACAGTTTGGAATAGACTATTTTGCCATTACAGTTTTCCATTGTTGTTTGTGACATGTATGTGTAGGACGTTTGCTATATAGAATAATGGACTGGAGATACTGTATGTGTAGGATCCATTTATTCTACTAAAACATGTACTATGACTGTATTCTACAAGTATTGACTGGAGCTACGCTTATTTGCCGAGATGCTGATACAAAAAGGCCGTCTGTTCTGTTGGTTCTCTTGTTTAGGATGCAGCAAACAGGTCTTATACATCATATGATTACTTCCTGCACGTAAACTCTATCGATTCTGTCTGCAATGATACAGCAGATGAAAAAAAGGTTCGTAACTCTTCGGGTATTTCCGGAAACGTTCAGATTATATACAAAAAATGGACGAAGTGTTCCGATTTGCTTTTTGGTGAGTTCCGGAATAGTTCGGCTTTGCGATACCACGCAGAGGGTTTCGATTGAATTGTCACACAGCAATAAAACATGTAAAATAAATGTAAAATATGATATACAGAAGCGCCTCTTCACATTGTGTAGTATTTACAAGTTTTATTAACGCAATGTCGTTTTTGTTTATTGCTTTTATTAATTAATTTTTTTTTATTTTTTTTTAAAATCGACTTAAAGAGAATTGGCTAGTTTTTGTTTAGGTATAGGACACATAGAACCACGTTATCCGCAATTGTGATGTATGCAATTGTTGCGTCAGAATTAAAGCAATCAGCATATTGCTTATGTCCCACGTATACAACTGATGTATATTAACGCATGCGCAGTTCGACTAAAACAGTTTAAAAAGTTAAAAAGTTGAAATAGCGTCGCGACGCTTTTGATTCTCTCAACCTCAAGACAAAAAACAAACGAAAAACACAACAAAAACATAAAACAATCGAAAAAAGCAAAAACAAAAAATAAACAAAACAAACAACAACAAAAACAACAAAATCGTTTGAAAACATGATGTTCACATACAATCTTGCGACCAGATGTGATAGTTTAATCCGTTATTCGTTGTTGGTCCACACAATTTTGCTTTTCAACAAAAAACGGGGGATACAAATGAAAATTTTACCAACTGTGACCAAGTAACTTTAATAAGAATATGTACATGTTAGCAATACCCGAGACATATTGACAAGCGTATCTGTAAATGTCATATGTCTGTATGCAATGTTTACAATCGCTAAACGTGCTATATTGTGCCTTTGATATTAAAATGACGTGTTTGTTCATAATACTCATTGTACAGCATTTTCACCTGTGAATATTTGTGGCTTAATAAGCATGTTCACTATTGTCTGATATTCTGAAGTAACGTAGTTGACAATTGCCAAGATAATAACTTCAAGGCCCAATTTTCGCGGAAGTGAAGGTCAGATGTATAAGTTGTAAGAATCAATATTGCACTAAATTTGGGTACTGGTTCTTGTACGGTGAGAAACAGCTACGGGACCGTGACTGGTAACAATAACTTCTTCTTCTTCTTCTTCTTCGATGGGGCTTCTGCTCGTGCTCGCGTCGGCGGGCGGCGGCAGGGGCGAGGCGGAGGGCGGTCAGCAGCGGCAGGGGGAGCGGCGGCGGGGGCGGAGGCGGGCGGGGAGGCGCGGCGGCGGAGGCGGAGGCGCAGGGAGGAGGCGGGTGGGCGGCGGCAGAAGCGGTCGGCGGCGGGCGAGCGAGGTCTTTTTCTTCTTCTTTTTCTTCTTCTTCTTCTTCATAAGCTTCTTCTTTTCCCTCTACTTCTTTTTCTTCTTCTTTTTCCTCTTCCTCTTCTTCTTCTTTTTTGTCTTTTCTCTTCTTTATCTTTTTCTTTTTCCTCTTCTTTTTTCTTCTTCTCACTCTTCTTCTTCTTTATCTTCTTCATCACCTTCTTTTTTTTTCTCTTCTTTTTTTCTTCTTCTTCTTCCTCTTTCTTTTCTTCTTCTTCTTCTTCTTCTTCTTTTTCTTCTTCTTCATGTTCTTCTTTATCTTCTTCATCTTCTTCTTCATCACCTTCTTCTTTTCTCTTCTTTTTTTCTTCTTCTTCCTCTTTCTTTTCTTCTTTTTCTTCTTCTTCTTCTTCTTCTTCTTCTTCTTCTTCTTCTTCTTCTTCTTCATGTTTTTCTTTATCTTCTTCATCCTCTTCTTTTTCCTCTTTTTTATTTTTCTTCTTCTTCATCAGCTTCTTCTTTTCCCTCTACTTCTTTTTCTTCTTCTTCGTCTTCTTCTTTTTCCTCTTCTTTTCTTCTTCTTCTTCCTCTTCTTCTTTATCTTCTTCATCGCCTTCTTTTTTTTCTCTTATTATTTTCTTCTTCTTCTACTTATTCTTCCTATTATTACCATTATTTTTATTATTATTATTATTATTATTATTATTATTATTATTATTATTATTATTATTATTATTATTATTATTATTAATGAAAACTGTGGCTTCAAGCCAGAAGTTTAATTTAAAAATGTAATTTTAGGACAAATCTGATATGATTACGTGAGTTAGGTAAAACATGAATAAATCAAGTCAATAATAAGCATGAATTTCACTTAATATAAAAGAAGTAAACATTGCTCTAGTTATTCATTCTCTGTATTACACCAGTGGTATATGTATGTGTTTTTGTTATGCCTGCATGATTTCAGGAATTTTACATGAACATACTTATGCATAAAAAGTTCCGGGCGTTTGGAGGCAATGCATGTGTATTATCCGCCACAAGAAATGTTGTTTATTTTAACTCAATCCTTCCGAAACTAAATTTTAAATATGCAGCATTCGAAGCCCCAGATCTCTATTCGAAGACCTATATGATAATCGCAGTCCGAACACTTGATTACATCCCTAATGAAACCACCTTCCTAGATGATTTGTAGAGCCTAAGTACTTTCTTCATGAACATCCGTTCAGCGCTCTCTCAGTCCCCGACTGGAAGTCGCCATATTGCCAACCGGTCAACTGCAACTTTAATTAGAACAAAACAAAGAACACCCGAAGTGCCATTAGTGCTTTGATTTCCGCATGGTCATTGAACTCGCGTAAAGCCTCTTTGCTCGCCTGCTAACAAACAAAGGATTTATTAATTAAGTGCATATAATTGCATTACCACATTATCACACCATCCTAATTAAATGAACAAGCTGTTTCCTGAATTTCCATATCACCCTTGGAAATCTGCTTGTTCCTAAGATCTTAACCAAGTATCCTATTATCAAATACTTTTATCGATCGAAGACTGATTAAATGACCGCGTTGAGTTTGGTTTAGCTTAGGAAAGGATCCAAGACCTAATACTGATCTAGAAACCTTCATCACAAACTTTATTCTTCGATGTCACCAGGAATAAAAATTGTTTATAGTATGTGCAAATATTAGTCCAAATGTACCTAGAGAAAATGCAGACGAAAGGTGCATGTTAATTTCAAGTCTCCTTGGAATTCAAGCGGTAATTATGATTACAAAACCATCATTTCATACTATAAGTCGATCCAGCTATGAATAGGATGGGGGATTTTTAATTTGAATGTACATACTTTGAAAGCATAAGTGTACATGTGCAAACAACGATAGCCAAATGAGCCAAAATATCGAAACAATGCTCACATTAATTTATTTATAATATTTCTCTTTAAATGTCTCAGTTGGGCGTAGCAAATTTCTTTACAAAATCCTGAAATGCGAAGCAACGTGCAAACGTAAGACAATTCGCCAGATTAGTTAAGTTCTTTACTAACAGGGTGTTTCCGAGTATTCAATGTTTTTTACTCAAGCGCAACAACTACTACTTGTAGAATCAGAATCGAACTGCTACGTCCTCTGAGGGTTATCTTGTGTCGGTAAATCGGAACTCCTCAGCTAATTCTGTCATTGAAACGATCACACCTCTCAGGTGTGTTTGGTATGTAAGAACTTTGGTTCGTCAGAATAAATAAACGCGCCAAAAATATAGTTCTCCCCCAAATTGATAAATGTAGTGTATTCCATTATTCCTTTTGTTTAAACGATGTTTTACTTTCTGGAATAAAATTTAAATAACATATTACATTTTGATCAAATTTGACTAAGTCGCTGTAATGCGATGACATACAGGTGTCAATTACCCAATAAAATTTCAATGAAGTGCCTCTTCCTTATATTTGCAATTTTGAAAAGGAAAAATCTATACGCCAGACGAATACACATTATATGTGTTGTTGGACATTGATCTGAGCAAAAGAGATGTATTTGTTGCTCCAGTCGGAACGTCTCGCATAATGTCGTCTGCCGTGCTTGTAGTTAGTCATCAGTGTGGTTAATGCCTCACTACTGATGATGGAACAAAACCGGGAAATCATGTTCACTTGTTGCTTATGCCAGACAAATGTCTCTGTTACGAATGCGTTCGGGGGAACGTTCGGTTGCTGTCAATCGGCACGGTTCGGTTAATTCCGTCACCCTACGTGCAGGTTTCATTGAACGTCGGCAATTTCTACGGAAAACGACGGAAAGCGCCGATTTGATCTGGTTATTGCTTCCTTGTGCAAGTCTGTGCAAGTGTATGCATGAATAGTTTCGATAGTTTCATCAGCATCAATAAAACGTACTCACCGTCGTGTTGCCAGCCTTGACAACGAAAACCTTGTGAGAATGGTGGATGGGATCCACACCTGCGTTTGTCCCACCAGTGGTAAATCGAACCATTTGTTCACGGATATAATTTACCGGTGATTAGGTGTCAAGTCGCAATTAAGGTGATAAAGTTTCCGCCATCTAATTAAGGTAATTTCGTATATGTTGTTACACAGTTTACTTTGCATTGCAGATATTTGGCAGATCGTATCTCTATCCATTACTGTAATCTTTATTCGTTAAATCTGAATACAGATTCCAAATTGCGGAGAAGAATTGCATAAACATGTGGGTTTCTTTTCATTCTTGCCTCGTATTTTTTCTTTCTTGTTATGTCTGAACAAGTTATATATGTAACTTTTTTTGTCAAGACATTTTACAGATACAAGTTATACGTGTAGGCCTAACAGCACTGTAAATCTATTTATCTTTTTGTTATATATCTTAGTTGTGGCAATTGTCAGCATCGTCATCTCCTCATAGCCGCCTTTGTAGTAGTTAGGCTGCTTTATATCCATATATCGTAGCCTTTTCTAGCTCATATATATGTATGGGCGTTCTTTTTAATGTATTGTACTTTTCTGTTCTTTTTCTAAAACTTGTTAGCCCGGTGTCGGGATAATGTGACTGGGTGGGGTATCATGCCACTCGTTCACGGCATGCTATATAAAATGAAGGCAGCACTATGTCTGCTGCAAGTGAACACCGTCTCCAGATATTTGAAATGCTGTTGGTGGGACGATAAACCCCGGGTAGAAGCAGTACTTACGTAGTAACGACCATCGATTTATTTTGCTTGCAAAATATGCCAGGATCATTATTTTATTAAGAAACTTTGTGCTGGTGCATTTCATCAAATGTAAGATTTTCTTATGCGCTTCTATTCAGTATTTAATATTAATGAACATTTTTTTAATTACAAAAAAAAACAACAACAGTTGGACGTCAAATATAGACTGCATATATTGAAAAACTAGATGTATTTACATCTTCGCACGACCATAAATATCTTATATTTGCATGACATGGTAAATCCTTAGACTTTATCATGGTCTATACTACTTTAGGAAGTTGTCCTTTTAAAGACAGCCAAAACATTAAACTTTAAATCTTTCATCAGAAACCCGACCTTAACATATTGACATTCATTTCACGCATGTTGAACTTTCAATTAACTTTTTATCTCGGCCAATTAATTTGAAACCGAATTATATTTATCTTTAGATCTATAATCCGTAAACTAAACATTAGCATATTAACTAAGTTGTGGAGTTGTAAAAGAGGCTTATATAGGCTTGAGCAGTTATTAACTCAACAGAAGTCAACATGGAGTCAAGCTGTCTTAACATTACATTAACTTATGTGAACTTGAGACGCCAGGATAGAATTAAAATTGTAATGCGAGCAGAACATGTTTGTCTTATAAGTTTATGCTCAGTCGTGGTGAATCTATGTGACTTTATTTCAATTTGCATATATATGAAGTTTTATAGGAGGGTACCTTCGTATTTTTTACCCAAGTGTAAAATTTACATTTAAATGTATTTAGCTAATTATATTATTTATACATGTAAACATAAGAATGGCCTAGACTTCATACTTAGTCCCACTGAAAAAAAACAACACACACACACAAAACCACGTCGTTTAAAATCAACAACAACAACAAAACAACAACTTCGAAGCTTCACAACTTGTGACGCGTTGGTGCTTCTTCTAGAAACTAAGCACGTGTTTTTTAATTTATTGTGCCGACTAAAACATTATATACTGAACTTTCATATTTTAAGACTTCTTACTTCAAAAATAAGGTCTTACACCAATATTTACAATATGCAGGTTCTATTAGAAATGTATACACACGCTATCCACTTGCATTAGTGACGTTAGTATGCTGTCTCTGATAGCATGATACAAATGTTGGAATTAAAAGCAACACTCCTCAAAAGATTTATTGTTCTTAAAGCATAGAAAAATGTATACACAGCGCCCAGTTTGCTACTGTAACACAGAACTCCATTTAGCTATCAGTTAAGTAAAAACATATACCGGTACTTGATGGGCGACGCCATATTGTTACGCTAACGACAGAAGTCATGTGGTCAATGTATTAGTGATGACATTCAGTACCGGCCGCAATAGCTCAGGTAGTAGAGCGTCGGCTTGCGGATCGGGAGGTCGTGGGTTCGAACCCCGGCCGGGTCTAACCAAAGACTTTAAAGTTGGTAGTAGTGGCTTCCCTCCTAACGCTCGGGGCTAAGGGGACAGCATTACGCCTGACTCGTCGGTGTCAGTATAATGGACCGGCCGGGTTCAGTCCCTGGGCACCTCATAAGTGCCCCTGTGCTATAATGATAGAAATGTCGCTGCGCAGTATCGGCAAAAATGCCGGCTAATCCCAATCCCAATCCCAATGACATCAGTTCCGGTAATTCAATATTCAGACAAGATTCTCGGTTTAGTCCAATTATCAGTTTGGAAGAAACCTTACCTTTACCATAAGGACTAAACCCGAGAATTACAATACACGAGTTTATGACTATCTGTTTAATTACGTTATTGGCATTGATCCATTTCGAATAACAAGCAACAAATTTAGGCATTTATTATTTACACTTGCCGTAAACATGGCTCACTAACGATATTGCTGATGACTGTATGGAATTTTTATAGTATATGGCGCCGTTTATTGCTTATTAGTCGAATGCTGTGTTAGATGTTCCAAGTATATGATTACTTTTCTAAGGAATATTAAAAAAAATCCAATCTAACCTTTGGATTTTTTACAGTTCACTACAAATCGCAATGGCGATTAGTGTGAGGCATTAATAATACAAATACACACCAGTATAATGTATAACAGTTATTTAAAATACACGTAAATGCTTCACACACATATATAAATACTTCAATGTGTATTTCAAATTTGGCTTGACGCATCACATGTAACGTGGTGAAAAGGTGAAAACTAGATGCAGATATAGTGCTGCCTTCTCTGTAAATACATGTCATGAACACCTGTCATGGTACGACATCCGCTAGTATTGGACCCATCCGTCGAATAACCACTGATCACATGACAAGCAATAGAGCTCGATCATTACATATTTAGACATGGATCGAACTCGAATCCTCCTGACCATGGAGCCGCCGCTCTGCCTACTGCGCTGCCAGAGCCGTTTTGTGCACAAGTCAGTACACAAGAGAATATACCATTCTATAAATTTGTACAAAAACTACCAAATCAAAATCTGATCCATAGCGCCATCTTTCTATTAAACGTCCCTGTGCATTCGTAACGATTGGATCTTTGTCTTCTCGAGTCATTGTCCCAAGCGGTCCGAACAATCAGGGTGACGCTTTCGTCTGTTGTGTTCGTTGGACCCCCGGCCAGTCGCTTTGTATCATGCAATTTAAAACTGGCAATTACGGGTGACAATCCGTCGGTATGAATGTCATCCATTGTGCAGGGTTTGATCTCATCACTGACCAGTAATCGCCGATATCCCGAGAGGATCTGCGATAATTTACAAGGTGTCGAATTGTGCGCAAACCCGCTGGTGATCGGAATGACGGCATACGGTTTGGAATGTAGTAACTATGTCGTAATGTATATAGGTGACATGAAAGTAATATTTAAGGATCAACATTTGTTGATGGCATTTGACATGTTTGCTATGCGATTTAATGTATTACAAGATGGCACGGGTATGAAAAGACGAAACAATGAAGAGCACAAAAGACATATATCAAACACTTGCTTAAAGAATGCAAAACATAGGTAACTGAAATGATTACTTCTTTCTGTATATGTCAAATAGTCGCATAGTAACCAAAGTCTAATTTTAAATGCAATCGTTTGACAGCTGCATGTCTGATGGGGTGGGTAAATTAAACCTGGATGATTTAAAATTGAAGCAGCCACAAATTGAAGTTTTACAGGCTTCATACTGTAGTTAGCTGTCATCCGAGTTGCCATCTTTGTTTTGACGTCTGTCACAAAAGCAGTCCCATTTACGGAAATGGCCGAGGTGATCCGACTACCTACATACATCCAAGACATGACTCGTGAATTATCCGAGGTGTTCCGATTGGTACTGTAGGTATGCAATCATATCGGATTACAGAAAACACTCATGATAAGATTAGAGCCATAAAATGGGTGATAATGGGTATTCAAGAAATTTAAAATTACCGACAAAAAATCTTCAGGTACGGTTTTCTCGATACGGGCTTATAATTTCTTCATATAGAGGTAAGAGCTATTTCAACGAGGTACTTTTTGTTTGTTTTGTTTTTGTTTCTTTGTTTTTGTTTGTTCTTGTTTTGTTTCTTTTTATTCAGTAAGAAGTTTAACCATTATCTTCGATGTCAGTATCGGAAAAAAACTTCAGTGAAATCTTTACTGTTAAATCGGATAAGATAGCTTTTTAAAGGTGCTATCGGACAGTTGGCCTAAATCAAATTCATGTAACTACACCTTACCACTGCTTTGGGAAATAAGGCATAATTTCTGCATAAACTCATACTTTAGTACAAGTAAAGATGGTTTTGAACAATGCCTATATTGTTAGACAGCACAAATCGGGAAACAAATTCTCTAGAAGTTCAGTCATTCAAAATCTATAAATAAGCACGATAGTCACGTGGTTTTTTCTAGTTAAATAATGGCTATCTCTGCAGCGTGGCTCAGATAGGAAATACCTGTTTGCAATGAGAAATGGGGACTTATATTTCACTGTTAACACTGATCTAGGGCATGAATGAGCAGCATTTTGCAAGATCTTTTAAGGTGACAATGACTTATTTGTGTCTTTTTTTAAGAAAAATATTTTGGTCCAAACCGTCGATACCATATTTAACATTGTAAGCCCGCATACCCACATGTAAGATATTATTTACATCCATTGCCAGTGCAAAATGGCCTTGGGCGCGCCTCTTTCTCAGTTGTCTTTTGTTATTTTTCATCCTCAACAGCCAAAACTGTTAGAAGACAACATAGTCACCAACCTCAAAAATAGATCTCTTCCCGACAAACAGACTTTCAAACAATCAGACAAAAGACACCTTGAAACTTAAAACAAACCGGAAGTAATCTGATCTGCTGGTATCCAACTGATCAGTCAGAATACTCCGTGAGTGATTCAATCAAACAATGTTTTTCGGGAGGTAGATTACTACATCAAATTATGACGAAGCAAATAGTTTGTTGTTAGTGTTGCGAATTATTCCTTATACGGTATTTTTCGGGCATTTACGTTACTCACTTTATTTTTTTTCCGATAATTGCCGCCAATCGTATACATGCACCTTATTCACTTATTAACAATTTAAATAGTTCCGTTACCAGTGCCTTCTTGCAATCATTTCTTTTATTAAATTGTTTAGTTAAAGTATCTGTGTTATAAACTATACATATTTTGTACTCTTCTGTAGTTCGTGCTTTGAAAAGCGTATGCAATTCCCACTACTTTGCAGTATGAATCAACTTGGTGTAAATTCTCACAAAATTAATGTTTTCACAGTTGAAAACACATTGATGTAACTGCTTTATTTACCATCAAACACTTACGCATCGAGTCTCAGTAGCCCTATTTTAAGGACTATTTTTCGCCACTGTACCATTGTTCCGTGTCAAAAGGCCCTAGATAAATACTTATTTCTTTACACCTTATAAAACTTGGTAACTGGTTCAGCCAATGTTTAGCGCGTCTTATACAAGAACCAGTTCTTGTTTGAATCGCACTGACTATTCACAATGTAGGCATTTCGGCCTACTTTAAAATATGACTCAACATGATGTAATTTATCATAACTGTGTTCAGGTTGAAAGACACTTTTGATGAAAATGTTTATTTACCAAATAACACTTACGTATCAAGTGTCACTAGTTTCATCTAATTGGGTCATCGTTCACCATTGTATCTTTGCTCCCGTGTCGCGTTTCAAAATGGCCTAGATGAAGTACCAATAAATAATACTAGCACTATAAGTAATACTTATTTGCGTTTCATTGGCGCCGCTCTTAAGAGCGATGCATCGTATGGAATGCATTTATTTATGGGGGCGATAGTGTAGCAGTCAATAACACGATGTCGGAGGTGTTCCGTGAGACACTTTTCAGAGAAAAGAATCTAGTGTTCCGTTTTTTTTAACAGGGTAGCTTGCAACAATAAAGTGTAGCTTGCAATTATAAAAATCGTAGCCGTTTAGCGAAGTTTTTTTTAACAAAGGACATCGAGTATAACGATGTTAGAAATACAGCTTGTAAAAACAGATGTAGTAGAGAACAAGAAAAACAAACAAAGTAGCAACAATACTCCACTTCCCATTAGAGTTCTGGTTCGTTACTGTCAAATGTTTATATAGTTAATCAACAGAGTAATAGAGTGTTTAGTTCCCAGGATAGTCATCTTCTTTTTTAAAGCGCGTGCTCTTTACGGCGCCATGGAAGTCTCACATCCTGGCTCTTACTTGTTCAGCTTGGTTTGTGATTCAGTCAAATGATAGCTCGACATAATATAAAGAAAAATATTTTCATCTTCGTCTTTTCTTTGAATGCCATCCATGTTGGTATTCCGCCATACTTTGCAATATGAATCTTTTTGTGTAAATGTCATACTTGTATTCAATGTTGAAAACACTTTGATAAAATGTTTTATTTACCATCAAACACTTAAGCCACTATTTGCATCCTTTTACGTCGATTATCATTGTATCTTTGTCTCGAGTAAGGTTTCAAAATGGCGTAGATGAATATCAGTCGTATGTTGTTAAGAAATAGATTGCCAACATTATAAACTGAAAACTGTTCTTTCTTGCATCCCTGTGACCAATGTTTTTTTTTTTTTGTTTCCAGATTAATTGTAAGATGGTGTACTTTGTACAAATCTGAATGAATATATGTTTTGTTCCTTTCTGTATTTGCATTTCATGTTCTTCAGTATTGTAACTGAGTTAATTGAGTTAATGAAATCATAAGTTGTCATGTTTTGCCTATTTTCATGTTATAGATACAACAATGAAGATGAAATTATAACGCTTATAGCTACTTCATGTATATTGCTTTAATATAATTGAATAAGGAATATTCGTGTCAACTAAACCGATGGTTGTTTGGTTGTTGTTGTCGTCAATATCGTTGTTGTTGCTGCTGCTGGTTAAGTAATTGTACAACGAAATGTTGGTGCACTAAAGCTTATAAGATCGCCCACAGCTTAGCAGACGATTCGTATAGATCATCACTGAAAGGTGGTATCCTACAGTTTGCCTTCATCTAATATATGTAACAATATCTGACCTCTGTTTAGGGTAAATGTGCATAATTTCGGTAGAAAAACATCATACTTTAGTATTAGCTTTGACGATTTTCAACAGTATCTCAATTTTATGGCAGTAATCTTGTTCATCAACACTTAAATGTTGACTTTTTCAAATCTATAAAATTAGAACGATTGGGATTCCTGCTAAAAATTAAATGGCCCGTATATTTAGGTTCTCGTAATACGCGATCTTTATTAACTCAGAGCCTCCCGTACCTTAAGCCGAAGCTCTACCTTTAGCAGGGATGCATACAGGAGGTGGGGTGGGGTAGGGGAGGGATTCATCCCCCCCCCCCCACCAGCCAGGTAAACGAGTAGAGTTGTGAAAACACATGTAAGCTTACAAATACTAAGCTGTTAACTGCTTAGGTCGAAATTATGGTCCTTTACTCTCTCTCTCTCTCTCTCTCTCTCTCTCTCTCTCTCTCTCTCTCTCTCTCTCTCTCTCTCTCTCTCTCTCTCTCTCTCTCTCTCTCTTTACGGATTTACTGCGATAAAGTTCAATGGGTCTTGATTCATACCCCCCCCCCCATCCCCCCACCACCAAAGTTTTCTGGCTCCGCCCCTGACCTCCTTTAGCGATATCTAGTTTGGTATTATATACAAGTAATGCACGGAGAAGTTGAGATGGTTTTATTTGAACAAGCATCAACTCTTCAAATTGTAAGGACGCCACTAGGAATAGAATTAGGATTCGGAATTGTAAACAGACGACAAAACCTTCCCTGGTATTTATTCATCGCTAGTGCCCGTAATGAAAAGCGGCTTGATCCTTATATCATGACATAGTTAACATACCCGCCCTGGTATCACAATCTGGAATGTCCTTATCCTAGATAAATAGACATTCTAAATAGAAACCCGGGATTATATATCAGACAGAAAGTGTCATCGGCAGGTCTTTTCAAATGAGCGACGCAATTTTTCGAAAACATTTTATTTATTTTTTTTGCTCACCGAGTTTTACGTGGTAGAACAAAATCCAGTAAGGTCTAGTTTTTTCGCAGATGCAGTATACATGTGTATGTTTACATACATTATAACACTGCTGTTTTGAATGATGTAGTTTTCTTCTGATGTCCTTATTTTAGGTAAATAGACAGGTCAAAATAGAAACTGGGGATTAAATCTCAAGCACAAATGTGTCATCGGCAGTCCTTTTCAAGGAAGCAACGCAATACATATATTCTTTAAAGGTGGTATCCGAAAATTGGGACTAAAATTTCTTTGCTCAAATAACCAAATTGTCATTGTTACACGAAAAGGTCCTTCTGTTTTTTTCTGTCGTAGATCTGTGTGTCAGTCAACAAATCACCACTTGTCATTGCACACAGGTATTTCCTATCTGAGTCACGCTGCAGAGATAGCTATTTATTAAACATAGGAAACAACGTGACCACTTAATTTTGAGGACGCGTTATATAGTCATCCGTGTAATTCGCCCTGACGTCAATATCTTGTTTAAGACCATTGTCGAGCTTTTTATAAAGATGAGAAGAACGTTCTTTTTTCGCGATTAGTTCTGTCTAACAATTCAGTTAAAATCGTATTTATAAAGACTAAAGTATGGGTTTGTAAAAAAAAAATATGCAATTTTCCCGAAAGCAGCGGTTTGATATTGCTATATGTATTTGATATAGGCAAACTTTTTGATACCACCTTTAAAATATGTTTACTCGCTGACCGGAATTAACGCGTTTGCCCAAACTAGAAAGGTCCAGTTTAATGTCTAATTCCGAAAAGATGTTAACGTATATTACGTACAAGTATAAGATGTTTTTATTCATATTTTTGTTATTGATGTAGTTGTTGTCGTTGCTCTTGTTGTTGTCAATGTCGCCGGTTAACAAAACATAAACACATAAAATGTTTAAAAACAATATATATTCTACTGTATTTTAAACTTGTAAAAATACTACATAATTAAATCTTACACTAAAAAGAAGCACATATAATTATATATATCAAAGAATAAAAAAATACCCATTTAATTTCGACATTTTATTTCTGTCACGTTCGAGTGCGTTAATTCACTGCGCTCGTAAAATCACCACAGTCGTAAAAATCTAAATCCGAAGCTAAAATAGATCTATTCGGATTGTATTGCTTTTGACATGCGCTATATACATTAAGAATGTGTTCTTTCGGTATTAAGTACCATTGACATAAAACATTTGACTTCTTCAGCCTCATTGACTTTCTATACCTGGTTTCCTGACTTTTAAATCAAAGCGCCGAATTAACCTCTTACCCTACCAAGCGCGATTTTATTTGGCTTACGCAAATAGTATAGATCCAGATCATTCAGCTTTTATTGGGATGTGTCTGGTCAGTCTCTACACTTTACGCTGCTACATGAGTCTCTAGCAATATGCCTTGATGCAATTGCATGTACGTGTATATAAATATGATTAGTGTTGATTAGTTATAGCATAGCATGATAAGGGTATGCGATGTATCAACATGTGGTTTATATTAGATTGACGAAGTTTGCTCAACATATTTAGGTCGTGTACTTCGTCCACATGTTCTGATTATTTAGCTCTTGAAGTTTTTTCTTCCGTCTTTATTAAGTTTCGTTTTGTGAGCTTTGACTGCTTTCGGATAATTAAGCGCAACTGTAAACAACCACGTGTATGTTAGCTTTGTGGGGACGTGGTTTTATTTTTGGCAATCACATGTGTAGTGTAAATGTCCAGAATTAATGTACACCCAGTTGTGTGTGCACGCGCGTCCCACTCTCTCTCTCTCTCTGATGTTTGAAATTAACACACTGTGTTGTTTCTACTTGCAGGGAATGCATGACACATGAACACAAAGAAACACACGAGGGAGAAATGTGCCCAAGGATTTAAACGCTCGCGAGCAACACTTTGTAAGTATGCTTTTAAATACGTTAATGGTGTGTGTGTGTGTGTGTGTGTGTGTGTGTGTGTGTTGGTTTTTGGCGTTGACGATGTTGCTTCCTTTTCAGTGGGGTATATTTTGTGTGTGCCTTTATGTTCGTACGTGTCTGTTATGTTCACATTGGGGACTAATCCTATGCATATATTAATTTATTAAATATGAATGTTTTAATAATGTGAGAGTGCAAATGGAATGATTATCAAAAGGTGAAAAAACTGGTTTTTAACCAATTTTAACCATTTTTGTTTATTTTACGTCTTTTTAAAATAATAAGGCAGAAACACTTTGTGTATTACGTTTAAGAATGCATATGTACTCTTATTCACAAACACCACATGTTTATCGTAAAAACAACAAATATGCAGATGTTGCGGTAATAATCCTAGTGCTACCTAACTTCGACGTTTTAAGACCATTTGACTTCTGCAATTTTTAAATAAAGACTAACCTTTCACTTCTAACTACTCAACTACTAAGATGGAAATAAAAACAAAAACCCACAAAGAACATCAACAAAAAACAACACAAAAACCCAAACACCGAATTTAAGGAAACGTCGAATTTTGGTAACGTGATGATAATTTAATATGATACCGTGTATATAAAGCAATTGTACAGGAATTTACTTTTTTTAACCACTTTACCGGATTTAGCCATAAACTTCCTTTTTAGAGTTTAAATTTAACTTCTTCTGTATTGTACTAAAATATTTAATCGAATTGGACTGCAGCTATCAAATACGAACAAATTACCCTTAAAATGTGTCAAACGCACTGTCATTACTTTGTAACTTTAAATTTGACATTTTCATATTCAATGTCAGGATCAAAATAAGATATTAAAATACAGTAAATGCCGATAGGGTCTCGTATACTACAGATTGTGTTTTTATATTTTTTTTCATGAACTTAATTGATTGTTTATGAATTATGCATATGGTGTATCAATTATTTTCTCTAAAGTTTAAATGAACTAGACTTTTGACTTTATTCTGGTAAAAAAAAAATGCTAAGCACTAATTGGTCATATGTTGGCAAACAGTGTGCATCTAGAAGATCAATGGTCTATACTGTTTTCTACTGTTTCTCCAGAAACATCACTAGCTAGTAGCTACCCTTGAATCTAGTTATTAGCAAAAACAACAACTGTTTTAAGTTGGTTTATTTAAAAAACAGGAAATATTTTTAAAATTAGATGCGGCGTTGGCGAGGGTTTAATTAACACATTGTATAAATACTTTTTTCAGGAAATTTTAGAATACCGAGACACCACATTTTTGACAGCAGTCGCTGCTTCGACATTTATGCTGGAATGTTTATGACATTATTTCCAAAATAATTATAATATAATAAATTAATAATTTAAAACTGTTACGTCATCTTCATACGTTTAAAGGAACAATAACGCATATAGCGATACCTAGAATTTCTACCAATTGCAGTCGCCCTGATATTCAGTGGGACTGACATTGCGTCAGCATTTGTTAAGTAGGACAAAAAATGACGCCGAAAAGTAACGAAGGTAATGCAGTTGTAACTTAATGTTGAAGATTCTTCTATACCGGACCTTGTAGCGCAATTGGTCAGCTCCGCGTACGGTAGGCTTCGGGTTCGAACCCAGGCCGCGACATACCAAAGTCGTGGTAGGGGTATAGCTCCCTTGCTAACGCTCAAGCAAATATAAGAGTAGTTCCACGAGTGGTTGTACCAGTGTCAGGATAATGTGACTAGGTGTGGTATCATGCCATGTGTACACGGTATGCTATACACAGTGAAGGCAGCACTATATCAGCCTCAAGTGGTCACCGACTCCAGATAACTAAAATACTGTTAGTGGGACGATAACCCCAATAAACAAACAGATTCTTCTATACAGCTTTCAGCGTGACTAAACCCTACTGTATCTCGACCCCTCCCTGTTCGGACGACTCACCATCCTACCCTGTGCAGGGGTCACCATGTCCCAACAGCTGTATGTAGCCGCTGAACAATGCGAGGCTAGACCCGACCTCTACAAGTACTGCACCAAGAACATCTGCGTGGCTAAGCAGCTCAAATGTCGTATGTACTGCTTCTACTTTGTCCATTCTTTCTTGTCAACATAAGTATAATTATTTCTAATGTTGAAACCACAAAAAAAAATATTTGTACGTGTATGTGGCATTTTGATAGTAGGACATTTTAGAGTAAAATATGGGATGCTCTATTTCTTCAACGCATTGGTGCTGCTCTAGGGAGCGGTGCCTCTTGCGGAATAGCTGTTAGGATGGGGACAATAATGTAGCATGCAATAACAGGAATTCACAATTGTTTGGCGACGGTGTGTTTCAAGAAAAGAATCGAGAGTACCGAGTTTAACAATGCTGCTTGACAAAACGATGTATCAGACAACAACGGAAAAAAGCAAAGTGGCAGATAGTCTGGTTTCGCTCATATTTATCTTCCTGCGATATCCAAGACCTTTGGCAGGACTGTTTCTGTGTCTTGCCCAAATATGGTACTGCCTAAGTACAGGTTCTACAAAGGAAGTGCATGTAGCAGTTAGCAATTTTGAAAATGTAATCAGCAGAATAAACTCAATTCAATCGTACGTTTGGATTGTTATTATGATAATGTTCATTTTGCACCGGTGATATATCTTATATGTTGCTTCCTTATATACTCGTTTAACATGTCTTTTTATCAGATACTTTCAGGCTTACTACATGTATATAATAATAATTCACACCAGGGGCGGATTTAGAAATCATTTGGCGGGGTGGGCTATGAATGAAGATCCATTCAACTTAAATGCAGTCAATACTAAATATATATACACAGCAATCGGCCCTAACTTCCACCTAAGCAGTCAACAGACAAAACTTACTTTTAAAACTTAAAGTATTTTTAAGCTTTCGTGTATATGTTTACACAATTTTCTCCTGGTTGGTGGGAGGATGTATCCCCCAGCGCCCCCTCCCCCCCCGGATCCGTCCCTGCTTCAGCTACTTTAGTCTCAGTGCAGCGGTTACATCTGCGATAATCATTGTGTACAAAAGGAGGAAGTAGAATGTTAATGAAATATTGGGTTTTTCTTATTGCAAGATACGATCAAAGGGTCAGCGTAAGTAAACAAGATATTTACAAGCATATTTGTCCTGCAAAATTGATATAGCACGTTAACATGATTAAAAAATAACATGCTGGTTAGCGTTTGGTAATCGTTGAGCTGGCGAAGCATTTCTGCTGATAATATTAGAACATAAATTATTATGTACCTGCTGTTTTATAAAATTGGCTTATACATGTAGTAGCGTTGATGATAACGACGACAACGGCGACGACGATGATGATGACGGTGCTGCTTCCGCTGCTGCTAATGCTTTTTTGTATATTTCAGCGTGCGAGTATGGGGCGGAATTCCGCTGCCGAAATGGCGATTGTATCCAGTTAGGTCAGGTGTGTGACGGCACGCGAGACTGTGTTTCCGGCGAGGACGAGGCTAGCTGTCTTGGTACTCATTTATACTTAATCAATTAAAAATCAATAAAAACCAATTAATACTCAATTGACAATCAATTCAAAACGGATTGGATTAAATATGTCTAGTCTGCATTTAAAAATCATTTTGTACAAATTAGAGAAATAAAGCGCAATAATTAAAGGGAACCAATCAGATTTTACTTCGAAATTTTCAATGAAATTTTGTTGCCGACCTTGAAGAAAATTATTGTTCCTGTTACTTTTGTTAGTGGGGATATCCAAAATTAAATGGGAGTGACTTTGTTGATATTGATGTTTTCTCCGTTATCTCAGAAACGAAAAAAAATGGATACAATCATCTCATAATAAAAATATTAAATAAATGATATACGACTTGCGTAGATAAACGTTATTCATGCTTTGTATTCATTGCCTTTGGACTTTTTATCAACCGTTAATTAATTAATTAATATCCTACAAATAAGTTAGGTAAAGGCTTATATAAAGATACAGCCTATGATTGTTTGGGGGTTACCATTGAATTTGTCTAGGTTAGTTTATTAAATATATTTAGTTTTTCGTTGTCATGGGATATCTTTTGCCAGGCATCATATAAAATCGAGACTTCTCGGCGATGATTGTCTATTTAAATGATATTCCTTTTATTATCGAAGGGAGACAGCTGTTGTGAAAAGACTGTTTAGAACGGTCTGTTGGATCCAGTCAGTTAGGTCAAGGTCACTAATATATTAATGCAAATGAACTTTTGCTTGCAGCAGCCTCGGAAAACGTGTTTTTGTTTTTCTCGCATTTTTCTACGTGTTTCTAAGTTTAACATTCAACATTAAAATAGAACTTTTCCTGTTCCTACGTTCACATGTACGTGCAACGTACATCTGCAAAGGCATGCCCAGGTAGCTGTCAAGCAATGACCTTTCGTCCAGACAGGGTTACATTGCTGTCAACTAGACGGTGCGTGTGAATTACACGTTGACATTTTATGATTTATATCTCAGTTAAGTCCAACACCTCAGACGTTAAAATGTGGCGAAAACTGACACATTTACCCACATGACGCATTCCTACGTAGTTAAAATGTACATGGTACATTCTTACACGTCATGACAAAATCAATGTATCAGTGCAGTTTTACTTCTGAAAATGCAAAACATTGAATGCGGTAAAAAATGTTCTATAAACACAATTGTAATGTATTTTTTTAATAATTATTTTTGAAATAATCTACGCGTGTGGTCTGGTTATAATCATTTCCCCTGATTGGTTTTAAAGTGAAATACTAGTAATGTTTAAGCCTTATTTTTGACGCCACTGTTATGTTTTGACACCTATAAAAATACATCCAACTTAAAATTAATATATATCACATATTCAGGGCTTTTTGATAAAGATCCAAATGTTAACCGTCCGTTTGGTTGAGAGTGGTTATGAAAATATCTTACAACATGCCAAGTATAGCTTGAATAAGTTTTTACTTCGAAACTTTTTTTTAAATTGAAGTATTTTTTCTTATGCCAAAGAAAGGGTGCTGGTAAAATGGTCATTAATCCTGAACTCTCAGAAAGAGGTACTTGCATATTTTGTTTAATTTTTGAACATGGGACATCAACTTTATAAGCATATTTTCTTGGTCTTACGACAAAACTTACACACACAGACATCTTGTTAAGGAAATCTTGTATATCTATACTTCAGGTCGAGAAACGACGCCAAGCCAGCCCGTCGATACGTCAGACTTTCACCTGATCGTGGGCGTGGTCTCTGTCTGTCTGTTCATCTGTGTCCTCGTTCTAGTGGTCCTCTGTGTGTTTCTGATGAGGAGACGCCGCAACAATACGTCCACAGAATCCCAGTCAGGTATTGCACTTTGTAGAATAATCATTCGGAAACTGATCGGCTGATAGCGGAAACAGCCGAGTGCAGTCGGGTCACATCGGCATTCTTCGCCGCTTTTATTAGTAAATGCCGAGGTGTTTCGAGAGAGTCGATCATATTTAAGCAAGAATCTGATATTTTCAAAATGTTGATTAAAATTGCCACGCAAGCCTCCCACCACTGGGCGCCATTAAATTCATTGGTCGTAGGCTTTTTATACATTTTAGATCCTAATTTCTTTTTCACAACTTTCATCTGTCATCAACATTATCAACTTTCACTTGACATCCGTCAAATGTTAGTATTGCTTTTTTGTAGAATAGGTTCATATTTTACAAAAGAATATTTCCTCATCGCCTAGTCAACCAACAAGCAAGATAGCTTGACGGACTCTCGGAAGCAACACGTTACGCTTTACGGCTTTGATGGTCGAGGACGAGAAAATGCCTTCATAATATATGAACTGTCAGTGGAGGAATCGATGTTTAAGTGTCGCATGGTAGATTAACGTGCTCCGAACTGCCTATACATTGCAATCGGTAGACAAGTATAGTAGTCCAAGCTGGTACCGCGCCATTGCTGGCATCGTGGGAATAAAAAAAATCCCGTATATATGCAAATAAAGCGCCATCTGTCGACTGTTTACGCCGTTTGACCTAGATAAATATATTTTTAAAAAGCAACTGTTATTTCTAGTTTGCGAAAAGAAAAATACTTAAAATGACATGGATATTCTGGTTTTAGAGAAGAGAAATAAGTAAGCTATGTTCATTTTCTTTTAATTTGTGGCAATATTAACTACCGCAGTACCAGCGAGGAGGGTCCATCCTTCGAGAAGTTATAAAATTACATATGTAAATTAGTAAATAAGTAACCATAAAACGAAACTACAAATACTGTTGTTGCTACCAGAGTCTAATTATTGGTCTACTTAATCGTAAATTGCATAATTCAAACGCATGTTCTGCTTTGAAATCTTTAGCCCATAAAAGCAATAGGTTGTCTATAAAGCTCGTTTAATTAAAGGAGGCATAACCTTTACCTTAGCAGTGTGCCGGGACCAGTTGTAATTTCCTCTTTTCTTAAGTAAAGGCACTTTACTCAAACCATTAAAAACTACATTCTGAGCTTTTTGTGGGCAGAAATTTGGTATATAGATACTGCAGAAAACTTAATTTTTTCCCACTTTTTTAACTTCTGAAAAAAACACATAAGACTGAAGCATAAAATGGAATTTTACTGATTGAGGTAAGAATTTATTAAAAAGCTTTTTTTAAAAAGTAAGCAAATTAAAAATAAAATTTATCATATTAATTTCTTATAAAGTATATGCAAATACATTCCCGAAACATTTCTTTCGCTTCGAAAAGAGGGAATAATACTACACCAATTCTTGTGTCATTCTGTCATCTGTAGCTAGAATATAACCTCAGGGCGGATCTAAGATTTTACCTATTTGATAGGGATGGCGGGTATTGTGGACGTTTTTTTTTTTTTTACAAATGTTAGTTATATTGAATAAATGACCATGTTCTTTAACTAACTCTTTTAAGAACATGTCCATTCCAAACCCAAAGAACCTTAATATACGGGAAAGAAATATAAAAACCTCCTCCTAAAAAAAGACAGAATATGATACAATAGACATTTATATTTGTTGATATGTACAAATTTGCTACTACTTTGCGACTTTAAAGGAATTGGGGGTGGGGCGGGTAGGCGCGCCGTGCACCACGTATACATTTGCTACTGAAAATTATTGGAAATGAAGACCAAAACAATTTTTCAAGCATCGGAATTTCACAACATGGAATGATTAGATTTTCATGAAATAAAATCAGAAAGATTTGAAATTAAATAAAATCTGGCCAATCTGATAACTGAAAATGATCTTAATACAAAAGCTATGGCCTTCCACATCTTGGACAAGGTAACCCGGGATTTTTTAAACACATAGGGGAAGTTTATGTGAGTTTTCCAAAGCTATACATGGAAATTGCCCTTTCTTTCCAATAAATCAAAACCTGATTTCCGTCATGACTTGTCGTGTATTTTATGGACTATTTATAAAGTGTAGTGAGTGAACAGTAATTTATATCACGCTGTTTTACAAAGAAATCTTGTTTAAAATATCGTAAATCTTTAAAGTTATGGAAGTGCGAAATGATTTACAATCATGTTTGCATAATCCACAAAGCCTGAACAAGCTGCGATACACAACGTGATACCAGTTTCTAGTACGTTAACTTTATAAAACAACCTCTAATGTCCTGCATTTTGGATGCACTATTGTGTGCATATACATTAATGAGACGAAGTGAAACCGAAAGTGGGAATGTTTGTCTGCAGTTTTACGATTTCGTCTCATTCCTATTTATTAGAGGTGGTACCCGACAGTCTGGACCAAAAATGTTTTCATTAGATATCTTAGTAAACTATTGTTATGTGAACATATTCCGCAAAATGCTGGTTTTTTTTCATGTCCTACACCGGTCTGAAAATGAACCATAACGCTACAGTCGTCAATACAAACATGTATTTTCTATCTGAGCCACGCTGCACAGTTAGCTATTTTTCAAACCAAGAAAACAATGTGACCACTTATGTTTTAGCTCATCCACGTCATCAACTGTGACGTCGATGTCTATTTTTAGCAGGAATCCCAATCGTTATTATTTACGGATATTGTTACATGCATAAAATGTAGGCAAACTGTCGGATACCGCCTTAAAGGTCGACCGGGAAAACTCTTTTAGAGTAGGATAAGAATCACGAGACTATGCAGTGTAGGGTAATTTTCTTCGCCCAGGAATAAACAGCTCATGCAGAGTGCGAGGATCGAACTCAGAACCAAGTGACTTGAAACCAAACCACTCTTAATTTATGTTCCATTTTATTTTACAATAAGGTTCGGAATATTGTTTATTTAAGACACATTCAAATTTGAAGATTTATAACACCCGTGGTCGATTGTATAGAGAGTCGCCGACTTGTAACTATCTGACTCATCGACCCATCAGCCGGTCGCGAACACTTTTATGTGAAGATATTTTCCAGCTGATCTGGAAGACGCCGGTGGTTCTACGTTTGTCTGACGCTTGTTGCGGCTCCAAAAGCTGGACCATGATCGGGTCCCTACGATGTCTTAAAAAATAATGCTTCTGTATGAGCTTTACGCCAAAATAATACTATATAAAAAACAATGAGATTACAGTGCCCTTTCTATTGTATTGATTATATTGTCTTTTACACTTTGCTAATACAGTGTGCATTTATAAATTATTGTGCATTATTAAGAAGATCGGCTGGTTTCAGCTGTACACCAGGCATGGATCCAGGGGAGGGTGGGGCGGTGGGGTGGATGGTGGGATGCAAACCCCACCAACCAGGTAAAATAGTACTTTTGCGAAAACACATACATTTAAGCTAAAAAATACTTAGCTTTAAAAGTAAATTTTGACTGTTGATTCCTTTAAGTCGAAGTAAGGATTCCTAACTAGGCATTTATATTGAGTATTTACTGGGATAAAGTTGAATGGATCTTGATTCATACCCTACCACAGTTTTCTGGATCCGTTCCTGCTTTACACCCTTGGTCAAATGTATTGACCGCATCTATAATTATATCGTTAACTTACAATGAAACACTAATAAAAGCCGCGTCTGGACAATTGTTTCGAACAAACATGCTTTTGAATTATCCGTCTTCGACATCAGGAGGCGATTTCTACCTAAATTTAATTATCGAACTCTAAGTTATATCTCAACCATATTGTTTATCTCCGATCTGCGCATGCGTCAAAAATAAACTTATGTGTATACGCCAGTGATAAACAATACGCTTAATTGGCTTTATACAGTCTAAATAATTTAAATACAAATGAAGTGAAAATCGTGCTGTTCCATGTTTTGTGTCGCTGGGTCTGAATTTTCGTGTACGCTTCTATATCCACGACATCATATCACCACGAACTATTTTCCTTTTTAATGACATACAAACTGTCGATTATGGTGATATCTTATTTACCATTATGTAACTGCGATTCCATGCTTCCATAAAAGACCTTTAGATCATATGCTGTAAAGGTTTTCTTTGTTTGGTTTTATTATCAACGTTTCCTTTTGAACTATTGCAGCTACAGAACCCTTGAAGAACCGCTACCCTTTACAAGAAAGTGGACCTGACGATAATATCCCTGACACACAAGCAAAACCTAAAACCATTCTGCCCTTCACCTTCAACAACCAGTATGACCTCGTGACCAGCGGCGATAGTGAAGGCAATGGGCGGAGTGAAGGGAGGAGCCAAGAGGAGTATTTACAAAAAGAGCGGCTAATGAATATCGACAATAAACAAAGACGGAACAAACATGTTGTCCAGCCAGTGGGAATTTATGACCTTGACCTCTTGAATGAGAAAGTAAAGAAAAACAAAGATTGTGTGAAAGGGGGATACACATTCAGGCCACGTGAAGGTAAATCAGGTCAAATATATGTTAGTCACACTGACCCAGACATGTTAAAGGTGATCCAGAGTTATAAACACAACAAAGGTCAAATGTCACTCCCAAATGACCTTGACCTAGATATAAATACGGGGCAGTTTTCTGACATGTTCGCTACGGAACTTCTCTGTGCATCCACGCCAAGACAGACAGTGAGAACACTTTTCAAAGTAGTAGACATAGATCTCGATGAAGGTGACATCGCTTCTATTGACTGTGATCAAAACGAGGGTGAACATTCTCATAACAAAAGCGAGCAAAATAAAGTTAAACATTTTCGCAATGATTGTGAACAGAACAAATCAAATTGTGTTCAGATGAATAGGGGGGAAACAGATCGTGAGCGTGAGTGTGAAGTTCGGACGTGAAAATTGTAAATTTTCAAAACGTTTCAGAATTCCACTTAGGGGTATTCGAAAATATCTGGTGCAAAAACAAATCCCTTAATTCCAAACTTAACCCTATTACATGCACGTTCATAGCGCGTGCGGCATTGAACTTGTTACATGGATACGAATGTAATTGAGTACCAACAAAATAGGCTTTGTGGTTTTGAAATAAAGGAATTCGTTTAAAAGGTGCTTAAGAAGTGTTAGTCTTAATCTTATTCAGAAACTGATTTGTGATTTTATTTTGGCAGCTTTTGTTTTGTTGCGATATTCGCAACTATCTTAACTTTTCGTACCTATGGGTTTTATTAATCGGCTGCAATGCCAAAGAAGAAAACGTTGACAGAAGCCTTCGGGATTGACCGGCAAAATGCGTTGTGTTGTTTATTTTTGTGTATGGCAAGCTTTTCACCAGTTAATGCATTTGGTTCGGATTTTGTACGACGGTAAAGAAAAGTAATTGGTTATTTGTTTTCATATCGAGAAAGAAATGCCATATTGATGCGTTTTCTTGTTGAAGGAGTTCTTTTTAATTCATTGTTTAATGCGCATGTATGGTAATTTGTCCAGCGGAAGCGGATATTGGGTATATCATCCAATAATATGTTACAACTTACAGTCGACTATTTATTTGTAATAAATTTAAATAATCCCATAAAAGAAGTTTGCGTTTTAGCTGAATGTTATTTTCATAAGCTAATATTCAATTTATTGAATGCATAATTTTGGTTTGACTGAGTTAATATTGTATTTTTAATTATTGTTTTTTATGCATGTTTTGTAATAGGCAAAATTCCCTTCAACTTAACTTCGCCCCTGGAAAATATAAACATTGAAAAGTCATACCGAAAAGTATTTAGCATCTTAGCTATTCGCACATTTCCAATGCCTGCACTTACGTGATCTAATCTTTGTGTGTATTTATTTATTTGATTTATTTGGCACTTTGGCGTATATTATATTTAGTAAATAATACATACTCCCGTGTTTATATCAATACCTTATCCGACAGTTTGGACCAAAATATGTTTCTCAAATAACCAAATAAGTCATTGTTACCTGAAAAGAGCAAAATGCTTCTTATTGATGCCACAGGTCAATGTGAACAGTGAAACATAATTCTCCATTCCCCACTGCAGACAGGTATTTCCTATCTGAGCCACGCTGCATTTTTAACCAGGAAAACCAAGTCACAACTCACTTTTGAGATTACGTTATATCGCAATTCGGGTAATCCGCTCTTATGTCTGTCTCTATTTTTAGCAGAGATCACTATCGTGCTTATGTACAGATTTGAAATGATTGAACTTTTAGAGTATTTTATAGCGATTTGTACTGTCTAACAATGTGGGCAGTGTTTAAACCCGTCTTTACTTATACTAAAGTATGAGTTGATGCAGAAATTATGCCCTAATTCCCCCAAAGCAGTGGTACGGTAATATTACATGAATTTGATATAGGCAAACTGTCGGATACCAACTTTAGTATACGGATACAAGTATTAGCGTCTCAAAGTACGCTCGTATAAAGTTAATCCATTTTAAACTTTTCAACTGATTTTATGCATCTCAGAATTTACTTACAAAAATATAAATGTCATTAAATTAGAAGACGCTGATTAATTGTCACATGTAAGACTGTTATATAACCAGACATTTTTAATGACATATCTGTTTTAAAAAAAGAACCATAAGTGTTGATATATGTATTATCCAGTGCCAGTATATTTACACGGAATAGAACACCATGTAACCTACATGTTCCTTTTTTTTTTTATTTATTACACACTAGACTCAATCGGAACTCCTCGGGTAATTTCGTCCTCTGGACACTCATCCCTCGTATGTATCTGGTGCAATGATACTTACTGATACTTACTGAAATCAAGATCGTTTTGTTTGCCGGAGGTCGAAAGAATAATATGTCTAAAATGTAGTTCGCACAAAACTTAAACAATGCCTTCGTTTGACAGCTGCGTATCTGCTGCGCAGGGTAAATTAGAATTGGACTATTTATATTTGAAGCCGCCTCAAATTGAAGTTTTACAGGTATCGTGCTGTAGTGAGCAGTCATCCGAGCTGCCATCTTTGTTTTGACGTCTGTCACAAAAGTAGTCCCATTTACGGAAATTGTCGAGGTGATCCGACTACCTACATTCATCCGTGAGATGATTCGTGAATTATCCAAGGTGTTCCGATTTACTGATACTTTGTAATGAGCGTTATTGATGAATAGTCGCCCTTTAAATGTTTTATCCGACAGTTGGGGCCCACATATTGTTTCTTGAATAACAAATAAATTATTGTGCTCAAAAAGATCTCGTAAAATATTTCTTATTGATGCTCTTCACCTGTGTGAATTGTGAAGCAGGACACTAATAGTCATTTCATATTTCCTATTTGTGCTCCGCTGCACGCCTAGCTATTTTCAAACCACGTGACTGCTTATTTTCGAGATCACTTTATACCATCATCCAGGTTATTCGCTATGACAGTCTAGACGCAGTCTATTTAAGCAAACACCTCCATGGTGCCTATTTATAGATTTGGAAAGAATGAACATTTATTGCGATTTTTTCTCCATTTATGGTGTTTTAACAATTAAACAATTGATTTTGTGTTCAAAATCGTCTTGTTTTTAGTAACAAGTACGACTTTATGAATAAGTCATGCCCAAATTCCCCAAAATTAGGGTTAAGATATTGTTACAAGTACTTAATATAAATAAATTTTCGGATACCATCTTTACTACTTTCGAAATGGAAATATGTCACTTTATTTGGATTACTCTGTTTTTGTGCAAATACTTTGCGGAGTGTATGTTGACGTGTGCTTCAGGCGTGTATCTGGGCCGTTTTTGAAGTTACGCACAATTACAAGGGAAATAACCTTTGTAGTAAGACTTTTGAATATATTCGGTTCTTTTCTAATAAAAACAGGTAAAATGCGGACATGCGAGGAACTTAACGGAAAATATGAACGACCTTTTTAACTTGAATGGCGTGGTAATAAGATTTTATAACATAGAAACTGGGGAAATAAAATATATCATTCCTATCCCGGAAAATCGATATTCTAAGTGTTTTTGGTACTTTTAGATTTTCCGAATTTTCGAACGGAGGTTACGCACGTGCGTAAAGTGCGTAATGGCAGAAACGCGCCTGGTGTGCTTTCATTGCGATACTTAGCAATGCCAGTCATCAACAAACACTGATATATTTTGTATGTATATTTCTTATATAAAAAAGTACTTTCATTCTTTATTGTTACTTATATGCAAAAGTTAGACTTTTGACTGAAATGAAACCCTCTTAAAAAGAACCAGTAATAAAGTCCAAAGATCCAACGGATCCCGCGTGAAGGATTCAGAAAATAAATGTAAGTTTCATTAATGTCCTCTGTTGTGTATGAGTTTTATATTCCGAAACGTCTAACTTCTCATTTTTGTACTATGCATTTATGTGCTAAATATACTCCTTGAAACCATCTATAGTTCTCTTGTTGTTTGACCCGCCTAGTCTAAAACTGTTGTAATATGCATATAAAAATACCCCTTTTCCGCATTTTAATAATACACATGTATTCTACATTCATATGCACATACAACTTTTTATAAGTATCTCATATTCAATATTTTGTTTATTCGATCCCGGGCCGCGAAAAACTAAAGTCGTTAAAAATGGCAGTGAGCTCTCTCGCCAACGCTCAAGCAAATATAAGGCTAGTTCCACAACTGGCTGGCTCGGTGTCAGGATAATTTGACTAGGTGTGATATCATGCCAGGTGTTCAAAGCATAATAAACACAGTGGAGGCAGCACTATATCTGCTTCAAGTGGATACCGCTTACAGATAACTGAAATAGTGTTGGTGGGACGGTCATCCCAATAAACAATTTTTAGCACGACACATTTTAATGGAAATAGCTGCGTCTCAAAGATTTTTTGTCAACATTTTCTAGGCAGAGTTATGCAAATTGTTTAAGACTTTCATCATTTATATTTATGTCAAAAGACTATGTTACAGACAAAATGTTTCCCTTAAAAACTTTCACACAAATCGTCAAAATATTTGTCAATATTATATTACAATTCATGGTGCTGCAGGATTAAAAAATACGAACAAGGGATATTGAAGTGACATAACGGGCGGTAACTCGTCAGGTCGTTATCTTTAACTACAGTTTGTCTCTGCAGAGTTGTCTTTCAGTTCATGACAATGTCTCCGTTTAAATAAAATAATGTACATTGAAACCAAGACAACACGTAGACTTGCGTAAAATATTAAGGTGTCAAATTTCAAACCATCTTATCTATAAGAAAACAATATTCTAAATGCTTTATAAACCTAAATTAAATATCTTTATTAAATACTCGGTAAGCTACCATCTTAAGATGTCGTCAAACATCGTTAAGCCCCAGTCTAACATTTATAAGGGACATTTTCTTTGTATTAATTTTAATTATTATTTTTATTGTTTGGGTTTTAAGGAACACCGATATCAGTTAAAGGTTTCGAAATCTTATCATAATAAAATTTATTTACTATTCATTTATTTAAAGGTGATATCCGACAGTTTTGACAAAATATCCAAATAAGTAATTGTTTTCTGAAAAGGTCCTGCAAATCTGTTAATTGATGACGTAGATCTGTGTGAACAATAAATCACAAACCTCCACTAGTCACTGCAAACAGGTATTTCCTATCTGAGCCACTCCGCACAGTAAGCTATTTTTAAGCTAAGAAAGCCACTTGACAACTTATTTTTTGAGTTCACGTTCTATCGTTATCCGAGAAATACGTTCGACATCGATATCTATTTTTAGTAGAGACCGCTATCGTGCTTTTTATAGATTTAGAAAGAATGAATATAAGAGTATTACTGTCTAACAATAAAGTTAGTGTTCAAAATCGTTTTAACTTGTACTAAGGTATGAGACAATGCAGAAGGTATGCCCAAATTCCCCAAAACAGTGAAAAGATAATGTTACATGTATTTGATCTAGCCAAACTGTCAGATATCACCCTTAATAAATGCTTGCGGTTAAAGACAAAATAAATATATTATTCATTAAGTATGAAAAATGTGGAAGGTTTGAAACCATAATTACAAAATAGTATGGTCATTTTAGTTAAGTTTAACCTATTTACTTATAGTCAATTAGGAAACAAGTTCTTTAAACTCGTAATAATCCTTCTTGACTGTCCACTTTCTGTGTTGAACCAGTCCCCAAGTACTGAGTGCCTGGAGCAATGTACAGGCTTGCTCAAGGACTTTAATCACGTGGTCAGTTTCTGGGTTCGAACCCGGGACCCTTCGATCCGGAGTCCAACGTTTTAACCACTAGATCACGGACGAAATATTGTCATTGCCTACGCGCCTAGCGCGACGCCTATATGTGGATTGCTCACTGAAATGGACACATGGGAAAAGTTTGTTTTGCGGTCCATACCCGATAAATTACGAGTCCTAATTCGGTAAACATCGCTCTTATTATTTTATTTATTTATTTTTATATTTATTTGTGTGTGTCTTTTCTTTCAAAAAAAGTATATGAAATACTATATGAACAATAATTATTTTCAGTCTTGAATAACTGAACAAACATGTATTCAGTTACTCGGAACATCTCAGTCAATTCTACGTAATACTCCCCGACCTTTTCTACGAAATGATAAGAAGATTCCCGAAAAAGTCCTGTAGTTACGAAAGGTGAGATAGTGTTTACACTGCACAAATAAGGAGTAGCACAGAGTTTCATTTCTCTAACTTTACATCGTTTATAACACGATAATGCAAGTGTGACGTCACAAACTTTAAACAACTAAGAATAATAATTATGATTTTCATTAAAATAGCACACCAGAACAGGGTCAAATTCCCACCTTTCGTTTAACAGGGTGATGTACACAAGCATTATGTCCACCACGTGCTTTTTAAGACGGAAGTGGTGACTATACCGGTGTGAGGATTGTGGGAAATAGATGGTCAACAGAATGGAACTGTTGCAGTTTTATTGGTATAAATTTGATTCTAATATATTAAAGGTGGTATCCGGCTGTTAAGAACATGTTTTTCTTAAACAACCAAAAAAATGTATTGTTACCTGAATAGATTCGGCGAAATGTTGTTTATTGATGTCCTATTTCTATGTGAAAAATGTCACATAACACCGAGTTCGTCATTATAAACATGTATTTTCTACCTGGGCCACGCTGCATAGTTAGCTGGGATTTTTTAACTAAGGCAACCACGTGACCACTTACATGTAAGATTAGATTGTTTTATCATCCCAGCAGTACGCTCTGACGTCGATATCTTTTAAATCAGATCTCCTTAACGTGCTTATTTATATATTTAGAATAAACATTTAGCGCGGCTTATAATGTCTAATAATTAAGGAAGTAATAAAATCGAATTTGCTTATAGTTAATATAATGTTTATGAAGAAATTATGGTAAAATTGCTGAAAATCAGGGATAAGTACATTTGATAAGGCAAACTGTCGGATATCACCTTTAGCAAACAAATTTAGTACACATAATAAAAACAAACCTTTAAATCTTTCAAACGCTTAATTAATAATTACATTTAAGACAGAATTTCTATTTTATCTAAAATGTGTTTTACATATTTTTTGACTGAACTAACCATTAAATATTTAACGTGTGTAAAAAAAACGGATAATAACCGCAACAAAAACCTTTAATTATTAAAAAATGCGAAACAATATCCTCTTGTCAGATAAAGTGCGATGGACGTATGGTAACCGATCCAAACAAAAACGCAATCAACAAACAGTTATCGGTTTGTCGTCTGTATTTGGCTGTTGTCATCAACAATACTCGAACGTCAATGATTGCTGGCAGACGACAAATCATTCAATTTGCTCCGCGGCGCGGACATGTTCGATCCCGCATCGTCACGCATCGTCACTTGCAAACAGCAAAATCGAGCCACTTAATCGACCATGTTAACCCTTCGCCTGTCGCATTTTTCTTGTGAAGTAAAAATGACTTAGTTTTGTTCTTACAACCACACGCAAAAGTTTACCATACTTTTGTTGGACATTTTGCAGCAAGTAAAATAGTTCCTGAGTAGTAGGAGGTGTTCGATCAGGAACTGCACCACTTGCATTCCCATGATGACCCACCCGTGTTTAAGAGCTAACAGAAAATAATCCCCACGGGTCTGTGTGGACTTAATATGCTATTGGTTTTAGTCATTGAACAGGTATTGGAAAAATCGGCACCTACCGGGTATATACACTCCCTCGCAATTTCACCGCACTTTACAAACCAAGGTTTGGTTTGTGGGGTATTAAAAGAAGTTATAATCCGAACGTGTACTTATGTGAAGTTGCTCCATTGTTGGAAACAGAAGGCGAGCAATAAATGTGACACGACAGCACATGTTTTGGGGAATTATAAAAAAAGCTTAGATCGTGCGACCAATCGGGTTGCCTACCAGATACATCTTCCTGATTAAGTTAAAGGCATGGATTTGTAGACAGCGGCTATTAGTTGGTAACTAATACAGCGAACCGTATTGATTTTGCGGAAGATCTACCCGCAAGAAAACGCATATGTATAAGGAACCGGCAAAGCGGACAAGAGGACATGAAGATGTGTAAAGATTGTTAGAGAGAGAGAGATATCGGCTAATTAGTGAGTTGCCCTATCCAAACATTACATGGAAGTTAAAGTGTGCTTAATGGTCCGAAGAGGAGGGGAAATCAAGACTTAAAAGAAGACTTGGTCTCAACTTTGGACGAACCGAAGGAATAAAACGTTTTCAGGATAGAATAAACGTGTTTTTTAAGGACAAGCAATTTTCGGGTAAAAGACAACGTTTTTTTGTTGTTTTTTTCGGTGGATCTTTCGTGCTACTTACCTTTGCTAAACGTTAACGCCATGACACGCTTGTGACGTCAAGGTGTTTAGGACTGACGTCATGTTTCAGGTTGAAGGTAAGTCAACGCTGAACACTTTTATTTCACGTATCAGTTCTTTATGTCATTTCATGACAATATTTATTAAAGTAAAAACTTCGCGCAGTTTTTTTCTTTCAACAAAATTCGAGACATACATATGCTGCTGGCATGCAAATTAACATTTTAACCGATTTTTGGTCATTGGTGCAGGAATTTCCAGTCTTTTTGTGTGCCAAAATTTAAAAACATATAAACGCACAACGATTGAGTTGAAATATGAGAGTCAAAAGCATTGCAACTATTTCAGAAACAATTATGCTTCTTACTAAGAATGCTATGATATCATCAAATGTATATGCCGGTATATATTAAACAACCAACACTGGTTGGCTAAGTAAACTGTAGATCGTTTCATTCATATATACTAAACTGGTGTCTGTTTGAGCTCAATTATAGGTACTATGATTGTTGTTATTATTATTCTATTAATATTCATGGGCGTGCCTGGGCTTACGCACGTGCGTACAGTTGCATCCAAAAAATTTCGCACCCAACTTTTTCCAGTATGTATACAGTCTTGATTTACTAGTATTACTCGTAACGCAAATAAATTTAGTTATGTTGACATTGTGTTAATTTCTAATAAGTCTGTCCATAATATACCATGAAAAGTTAAATAGACCATTGAAAAAGATTATCTTTTCCATTACAAACGATAGTTATAGGCAAATTTTGCGTGTTTAAAACACCCAGAATGCATTAACGGCTCCCGGACTCCATAGAAATAGTGCGTATACTCAAATATCGCCAAGGCACGCCCCTGTTATTATTATTATTATTAGTAGTAGTAGTAGTAGTAGCAGTAGTAGTAGTAGCAGTAGTAGTAGTGGTGGTGGTAGTGGTAGAAGTAGTAGTAGTAGTACAATAAAAGTAGTTGTAGTAGTAAAAGTCGTTGTGGTAGTAGTAGTAGTAATAGTAGTAATAGTAGTAGTAGTAGTAGTAGTAGTAGTAGTAGTAGTAGTAGTAGTAGTAGTAGTAGTAGTAGTAGTAGTTGTAGTATCACTTTATTATTATAATTATTATTATCAGTAGTAGTAGTAGTAGTAGTTGTAGTATCACTATATTATTATTATTATTATTATTATTATAATTATCCTCCCATTATTATCATCATCATATGTATTACTATGCAGGCACGCAGGGTCGCAGCATCCAGGGACCGGTTGCTGAAGCATGTCGATATTACAAGATAGTCCGGCTCGTGCATGCGGGGTTCGCTGCATTCTTTATTGCCACGGGCATCGTGGCCCTCCTGCTGTCCCTGGGGTCGAATGGAAACGCCCAAGTACCTTACTACTTCAGTGCATTCATCTCTGGAGTATGGGTGAGTGAAGTTATATTTGATTGTACAGACGGGTCAAAATATATTGTAATACCCAAAATCGCTTGAAATGAAAGTTATCAAAGTCTAAGCATTCTGACAAGTACATCCTTATGATAACCCTATTAAGCTAAATTAACAGGTCAGTCACTTTTTTTCTTTAATTTCCTCTCTTTGTTATATGTTTTATACTTTGTGTATGTTGTACACAAGAAGGATATCCCTGGCAATCGGACAGTATTCCAACAGTATCCCCGGCTCAAGTTATTTTCTCTAATTACCTGTATGTTTAAATTTGCTTTTAGTTTCATCACTGCACAACTTGAGGTAAATGAAATGTAATGCTACATCTCCAATTGAAGGGTGTCACAATTAGAGTCAAAATGCTTCATAACTTGGTGTTGAGGGTTCGAATCCCGGTATGGGCACAAAGGGTCAAATGGGAAAAATTAGCCTAAAACGTGGGTTTGTTAACAATTAATTACATATTTGGTATAGTTTGAGCCAAACCAATCAAGTAATATGTTTGATTGGTTTATTTAATGTTTTCCAAACGATACTCAATAGAAAAAACATGTCTCCTAAAGAGCATATAACATAATAGTTGGAGTTTTCTTATTTCTAAAAATAAAAGACACCGTAAATACCAATTTTAAAAGAAAAAAAAATGTCCATAAATTCAAAGCTGGGTGGAGAATTTTCCTAAAGTTTGGCATACGTGTCAAAATTTAAGTATACAACATATACACTTGCTTAACCTCAACAACAATAACCGTGTATTTCTTTGGCACTTCAATGTAGTATCCGACAGTTTGGACCAGATTTTTTTCCTCAAAGAACCAAATAAATTGTTGTTGCCTGAAAAAATCTAAAAAATGCTGATTATTATTAGTTTACTATCTATGTGAAATGTGAAGCATAACTCGTCTAGGCATTTCCTATCTAAGCCACGCTGCACAGTTAGCTATTTTGAAACTACGAAAACCACGTGACCCATAACTTTACATAATAATTCGGGTAATTCGCTCTGACGTCGATGTCTATTTTTAATAGAAAGAATTGACGTGAGCAGTGTTTAAGTTCTTGATTTCTGTTGTCTTATAATTAAGACAATGTTCAAAATCGTCTTTTGTTAGATTTAGGATTGATCTTTTGCAGAAAGTATGCCCCCAGTTCCCTCAATCCAGGTTTGCGTGTATTTGATGAAGACAAACTGTTGGATACCACCTTTAAATCATGTTCAATATCTAAAAATATCCAATGTTTACATGTCGCTTTAGTTTCAAAGTAATTCATTGATTAAAAATGTTTTTTGAAGTTCATACGCACTTAGACAAGGGTCAGAATATAAACCATCTAATGCGTATCAAAAATAACTCGATATAGCGATCTAATACGCCATTAACGTGGGTACGCGGCGCATGCGCAATCCTACGAAACTGGACTAAACATCAAATTAATGGAAGTAATTTGCATTATACAAAATCGACCATTGAAACTTTGAATAAGACGACACAACGGTCACATACTATTTCAATATTGCTTGGCTTAACAGTAAGGTTAAACATAATTGCATACTTGTGTTCAATGTGAAACCAAACACGGCCAAATCCCCGAAGCTTTAATACTTTTATTGTAGGGCAGACTTTGATGGTCAACTGTCTATTTGTTATTATTGTCTGGGCACGGTCAATCGTTAGTGAAGCACTTTTAACTTGATTGATAAGTAAAGGTGGCATCTGACAGTTTGTCTGTATGAAATATAATTAGAAAAACCGAACCCCTGTTTCGGGGAATTTGTGCATACGTTCTCCATACACTCATGTTTTAGTCTAAATAAAGACGATTTTAAAGATAATCTCAATTGTAAGAAAGTACTAACCATAAAAAACTCACTCCAAATGTTTAATGCGTAATTCAATATTACTGCATTTTAAGCATACAAAAAATGAGTTTACCTTTTCGATACATTTACACCTTGTTTTTGTCTACATGTACATAATAAGTATAATATTATTGTTTGCGCAATCAGATGCTTGATGTGATTCAATATGTTCTATTGCTTTGATTGAATTAATCTGGATTACGCTTACGTGCTATCGATTTGAGTTTTATATTAACATGGTTGAGTTCTGGATAATATACCACAGATTTGTGTTTGTTTAACTGAAAATGTCAATAACAGGTAAAATCATAACAGCTCGACCTTTGTGGATTTGTCCTTGACTGAGATTAAGCAATTAATACTTCAATGGGGATATTCGTTAATCGCCACCTTCTAAAGAAAATAACAACAACATTCAAGATTGAATATTAAAGCGACTTGGGCACAGTTTCGAGTAGGTATATGACATTCGATACAAGTAATATTTTCTCATACACAGTTTGGATATCATTTGGAATGAAAGGCAGTTTAGATGTCAACGCGGTAGCAGAACTTAAAATAGCTAAAATTAGTTGAAAAGCGTCGAAACGTTTTTGATTCTATCAACCTCAGGACTTTTGAAATACATCATTGGAACATACTACATGGTGGCCAGAGACTACTTTTTATTCACATATTCATTTGTTTTAACTTACTTATGCTGTTCAAACACAAATGTAAAATGCAAATTAAATCACCTGTTATCAAGTCGTTTTAAATAAGTGAGCATTGAAACACATTAGGCTGTGAGCGGCTGTTGTGATAATATATGATCAAGTAAATATTGACTGACCGCACGTCAAACTTCACCACAAAGTAGAAGTTTTGATAAACTTATGATATACAAATTCCAAGGCATATATAATTTTGAATTTATTACGTTCTTATGTAGATATCTTATTGCGATTTAAGAAACTGCTTTACAAATATTAAAAAAATGCTTCAAAAATATATCAATTTGATTTTGAAAATTTGAAGATATAGAAACGCTGTTAGGATAAATATATGAACATGTTTATGTTCGTATTTTCTATTCTACTGTAGATTCAAATGTCACAAACTTGTGCTCGACAACGGTGCCATTTGCTGGTCTTTTTAAACGCATCGATTTTCATAAGAGGGCAAGTATTTTTAAGAGCATATGCACTGTGTATTGAATATACATTTACTTATAAATCTGATTGTTGGTCGGATTTGGTAGCGCAATCGGTAGCGTGTCGGCTCCAGGTACGGGAGGCACCGTGTTCAATCCCTTGCCGTCAGGGGCAGATTCAAAAAAAATTATTGGGGTGGGTGTGGGATGGGGGTTGTGGTGAGGGTGGGTGTGGGATGGGGGTTGTGGTGAGGGTGGGTTAAGAATCAGGATTCAGTAAACTTTATTGCAGATAAAGATCTAGATATAGATACATAGCAAGGGACGCTAACAACGACCTAAACAGTCAACAGACAAAATTTACTTTAAAGGCTTAGTATTTTTAAGCTCTACTCGTTCACCTGGTTGGTGTGGAGGGGGTGGGGTTGCATCCCCATACCCCCCCCCCCCCCCCTCCCCTGTATTCATCCCTGCTTGCCGTGGATAACAATGTCGTTAAATATGACATTTAGTTGATTAGCTTTATCTGACCACTTGAAGCAGATATAGTGCTGCCTGCACTGAGTATAATATGCCGTGAACACCTAGCATGATTCCACACCCAATCAAATTATCCTAAAATCGGGCCAACCAGTCGTGGAACTAACTTTATATTTGATTGAGTGTAAGCGAGGGAGCTTTACCATTACCATTTTAACGACTTTTCGACCAGGTACGGTATATGACAATAGTTTTCCTCTGCTAGAGCTGATATAAGGGCAATTTCATGACCTGTCAGCCTGGATATTGTGACTGGGTGTGATAAAATGTCAGTTGTTTATAGCATACTATACAAGGCGAAAGCAGCACTGTATATGCTTCAAGTGGACACCGTCTCAAAATGACTAAAGGCTTCTAATGGAACGAACAAAACAACAACAACAAAAAAAAACAACAACACAGAAACCTGATGGTTAAGCTATCGATACTGTAACATAACACCTTAACAACACAAACACACGCTTTTCCCTTCTAGAACGCCAGTAAGAGAATTGATTTCTTGTGATTATCAATAAAATGTATTTCATACTCCCGCTGTTGTTCTGTCCGTATAGTTATTATGCGTTTTCTTAAGAAACACATTCGTCTACCATTCGTAACAACTCGACTATTCCGGATAAAGTTAGTAGAAATGACCGAGGTCTTCCGATTGATATGTCTTCCTTTCAAAATAAGAACTATAACAACCGACACTAACAGGTTTATATGTCTTAGAAAAAATGTTTACGCGCATGCGGATACCTACTGACGTAATGCAAGTCGTTGGTAAGGTACCTGTATATAAATTAATACAATACTAATACGCACTTTAGATATTTTGAAATGATTACTTGTACAGTTTATTTGAACGTATAATACGCATTTTAAATATTGCGAAATGAATCCATTTGAACATGTCATACGATTACTTGCACATGTAAAATAAAAATAGCAAAAGCGACATGAATACACGCCAAAAGCGACTTTAAATGGGGCCACTTTAGCATACACTTGAAATTATTTGAAATCTAAAAAAAAACCCAAATAAGGTTTGTTACATAAGTGAACGTTTGTTCTTTGTTCAGAACATTAAATTCCTTAAGTCAACACTGATGCCGCTGATTTATCGATAGCTTGTGATTTGACAAGCCCTCCCTTATACAATCGTATATACGTCATACCAAGGTAAGATTAACATTTAAAGGCACTCAACCACTCGGGTGAAGGTGAGGTTTTACCAGAACATAAAAAGAACACCTGTCCATAATACTAACTCCATATGAAATATTACACTTGTATCATATCATGCAATACGTCCATTAAAACAGTTGACGAACTGGCTTGTAAATAAATTTCTCTTTCCCTCGAACTACCGGCTCGCTCGAATCGGAAGGTCAGCCTCGTGGGTGTTCGAGCGACTGGGGTTTGACTGTTTTAATGTGGCATAGACACATAAGGTCAAGTGAATATTTTGTCGTTATTCTACGTCTAGAAACGGTTAGTCGTATTTTAAGCCATGTTTAAGATTTCTTCGAATGTTCGAACGTTCTGGTCAAAGTTATCCGAACATTTAAACGCTGAAGTGAAATAATATTTCATCTGCAATCCAACTTATTTTGCATTAAAAAGCAATAATACTTTATATATAAATACTCATAATATAAAAATAGATTATATTCGCTTATTAATAATTCTAACTTGTAAATATATATATTATTCATTTAAAAGATTCCGCTACTGTGGTTTATAAGGTTCAAAAACATTATGGCGGATTAACGTATGGTGGCAGTTTCATGCGTTCTGTTATTTCGTATTGTCGACTTCAGCTTTTCGTTGTGTCATCTTCTGCCATGACGAGACAACGCCAAAACGAGAGATGGTCAATTGGCGAATTTCCGTCTTGGCGTTATTTCGTCTTTTCGATATTTTCGTTTCGGCTCTAGGCGCATAAATCAGCCACCATTTGTACGTTATTTATACACATTAGTGGTAAACTCCCATGTCTACTAACTTCGTGACTTAATCGTCACCGACTTCAAGGCTAATCCATGTCTAGGCCGCTTTTACGGCAAATTGCTAAGTGTTGGATTGCACAATGACAGATGTAGACTTACGCTGAAGATTTACAAGAACGATCACAATATAATAAAAAAAACCCTTTCTTTTCAGTAGACAGTTACTGAAATGTTAATAATATATTATAATGAAAAGATAAAGAATAAATACTTCCCTACCCGGCCCCCGCACCACCACCACCATTTGTCTTTGATCGATAATCGATGGTTGTAGAGCATACTTAAAAGATTGTTTTATCTTTCTTCCTTTTTTAAAGAAGCAAGCATTTGTTCATTTTTTTAATAAATGGTTGAAGATAGCAATGTGGTCATATTCTTTTATGTCTTGTTTTTTTTTGTGTGGTTTTGTTTACATTTCATTGCATATCGCCATTTCTTTTTGTGTGTGTAGGATCGTATTGGTAATTTACGAGCCTTGAAGTTGTCCAGACAAGTCTAATCGTTTTATCTTTTGTTTAATCGACACTATCTGATTAGACCAAACTTGACTCCTTTTCGTATGTTGTTATATCGGAAATAATAGATAACAAATATGTAAAAAATGCCTTAAATGAGTGATAAGAAAGTGCAAAACCAACGAATAATACAGCGGAAGTTAGGCGAGGGCGTGTGGGTGGTGGTGGGGGTATATTTTTTTCTTTATACAGAGTCAAAAACAGGTTCAAACGGGCATTGCTTTGAAAGTTTTACATAGTTTCAATACCAAAATCAAATTAGAGTTAACTGACTTGTGTTCGAAATAGTTCGCGAAACAATGTGACAATTCCGATCTCCTGTGCCTCTATGCTTCCTCAAATAAATAGATAACAAGTTGATGCAGAGCATCAAGGTCGACAGAACAAAACAGCACGTGATGCAGTATGACCTGTGAAAAATGTAATATTCCAAATAATGTAAAAATAAAATGTTGTACACTGAGCATTCAACAAAAGAAAATGTTTACGCAATGCAGTTGCATATATGTGCCTTGATTTTCACGTGTTTATGGTTACCAATCTTATACTTCGGACCACCATTTACATTGTTAATTAACAGAGCAACTAATTTATTATACATACAGTTCTGTTTTAATCAATAAATAGTCCTAATCAACCATCCATAAAGTATTCTTAACTCACCATAATTTACCCATTAATACTTTCCCGAACTTGGTGTATGCCTGTTTGTGTTTATTATTTTATACTTCACGTTATAATTATATAATTATGAATTTAAATAGCGATAAAAAGTAAAATTAAGTTTGATCTGCCTGTGTTTACAATTGTTGGTATTCTACTACAAAACGACTACATCAGCAAGGTCACAGCTTCTCCTTGTGATTTATGTGTTGTTATATTGTCATGGGCTCCATGCACAAGCCCGGTTAACGCTTAACAAAAGAAACAATAGTGTTTTTTGTGATTAAACATTTATATGAACATCCTCTTTATCATCCAATCTTCAATCAGGGTCTGCATATCTATCCAAATGACTGTACTTGAAATACGGAAACTATTGTTAAAATACATTAAATAATAGAACTTGAAATAAAATAAGTCGATTTTATTTCTTTGCAAACAACTAAATATACATTCCTTTCCAAATGTTTTGTCTAAATTGTTCAACGCTAAGAATTATATTTTAGAATTAATGCTTGTTTGCTGTTGCAAAGTTTTTATGGGTCAAAATCTATAATATGTTCATAATATTATATCTGTACGCTGTGTTTTGTAAACCATGCATTTATAAACATACCTTTATGTTCGCCTTGTCGAGTAAGGAACGAACTAAAAATTGAAATGTAAAAAAACCTCACACTATAAAATCTTTTATGATCTACACCCTCACAACTGTCTTACAATGTCCTAAACTTTGGTCTTACATTGAAAGGTTAAAAAGGAAGAAGTTTGTTAAATATACTTTGTACATTATACATACAAAGTCGCCCAACCATGCAATTCTGAAGATCCTAATTTAAACTTTTTTCAGCCCTCTTGTAACGTAAGTAGGCAATTAACGATTAATAAAGAACAAGAACAAAACAGCACGTGAGGCAGTATGACCTGCGAAAAATGTTCTATTCTAAATAGGTTAGGTATATCTGAGTTCGTGGTTTATTCATAAATTTCGGCACACCTTTTTAGTCCAAGGGTATTCAAAAGGTGTCGTAGATAATACGGTAAAATGTTACTGGCTTACATATTTTTCTCGTCATTCAAACTACCTGTAATCTTTATTTCGAATCCTAATGATAAAATAGCTTAGCGTTAAACATGTTTTTTTATTTTGTTTGCACAAAAACAGTTTAATGTGTTTTAGAGGTTGGTTAACAGAATACATTGTCAAGAACATCTTATAAGACTTTAAAAAAATTATCAACAACATTTTGTTTTCTAAAAAGGTGTGTGTGTGGGGGGGGGGGGGGGGGGACTTAATTTTTTGTTTTTTTTATTAAATTAATAATTTTTTTACACCGGTAATCATATTCTTTTCTACCAAGCAACATATTTCATCAAACATTTTAATTAATTCTAAACAGAATTTATTAATGACTAAAAAGCCCACATATTGCATTAGAGCGATAACCTTTTTTATGAAAAAGTCAAATTTTTTCAAAAAGAAGATATATATGTACATTTAATTTTATTTGAAATATTGCGCGACATTGTTTTATCTGCAAATAACTACCTTTAAATCAAATAAATGTCTTATAAGTTTACAGTAAATTATAGTTCTTGCCTTGCTGAAACTAAACCTTACCAAAACAACAACAACAACAAAAATTACAACAACAAAAAAAAAAAGAAAGTAAAAAACAACAAAACAATTATATATACAGAATGAATAACAAAATGCCCAGCCATGTTCCCCCTAAATTTATGGTATGAACGAAAAACATTATATTGTTTGAGCTGTTATGAACTTTTTAAAAAATAACCCAAGTTTAAAAACAAGCATTTGTTCTCTCGTAAGCTTTAAAAAATAACGCTGAACTCAACTTAACTATACATCATTCTCAAATCATATACAGGGGCTATCACGACCTTTAGGGACATATTTGATTGGCCGTTTACCTTAACGCAGAGGTGGTGCTGCTCAGGGGTTAAAATGCACTGAAAACTTGGGGAGAAATTAAAGAGTTGCTGCTTAGAGGTGCCTTTTGGAGAGGTTTTACTGTACATCACATTACTGAAAGTAATAATGTAATACGAAACAATCAGCTATGGATAGGGGGTAAATGCGACGTTGTAAAAAAAAGGAAAATGTTTGTGTTTAAGGCTAGTGCATTTATAAATAGCATGGAAAGAGCAGAGGTTGGGTAATCGAACATTTGCATCAGGGTGGGGTAAATGTAATTAGGTGCCTATTGGTGGTAGTTTAATTCAAAGATCGAAAGAAGAAAAAAAAAAGAAATTAAAAAAGAACTAAATCAGATCAATCAAACTTATGTATAGGTGAGAGTACTGTTGGAAATTTGTCTTATCTCTAAACCATTAAAACTACGTTGTAAATTTTAACAGACGACTGATTCAAATAACACTGAAAGCAATACGCAATGTTCTGCAAATTTCTCACAAAGGAGATTCGTAGACGTATTATTTTAACAAAACTGAATAAAAATAATTAAAAATTAATTGACTGTTGTATTTGTTTCAGCACCTGATTTTCGCTGGCGTCTGTCTGGTGTGTATTTACTATCTGTCCGGGGATGGCCACAGGAACAAAAATGCCGCCAAATGGGTAATTAAATCATTATATAAGTCTAATATATAAGTGGTAGCGACAATTCGTGTAATTATGGAATCAATTCTGGCCTTACGCATAGTTTTTTTTTAATTCTACTACTTCTGCTACTACTACTACTATTACTACTACTGCTGCTGCTGCTACTACTACTACTGTTAATTCTACTACTACTACTATTTCTACTAATACTATTACTACTACTACTACTTCTGCTACTACTACTACTACTACTACTACTACTACTACTACTACTACTTCTACTATTGCTGCTGCTACTACTACTACTACTACTACTACTACTACTACTACTACTACTACTACTACTACTACTACTAATAATAATAATAATAATAATAATAATACAGTTATTATGATTTAGTGTTAAATAATTACTTTATCTAGAACAAGGGCATTCATCTTTTGAAAGGATCTTCAAAGTAAATAATATATTTGCACTTAAATCTTTTATTTATTTGACACAAGGTGCTGCATAAAACATTAAAGAGACTGGGCGTTGCTCTTGTCACTAGCTTACACCGCTAAATAACGGAATGTATTCCGCGAGTCTCGACTGTTCCCTATCTTCTAAATGAAAGAAATGTGTTAGTTATCTCTCTTGTAGGTGGGTATTTTCATAAACTTTATGTAAGAAATATTCTTATTTTTTATGTTTAATTTGCTTAATTTTAAATTGTCACACATTCTAATCTCAATCAATAAGATACACTATCATGAGTATGTTGCAGTCTCAAGCGTTCCAGAAAGTTAAAAAATTATCTTCTTCGGGAACTATATACCAAATTCCTCTCTAAAAGAGGCGTAAGAAGGTGAAATTTAAATAGTTAGAGTAACGTCCCTTAATAAATGAATATTAGTTAAATGTAATACGTCACAAGTGGTCCACTTAAGTTAATCAACAGTACAATCGATTTAACATAATTCATGACGTGTGCGACATTTTATCGTTATTCTAAACGGTTCAGGTTTTTAAAGGTGGTATCCGAAAATATTGACCAAACTTTTCTCAAATAAGTAAATAAGTCAATGTTACCTGAAAAGTCCCTGCAAATGCTGTTTACTGGTGCCCTAGATAGGTGTTAACAGTGAAACAACCCCCTTCTCGTCATTGCAAACAGGTATTTCCTACCTGAGCCACGTTGCAGAGATAACTAATTTTAATTTAAGTAAACCATGTGACAACTGACTTCTGAGATCACGTTATATCCAGGCAATCCGCTCTGACGTCGATATCTATTTTAAGCACATATTATTATCGTGCATATTTATAGCTTTGGAAAGAATGGACATTTAAAGCGATGTTTTTTTCGCCATTTCGTTTTCTGTTTCAGTATAGGTATTGTTTAAAATTGTCTTTATATAGACTAAAGACTGAGTTTATTCCGAAATTTTGCCCACACTTCCCAAAGCAGCTAACAGATATTGTTACAATCATTTAATATAGGCAAACTGTCGGATACCACCATTAAACTTAATAAAGGCGACCCTTTCGGATTTCGAATAAAATAAATGAGTACAGAGCAATTGACCATAACAATTCAAATCTTTGCCAATTTTAATTTAAATAGGACACTTGATGAATACAATACCTAATCTAGACAAAATAACAACTACTTATGATTTTTACTTTTTTCGTTGTCTTGGATGTCATTAACACACATGTCAGGACAATTATTATATTTAATGTCAGTAATCAGATATTATTGCATACTTTCGGTACATTACATATAAGGTTAAATTTAAAAACAGTTTCTATACATTATTGGCTAAACATTATATAATCGCTTTAAGCGTTAGGTCCGGGCTGTGGTGAGAAAGGCGGGTTCGGTTAGGAAAAACAAAACATGGTGGAACAGTTGTAATCAAAGCTATGTCGTAAGATAAATCACCAGTTTAACAGTTCATCCACATACCATTTATTCTAAAGTTGTTTGGACGTGCGTTTATCTCAAGAAGGTCACATGATGTTTTTACAAACACGATCTTTTTTTCTTTTGTGTCAACTGAGAACATATTAAATAGCAATTTAACAACAACGATAAAACATAAATCAACGTAAATAATCTTTTTTACAAATTATTATTACAAAAAGTATCTTCGATAGCAATTGAAAATGTGTGCAACAACGAAGACCGACATTCAACATTTAAGAATTGACAGTGTCATCGATGAAGTACAGGTGTTATACTATCACTGCCGTCTGGGTCTTATTACGTACTCATTAAATATTAATTTCTAGTTTGGATAGACACAAAACAAATAAAACAATACGGAGCTGAACTTAAAACAGTGTTTGCCATATTGGCAGTTACAATAGGTTAGTTTGTTTAATGTGTTTCCTCAATAGGTGCTTTCAGTTAATAAACAGAATAAACATGCCACTTGGAGATATGTTTCATTAACGGCATACACTGTGCACATTTTCAATTACTTTCATTGTTCCCTGTAATGAATATTTTATTAGGGTGCATTCTTTGCTGTTAGTCGTTCCTTTCAGTAAACAGATTCTAGCACATGGTGTGTCTAGCGTTATACTGGGTGCCCATGTATTTCAAACAACCTCAATGTTATATGAAAGTTCACCTGCTCTGATACCGACTTATAGCCGCCCGACTCTACGGTCGATGTAAGGAAATCTCACCCCATCAATCATTTTACCATAGAAGTTGCCTTTAAAAACACAACAGCAACGCGCGTGTCTGTTGCCTTTCTTTTTCTATGCATTGCTCATGACGTTAGTCTGTTCACACTTCGCTTCATTGAACCGAGTAATGTGGGCGTTTAGATTTAGCGGAGTTCACTACCCGGAAGTAACAGGTGCGCGCTTTCCGGAAGTTAAATCTCAGTTGAAGAGCAAAATGAAGGGACAGATAAATCATATTATCGGAAAAGACTAAAGAGTGAGTTCAGGCCCCGGTTGGGGTCAACACGTTTGAGGTAGGAGAGATGTCTTCCAGCTGACCTGCGGTGCGTCATTGGTTCTACCCAGACATGTCTGGGATTTTCTCCATTAATGATAGCTGATTGTCCTTATTATGACCATAAATACTTCGTTGCGACGTACTTCAGATACAACAAGAGATGTTTGTAAAACATATATGTCTTCCTCGCTGACTGGCTTCATCCACTTCTCATATGATTCGGTCATCTAGGTCGGTTAAATGCGATTTATACGTGATTTGTGGTGTATCCATATTGAATATAATTATTTAAAAAAAAATGGGATATATTTAAACTCCTGTGAGTGGATGGATCTTCTTGCTGACCTGCGATATTTCAGTGATAAAACCCATATATTTGTCTGGCGTATACCTCCATGACAAAATAGGTAGACAATTTTAGCTAAGAACGAACTTTTTTGACAAACCCTTTAATTTATTATCGGTTATCTCGCATTTCGGTAAATCACTTTGACATAACAGAAATTCGAGATATCAAAACTTTATTAAGGTCTCTATAAATCGGCCATTATTATAAAGAATGACCATTATTTCTTCAAATGAAATCAGATTCTCGCAAGACCTTTTGTTCAAATATGCTTATGTGTATTTTCAGGTGAAGGCCTACTGTGTCATGTGTTGCGTGTTCGTATTGTTTAACGTAATGGGTGTTGTGTTCACGGTAGTCAATGGCGTGTGTATCAAAGACCAGATGTGCTACTACGACAAAAATGAAGTGGCCAATCGCTTCATGGCCATCCTGCTTATCTTGCAGCATTGCATCACCATAGTAACGTGTGTCTTCCTTACTAAAAAAGGTCATCTTATTGACACTGAACTCAGCAGTGATATCACTATCCGCCTCTACCACCACTTCGACTTCTCTAAAATAGCTGCTAGACTTAAAGCGCGAGCTGCCAAACACAAGTCCAATGCAAAGTCTGACCGCGACGCAGAAGCGAATGTCGCCTCTTCTGGCAGTATTCCGTCTATTTCGACGACGAAATCATCCACTAAAGACGAAGATGAAGTTTTCGCCGGTCCACAAACATCGGCGGCTGAGAAGTTTGAGAGAATCCGGAACCATCACAAGAAGAAGTCGAAATCGCAACCGAACCTGCACCGAAGGAATAATTCAGATGGTGCAACGGAGATTAAAGGAACGATTGTTTCTATTTACTCAGACTCTGACGTGGTAAAAAATGAGCAGAAAATGTTAAAAAGTAAGTTCAAACTTGTGATTAAGTCCAACAAGGTGTGGCCTGGGGAAAGTGTATCACAACAGGATCTTCAGTCGTACATAAGTGGTGAAACTTCGTCATCAGACGATGAGGCTCCGCCATTAGTGTTCCAGCGAAGTAGGTCATCTAAAGACAGTCAAAATAACCCTTTGCAAAACAAAGCAACTGACGAAGAGTGTATCAACTCTGGAACCAATATTCAGCAAGAAATATTACGTAAACAGGAGGAAGTCTTACGTGAGCAGCAGTTAACACAGAAGCAACAAAGGAAAGTTCTGGACCAGCAGACATCTATACTTAATCAGGAACTACCTCCTATAGCTGGTTCCATGTCTCAACCACCACCGTATGTTGAACATATTAATGATAACGCCATACCGGATGTGACGTCATGAGACAGGATATGACGAAATTCATAAATTGCAATACTGCGTCGTAGCGATTAAGCAGTGTCCTTGGATATAATGTTCTCTGTTCGTTTTAATAACATTACTGATAGGAGGATCGAAGCAATCAACTTGGTAATCTATTCTTATAATATATGATATATATATATACTTTACGGAATTCCCATTAGTTGGCATAAAAGGTTGTGTTTTTATTTTTACTTGTCACTACTATAAGCAATGCAAAAATTATATATGTTTTTATATTCGGAAAGTTTATTACAGTTATATTTGTTACATTTACTTGTTTATGCTTATATTTACAGATTTTAAAGTATGCATACATGTATTAAATTTATTCGAGTTATCGAATAAGCCAACTGTATTCATATTATCGAATTTGACGTCTACTTGATATACGGTGCATGAATATTGCAACTATTTGTATGTACCCTTTGTAAGCTAGGAATCTACTCGTGCCTCTGCTCACTCTACATTGGTAATTGATATGCATCTCAATGCAATTAACAGGTAATCAAAATGTCATTATCACTTCAGAATTGTCAAATATAGAGAACATAGCAATAGTGTGCTGTTTAGCAGAGAAGAAGAAGTAGGAGAAGAAAAGATTGATTTTATCAAAAAGAACAACTAGATATTGATTGTTTCTCATTCACGTTGTCTTTGAAAATGCAACAGCATTTATAATGCAAAGATTTTCATTTTCAACCGGTCTTTTGGACTATTACTTAACATATTTATATTAATACAACAAAAATGAATTGGCTTGTATTTTGGCTTGTAAGTATTCCTGAAATATTCAGGAATTTTAATTTCCTCATATTTTTTAATTACTGAGATTTGCAGAAATATGTCACTTTCAATTGTAAAGTTCATCAGTAACATGTATAGGTAGTCTTAAAGAGCAAGATTTTTATATTTTTATTAGTCGAAGCAATATCCGACCACACATTCAAACACATATATTAACTATAAAGAATCATTTAAGCATTGCACGTTTAACAAGTCAGCACACAATATCGCTTATCGGTTATAAAAACAAAGAAAATACACATACATATCCGATTTTCAAGAAGATTTAATCTTATGTAAAATAATGTATCGGCGCAGTGTATGTATGTTAAACATGGTATCCGACTGTTTGGACTCAAGTTGTGTTTCTCAAACAATCAAGCTATTGTTACCTAAAAACATCCGGCTTAAAACTGTTTATTGATGTCCAACATTTATTTGCAAAGTGAATAATAAATCCACAATCGTCATTACAAACATGTATTTTCTATCTAACTCACGCTGGAACACTGTCAACTATTTTTAAACTAAGAAGACCACGCGACCAAGCTTACTTTCGAGGTCCCATTATATCATTATCCGGGTAATCCGCTCTGACGTCGTCATCTATTTTTAGCAGGAATCCCCGTTGTGCCTATTTATAGATATTAAAAGAAAGAACATATAGTGCGATTTATTTCACGATTCGAACTGGCAAGCATTTTAGTAGTTTATATATTTAGATGTGTGTTCGAGTTTATGACGAATTTATGCCCAACTTCCCCCAAACCATGGGTATAATATTGTTACATGTATTTGCTATATTCAAACTGACGGATACCAGCTTTAAACATGTAACTGTAATCTGGCATTAATGATCGTGATTCTATATACATGTATGTACTTGGTTAAGTCTTCCATGCGACAAAGTGTTCTCTTTATACACACATATTACAATTCAATGCAATATTATACTAGTATAATGCCATGTAGTGTTTTGCTTTAAACTTCAAACACTTAGTTCAACATGAATTGCACAGACGGGTGGGACAGAAATAACTGGCACGGGCGGACAACCAAGAAGACAGACAGACAAACAGAAAGTATGACTGATGAATAAACAAATGAATAGACCGATAAACAGACAACGCGATAAATACAGAACAAAACAGAACATTTTTTGACAAGTACAAACATTGTACATAGTCATAAATTTACAATGTAATACATGATACAAGTCAAAGCAATAATGAGGATGATCTGATTAATTGGTTTTATAGTCGCAGGATAATCTTATATGTGTGGTTTCCTTTACATATTTGGAAAGGTTACACAGAATTTGTTCACCAACTGATTTCATCAGTGATATAAATTTGAAAATGCTAGGTCTAACATATTAAAATGGATTTAGGTATTTACCACGGATATTTCTATAACGCGTACAATTAAAATAACACAATGAAATTCATCTTCAATTTCATTCTTTTCAAAATATTTACAAACACGATCAATTCTAGGTGTATAATTTGTAGAGTAACGTTTGGTTTGAATTCTAAGAGAATGGGCAGATATTCTTAATCGAGTAACAAAAAATCTAAGATCCTTTGGTAAAATATTTAAGTATGTTTCTAAGCCAATACAATCCTTAACATTTTTATATAACTGAAGCACACTACTTGCACTTACTTCATTAAACCAAATCTGTTTAAAATTATCAGTTACAACACTTTTATATATACTAGATGTCCATTTAGGATTATACATAGTAGGGTTGTCAAACACATGAAAACCCGTAATCGCATAACAATGTTTTTTTTTTTATACAACAGATGCCATTACATTATCGATTTTTCGTGAAACAAAGCCGGTAAAAAGGCTGTTGGTGCAATCAACATTCTGTAGTTTTTATGGCTAATATTTTAATAGAATATAGCATCGAGATCAGTAATCAATGATACACACTCATTTAATTAATCGAATTCTCCACGGTGATGGCAATAGTTTATTATCCGGCTACGCTCATGGGTTCCAAGTTCCACATGTATTTTATATTTTTTGTTGTTGCACTCTTGATCAGTTTGTTAATGTCTTTTATAGCTATACGCTATTATGTTCAAATGTGTTGTCATATTTATTGTTAATTGAATTTACTGTGTTTAATACATTCTTTGCTTTCTATGTTATAATTGTTTGTTTTATAAATAGAATTATATATTATATATATTATACCAGTTATGGATCAATTTTATTGTTCATGTTTTATTTTTTTGCTGCCGATTCATTGATCAGCCTTTGTATAAAAAGTTTTACATCCAGTATACATTTACGAAAAAACACGTTCAGATTAATTATTGTAAAAGAAATCATAACAAAATGACTTTATGCAATCATGAAAATATGAAATTAAGCTTACTGAGAGCAGTCATGTTTGTAACTCCTCTAGCCGCTTAGCCTCCCACCACGTGGGTTCGAGTTCCGTTCGGGGCGAAGGACTTAATGTGGGAAGGTCTTCCAGCTGACCTGCGGTGCGCCAGTGATACTATCCAGACATTTGTTTGGGGTTCTCCATCAAAAAACAACTGGACTTCGCTCTAAGGTTCAAAAACCGGTCGCTGCAATGTATCTCAGAAACAAAACAGCTACATCCTTCGTTTAACATAGTACATGTATAACGTCAATTATAGTCCAATAGCCAAGGTTAAACTACAATCGCTTACCTGCGGTGTGTCGGTGGTTCTACCCCGATAGCGATCTGGCATCGACCTACACCACAATAATAATTAGCCGGAGCGAGCGAGAGAGAGCGAGAGAGAGCGAGAGAGAGAGAGAGAGAGAGAGAGAGAGAGAGAGGAGAGAGAGGAGAGAGATGAGAAAAAGAGAGAGAGAGAGGAGAGAGATGAGAAAGAGAGAAAGAGAGAGAGACAGAGAGAGAGAGAGAGAGAGAGAGAGAGAGAGAGAGAGAGAGAGAGAGAGAGAGAGAGAGAGAGAGAGAGAGTGTAAGACATGGTGTTGTTTGTTGTTGTTTGTTTTGCTTTTTGTTTGTTTGTTTGTTTGCGCTTGTGTGTGTGCGCGCGCGTGTATGTGTGTGTATGTGCGCGCGCGCGTTTTTTAATGGCAAATAGATACTTTTAAGCGTTTACAGGCGCCGTTCCTTCCTATTTTTTGTTTGAAATACTATGTGCTTATGAAAAAAATGACTTAAATGCATGGTGTTTGACCATAAAAGCTATATGATGCTGAAACGTACTATTTTAAGCGCGTCATGGATTATCTCGCCAACAACTCTCAATCCGTTGCGTTTGTTTCAAAGTCAATAGTTGTAAGGGAGATAAGCGATATGTACCGACTATTAAGATATTTTTGTAGTTATCTCCCATTATTTAAAACCCAATCAAAAGCAAATTCGACACCATTTCATGTTTGCAAACATGTTACACGTGTAGAAAAAAGTTGCAAAAATTATAACAATTACAAGCAGAAAATGCATATTTGCATCAGCCTCACATTTCACACATATTTATTGTTTAGGTATTATTTTCTGAAAAATTGCATGTTTTTTCTTTCTCGGTATTTTAATTATTTTTTTTAATTTCAAAGTTTCCAAGTTGTTTTGTATGGAAGCGTTTTTTTTTTGTATCTGGATTATGTATACGAAGATCAGTGTTTATTATTTCCTAAACCTAACCTAATTCACAAATTAAGAAAGTGAAATGAATTTTTAAAAATAACTGAGAAAAACAGTAAAAACAAAACGATGTGGTATGTCCTTAATCACGATGGGACTACTGTTGTAACAAAGAAATGTAATAACGTAAGTATGTGCTACTGTGGTTTATTATTACAAACTGAATTGACATGGAGAACAGGGGCGTAGCTAGGCATGATAATTTATGATGTATACGCATGACCGCTAGGGGATCATGGAGTATGTCCCCGCCCCACACTCCCCGACCCCTGGAAAAACTTAGTGTTTCTAGATTGTGCATAGTGGATTCTGGGGAGGTATCGGTATCACGATTTCACTTAAACTAGATTTTAAGTAATATATACTGTTTGGTCGTCTTGGGAATGGAATTATCTTGAAAATCCTTATTTGAAATATAAAAGTACAAAACTTGTCCCATACCAGGAGCTACAGACAAGTTAGTAAATCGATTTAACAATTAAACTTATTGTTCTTTGCGCAAATAGCAGTACTAGTTGATTGCAATAAATACCCATTGTCATTATTAACCAAAGATTTTTTTGCAAAAGAATACTACTATTTAATTGTTTTATGTTTTCATTCTTTGAAGACAATGTGTACGCAGCTGCGTATTCTGCGTATAGGCAGCTACGCGCCTGCAGAATACAAGTTAACAAATGTTGCTGCGAAGTTAAAGGTTGTATGTTATTCAATATAGGACCTACATACTGCAAAATGTCAAACTGACTTATTATGAAAAGCAATATTTTAATATTATGCTAGATGGATACTGCGGTTTAGCAAATCTGTGTGTAAATAAGTAATAATTAGTCTGAACATATTCTGTTTATGCAAAATGTTCGTGCAATAAAAGTCTTGGACATCCAAATCGTTACTAACATCCTTTTGAAAACTTGTCGTGACTGGCTAGGGTCTTGTTGCTAATAGATAATCTTAATTTATTAACACGCAGTCCTAACATCGATTGACGTACCGAAGAGCATTTCTATCTACTTTTCTTAAGTAAGGGCGTACAGAGTTTCAATATGCATTTACGTTAAATGTTAAGAAATTTTAATAACAACAAGAAATAAACCAAAATCTCATTTTCTGCCATGTTTGCATGAAAGTTACAGACACGCAAAATATAAAAATAAATAGATAAAATATAACGCCGTTTTTTACCAAATTAGGACCCGCATTTTATCAGGTTTAGAAACTGTACCCATGTGCAAACTAGGCGTCGCGCTCCCGCGCGTCACCAATAACTCTGCGTCATGCAAATGTGTGCAGCCACACTTAGACAACAATTATTGTAATATCTTGACACCCCAATCTGCCTATGTACCTTAGACGGCATATATGGGGGGGGGGGGGGGGGGGTCCGTGGGTTTGCTTCCCCGAAAATGAAATGAAAGTTTCTAAAATGTCTAAGACGATTTCCTAAGTGCCTTTGGACAAAAGGTTACCCGTTTTAATGGTTTTATTACACGGCCTCTGAAAGTCTGAAAAATGCGAAGATGTAAACCTTTAGCAATGTAACTTTGTTGTTTAAAACCGGTTCAAATACTTCCCTTCGAGTTGGATTATAAAATGCATCTAGATTACATTTGTATAATAATAATAATAATAATAATAATAATAATAATAATAATAATAATAATAACAGCATTGCTATCTTAGTTTGTCAGCATTGCGGTATCGTCCGGTTTTATTCTTAACAAATATACATTAACATTGCCTGCATTTAGATTTCAGTTTTGTGTTCGAGTATGTGCTTTGCATAATTTTGATTTAGAGTATTTACGGAGGTTACAACTAAAACTCGCCTTGTAAAAATACCAGAATTTCCATTGGAGCCTTCAACAAATGGTGTGACAAACAAAACAATATAGATTTGCTTAGATTTTGCTTTTCTAGATGTTGGACCAGACGAAATATACTACTATCAGTAAATATAATAGATCAAACCAAAATTTTCAAGATATTCTCTCTAAATTTTACCATGCATTTTCGGCGCATCAACCAAGCAGTGCGTTTGCGCACAACTACGATGTATATTAACAAACAAGCAACATTTTTTTCCAGTATACATATATACTTTGGGGAACACAAAATATAACTAAATATTTCCAAGTAAGTGCATTTTCCGGTTAGCATATTTTAGATGTGTTTAAATGTTTGAAACAGCAACATTTTTGAGCCAACGAAAAGTAAATTTTTCAATGCCTGTAAATTCCCTCCTGTAAACTTTCTACATTTTGCAATATTGATTATTTAGTTCGCACAGCTAAGTCTCCTACATTATGAGACGATAACAACGTCTTTTTTGTTTTTGTTATAAGATTCCAATTTCGATACATATTTTATTTAATTTACGTGAGTTCCGACTTCCGGAGGGGTGGTCACTTATATAAGGGTTTTGAGATGCGTTTTACTACTGCTTGGGCGGATAAGTATATGACAGTCGAGGGGGGGGGGGCATTAGAAACCCGTGATTATCTCTACACAGTCTATAAAAGGAGTGGCGGGGAATGAAATTTTGAAATCTAAACTGAAAGCATTTTTGCAGGAGTTGCGCCAGACATGGCTGATTCTGACAGATTTTGTACAAGTGTACACATTTGCTGCTAGGTACGTGTGTGATCCAGGGGCACATACCTCGGGAAAGTTTCTGGAATTCCGTAGATGCGTTCGATTCAGTCATTTCTGGTGCCCAAGAGTTACATGTAACTGCATGTATTTTGTATCAGAAGTTACGGCTTGCCTAATCACAACGCTTCCACAACGACCTATTTATTTCTTTTTTTTCCTGCTTGTTTTGTATAATATTCTTGATGTATTCGCAATGCTCGGTAATAACGTCTAAAATGTTTTATAATATTAAATTTGTAAAAAGTTTGCCGGTAGTAAATGTAAATGTAATACGTACGCTGCACCGAGATCTTTATGGACCTAAGGCTACATTATGGCGTTGTGAAAACTGCCATTAAAGCGGTGGAACATTAAGTTACTTGCTTACAGCATCAAACGCCCAGCCAACGCAACAAATGGCACGCGTCAGTTTTGCTTGCTTGAATTTGTTTGATTCCGTATCTCGACACATCTGCACTCGCTGGGGAATCTGATGGCATTTGAGTTCTCTTCGCTCATTTATCTTCTTATCGCGCATCATTTGTAACATGAGACGTGATTGGTCAATTCTGTCGCAGCTCTTTTTGCAGGAGTTCAATAAGCTGCAATACATGCACGGTTTGAAGAAGATTGTTTAATTATTTTTAAGCTCTTAGGAGACCAGAAAAGGTATGTTTTGCACCTTTTAAAAAACTTGTTTGCGTAAATATTGCAGTTGTTTCTTGTTACGACGCAGTTTCGAAACCAGGTTTGAAAGTTACGCATTCCTTCGAATTTCCCAGCATCCGCAGCCATGGATATTTTTGAAATTAAAAGTTGTCATCATGCATATTGATGGTGCCAAACTAATACATTCAGTTCCAGTAACATAGCAAACATTTCAGTACTTTAAAGCATCGTTAAATTTGTTACGAGACTGCATTTTAAAGGTACTGGCAGTACAAATTTTTGACTCGCTGATTGAAGAAGTGGTTTGGGGGTGCAGCATATGATATAAAACTTTAAAAAACAAAACAAAACAACAACAAAAAAAACATTAAAAAAAAATTGTTTATAGTGAATGACCCAGTTTGGGTGATTGACCTGTTATGGTGACTGTTCTTTTCTGTGTTCTTGTTTATAGTGTGTTTACCATGTGACTTGGATTCTGGGTATCCATTGTAAATATTTTACTGGCATTGCTGTCAATCCCAAAGTGAAAATGTGCTTTAAACACTTTAATATGTAATGCTTTGGTAATTTGACATTTTCTTATGCTCTTTTTCACTTTGCCTTTAAACACACTCCGAAATTAGCATCAATTATTTCTTTTTTACTGGTCAGATCAGAAATCTGGCATCTGCAATCCCAAAGAACCTGTTCCAAAAAAGTCATGGTCATTTTTCAGGTACAGTTTGTGCTAAAAAGTTATAAATTCTGTTAAAATGTCGGTTTTACAGACTAGTTAATCTTAACAGGCTGATTTGGATTTTGTTGACAATGATATTAATGAAGAAGAAAAGTGTTGTGTGTGCCACAAATTTTTACCAGATCAGTTGAAAAGTTGCATATCCCTTTTGGTTATCATATGGACATAGTATGATATAAACAACATGTGTAAACACTGGACCCATCTTGCATATTGTCTTGTTGATGCAAGTGTTGATGCATGGTAGTCTGAAGGCATTACAAATTAATTTGGCCATACCATTCAGAGGAATAGACTCTAGGGCAGCATAGTTAACTGTGTATGTGTGTTAGTTTCAAAGTTAAAAATATATAGTGATGATATACATTCTGTTGAGTTAAGTTTCTGAAAAAAGGGGGGAAAAAGCTTTTGAACAAACCTGTACTTTTAGATAACAGCAAAAGGTCACTAATTCTGGCCCCAGAATGATGTCATATTGAAAATGTAACTAGGTCAATAAAATGGTGGTCTCACATCAGTTTCATGTTGTTTTTGGGGTGATGCATGGTGGATTCAAAGGAAACTTAGTCATTTAAAAAGATAAGTCAAGAAAGTTGTACATTCATCATACTTCTTTGTTATTGTTTCCTTGATTAAATTTTATGGTCACCCAAATGTGGCAATCCACAGTACATTTTTATTTAAATAAAGACAAACTTAAATTTTACTCATTATTGAAATAATTAGTTTATTTGCATACCAGTTCAGTACAGCACTCCCCAATTTTAAATAGACTAGAATCAGTAAACAGTGTATTTTAAAACAACTCTCATTTCTGTAATTTGCAAACTGTTGCTAATTAAATATACTCCAAATGTTAGCTTTACCAGACCAGAAATGTTGTTCATACTGTAATCCAATTTAAATGTCATTATATTTTAAAAATTGTTTCTTTTTGTTGTTGTTGTTGCTGCTGGAAGGCACTGAAGGCAGCACTATGCTTAAAGTGGACACTTTCTCCAGATAACTGAAAAACTGTTAGTGGGCAGATAAACCTAACAAACAAAAGATAACAAATGTTAACTGATAGAATGTGAACTTTGGACTAATCTTTGGTAAAAAATAATGTCAGAGAAGAAGAGATTAAATATAAAGTGATTAGGAAAAGGGTAAATGACTACCAAAAGGATCAAGAAGGGTATGTATATGATGGTGGAGGAAATGTGGAGCGTGGAGAATTTGGGACAAGGAACAATACAGTAAAATATGTTCAGAGATATAGTTTTCAATAACCTAACCATCAAGTATTATCATTTATTTTATTTTTTTCAGAAAAATGGAGATCCCTGCAGAGGTGCGCCGACAAGTGCGTGCAGCACGATGCCTCCAGAAACCCAACCCTCTCAGGTCATTAAGAGTGAGCAGCCCTGTGCCACAAGGGTTGGGAGAAAATTCCAAAGTAAGCATATTTACCATGGGAAATATATCTCAACTTCTAATAATAATAATGATGATAAAAAAGACTTAAAAGCTGGGTAAATCCTACTAATATTTACGTTTATGTTAAAAATAATTGATAAAAGGCCATCAGAGTTACATACTAAAGTATAAAAAGTTGAATTGACTTAAGTATCAGTTGGGAATGTGAACTGAAGATCTGTGAAGTGACAAGTGATTCTCTTTTTTGTGTCTATTTCCTTATTGGTAAATATGATTTTTTTTTAATTTTATGTTGTAGGACATTCAGCATGCACCCATTTGTGATGAGGATCAGAGTCTGAGAATGAAGATTCGCCGGACGATCAAACTGGAGAAGCCACGGCCATTAAAGATCATGAGGACTGAAAGTAAGAATTTTTTTATATATATGGTTCACCCGACCTGGTTACGCAATCGGTAGAGCATTGGCTCCAGGTAGGGGAGGCACCAGGTTCGATCCTAGGGCCATGACATGCCAAAGTCATTCAAAATGGTAGTGGTATAGCTCTCTTGCTAACGCTCAAGAAAATATAAGGGTAGTTCCATGACTTGTTGGCCCAGTCTCAGGATAATGTGACTGGGTGTAGTATCATGCTAGGTGTTCATGGCATGCTATACACAGTGACTATAACGGCTTCAATTGGACATTGTCTCCAGATAACTGAAATGCTATTGGTGGGACGAATATTCAGGGTTCGACACTAACGCTAGTCCGTAGGTCTGAGACCAGTTGATTTTAAGAAGGACCAGTGAAACTGGGAGGCTGGCTGGTCCGTCCAACCAGTAAAATCCAAGAGTCCGCATGAAATTTTCATTCAAATAGCTGACTAATTATTTTTTCGACAAACCCCAACAAAATAAACAACATTTATTCCAGGTACCTAAGATGCTTAAAAGAGAACATGTTTATTCTGAGGGCCTCTGCAAACTTCGTTAAAAACAGGTTTCAAATGCAATGTGAAAATTTTATGGACGAAAAATATCAAAAGAATAAATAAAATAATGATTTATACATTATCTTAAAGGTTTGCTACATTTGTTTTTAAGTCATTAAATAAGCGTGAGAACACATTTTCCGAAAAGCACTGAGGCCAGATTCCGCATTTTAAACGCGCAGGATATCAAGCGTCTATGTAGTCTGCTAGTTATGTTGCGATATGTTGAGAAACCAGAAGCAAAAAAAGGAAAACTGTCGAAAAGAGAAGAAGATGGTGCAAAAGACCTACGATATGACAATGATGATGTATGGTAACCATCATCTTGACACAATGGAACTTTAAAAAAACAACCTACAAACACTTGATTGGTTATATGTGACTCACTGATTCAGTAAAGAACACTAAAAATAGAATTACACAACTAGCCTTTTTATTCTTATATTTGGATTCAGGATTGGAAGGACCAGTACTTTAATAGAAGGACCAGTACTTTTTACAGCTAACAGGTCCTGTGGACCACCTGCAAAAATAAGTTAGTGTCGAACCCTGCTATTGGTGGGACGATATACCCAATAAACAAACTACATGTAACAACAGCTTATCGTTGTTTTGACCTAATTTTTCGTCTAAGTAAAAACGAATGTTAACACTACCTTAATTGATAGACAATATAAAACATGAAATAATGGCTCTAAATGTTCATTCTTTCTAAATCTACGCTTGGTTTTCTTAGCTTAAAAATAGCGAACTGAGCAGTGAGGCACATATAGAAAATACCTCTTTGTGATGGAAAGTGAGATGCAATGCTTCACTTTTCACATAGATGTAGGAGATAAAATACAGCATTTCTCGGAGACTTCAGGTCTTTTCAGGTAACAATAATTTGTTCAGAAAAAACAATTGGCCAAAACTGTAATATACCACCTTTAAAAAATCCAAATATTTTTTTGTTAAATAGACAGAAGATCGACAGGTGAAGACTCCACCGACTTGAAACCTGAGAATGATCAGCAGACAAGCTGGAAGGGTAACCAGTCTGAAGGAAGAATCACGCCCTCTCCAACTCCTCAGTGGAACACACAGTCCAACCAACCAGGAAATATGCAGACATACCTTTCACAGAACGTTCAGATGGCTTCACAACCCAGCCATGTACCAGGGAATTCAGAGTCACAAACTGTGCATCAATCTAACCAGTCAAGCAAAGGGCCATTAATGTCACACACTAGACAGACCCCTTCACAGCCCTGTCAAGTCCAAGGAACGTGTCAGTCTTTCCGTTCACAGATTGGTTCACAAGTTGTGCACCTAAACAATCCGAATGTTTGTTGGTTGGTTAACCAAGCTAACACCTCTCAAATTGGCCAAAGCGCTTCCGCTCAGAATTCACAGTTTGAATCCAGAACGAATCAAAATTCATTGACATCACAACAAGCTGGCAACTTTCAACAATCCAAGACCCATTCCACACAAATAAATAGCAATTTCAACACATCACAAATTTTTTTACATGGTCAGCAAACTGAACCTAGGTCGAACCAATATCCAGCATCGTCACAAATCACTAACAGCTTCCAAACAATACAGAAAGATTTGTCTAGTCCACAGATTGGATCCTGGACAAATGTCTATCCTTGGTCATCACAAATGGCTGGTACCTTCCAAAACTCGCAGATTTATTCCACGCAAATGCCTAAAAACTTCCAAACATTACAGGCTTTTTCTCCAGTTAATGCACTGTCAAACCAGTATTCACAAAATGGAATGAATCAGGCATACCCACAACAGGTCCTTTTTGTAGGTGCGCCTGCATACACACAAGTGGCTCAGATTAAAAGAGAGAAGATGCAGATTGGAGAAGATACAAATATTTTCAGTGGTTCTCAATGTCAGCAGATTAGCATGTCTTCTAAGGGTGCAGCTGAGCAGGATAGATGTGTCTCGCCAGTGATGCAATCTCCACCAGAATATATTAACCAGATAGGAAGTCCTATCAACAAAATCCACCCATCTAGTGTACTGATTTCAGGACCATCATCCTTCTCTCGGTCAAAACTCTCATCACAACAGGCAAGTTTTATTATAGAGTTTACAAACCATTCCTTGTTCTTACCTGACCCATTGGGAATTTTAATGTGACTTTCACTCCCAAATGCCAAAAATGGGTCTGAATCTCTACCCCATTGGGAATTTTAATTTGTCTTGCATTGCTAAATGTTAAATCAATGAAATAACTTAAACTGTATTGGAATTTAATATAACCGGCCGCAATAGCTCAGGTGGTAGAGGGTCAGGTTGTGGATCGGGAGGTCGTGGGTTCAAACCCCGGCTTGGTCAAACCAAAGACTTTAAAGTTGGTAGTAGTGGCTTCCCTTTAGCATTAAACCTGACTCGTCGGTGTCAGTATAATGAACCGGCCGGGTTCAGTCCCTGGGCACCTCATAAGTGCCCCTGTGCTATAATGATAAAAATGCCTGAAAATACCATGGGGTGTAGTTCTTTCAGAGTAGGAACTAAAACATAGTAATAATGTACTGGAGTTAAAATGTTATAGCTCATTTTCTTATGCTTAGTTCAATAGAAAGTTTGAGGACTGGTAAGCCCAGTGTATGGAGATGATGAGGGAAAGTGGATTATTTTCAGGTTTTAACAGATTTTATAACATGCTGTTACATGCTTGCAGCACTGGACAACTGGAACTTGTAAGTGTGAAGCAAAGAAAAAATATTCGCTATTTTTTATCACCTTGAAAAATGGCATATAGATGCCGCTCTATCTTCTTGTCCATGTATCTTTGCATCTGTTTGTTCTTCGCATTGTTGTATATTGTTCATGACTATTCTATTTACAGTACTTGATCAGACTTCAACATCACAATGACATACACTTGCTTGTTTTTGTCTGATGTTTTGTATGTGCATATTTCATGTTTCAGAGTGAAGACTCAGGCCTGGGAGATGTCAGCCTATCTTCACGAGATAGGTACGAAATTTAGGTTTTATATATGTAGCCTGTAGTTACAGTGTGTATTCATTAGTTAAACCAACAGCTAATCACTTTTGATAACTTCATTAATCATTAGGGGTGCCCATGGCCGATTGGTTGGTGTCGCGATTTCCAACTCCTCCTCTAACTCCTCGGCCCCCACCATGTGGGTTTGAGTCCAGGTCTGGGCAAGAACTTTCATAGAGGGAAGTTTTCCAGCTAACCAGCGGTGTGCCAGTGGTTCTACCCAAACTTGAGTCCTGTAATAATAAGCTTGGTGGCAAAAAAAGCTAAACATTCATTAATCAGATGATATTTTGCTGAAGCTCAAATATTTGGTTGCACAGTAGTTACTAAGGGCACTTGTGAAGCCAAGACACCAAACTCATGGTGAATAATGTATGCTTTCCTAAACTGTTTGAAAAGGCTTATGATTTATAAAAATACTATTGAACTTGCTTTTCAATAAATTATGAGCTGTAAATATGCCAGCCAGTAGAAAAGGAAGAATAAGACAAAAATGAAAGAAACGTAAAAAAAATAAAACACGTTCTTCAAGCTCTTGCATGTCAGTCTTTTCTAGGGCTGTCTAGAAAACTGACCTATATAGCGTATTGTACTGTGCCCGGTTGTAGCTAAGACATATAGTAAATGCTTACTATAGATATATCTCTGGTTGTAGCTGGTTGTAGGCCACCTGTGGCAAATTTTTTACATGAATAAAATAAATCTGATGATTGTAAATGTTTTAGAAACTGAAGTTATGAAAATAATGAAATAGAGACAAGCTAAATATAATTCTATCAACTCAAAATGAGTAATGACAGCAATAACTTTATTTGTTGCTGTATACCATAAAATTGTATGTTAGTAATTGTGCAGCGTGGCTTAGAGAGGAAACACCTTTTTGTTATGATGAGTAATTAGATGTAGGACATCAATAAACAGCTTTTTGTGGGATGTTGAGATCTTTTCAGGCAACAATAATTTACCGGGTATTTGTCTATGAGAAAAAAATCGGATCCAGGCTGTTGGATACCAACTTTAATGTGTGCAATATTGAAAGTAACTTTTTCTGTTATTCCTGTTATTTTAAAAAATATGTTCTCATAATTTCTTTCATTTTATTCACTTATTAATGGCAAGATTTGTTAACTTTTATTAATGTTTTTTACTGTTCAAATATCCATAAATGAATTATTTTTATTTTAAGTTCAGTGAATTGTTTTGAAATAGCTACATATTGTATATTGATCAACCTGATAAATAAGACTTACCGTATTCCACCAACAGCCCAACATGTCAAATGTTTTACTTTTCAGCCCACTGTTCAGTAAAAAACAGACGCAGAAAAACATGGAAGAGGTAAAGTATCAATAATTAACAACTGTAGTTAAAATCATTTTTTCAGTCAATTTCGAAGTTTTTTTAGTTTATTAATTCCTTTCATAACAAGTTGTTTTAATGTTAATTTATTTTCGTCAATTTTTTTGTCTTTTTGTTCCGGGTAGAACCACTAATTGAGTAACAGGTAAATGAGATATTGCTCATTAAGAAGTTTACCTGGACCCTCTGGGAGCCAAATACCCAATGATCTTCATGACAATCCCCTTATAATTGCTGATTGTATTGAAAATATTGACATGTATTTTTTTTTTGTCATTTTGAATTTTATAACAATTTTAGAATGGAGATATTTATCATTAAAAAACAATGACACTGTTTCACAATAGCATAGTTAAATTTATTATCCAAAACTAAGTTGGTGACATAGTTTTATGTTGGCAATGGCTTCTTTTACGCAGGTCATAAAATGAATACTTTGAAGTTACTACTGTCATAACAGTTGATATAAAATGATGATCTGTTTTATATATTTGTAAGACTTGTCCATTCTTTTGCATCAAATAGATAAATCATTGTTGATAATAGTTATATAAAACAATAATATATTTTGTTAATGTACCAGTCATAACTATGTTAGACATTTTTAAACCGTTTAATATATTAACCTATTTTCAATTATAATTCACATTATTTTAACCTGATAGTTTTTTTTATATATATATTTTACTCACATAGTATAGTTTTAACCAAATTATGCTCTATTCACATTAAACTTTGTATTCGGCGCCGTATGACCTGTTAAGTGTTGGTGTGCTGTAAAGCCCAACAAATTAAGAACTCAGAATGGGAAAACTGGATCATTGAAAATTGTCTCCCTTGTTAGATAATAGTTGAGGTTGCCCAAATTGTAGGTAGGTCCTTTTAGTTGGAATTCTTGGACTTCATCACCTGTTATATCTCTCTTTACTTTATTTTTTTCTTCAGGAGTGGCAGGAGATGGAAGACACAAAACCATTCTCTTTTTCTGATGACATGATGAAGTATACCAGTCATTACATCAACCAATCACAGCCTCTGTCTTGTACAACTATTAACACAAATGTTCCTGATCAGCCGACATCACGTTCTAGAAGCAGACGGACCCGTCGTAAAAAAAATAAACAATTGACCATAGCAGAGTCTTTGAATCAGCAGTTCCCAAAGGGGAGTACAACCAATGGAGTTGCCTTGGGTGGATCAAGCAGTGGATCAGATGCCACTCAACAGGACAGCCTGAGTGCTAATCGAGTGGTGAGTGTGCATGATTCTCGCACGACTTGTTTGTCAAATGCTGCCGGTGACAGCTTCGGCAAGAAAAACATTTTCAATATTCAGGTTACTGTGACAAATGAGGTGAATCCATCAGTGAATAATGGCAAAAAGTTGCAAAGTGTGACCTCGATGGTGAGTCAGCCAACGATTGTAACACCGGCCAAACAAACAGGTTCCTTTGAAAATTTAGAGAATGGTGCGAGTGCACAAGAACATACTTTTGCCTCAGTAAGCCAATCAGAAATTGATAAAACTAACGGCAAGGATTTGAGGAAATCTGCTCGTAAAGAGACAAGTAACTGGGCAGCTGGTTTTATCAAATCAGTGCTACATAACAATAATAAGATCAACAATATGAAGAGTTTAGAAGAAGAGAAAAGCACCTTAACTCAGGCATCTCAACCTGCAGGGCTGCTCCCATCAGCAAAGAAGTCAACAATATTTAGAAGGATAGATTCAAAATTTGAAAATGACAGTAAAAATGCAGATGTTGAGCCATTGTCTGAAGCAGAAAAACGCACATTACCTCAGGCATCTCAGCATAAATTGGTGCTTCCTTCTGTAAAGAAGTCATCAATTTTCAGGAGGATCGATTCAAAGTTTGATGATGAAAGTAGAAGTAGAAATGCAGATGATGGGCCGCATTTTATGGCAGAGAAAGGCCCCATACCACCAGGGTTGGACCCAACAGCAAAGAAATCCACAATCTTAAGATGCATTGATGTTGAAAATATATGTACTACCAGGCCTAAAGAACTGAATTCTGGCACCAAGCGAGAACAAGTCCCACAACTAAGAAGCGTAGTAACAAAAGTAGTAAAAAGCGGAAGTGTGGACAATAGGAAATATTTCTATGATGAAGATCCACAGTCTGAAACCGGATATGAAAGTAAATCTAAACCTTCCATGCCTAACAACTTGACCAGTGCGCAAGAACCAGTCACGAAAATAAGAAGTACAGTTACGAAAGTAGTGAAATGTGAAATTGCGGACAAGATGAAGGCTTTATCTGATGACCGTCTTCAGTCTGGTGGCAGATTAGTGAACGCAACATTGAACAAAATCAATTCTCAAACTTGTGGTTATGAAGTGGATTATGGCAGTGATGAATTTATGAATTGTCATCGGTGGGATGAAGAAATTTACTACTCTGATGATGAATTGGAGCTTGAATTTGAGAATATGAAGATATCCAGTAATAGAGATGACAGGTAAGTTGTGGTGGCAGCTGGCTTTGATTTCATTTGATAATTGACATTTGGGCCATTTTATTGTCAATAACCATGTTTTGTATGTCATAATCCCCCTTGAAGTATACCCTGCCAAGCCTTTTAATTCAGGGTAATTAAAATTTTGGTAATAAAACCCCTGCAGCAGTATATACCCCGCCACATATTTGCCAAAAACTAAAGTGTAGGAAAGTCATATCCTCCGGTCAAACATGTGTCAATTAGTAAAAGGACAGGACATTTTAATGCATCTTTGTATATGTGAAATGTTATAGCAAAGTGTAAAGTTAGTGTTTTAAAATTTGAACATTGTAATTCTTTGTAAATGAAGAATATTTTCAGTACAATTAAGGAGAACATAAATTGTGTAATAAAATGTATATAAATACAGACATGTGATGTTTCCCAATTTTGCCAGTAGACTCCCGTTATCAGGGGTCTGTCTCACGCTGAGCACATCAATTCTCCCGCTTTGATGTTCCCGACAGACTTAATCTCATTCCTCCTAAAAACTGCCCCAGGCAGTAGCAACCAGCCGATCATTTAATTACGCAATATATCCTACTGCAAGCGTCCAGCATCTGCGTGTGTATGTGTGCAGCTAATCGAAACAGATCATTGCCAATCATTGGGCCTACCATGTGTTTATTGGTCGCGACGATAATTTCGTATCCCGCCTCCTGGTGTTAGAAGGCATCTGCTACAAACTGCAATCCCTTGATTAACAATATAACCACACCCATTTAAAGAACGGCGGAGATCATGCCCAATCAGTGTCACATGTTCTATTTTCTTAACACAACTAATGGAAGCAATGCTTAAAGCATAGGATTAAGCTTCAAAATTTTATGTTAAAGTTATAATGTGCATATGAAATTAACATAAAAACAAGTTTGCATGAAAGAGATGAATGTGTGAAACAAAAACATTGCTGAATACACAGAGCTTGCAACATGTATATTTGTGCATTGTGCTACTAAAACAATCAATGATTTTAATTCCATATTTTTGTAAGGCCTTTTGCTAACTGCATATTATTTAGGACATTATCGGCACTCACAAAACAACACATTGTATAAGACATGTAGGCAAACTTCTAGCCTTGAGATATGTCGGGGGTGGGAATAAGGAGACAAATCTGCAAGGGTAACAGTAAAATTGAAACAGATCAAATCTAAGAAATGGTGAACATTTCCCAACATTATGTAAAGCTTTTTTTGACTTTAGCTTTTTAAGAGAAGTAAACGTTTATTCACTTTACAATAGTGTTGTTTCTATTTGAAAGAAAATTTGTCTTCTTCCTGCAAATATACATTTATCATAAAAGTAAATGGTTTTCGTGACAGCTGATACCATTTCATTTTGTGCATGAACAGTAAATAAAATGCCAACCATAGACACTTTTAAAACATATTTTCCATTTCTAATACTGGTAGTTCAAACCAGTTTACATCATACATTGTCAAAAGATGAATTCTTTAATTAATGTAAAATAATTTTAACTTTTTTTACATTAATATGTGGTTTATATGTAAAAAAAATTCTGGACAGTTATTTATTTACTACTTTGTCTTAGAAAAACACTTTTTGCTATTTATATTCTTGATTAGTATAATGTCATCATGTATTCTAAATTCATTTAACTTTGTTTAGACAGTAATGGTAACTAAAATATGCTAGATATATTCCAAAATTCATTTTAAAATATTGTAAAGAATATTTTTATCACTGAAATTACTATTATTTTGTTAAAAAAACAAACTGTTTTACAAATAGAAATAAGCCACACAGTCAATTTAACACGCATTCACGGAAATCTCCCTCCCTGGCACCCCAATCTCCCTCTCTGGGAGCCTAAGTCTCCCTCTTTGGGACCAAGGAAATATCACATGTCTGTAAATATTTTATATATATATATATAGTTAACATTGGAATTTAGTTGTTGTTTGTGGAAAAAAACACTTTTAGGTGGGTTTGGGAGAGGGTAGTTTTTGCTATTTTAAGCTAAGATGGACACATGATTTTGGTTCTTCAAGAAAGTCTAAAAGTCAAGAATAGCTTTGAAAAATAAATAAATAAAAACTTCAAAATGGCTCAAATAAATGGGCAGCACATGAATGGCATAAAAATATTTATCCTCAAAATTTAAAAAGCAGCATCAAAATATATAATAATAAAAAAATAAACTTGTCAAAATGATATTTAATAAATAAGCAGTATAAAGATGACTGAGAAAGAAAAACAACAACATTCAAATCAGTAAAAGATGTTTGAACTGATTATTCTCCATATGACTTCAGGTCGGTGACAGATGAGGGTAGTCAGGCAGGTGATTTGGACACAGGAACAGCCAGAGATGGGCAAGGGACTGACAAGAGACTTGTGAGCAGAAAAAGCTCCCGACCACAGTCAACAGAACCAATGTCGGAGCTGTCAGTAAGTTCTCAATTGAAAAAGGGTTAAACAATTAACATATTCTTTGTTTGGCATTTTGTTGAATATAGTTGATTGTTACGCTACCTTCAAGGTCTGTCCACCAGTTTGTCTTCATTTTTTGAACAGTTCCAGAAACTTCACAAACTGAAAATATTATCTTAATTTTTGTAAAATAATTGGAATAAAACTAAACCTTTTCAACAAAATCTTTATTTTTATGTACAAAAATAGAGAGCTGAGCACACTTACTATTGGACCATCCATATAGATGCATTCTTCACAAAAGAAATTTACAAACACTGGACCAATCAGGCAATATTAACCGGTCTGGACCAAATTTTACTGAACCTTTGTCGTTTTGGCATTTTGACACAAAAAAAGAACTACTTTTGCCGATCATGCTTTTATTCGGTTGGTTATGAAGCAATGCCAGCTAAGACATCTGAACATATCTGCAATCTCTGTAAAAGGTAGGTAAGCTTACAGAGGTGTTATGAGTGGTTGAGTTCAGTAAAAGGCTGTAAAGCTTTGTTTAGTTGAGTTTATTATGCATGTTTTCATAACAATTCACAATTTTTTTTGGAAAATATGGCTGAAAATTCTGGTGAACTGTCTGTCCATTTATCTTGTAAAATTGATCGGACAGAGATTTTTGGTGGACTTGGGCCTTGGTCCTCCGGGTTTTGTCGAAGACTGTAGATGCTGTTTAAATGCCGTTCCTAAAATTGTTTCTTTAACTGGACTTAAAGGAAAACAAGTAACCTCAACTATTTTTGTTTCAAAGAACTGTCACAACATATTTTTAAAGCTACATGGTAGATTTTACTCGCATGAAATATGCTAAAATAACATTTGTTTTGAGTCTGCAAGATTTCAACAAGTAGTATAAGCACTAATTATCTTTTACAACCAACCTTTAAACAGAGTGCTAGAATTAACCTGTACAACAACTAAGGGATAAAAAAATAAAAAAAACAATGTATTTTTTGTAAGATTTAATTATATTGAACTTTATGTACCTGTCCATGTACTTGTAATCCAATCCTTCTTCCCGTCTTTCTTTTAGTTTAGAAATTTGACCTACTGACCCACAGGTCTTTTAATGTGAAATTTTGGCCTTAAGCTATAGTTATGATAAAAGTCTCACCTATGAAGGTTGTAAAAGGATATTTTGTTGATTTTATGTTATGAATTATTAAAGGTTTTATTGAACTCAAAGTTACAAATACAAGGAGGGAAAGTCTGGGTTCTTCCTCCACCAATAATTAGCTGGTCATCGCCAATATGACCATAATTGTATCGGAGCAATGTAACAAAACAAAAATTAAAACAAAAACAAAAAAACGCGGCCACCAAGGGTTTATCACTGTCCATATATACAGAGTACTAAAATGTGAGAAGGTTTTCCAGCTGATCTGCAGTTCAGCGGTGGTTCTACTGAGAAATTTGTCTGGAGTCTTCCTCCACTAAAAACAGCTGAAGGTTGCAATAACTTTCATAATAAGTTGCTGCGAGCGATGTATTTCAAAGTCAAAATCAAACTCATTTAATTTGGTTTGATTAAGGATCAATTCATAACAAATGGAAACATGACACTTCTACTTCTTCAGATAGCTGGGTATGGTTTAAAGCCTTTTGACTAGCTGGTTGCCATTTGACTTAGCCTTGGCACGCTTTAATCACGAGGTTGATGACTATTTCAGGGCTTGGTTGTAACTCTTATCCGGCAACCAATCTGTCCAACCACCTTGCTGGATGAGCAGAGACATATAGAAGAGACCATGGCAGGGGGGTACTTCAGTGCCAAGATGAGACGTAAACTCTTCCGGCATCTCAGCTGTAATGCTGAACAAATCACAGGTGGGTTACATTACCTGATAAAGTCTTCAGTAGTGTTCTGGCCCAACTTGCAGAATTTTGACTCAATTGAGATTTTCCTCAATGTCAATTTTTTACTTTTCAGTATTTATTTATGTCTTTTATACTTTACCAGAATATAATAATACCTTGGCATAATGATAAATAAGAGTTAGAAATTGCAAAATTATGACTCTGTAGCAATTGATGATTGTTGCTGTTATTGCAAAGTAAAATGATGTACACATCAAACTTATGCTAAAAGTTCACATTATTTCAACGCAGAAGAAGACAATAACATTTATGGATGAATGGCTTTGATGAAGCAACAGACCGAATATATAGGTTGGTAGGTGTTGCAGCAGATGTATGCTGGAAAACATGTAGCGATATATCTTCATTATTTAAGTTAGGATATATGCCTGTTGAAATTCACTGGCATAGTGGTAGTTTAAAAAGTTAAAGAACAAAACAATGAGAATACAGGTTCAAGCAAGAAAAATAAAACTCAATGCACCATAATGGAATCCTTAGCTTATAAAATATTGCTCATTGAGGCTGAGTGTAAGCAACACAGAAAAAATGAAGAAGAAGATGCAGCCATTTTGACAATTCTGAAGCAGACTTGAAATGTAAAATGTTCAGTTTATTCTTTAGCCTACATGTGTGTGGTGTACTGAGGAATCTTTAACACCTAAAACAACTGAACATTGCTTGTGTCATAAGTGATTGCTAGTGTTGTCTAAAGGAGGAACTGGACCTGGTAGGGCTATGGGTAGAGCGTCAGCTCCTGGTACGGAGGCCCTGGGTTCAATCCCGGGCTGCGACATACCAAAGTAATAAAAATGGTAGTGGTAAAGCCCTATATCTGCTTCAAGTGGGCACTGTCTTCAGATAACTGAAAAACTGTTGGTGGGATGATAAACTCAATAAACAAACAAAAGAAGAAATTGTCAAATGTGTCTGACGTGGTAGTCCATTCGGGATGGTCCTCACTGATACTGCGGTACTTAATTTTGACGCAATATAATTAAAATGTTGACATTTCTGTAAATTACATGTTGTCAGTGTGGAAATATTGATGCATTTTACAAAAATGTAAGCATAGTCTAAGAACAGGTTAACCAAACAAACACTTATGCAGTCAAAAAAATCAGGTGAGGCCAACTTTTTGACAATGTGGCGTATGTTAAATGAATTTGTACCCACATTTTTTGTTACACTTCATAATATATAAAAGTGTAAACATGCATTTGATAGTTTCAAAATAATAATAATTAACCAAAACTTTTCTGCACTAAAACTTGGTTATTTAATGTAATTGGTTATTTAATGTAATAGAAAGCATAATGTAAAGTTCTTCTTGGTTTTAATTTTTCAATTATAATTTAATTGTGAATGCCTTTTGATTGTTATATACAGTAACTATAATGTGATAGTGCTAGGAAATACATAGATCTAGGATAATAACATTTATCCATTTTACAAGATTTTTGAAACATTTTCTTATTATTTAAAATAGTTGTACAATTTTATCTAGGATTTGGGTCAACATACAGGAAATATACTTTTTATTATTACTGGCCCTGCTGTCTGCCCTTTCATTGTTAAAATGAATACATTGTTGATTGCAAAAACCTCCAACATCTTTACAGTTCAGATTACAGGTACAGAAGTAGAGATTTAGGTCTTCTTTATTAGGCATTATATCAACATGTTCAGCTTTTGACAACATGTTCAGCTTTTGACACCCATTTAATTAGTTCCATTGCGCAACACCAATGTGTAGGTTTCAGCCTTTGATAATTATTTAATAATATTTAATCTGCATTGATAAATTTTGTTTATATTTTACTGCCTTTTACAATAGCAAGATGCCTTTAGGACAGTAGTGGTGTGAAGGTAAGATAACATGTGTGCTAGTAATGGTGTGTGTATTTTTGTACTGCATGCAGGGCTGCAGATAATTGTTTGGCAAATTTGATATTTTTTACAGCCTTCTTTTTTATGTGCCTTATGACCTATCAAGTGTCAGTGGGGCATAAAACCCCAGTACTACCTATTTTTACTGATTATTTTCTTTTAGAAATTCATTAGTGTAACAAAAGATGGATTCATTTTCAATTAAGCTGTATACTATAATTTTTCTTTCAGTTTTAGAAAATTTACTTTTAACTTTAGACTTTTTTTCCCTGTATTGAACTTGCTCAACAATTTATCATCTGTATTTAATTTTCATTTAAACAAAAGTATTTAGTCAGGTTTAATATATTCACTAATATTCCATATTTCCTGCTTCTATGGATACCATTTTTGTGCAAAAATGGAAGGGTTTGCTGTTATATACCAATGATTTTTTTGGAACACTGCATAGTCTGTTACCACATTAGTAATAAGTAATCAGTTGTACAGAAGTATATGTCTAAAAAGTTTTGATGTTTGTATAAAACTGGACCTGGTAGCCCAATCAGTAGATCGTCGGTTCCAGGTACGGGAGGCGACAGGTTCGATCTGTGGCTGTGAATTACCAAAGTCATTTAAAATGGTAGTGGTATAGCTCTCTTCCATGTGACTAGGTGTGGTATCATGCTAGCTGTTCACAGCATGCTATACACAGTGAAGGCAGCACTATATTTGTTTCAAGTGAACACCTTCTCCGGATAACTGAAATACTGTTGGTGGAACGATAAGCCCAGTAAGCAAACATTTCTATATAAACATACATTTAATAGAAATTTCCCAGATGTTCTGAATAACCAATCTCCACCCAAGCAATTAACACATCAATTCAAATATTTTATTTAAGTGTTTTAAGGAAAATTCTTTACAGAACATTTACATTGGTTTTTGATACATATTTATGTTTTTTAATGTTATCTATTGTATAGAATTTATCTTGCCTTGTCTTATCTGTAGTCCTGACTTTGTATGCTTTATAGTATAGCTGGATTTGCAAAAAAGAATAACTGGATTTAGGAACCTCTCATCCATTTTCACCGATGATGCTGTAATAAATTCCGTGAATGTGTGTGTGTGTTGTATCCTATAGCTATTTCACATATCCAGAGCTTTTGTCTTTGCCAGACTCCATGGACATTGTCAATTCTTACCATAGTGACTACAACTACAGTTGTTTGTACACCTGCCAATGCTTTGTATGTCTTATCTCATTTAAACAGTGACTGCAGAGTGTTTTTATACCTCTGTAGGCAGCATATAGCACTTACACTCTTAAAGTCCTTTTTCCCATTTCCGTATTTCTGCTAGAACTTCTATATTATTTACATTACTTCAGTCACATTTCACTATCTTTCAAAGATACACTTGAAAAAGAAAAAATACCAACCCTAGGTTGCGTGAAGGCAGAGATAGTAATTCAGTATATGCGACTGATGTTTGTGCTATACTTTCCACACATATTAAGGGTAACACTGAGCAGCTTTTTGCTTTCTTACCTTTTACTTATTTTGTAAAGACTGGACCTAGTAGCGCAATTGGTAAAGCCTCGGCTCCCGGTATGGGAGGCCCAGGGGTCAAACCCGGGCAGCAACATGACAGTCATTTAAAATGGTAGTGGTATGGCTCCCTTCCTAGGGTAGTTTCAAGACTGAATAGCCTGTTTTCAGGATAATGTGACTGGGTGTGGTATCATGTTAGGTGTTCACAGCATGCTATATGCAGTGAAATACTGTTGTTGGGAAGGTAAACCCAATAAACAAACTTTTTTTGTAAAGATTATTATCTGTGCTTGATGTATGTGCACTATTAATTTTTCGGGCTAATTGTATGATCCTTTAATTTTTATAGTCTTGTTATTTTACCTCATGTGACCATCCCATGTTAAAATTGCCTTTTGTTATTGTTTTGAATAATTTGGCATATCTCAAAGTTGTTACGTTTACATAGTTTGTAAAAATTAATTGTAAGAATTTTTCCTTAAAGCACATTGTCAACTAATCTTTGATAGGTAATAAAAATAATGACTTGTTTTAATTTTAATATACATGTACCATTCTTGGGCGTTAATCTGAATTATAAATCCTCATGTGACATTCCCCTTACTTAAGTCAAATAGATGTGGCCGGCAGATTTTTTATATTGCCCACAGAGATAAAGAAAATGATGTGATGCAATTAATTTGCCTTAATATGTGTCTTAAAAGAGAACTGTTTATTTATATTTAAAATTTTAAATCAAATAGCAATTATAAATTTTAAGAATTACCATATTTGTTAACAGATGACACAGACTTTTTGATGTTTTTATAATAATTAGTTAATTGTCCATTGTAGTAAAAAAGTGTCAAATCCAGTGTATTTTCAATCCGCAATATTATAATGTCAGCATTGCCTTACACCATATACATTATACCTAACACCATATACCTTACACCATATACCTTACACCATATACCTTACACCATATACCTTGCACCATATACCTTACACCATATACCTTGCACCATATGCCTTACACCATATACCTTGCACCATATACCTTACACTATATACCTTGCATCATATGCCTTACACCATATACCTAACACCATATGCCTTACACCTTACACCATATACCTAACACTGTATGCCTTACACCATATACCTAACACCATATGCCTTACACCATATACCTTATACCTAACACCATATGCCTTACACCATATACCTTACACCATTTATACCTTACACCATATACCTTGCACCTTATACCTTACACCATATACCTTACACCATATACCTTGCACCATATACTTTGCACCATATACCTTGCACCATATACCTTGCACCATATGCCTTACACCATATACCTTGCACCATATACCTTGCACCATATACCTTGCACCATATACCTTGCACCATATACCTTACACCATATACCTTGCACCATAAACCTTGCACCATATACCTTACACCATATACCTTACACCATAAACCTTGCACCATATACCTTATGACTTATACCTTATACCATATACCTTGCACCTTATCAATGTTGGATGGATAATACTTGGTATCGTCTGCGTGGGATATGATATTTGGCAGACACGGGGGTCACATTGTCTGTCAGGGGCCTCATACATTTTTGTCTGAAGCATAACTTCAACAATTCGGCATAAATTCAACCTACGGTTAGAACTTTGATACCTAAGCGGATGCTAAAATGCTTTATTACAAAATACAGTCTGAATGACTTGTCTTGCCTGTTAGAACTTTGTGCCTATGTGTCTATTGTATTCTTTTTCTTCTCTTATTACAAAGTCATGTAAATGCTTCTAACAGTAATACATGTGTATGTATTGTAGTCGATTTTGGGCTTTTGATTAGTTTGAAATATTTTTTGCTAAGTGTATAAATTTGTCTTGTGCACATGCATTTTCTATCAGTATTTTGCAATTTCAAATGATTTGGTCCCACTTGTTTACAGGTGGTGTCAGACAGTATGCCTATATCAAATTCATGCAACAATACTTTTCCACTACTTAGGAGAATTAGGGCATAATTTCTGCATAAACCCATACTTGAGTATGTAAAGTAAAGGTGTTTTTGAACACAGCTATTTTGTTAGACAGTATAAATTACGATAAACACTCTAAAAGTTCAATCATTCCAAATCTTTAAATAAGCACGCTAGTGATCTCTGCTAAAAATAGATATCGACAATATAACGTAATCTAAAAAGTGAGTTGTCACATGGTTTTCCCGTCTCTAGATAACTGAAATGGTTTTGGTGGGATGATAAACCCAATAAACAAACATGATTTTCTTAGTTAAAAAAAGCTATCTCTGCAGCATGGCTCAGATAGGAAATGCCTGTTTGCAATGTGGAATGGGGATTTATGTTTTACTGTTCACACTTATCTAGGGTATTGATGAGCAGCATTTTGCAAGACCTTTTCATGTAACAGTGACTTGTTTGGTTATTTGAGAAATAATTTGTTGGTCCAAACTGTCAGATACCACCGTTAAAGTTCTGCTTTTTACATTAAAAAAGCAGTGGGAAAAAAAAACCAAATAAAAAATAAGACATTACATTTGATCACTAGATTATATATAAACATGCTGTCCTTCAAAAGTTGGTGTTGTCTTAAAAATAAATAACAACAGCATTGTTGTGTTTTCATTTAATTTTAACTGTTTTAAGCTTAGCAGCATAGATTATCTTTGTATTGCGATAGCATGCATCATGTTTATTCGTCTGCCATAAACCAGACACTGATTGGCACCATAATGATGTGATAATATTTATTTTATGCTTTTGTCTGAAAGAGTGAGAAATACCAGGGTAATAAAACCTTATCATTTCATTCAGGCCCACAGTGCAATGGTAAGTTGTCAATTTCACTCAGGGTGCCAAGGGAGGAAATAATTAAAATATATGCAATCAAGTTGAAAGATGAAATAAGCATGAAATAAAAAGAAAATTTTGTGATTTCAGTGTATTATATTTTATTTCCCACATGGACAGAGAAAAATAATATTTTCACGCGCCAATCATGAAAATATATTTTTCTATAACCACTCATGAAATAAATTATTAACAAATATCTTCTATAAATTATATGTGTCATGTAAAATGGTGACCTGGTTGCTTTATTAACATCTAGCTGTAGTTTAAAGCTATAATTTGTTTAGACATGCATCTTATTAATTTTGTAGATACAGTAAGTAAAAAAACATATAACACTTATTGTTCATGCAAAGCTTACACAAGTCTTACTCTTATTTTGGGTAGATTTTGCTCAACTGTTTGTAGACAGGTACAACCTATTACTTAGAAATAAAAAGAACATGTGATAATAATTGGTTCAAATTAAATCAACTTAGTAAGGTAAATTTTCAAAATCATATACATATATTTGAAATGAAAGGGATAAACAAAACTTTTGCAATTTGCAATGTCTTGTTCTTTACAAAATCATAACTTTTTCAAAATATAACATTCCAACAATGCCTTTGTTAAATACATGCACCACATCTGGTTAAGTAAAATCCTTTCATAATAAACAACAAACTTATCAACCTTGAGTCCATGGATACTTTTTCGTATTGTGTAGAGTTCCCAAAGCGGCCCCGCTACATCTGCTACACAGCGGACCAATTGCTGGAGCTGGGAGACAGCCCACTCTGTCGTCGCCGTCCAGATAACTGGGATGCCCTGGTTGAGATATTCCCTGGTGTCTGTCTTCCTGAGGTCAGTATGTGTGGCTCGGCGCAATGTGTTAAAAGTCTTGTATTAAAGTTGTGTACATTGTTAGGAGGAGAGGTGTCTTACCACTATGTCTTTCATAGATTTCTGTTATTTCTAGAGTTACTTAAATTTTATTTTGTGTTGTTGTTGTTTTAAATACATCGCAGACACAATGATGGCCATGATAGCACTGCCCAGCTACCTTAAGTAGATGAAGACCTCAGGCAAGTGTCTGGGTAGAATCAGTAGCACACAGCAAGTCAGCTGGAATACATGCCCACATCAATATTCACTCTACAAGGCTTTTTTTCACTGCCATGGTAAAGGGCCTATGCCCTGTTATTTTGAGGGAAATAGCGTGATTTCTTCCATAAAGGGGAATGGAAAAACCTGATGTCAGTTACTTTTCGGGGAAACTGCATGATTTTAGAGAAAATTACTTTGGGGAAGGCATCTGTAAACAGCTCCTACTTATAAGGGAAAAAAGCCTTGCTCTAACTGGGACTTGAACCCACATGGTATGCATCGTGTGAACTCTCCTGGTTTTGGAGGGAGACTCTGGTTCAGAATTAATTGAAAATGAGGGTCTGGGAAGTCAGCGTAATTTCAGGTAAGATAAGCAACTTTAATAGGAAGTGATTCAAGCAAAATTGAATTGGATTCAATTGTTTATTTGAAATTAGTTTTATTTTTCAATTAGAAGGATGCTGATTCAAAATATATACAAACCTTGATTTATCTGTCCTTATTAATACCCTCTCTGACGAATAGGAGATTGTTTTTCAGATGCGGATGAGTTTGTATATGACCCTAATAGAACATTGCCAAAAAGTTTATTTTAAATGAATAATACATTGCTTTGCATCAGAATATTTAATAAAGAAGCAATGAATCAAAGATTTATAGGACAAGATGAAGTAAGAAAAAAAACTTGAGTTAGTTTTTTATTAATTAGGCAATAATAAAATCAAACATTAGCATGTAAATTAGGGAATAGCTGAAGCAAAATTAAAGTATGAATTAAATGTATGAATGAAAGACTGTTATGTTGATAATGGAGAAATTAAAAATTAAAAGGAGGCTCCCGTGGCCAAGTGGTTGGAGTAGCTAACATGAAACTCCTTAGCCCCTCAACGCGTTTATTCGAGCCCAGGTCAGGGCGAGAACTTTCATGTGGGGAGGTTTTCCGACTATCCTTCGGTGCACCTGTGGTTCTGCTTAGATATAAGTCTGGGGTCTTTCTCCACCAATAATTAGCTGAACGTTGAAAAATGACCGTAATTTTGTTGGTGCAACGTAACAAAAAAAATTTTAAAAAATTGGAGAAATCAAAATTTATACTTTATAAACACTTTAATAGGGGAGGTTTTTCACCTAACCTGTTTAGAATATGTTGCTTTACCCAGTCATAAATCTGGGATCTTCCTTCACCAAGAACTAGCTGGAGGTTGCCAATGGCACCATAATTGTGTCTGATGCAACAAAAACAAAGAATATATATAATTGATTTATTGAATTAAAATCTGTATGCTTAATTTTTAAGGTAAAAGAATATGTTGACACCAAACATATTGCTGAGCAGAGACAGTATGTGGTGGAACATTGGATTGTGAGAGACTTTCATCAACATAAACTGGACCACAACACAAACAGGTTGGTAAACATTTATATGCTTTAACAGAGCCCCCAATAATGGGTGTAAATTTAATTGTGTTAAGCAACAGAGAACATCGGTGATGTGAAAATTATCTCACTTGTCAGATTTCATGCAAGGTAGTCCACATTGTAAGTACCGGTCACAAATGCTCAGGTGGTAGAACGTCGGCTTACGGATCAGGAGGTTCAAATCCCTGCTGGGTCAAATCAGACTTTAAAGTTGGTAGTAGTGTCTTCCCTCCTAATGTCGTGGCTAAGGAGACAGCATTACGCCTGACTCGTCGGTGTCAGTATATTGGGCCAGCCGGGTTCAGTCCCTGGGTACTTCATAAGTGCCCTTGTGCTATAATGCTAGAAATGTCACTGCACAGTAACGGCAGAAATGCCGGCTAATCCAATACAATCCACATTGTAAGTAGGTACTCTTATTGGAATGGAGTCAGTGCAGTGAAATTTCATAGGTATGCATGAATAGCTGCTCAATCTGTTGAAGCACTGATGGGAGTTCTCCTTTCCCATGACATTTATCCCGGTCACATTTAACATGCCTTCAGTTCACAGGACATCATTTTATGACATATCACAATATCCCTGACATGCTTTGATCACTGGCCTGACCTAAATTGTGTTACTTCTGATCTGGCAATGTGTGCTCAGACAAATTTCTTCACACACTTTCAGTCAGAAATGAGAGTTTTTAGCCACTATTAAGCCAATTCCTCTAGTCTGGCAGCGAAACACTTGGAACAAAAAATTCCTTAATTTTCTATGTTGACTTGGAGGAACAAACTACATGAGACAGTAATGCAGGTGATAAATGTGGAATCTGACAGTTTGTATGTAATGAATGCATGTAACAATAGCCTACATATGTTTGGGAATGTGGTCACAATTTCTGCATATACCAGTACTCATACATGTGAACTCTCCCCCTTTTGGAGGAAGACTGCCACTTTTAAGGTTCAAAATTATTTGAAAATGAGAGGTCTTTTACAAAAATTCCCTACTTGGAAACAGCTAACTTCCTTCTTTGTTTATATGAAAATAACAAATCTCCCACTTAGCAAGTGAAACCTCCAACTTTGGTCTCAGAAAAAGTTATGTATGTAAACTCTTATTTAAAATGATTTTAAACTCTATCCAAAATTTTAGATAGGACTAGTCTTAAAAATCTAGCGCTAAATGTTTTTTGTTTTTTAAATCTAAAAGTAAGCATGATGGAGATTTCTGCTAAAATATAGGAATCAAATGTCATATCTGATAACCCTGATGATGCTGTAACGTGATTTCAAAAAGTTATTGGTCACATGGTTTTCTTGTTTTAAAAATATTTAACTGCAGCAATTTTGCAATGATGCTTGGGTTGTTATGAAAGACATCGATAAGCAGCTCTTTGCAGGATCTTTTCATGCAACAATAATTTATTAGGATGCTTGAGGGGGGGAAATGGGATCCAAACTGTCAGATACCCCCTTTAACATAACTGTGACATATACTTTATACATTCTAAGCATTTCCTGACGATTAAGTTCAATAATGCAGTTACTTGCTGCACAGCAGCTAATTTTGATAAAAAGTCAGTGGACTTTGTGGTTGTTGATAACAAGAGTTTATAATCTCAAGCTACAGTTTTTGGCCCAATCTTAAACAAACATGGTCAGAATGTTTGCCTGCATGAAATCTTAGACGAGTTTGCAACTAGGTCACGAGGGGTCAAAAAGTAGGTCTCTGGGTCAAGTCTTAGTAAAACCTTGTGAAAACCTTGTGAATATGCTAGAGGCCACATTTATGGCCCAATTTTTACCAATCTTGGCCAGAATGTTTGCCTGCATGAAAATCTTAGACGAGTTTGCAACTAGGTCACGAAGGGTCAAAAAGTAGCTCTGTAGGTCAAGTCTTAGTAAAACCTTGAGAAAACTTTGTGAATATGCTAGAGGCCACATTTATGGCCCAATTTTTACCAATCTTGGCCAGAATGTTTGCATGAAATCTTAGACGAGTTTGTAACTAGGTCACATGGGGTCAAAAAGGTCAGTTGGTCAAATCTTTGAAAAACCCTGTGAATATGCTAGAGGCTACATTTATGACCCAATCTTCAGTAAGCCTGCTTGGAACGTTTTTCTGCAGGAAATCTTGCTTAGTTTCTTGATACTAAATATGAGTCTACTAAAAGCTGTGTCTTAAGGTGAGCGATTAAGGTTCATGATGGCCCTCTTCTTTTATATTTGGATTATGTAGTGAGGTAATAGTTGTAGATTTAGCATTCGTATTAAAAATGCAGCATGATGAGGATTAAAATTGATATCAGTTGTTGATCAGTTAAAAAAGTAAATATATATGTTGTTTTTGATATTTATTAATAAAAACATCCAGGATCAGTATCTGGGTAATAGCATCATTATAAACATTAGGTCTAAAAACCATTTGTAAACTGTACACATAACCTGTAAATCAAGTTATTGATTTTCTTCTACATTTAATTTATTAACATAATTCTTCTTGTTGACATATATGCACAGAGCTGTGACTTGTTCATTTTGCCAATATCTGACCTTGTCATTGTTCAGTATTTGTTTTCACATGTATTAATAGCTGAAATTTGGAAGATGTATATGATATGTTAGTATATAAGTGATTTCATATTTGCGTTGTTATTTGTCCTAGAGCAGTCGTATTGGCCGAAGGCTGAGGGCCAGTAAGACTGACCCGAGGACAAATAACAGGGCAAATATCAAATCACTTATTTATTGACAGTTTTATTAAATAACCACAAGTACATACCGGTACATACCGGTACTTGTAACATTTCACATTTAATACTAGATGATGTTGTTTCTCGGTTTCTGTTTACCAGAAAACTTTTTGCAGTAAACCAAGTCAGAAAATGCTTATTTGTGTTTTTGTGAAATCTACACGTGTTAAATTTGTAACACATTCGGTTAAACTCTACCAATTCAGACCGTGAATGTTTGAAAACTGAGAATATTTTATTTCATGAATTTATGCAACCTTGCGGTGTCTGCATGTAGACAGAGTTAAAACAAAATGGCTGCCATTCCGCAGAGCTTCTTGCTGAAATCTATATCATTTTTTGGCCCTGCCTTATTAGCCAAATTACTTCAAATGTTTGCTTTATATCTATATCACTTTTTGGCCCGGGTACGAAAAAGTGATATAGATATAAGCACTGTTTTAAAGCATGCCATCGTGCTATTGAATGTGGCAGGTGCTTTTTTTTATAAAACTAATAATGTAAAGTTATTTAATAATAGATGTTATATTATGTGCAGGATAGATGGAGTCGACTATGACTGGACCCATGACATGTTTGAGAAGTTCAGAATCGACGGCCAGTGGCCCCAAATTGATTCTGCAGTCAGTCACCCTCAGAAGCCAAAACAGCTCTGGAGCCAGGTCGTATCCAACAAGAGGAATAATACAGATGGAAACAGACCACAAAACAGGTCAAATGTTCATCAAGGGTCAGCAGCAGCAGCAGCATCCTTGGCGCCTTGTGTTAATGACTTGCGATCATCATCGCATCCACTCATCAACCAACCAAACTTTCTTGTGACACCTTCTGGTGTTAGTAATGCGCGATCTCTGCCACGTCAACCAATTAACCAGCCAAACTTTCTTGGAGACGTGACAGCAAATCTGAACCTTGATTCGAAGTGTGATGTGAGCGTCCGTGTGAATGTTGCAGGCAAACATGTGGTGGACAGACCGAAATGTCCCTGGTAGATTTTATAATTATTAACAAGAAACATTACGAATGTATGAGACACACCTGTGCTGAAGCAACTTATAAGTCTCTGTTTGAACTTACTTCTTGATATTGCCAGGTACTTTGTAGTGGTACAATCAAGTATTGATGTTCACAGAAGTTGGTAACAATAAGTCCATAAAACAATACAAAAAAGATGAAAAGAAAATTTAAACAAGGTGAAACACAGTTCGGGTGAATCAAGCTAGACAAAATAAGGTAAATGAAAATCGTTGAAGTGAAGAGGTGAAAGCAAGCTGTTAAAGAGATAATATAAAACAAAAAAATTTAAGTGATAGGGAAAAAACAAGTGTATAAAAAAGATGGGTCAGGGTTCATATTCATAAAGTCTTAGTTATTTTTTCCAGTTTAAACTAAATATTCTCTATTATTTTTTAAATGCACTAAAAAATTAAAGTTTGGTTTAGAGGGTTTATGAATGTTATTTAAGAGACTATATCTAAAAATATTTCAAAATTTCAAGAAATTTCTTTAAGTTAAAAAAATAACTAATTTTTTTTTAAGATAAAAAACACTTTGTTTAGTTCCCAGAAAAAGAAACGGTCCTTGCTCATACCAAGTGCATGTTTGTGAAAGTTTACACCTGTGTTTGAGTTACTTTCGTACATATAAAAAATATTTAGGGAAACAGAAATTTCCACACATTGTTATAAAGGATGTACAACATAATTGATCGCAATATATTTATTGATCTACATGTTATACATGTTATATTGGTTATCACTGTACAGTTGTTTTGCACCTATGACAATTGTTCCTTCATATTGGTGTTTTTTTTAAATACAGTCTGATGCTCATCATAGAAGACAATGTTTAGTCACTAGTGCTTAAATACATCCATAACAGACCATGCCAAGACAGACGTCTTCTCATCCCAAACACTGCCAGTTCTACCATTTCTGATTTGAAGGTTTTAGCCTATATCACAAGTTGTTTATTGTGTTATAATATTTGATTTATTGAATTATTTTGTATGTACCTGTATATTACAGGAATAATCAATGATGATTTTAAACCCCAGAAAGACTTAAATAATAATAATGAATAATTACGTTAAGGATGTCAAACAATAACTTTTACCAGACCTGGTAGTGCAGTTGGTAGAATGAAGTATCCAGGTACAGGAGGCCCTGGGTTTGAACCCAGGCAGCGACATAACAAAGTTGGAAAAATGGTTGTGGTATAGCTCCCTTGCTAATGCTTAAGCAAATATAAGGGTAGTTCCATGGCTCGGTGAGTGTGGTATCATGCCATGTGTTCATGGCATGCTATACACAGTGAAGGCAGCAATATATCTGCTTCAAGTGGACACCATCTGTAGATAACTGAAATACTTTTGGTGGGACGATAAACCCAACAAACAAACAAACAATTAATTTTAAATTGCTCCGTCATGCTGTTTGACTAATGTGGGAAGTAACAGTGAGTTGTCCATGACATTTCCATCCTAGTATGGTTCTGTCCTGGCTTTTGGTCTGTTCTGAATGTTTGTCCTTGTGCTACTCTCATTTAATGCACTCCTATATACTGGGGTTTAAATTGTAGAAAAGTTCCCCAATATAATGTGAGAGTCAAAATTATATGCAATTGCATTTTTACCAGCTACCATTTTGGAATTATTTTCAACCATCTTGAATCCTGGGAAACAGAATGCTTATAATAAGTTTGTAACTTAAGCCATACAAGATTACAAGATGAGTATATTATTGGGTCACGTGGGGTCAAAAAGTAGGTCACTATGTCACATTTTAGAAAAACCATGGTTAAAATACTAAGAGGCCACATTGATGGCCCAACCTTCACCAAACTTGGCCAGAATGTTTGCCAGTATGAAATCTTACATATGTTTTGAAGTGGGTCATGTGGATTCGGTAGGTTACTTGGTAAAATTCTAGAAAATGTTATCAACCCAGTGACCACACTAATGGTCCAATCTTCACCAAAGATTTTTAAAGTAAATAACTCTTAATTACTTGATGCCAGATTTGCGCCTACTAAAAGCCTGTGTCATCAGGTGAGCAATTAAGGGCCATCATGACCCTCTTGTATTTAATCACACTACTCTTTATGGGTCGGAAAACAAAAATCATAACCTTTTCAGTATTAATTAAGCCTATTTTCCTATGTATTGGGGTCCTATATTGCTACATCTGTTATAGAAAGCTGTATAATACATGTGGCTATTTATACATGTTTCATTGTTTGTATTTACTACATAGTCACAATTTGCTCTTGCATTTAATATTTTTGCTGCTAACAGCCTCTCTGTGAGAGAATTTTAAAACTTTACAGTTTATGTATAAATGTTGATCTTGTTTCTCAACTTGTTGTAAATAACAACAATGTTTTTGCATGTTTTTTTATATTTTGAATCAAAAGTTTGACAGTTAAGTTGTTGACTCTCGTATTTGTTTTGTCATAGACTCATCATCTTATCTTCATTTGTCTATTTTCTTTCATACATAAAGAGCAACAAACCCAATCAAACTTGATCAGTAATCTGATGGCTAAATAAATATACACCACCTACACATGTGGGTTCGAGTCCAGGTCGGGGCGAGAACTTGCATGTGGGGAGTTTTTCCAGCTAACCTGTTTTGCGCCTTTGGTTCTATCTAGACATAATTCTGTGGTCTTCTTCTAACAATAGTTAGGTGGACTAATATATGACCGTAATGGTGTGGGTGTGATATAATTAAAAAATAGCAAAAAAACAGGTTGTTTCATCTGTCTTCTAGTTCTTCTTACATTATAGTTTTAATTTTTGATGAAACTTGACAATTATTGCCTAAATATTTCTGTTATGATCACATGCAAATAGCCGAAGTTGTAGCATTTCAACATTATATTAGAGATGTCAATATGAGAAATTGTTTATGAACAATAAGCAGGTGGTGGATATTCGTTTAGCCTTCAGATAACAGTTTCGCTTTATGCTCTGGAATGAAAATTCGGTGGATCATATAGTTGCCGCGTTGTCCATCCGGCTGTCCGTCCGTCATTCGTGTCCGGGGCATAACTTTGTTAATTGAAGTTGCATTTAAAAATTATTTGACAGCAATAATCGTTATGTCAAGACAACATGTTACCTTGAAGCAAAATCGTGTCCAGCCAATACATTTTTAGTCTATCAGTCTACCATATTAAATACAGTACACAATCAATTGTATTCCTGGATATTTTTTTTTCCATTGTTAGTATGACCAGTTCCATTGTTCCCCAAGGTAACTCAGTTGTTGAAATAGCCATTACCTTCAACCTTCATAGGTACAGGTTTGATTATGTCTGATTTTGTAGCACTACTCCATTTACAAAATCCACCTTCATAGTTACACAACAAACTGTTTTTAAAACAAAATACCCATTTCGGGGAGCATCACCCGTCTTCGACGTCTCTTGATATGATTTGTTGCTTTTGAAGTAAGAATGCCAATTTATTGAGGGTTTTGGGAATAAATTTATTAGGTTTGTTTTTGGCACATGTTAAGGTACTTTAACAGTTGATCTTACAGACAAAATATCATCACTGAAATTCATAACTTGATTCTCAGCCTCAATAAAACCAAAAGTAATTAATATAGTTAAAGTTTGATGCAACAATATTTTAAAGGTGCCTTTGTACATGAGGTACTTTTCGATGTATGTGCTTGTCTTCGATGTGCTTGGACTGTAATTTTTATATTATGGTACTTATGGATATTTAGAGCTTTTATTTGCCAGGAACGTTTTATCCCTGAGTAGTATATATTTTCATGTACAAAAACCGAATGGTATCGTGCTTATGTAGCATATATTTTCATGTGAAATTTTGAATGGTCATTTGTATTGAATGTTTTATTAAGTTCAATTGAAATTCATGAAACTTCTAATTTCTTACCATAAATAATTGCAATTCAACATACATGTATACTGACCAGAGAAAGGAAGGGTAATGGCAAACAGTAAGTAAATTCTTAGACAAAAACTTTTCTCATTTGGATGATTTGCTTTGGAAATTCTTAATTAATATTTTTAATTTTCAAATTATTGAATATAATATAAAACACATTTCACAATAACTCACCATTTTTAGCCTTTATTCTTGTTTTGGAAGATTTCAATCGTCTTTTACGATAACCACCATTACACAGGTTTCTTTGTCCTTTCAGTATATGTGTATAACTGCACTTTAAAAAAAGTGAAAGTGCAAAATATCACTAAAATCATTGCTTTTGTGTTCACTTTAATTTTGCTTAAAAAAGTGAACTGCACAAGATCACTTAAGTCATTGTTGTTTTTTTTGTTCACTTTCATTGGGCATAAAAAGTGAAAGTGCAACGTATCACTAAAGTCATTGTTTGTTGTTTTTTGTTCACTTTCATTCGGCTTGTTCATATTTGAAAAATAACCAAAAATTGCAAAATTACATTTAACTTGACATGTTAGGACATGTTGATATGTTAGGAGTCCTTTGATTTACAAAGTCAAACTTCTTGTAATGTACTTGTCAAATTGTAACATTTCAGTGGCTACGACATCTAAGTCATCGATAAACGGTTTATATGATGTTTGTTTTCACACCAATAAAATCTAAAATAATTGATTTTTTATTATTTATTTATTTTATTTTATTATTTTTGAAGGGAGTGGTTAGGGGCACGTGGCGTAGTGGTAGAGTCGCCGATTTATAACTCCTCTGACTGCTTAGACCCTCATCGCGTAGGTTTGAGTCTTCTTCGGGGCGAGGGACTTAATGTGGGAAGGTCTTTCAGCTGACTTGCGATGCGCTGGTGGTTTTACCCAGACATTTGTCCGGGGGCTTCCTCCGCCAGACAGCTGGGAGTCCTATAATGACCATAATTGGTCACTGCGGTGTATTTAAACAAAATACATAAAAAAAATACTTTTGCATCGACAGGTGCATTTAAAATGTGTCTCAACAAAACGCACATGAAACACTGTTGTGTGTATGTGTTTCGATTGACATTGCATGCTTATTATTGGAGGATGTTAATTTGGTGTGCATTAACATTTGTAGTAATATTTAGAAGTCGCCCTACATTTGTAGCCAATCAGACGCTTTGGAAATTCGAATTCCTCAACGATTTATAAAGCAGTCTATTAAGACGTTTCTATAGAAAATAGAAGCCGAAACGAGCGCAGCGAGAGCATGCTTCTATTTTCTATGGAAACGTCTTAATAGATTCTATCCGACTTAGAAGTCCCCGCCTCACTTCTACCTGTTCCACCAAAATGACATGTTATCCGCCCCGTAAAACTGTCAATCGTCTTGACGTGTTCAAACTTTTGGTCACAAAGGGAGGAGTCAAGCCAGAATGCGTAGTTTGTAGCACATGCGCAGTATAAAATAAAACCATTTAGTAAAATAGATCGATCTATTTTGTTAATTGTAAAATAGAAAGGAGGTCTATTGAAATAAATCGCTGAGGAATTTGAATTTTCATAGCTTCTGTTTGACTACAAATGTAGAGCGACTATAAAATTTCAACTTTCTATGCTTCTATTTTCTATAAAAACGTCTTAATAAGACTCTATCCTTTCCGAAGATCAGAAACGTTTTGCAGGAAACGAGTGTCAGAGTCGCCGATTTTTACACCTCTTTCTGCTTGTCTCATTGCGTTGATTCGAGTTCTGGAATTCATGTCTAGCTTACCTGCGGTACGCCGGTGGTTCAACCTAGATATTGTATGAAGGTCTTCCTTCGCCATAAAAGAAGGACGTCGCAATAATGAGCATGATTTTGTCGCTGCGATGTATTTAAAAAATAATAACTAAAACAAAAGAAAAAAAGAATAGGAGTTTCTTTAAAGAAACAAAAGTGCAAGGAACAACCTTTTTTTTCATTTGTGCAAACCTCCCATCATCTGCAAGCTTTCCCCTGTTTTTATTTCTCCATTCACTAGCAACAATGCCATCTTACAATGTCAACGCAATGTCTCCCACACTCCAGAGCGTCCATCTGTTGGCAGACATTCACACACAATGGCCGTAGAATCCATTTGTCGCGCACGTGTTTACGCATGGGCAGAAGTTCTCTGGCGTCTTATAATAACAGAACTCGCCGGCTTTCCGGAAAGGTTTACACTCCACCTGGAACAGTGGCTGCCCGGCGGTCTGCAATGTGGCATAGATGAGGTGCTCCTTGGCGCAACAATATCCATCAGGGCATGTGGAAGAGTCGCCGACGGTACAGTTGCTAAGGTAACGAACCAAATGGCCTTGTTCCATTACAATGTAGTCGATGGCTTGTCCCGACTTGATTGTGGAGAGAAAATATGTGTTTTGTTAGCTTAACTATATTTTAAAATTTTGGAGAGCTATTTTACTCATAAGACACACTCCTTATATCGGATACCCTTCGCTATGGTACGATAACCACGAACACTTTTCTTGCACCAGATACGGGAGGCCCTGGGTTCAATACTGAGCCGCATCATACCAAAGTCGTTAAATATAGTGGTATAGCTCCCTTGCTAAATCTCGAGCAAATATAATATTATATGCAAAAGAACACAAGCCACATAACTATTAAGACGCATCGTTATTACCAACGTAAAAGGTTAATATTAAAACAAATGTTTTGAATAGGTATATAAGAAAAGACCCTATCAAAATTTCCACATATATTTAAATCGAAACTACCTCTAGACAAAGACAAACAGGGATCGGGAAAGACACTTGAAAAAATATCGGAAAGCCTCGGATAATTCATGAATCATCTCTCGGATATATGACGGGAAAACCCCGCTAAAATAAACATGTCAGTGACTATGACGTCATCAAAGCAACAAATATAAAAGTGTTGTTATTTCTAGGCTACTGAATATTCAGTAACAGTTGTATATCTAACGCAATGTAAACAGTGAATTTGATAAATTCAATTTATTTGATAGATTCAATTTATTCAATTGCGTTGCGTTTAAAAAAAGTAAAAATAAAACGCCTTCGACTTAGGAAAACCCCGTACGGGTTTTAATAATTGAGGGATGGGATGTGATTTGCCGGCATTTTTGCCGATACTGTGCAGCGACATTTCTATCATTATAGCACTGGGGCACTTTTGAGGTGCCCAGGGACTGAACCCGGCCGGTCCATTATACTGACATCGACGAGTCAGGCAAAATGCTGTCCCCTTAGCCCTGAGCGTTAGGAGGGAAGCCACTACTACCAACTTTAAAGTCTTTGGTTTGACCCAGCCGGGGTTTGAACCCCACGACCTCCCGATCCGACGCTCTACCACCTGAGCTATTGCGACCGGTTTTAATAATAGAGCAGGAGGTTGCACATTATTAATTGTGATAACAACATCATCCATATAAATGGCTCTGCTAACGAAATAGGAAACATTCGAGTCTTCACAAGAAACACAATCCATAAAATATATGTACGTAGTATTAAAAACACAATGGCTCAACGAGAAAATTAGATTTACTTTTTTAGTCAAGATTTTGGGTATGTTTTAATATCACAAATAGGTCCGTCTCTATACTTCCTTTTTCTTTTTCAAGTAAGACAACGAAAAAAGGCACAAAGCGCTCTTTTTCTGTTTTATAAATACAAAAACCAAACATTGTTGTGTCTTCCATTTTCAAAATATTATAATATATTAGGAAATGTGACTAAGTATTAGAAGCATTGTAACAAACCTTAATATTTGAAAAGACACAGGACAAAGGTATTCACATGCAAGCCAAATGTAAAAGTTAGAGCAAGCCTGTGATGAGTCATTAAACAAAAAGAGCAAACCCAACAGTTACCACCTTGGAATAGTCAGTCGGAAAATGAGTCCAACTGTGGTGCTTAAACCGGTTTTACAGAGTTATATATCATCCAGTTTGACTGGCCAGAGGGACTATTTTATTCCACTATTTAGTGTAGTTTAATCGTGTTTCGTATAAAAATAAAAATAACACATTGACCAATTGAGACTAAATCGCATTTAAGTTTGCAAACAATGGTAAGAATATTAATATGTTCTAGAATGAAGTGAATGACGGTTCATGGTAAGGCATAATATTAATTTAATATTAATTGTCTTTAAATTTAGCAATTTTATGATCTCGCTTGAGCCCCAGACAGGCAATATCTAGTCTAGACAAGGCATTAAATAGTGCCAGACGGTTATGTCAGAAAGTCAGTGACTCACTGGGACGGTGGACGCATTGTTTTATCATAAGGTCAAGGTCACCGACACGTGCGAATTTCCTAATCGGCACTTCCGTAAGTCAATCGAAACTATTCGGGTATTTCCGTGTTTCTTATCAGAGGGGAGAGCGGGGATGCTCTTCCTTGAATCGATTGATACTATTCGTATATTACCGTGTTTTCCGTATTCCGAATAGTGCTGAGTTTATGAGAACAATTTAATTGCTAGAAAGAATAATAGATGTGTGACATCGAATGAGCCACACAGAGCATCAGCTTAAAGAATGGAAAGAATGGTGAGCTTGCATGGTCAAAGTACCAGCATTGACACTAATTTCAGGACACATATAACAATTTTGAACGATTGTTTTACTTTAAATGTCAATAAATACTCCGATGTTCATTTTGTGTCTACTTAAAGCAGATATAGCGCTGCCTTCACTGTGTACAGCATGCCACACCCAGTCACATTATCCTGAAACCGAGCCCAACTTAACTGGAAATTTACTGGCAAATTGTACCTCCTTTGATATGTCGCTGCCGTGTTTGAAAACGGTGCATCCAGAACAGGAGCTGACATATACATGCATGTGTAATGACGTTTTACCTAATTTATCTTAAGCGATAATTATTAAGTATTATCAACAAAAAAGACCATTCCACATGATGAAAGAAATCACTGTGAGATTTAAAAAAAAAAAACAATTACTATTTTTGTAATTTTTTACATATCTTGCACGATTAAAGCCAGCGCCGCAGATAATGGGCTGACCTTTATTAAACTGGCCATCATCATCACCAAAAAACAAACATGTAGACCATTTCAGTTTCGATTAGAGTATTCACAGTACTATTTTTACAATTGGTCGATCAAGTCTTGCAAACAGGTATTTTCTATCGGAGACACGTTGCAAATATAGCATTTTTAAAATAAGAAAAATCACGTGACAACTTACTTTTGATATCACGTTATATCGTCATCCGGGTATTCCGCTCAGACGTCGATATATTATATTTGTTTTTAGCGCGACGCCTATAAGTGGAATGATCACTGAAATTTGCACATGGGGAAAGTCTGTTTCGCGGGCTTTCAAAACCACATACGGGTCACAAATCGGTACAATGAGTTCTATTTTTTATTTTATTTTATTAATTTATTTATTTAAGTATAAAAATGTATGTCACAATTTCTATTTTGTTTTAATTTTAAATTTGTTTTAATCGTTTACTTAGCCTTTGATGCTTCGCATCAACGGATTTCTGGTTATAGATTTGAAAGGACTGAACAAGTGATTTCTTTCGCAATTTGTACTGTCTAACATTACTGATAGTATTAAAACTCGTCTTAACTTAGACTTAAGTATAAAGCAGAAAGTATGCCTTAATTCCCTCAAACAGTAGGAAACAAATGATTAGGTCTACATTGTACCCGCATTTGATATAGGCAAGTTATCGCATACCACCTTTTAAATATCTGTTACTTACCGTGCTCCACACAGCTGTCAGGATCAAACCAAATGAAACAAGCATCAAAAATTGTCGCTGCATCTTTCCGACTGGTTGAACCCCGAGATTCCGTGTTTTGTCGCAGACGGCGACACAAGAAATGGCGCATAGTAGGGGGTTATCGGTTGCGAAGTAGGCTATCTTTGTAAAAGTACATTCTGTTTAAATGTGTGCTTGAAACACTCCTCATGCACACACAAAAAACACTTCACGACACGATTTAAAGAAATTGCGAAACAATAGACATATGGAAATTATAAAACTTCGAAATTAATTTCAGGAATAGTTTTAAACTCTAGCAATTAGTTTTACCCTCAACCGCTATGTTGGTTAAGCGAATAAGAGTTTAAGTTGAACCTTGAATCTTTAAAAGTTATACTGTATGAACGAACAAAAATATCACAAGTCTTTTCTATGCATTCCCAAACTGGATAACTGGTATTCGCATATTAATCGGTCATTTCCGTACAGGTTCGGAAAAGACCCATGAACAATCGGAACCAACCGGAACTCCTCGGGTAATTCCGTCCACACACAATTGGAACTCCTAGGGTAATTGCGTCCTCGGGACAATCATCACGTGTGACTCATTTTTTTACGACCCATGACATCTCTATAAAGCAATCGTAAAACTTCGGGTATTTCCGTATGGTTCGTAAAATACACCTCGTACATAGCTCTAGAATACACCAAAGTGCGTCGCCTGAGTTATGAAACAGTGTCCGTTCGCGAGAAAGTAACAAATTATATATATATCATTTAGTTGAGTATATCTTGCAATAACAACGATTTTTTTTATCAATACAATCTATATGATTTACGGAAAATTGAAAAGTCAACATTAAATACCCAGTATTAAAACTAAGACACACAAAGTAGATCCAAGATGGCGCCTTATTATGTCAGAGGTCTCTTGCATAGCATAAAGGCCGAGGTGATCAGATTGCTCTATAAAGGCAAAGCGCCGCAGACAATGATTCCAGTCGGAACACCTCGGATACTTCACGAATCATCTCTCAGATGTATGTAGGTAGTCGGATTACCTCGGCCATTTTACTAAATGGGACTTCTTTTGTGACAGACGTCAAAACAAAGATGGCAGCTCGGATGACAGCTGAATATAGTACGATGCCTGTAAAACTTCACTTTGTGACTGCTTCAAATTTAAAACATCCAAGTTTAATTTACCCGGCGCAGCAAAGACACAGCTGTCAAACGACGCCATTGTTTATGTTTTGTGCGAACTACATTTAAAGCATCTTCTTCCGACTTCCGGCGAACAACACGATCGTGATTTCTGTAAGTATCATTGCACCAGATATATCCGAGGGATGATTGTCCTGAGGACAGAATTACCCGAGGAGTTCCAGTTGGCAATGATTCGTGAATTGTCCGAGGTGTTCCGATTGGGGGACACACATTGAATCGGAACCCCTTGGAAAATTCACGAATCATCACTCGGATGTATGACGGGAAAACCCCGCGAAAATAAACTGGTCGGTGCCTATGACGTCATCAAAACATCCAAGATAAATGTTTTGCTCTCCTCTAGAAATGCAGTAACAGTTGTATATCTAACGAGTTGGGAACAGTGAAATTGATATATATTTCTATACATACACCTATCGGCTTTTTGAAGAACCCTTTTTTTATGGCGTATTGTTCTTCCAGCGAACAAAACATCGTAATTCTGTAAGTATCAATACACCATTTCCCTCCGAGGGATGATTGTCCGAGGAATTGCCAGAGAAGTTCTAATTGGACCCTTGAAGATTATAACTTATGAATACACCGGAATTTTCGGTGGGTGCTTCGATCTTCATACAAGATGACGCAGACAATTAAATTGTCAATTAGAAATAACGCAATAAAATAATGAAAATAGTTTACTTTAAACAATTCTTTGAATATACACATTAGACTCTACAGCTAAACGCAAGTTTTCAGCTCTAATTAAGGCTAAAATTAGCATTTAAATATTTATATCAAAGACCTAAATACTTATATTTGTGTCTTATATTTATAAACTAAGTTTGTCATGGTACTTTTTACCTTACGTAATAAAAATTAGCAAACTTAGAAGTACAGCTAGTCAGTCAGTCAGTCAGTCAGTCAGTCAGTCAGTCAGTCAGTCAGTCAGTCAGTCAGTCAGTCAGTCAGTCAGTCAGTCAGTCAGTCAGTCAGTCAGTCAGTCAGTCAGTCAGTCAGTCAGTCAGTCAGTCAGTCAGTCAGTCAGTCAGTCAGTCAGTCAGTCAGTCAGTCAGTCAGTCAGTCAGTCAGTCAGTCAGTCAGTCAGTCAGTCAGTCAGTCAGTCAGTCAGTCAGTCAGTCAGTCAGTCAGTCAGTCAGTCAGTCAGTCTGTCTGTCTGTCTGTCTGTCTGTCTGTCTGTCTGTCTGTCTGTCTGTCTGTTTGTCTCTTTTTCTATACATCCGTCTATCTATTGCGACTTTACTTTTAGGATAACTATTGATATACTTTATTCATCAATCGTATTTATCAAATGAAAATGTTGTTGAAGATGTTGTTTTTTTGTGCCCACAAAATGCTCATTGTTTGAAAACCCATATTTATGATCTAAACCATCATGGAATCGTTACGTTTTAAATTTGCTCCGCGGCTATGCAGCACCATGTCACTCGGTATTAATTATACGATATATATTTATATTCTTTACTTAATTGCCATTGTATAATTTGTAGCCAATTTGCGTATACTTACATGTATATAAATTAACTCTTTTAATGTTCACGTTGCAGAAAGAAGTTCACATATTAAAGCCACGATGTCGATCCACACCAACAACTCGTCAAAAGATACCGAATTACTAAACATTTGTTTCACATTTCAAACCCTCTTTAGCAAAAAATAAAATAATTTGAAATAAAAATAAAGAAATGAAAAAAAATAGTCAGGATTTTAAATTCCTTTTAGTTTACATAGTTGCCTGAGGCATGAATGGAAAGTACACGTGTTTGACCTATATTACATCACAAGACAAATATATACACGGCAGGGGACAAAATCAGCGCTTTTTATATGAGTTGGTAGATAAGAAAAGTAGTTCTTACTTAGACTGCAATAATCTCACCATTCATATCTTAACCATACATAGTATCCAATTATTAAACGAGTAACCGTGTGGCAAAATCGAATGTTTCATAACTGGGTCAAATGAAATATATTATCAAATTCTCATAACGTGCAGTCCCACATTGTTACACTCTTTTTTATTCTTTTATCTTATCAGACGTCATGTTTTTATAGCGCAGATAGCATAAAGTCTTCAAATAGATATGTAATCGAATGTTATTAATGTTGACCAATATTTTCAATTTTTCATTGACAACCTAATGCGCCTGAACCGATTTTATCATGTGTCGATAATTAGGTTACTTTAGGCACGTTCTGCATTATCGATGTAGTATTAACTTGCGCCCATCAGGTAAAAAAGAAAGATTAAACTGTGTTGGACCAAATATTTATTAATGTTTAACAAATGATAACAATGCACATCGTGACATGGTTTAAAATCATTACATTGATTCATTGACGAAAGAAAGTTATCAAATCAATGTTTGACAGAGTTGCAATCTGAGTAACAGGTAATAAAAGTTCAGATCGGGCCAAAAAATGTTTAAAAAATCTTAAATGTCCAAAAGTAAAATTACAAACGTGTACTGCGATGTGAATGCTTCTGGATACTTATTTATATCGCCCCAATAGCTAGGCGCTGCCGCCAAATATCTGCTGATAAACGTGTGCTTAGAGCGGGTCCCGGGTCTTGCGAAAAAACTAATCTTTCGCATATGAAAACAAACATGGAGTTGTTCTTTTTTAATTTTTTGTTTGTTTGTTTGTTGTTGGTTTTTCGCTTTTACCACCAAAACAAAATAACAACAACAACAACCACAAAAAGTCGAAATAACTTATTTTTGTTTTAGATAACATTAGGATGTGACCATTTACACTTTCTTGAAGATCTATGCATAGGTATATTTCTTAGGTTTTCATTTAAATCTAGATTCTTAATTATTTGAATATAATATAAACCAATATTATTAGGGATCCATCTACAATTTTAATGTTAAAATACATTTGCTAGTGTTCAGACGATGAAGCGGATGACCACTTTACTAACATGTCATTGAACTAAATGGATTTACCCGTTGCAATAATGACAACAACACCCACGGATGGGACGACGACGATGTTGCTGCTACAAAACAGGTTGTGGTGATGATAAACAACAATTACGAAATCCACAACGGTTTTCACTCAATTTTCATGGCCATCATACTGAAACATCAACAAACAAAATTACTTTTGCGGCAAACCTTGTCGAAGACAGATATGTGCAAATTAAATGGTAGTTCTATATCTCTAGATAGCAACAAGAAATGCCACTGGCATTTAGCTTGTTTTTATTTTTGAAGTACATCGCAGTGACACAATTATGTTCATTATCGCGACGTCCAGATATTATGGTGGAGGGAGACCCCTAATGTCTGGGTATAACCACTGGCACACCGCATGTCAGCTTGAAGATCATCCCACACTGAGTCCTTCGCCTCGAACGGGACTCGAACCCACGCGGTGAGAAACTAAGTCGTCAGAGGAGTTACAAATCATACAATTACAACAGGAAGTTACTTAATGCTCCAAGATGCAAGAACATTAAATATGACAAAAGGTCATGAGTGTTGAACTTGCAAATGGTTTGTAAGACACAGTTTCAAGAGTATGCCTGTAAGATAGTGAAGTTTCATTAAATAACCAATTTAATGTCAAAATTATGGCCGTGACATTTGCAAATAGCATGGCTAGCTGTTTATGACCTTGACCGTGTTGCACTTGTAACAGCTATGCGAGATGCACATTCAAGTATCCCCAAGTTTCGAAAATAATGAAATGTATGAGTTATCGCCCTTGGGCGTAGGTATTTCTATATACTTTATAAGAACCTTATACTCTTAAATTTGTTTTTAATTAGTTTATTGTTAAAATCGTTCTTAAGCATTTAAATTATTCTAATCTCAATCTGAAATATGCAGTTTGTGCATGCTGCAGACTCACGTTTCTCAAAAAGTTGAGAATTCTATATTTTTCTGCCTTTACTATGTACCAAATACCTACCCAGCAGGGAGAAAAGAAAGTAGTGTTTGAATAGTTAGAGTAATGTCCCTTTATAAGCGAAAAGAATTAACAGAGGAAGAACGTGAATTTTGAGGGAACACAGTGTATATCTAGTATGGACGATATTGCTAAAACATGGAAGTGAGACGGAAGCATAGTGCTGCCCATCGGAGGCATAATTAATACACGATGAATTGTTTTCGTACATTGCTCAAATTTACTTTTAAATGTTTCTACAACGATGCCTTTTGAGCAAATATTAGACACGTGTAGCTAGTTACTGTAACTGGTTATCTTCCTCCGGCGTGGAGTCTGACCCTGTTGGTTTCGAATCTCTTCGATCTCCTCCAGTAACTTCCGCTCCCTCTCGCGGAGTTTCTTCGTTTCTTCGTCCCCGACATTCTTTGCGGACCGAATCTGACCAAGCTGACCTTTAACCTTGTCTAACTCCTTCTTTAACCTCTCCACCTCACTCTGCAGCGTGCTCTCCAATTCCATTCGCTTGTTCTCTTCTGCGCAGGCTCGCTCACGCTCGTCTTTGGCCTCCTTGGATTTCTTCCTTAGTTTGTTTTTCAAGCAGCTTATGTCGCCCTCAAGGCGACGGATGTCCTTTTCTTTTTGTTCTATCAAGAAAGCAGCCTGAAAAGCAATAAATAGGCATTTCCCATGAGCGTAAATCTTAATGCCTATAATTTATTAAAATGTAATATTAAAAATACATATGTATATAAAGATGAACAGAATTGTCATGCTCGATATTTGCCCCCACAAGAGAGAAAACGAGAGGCTCAATAATATCCAGAAATTGTGACATTTTTGCTTTTATTACTATATAAGATATATGCACATATTCTTTGCCATAAGTAATAAAGCAAACATAAGCGTAATGCTGCTGAGAACTTATACTGAGTCTAATAATAGAATTTGCACTGAATTTATTTGCTGTTTATCGAAATTCCGATCAGAATTTAACCAATTAGCTGCATCTTATTAATAGTCTCTTACTGTTCTCCGGCCAGGCTCGGGGTGGGTGCATGATATAAGCTCGATTTACCTTATTATGGGTAAACAGATATGCTGATGTCTTCTATCTGTTTCTATTTATCGTATGGAGTCAGTCATTCTTTATCATTACTTGCATGACGTCACTATAATGACTATAATGGTGCAACATTTACATGAGAGAATAATACCTGTTGTGTTTTGGCGTTTTGTTGTTTCTCCCTTTCCAGTTTCGACTGGATGATTTTCTTCTCAAGTCTTAGCTGCTGCAACTCTTTCTCCTTCTGATTTAATTCGTCCTGAATCTCACGTAACTGGTCAAAAGATATTTTAAAGATACTGATTAAAACCTTCAGGAAAAAATACATGTCCGAGCTCGTTATATCCTATTATACGAATATATCGTATAAAAACAAATATTTCAATTATCTGAAACTATATTCATCGGTTCAGATCTTTTCCTTCTCTACCCTTTTCTCCTTAACATTTACTGACGACCTAATTTCGCTATAAAACATAATGTTAATATGCTAACACTGACGCCATTAGGCCATGCCAAATTGGAATTTTGTTAAGCGTCAACTCAAGTTTAACAAACCTAGGTACCTATTCACAAAAACACACAAACCGAAAACGAAAACACAATTGTTTTTCGACAAAAACAATGCATTATATATACATGTATATATTTATTAGAAAAAACATCATCATAATATGAAACAATGGTTTTAATTACTTACGAAATGCATACTTTTAGCATGACTTAGTACATATGGTGTAATAAAACAAATGTTTGTTTTTTTTCACGAAAATTATATATTGTATTAATGACACAGCTATGGAAACATTGTCACATCATATTTTTTGTAAGTAAGAAGTAATTGTGGAGTAAATGAATTATAATGAGAATACTTATACTTCCATACAATATGTACTATTACTGTCCATATACAGTGACATGTACCATGAACCAAGACATGAAATTTATTATACTGGTAATACTGTCATAGTAGAATTAAAAAGTATATAAGTGGCACACTTGAGACGTTGGAGATCTATGTTGCAAAATATCAATAAACGTAAGTATATGTAATGTCAACATGTCCATTCTAGCTAGTTTTCACATAAATAAGTACTTGGTAGTACATGAATGTTTATAGTTTTTAATTATAGTATACATGTAGTTATGTTTTTCTGAATCCCGGAACATCGGAATTATTTAAGAAAATTTCTCCAACACATTTGTTTTTTTATTGGATTGAGGTCTCTAAAACCTACGCGCACGCGGACGCTTAACAGAATTCCGATTTGGCATGGCCTTATGTCGCGGTAATGTTTCACCCAAAATGACACCTTTTCGTGACCTTATGTCGTGCTAATGCGTCATTCAAAAAGGTAGCCATGACGCCCTTGTGTCGCGGTAAAGCTTCATCCAAAATGGTACCCATGACTTCATCATCTCGCGGTAGTGTTTCATCCAAAATGCTTCCAATGACACCCTAATGTGTCGATAATGTGTCATCCAACATGTTGATTATGTGTAACGCATATCTTTTTAAAATACAAACCAGCAACCATATTAAAATACTAACATTTTAAAACTAATGCGTTTAGTGAAAGTTAATTTTGAAAATGAAAAAATAAATGTAACACAATTGATTTGTTGATCGTAAGAGACGTGGAAACAAACAACAATAAAGACCCGTAAGCTACAGGCTCCATATAAAAATTATACAAATCTAAATTTCAATTTTTTTTAAACATTTTAATATATTTTTTTCGGTAAATTTGACAAAAAACTTTAGTAGCTTTTGCGTAGTTTAACAGATATTTTACATAATTATTTTTATCGTGTTACCATCATTACAATTTCTTTCACCTAAACAAATATGCATTTTTTTTTCAAATATGAGCCTAACGTCGTTTGCTTACTGAACAAAGTAAAGTTAAATAACTAAAATGTTGTCAATGTCACTTGTTTTTTTTGTTGCTGTTGTCGAATCTTCTCGTTTCACGTGTGCATGAGAACGATAAAACATTTAACGGAAAACACTGGTTTTATATGTGTCAATATACCAATGTCCGAATTGCGTAAATGAAGGTGTCTTCCGACAGTTTGTCTTGATCACATACATGTAACAATGTTTAATTACACCTGTCTTGGGGTATTTGAAATTAATTTTTGCATAGACCCCTACCTTATTACGTGTTTAGATGATTTTGACACTATGCCAACTGTGTATTGTACAAATCATGAAAAAATTCGCTTTAAATGCTCATTTTTTCATCAATAAATAGAGGATGGAGAACTTTGCTAAAAATAAATATTGACGTCAAAGCGGAATTATGCAATTATTACTGGATTATGAAATAACGTGATCTCTAAAGTAAATGGTCACGTGGTTTTCTTACTTTAAAAAACAGCTAAGTGTGCAGCGTGGCTCTGATAGGAAAACATGTTTATAATGACTAGTGGTGTGTTATGCTTCACTTTTCACATAAATAAGCAACAGTTATCGGGATTTTTTAGATAACAATAATTTTGGTGTTTGAGGAAACAAATTGGCCCCAACACCATTAATATGCACAGAAAAAAAGGTACGGCACTTTCACGATCCGATTGACTTAAGGCAATAAAATGGATTTTTAATAAATGATATTAGGTAAACATACATTCATATAACAATGAAATTATACTTCTCACTTGTGGAAATCACGCGAATTTTTTCGTAATGAAAAAATATAATTTTGTTAATTAAAATCCTGAAAATATTCAATATTTGAAAAAAAAATTAAAACCATCATACATCTTCTTTATTAATAATTCGGCAGTATATATGTACGTACCTTCATCATTTTGGAGTCCAACGCTCTCTCAGCAGCCCGTCCAGCCATCCTCTCGAACTCCGGCCTCAGCTGGTCTATGGCAAGCGCTACCATTTGTTTTGTGAAACTACTCACGATCCTAAAAACAAGTAATCATCATCATCATCATCATCATCATCATCATCATCATCACCACCATCATCATCATCTCCATCTCCATCATCATCTTCATTTTCATTTTCCTCCTCCTCCTCCTCCTCATCATCAACACCACTGTCATCATCACCATCATCATCATTATCATCTCCATCATTATCATCATCTTCATTTTCATCATCATCATCAACACCATCAACACCATCATCATCCCCATCTTCAACATCATCGTCGTCGCCACTTCCACAAAGTATAGATGTTTTAAATAAACAACACTGTCCATGAAATATAAAAATTGCGGCCTTTTCCCTTACCCGAGACTTTTATGAAATTCTTCAAATTCTTTCTCTTCATCCTCCGTTAAGAAAATCCGCTCGTCTGTTTTCTCTAAAAATATGGATTGTATTTGTTATTTTCTTCAGGTTTGTTTTTTTTCTACATAATTGTCCACTGTAAACTTTTATAAAATCGTATAGTTTCCTGCATCGATCCACACGTGCTTATTTATGCTATCTAAATTAAGAGAGGCTTCAGAAATCTGCTGAAGAGGAGGCCTTGGATGGGAGCTGCCATATCCTTAATGTTAGTTATAACCGATCTCACAACATTGCACTACATTTCAAACTATTCAGGGATCTAACCCAGGGTCTCCGGTACCTGTAGCCGATGCTCTACCGATTGCGCTACCAGGTCCGGTGGACCAAAATAGATTTTTTTATAAGTGTATTAAATTTAATTTTTCGCCCCTATGGTAGGCTTTTGATGTGTAATGCCATAGATGCGTGCTGACATTCATCTGAACCAAAATAGATACTTTTTTGAGTGTATTAAATTTAATTTTTATGATAAAATTTTATATTTTTTATGTATTTTATGAACTTTACACAATGTTATAGCTAAATGAGATTAGAAATTATTGTTACATTTTCTTTTACAAAACAATGTTTAATACAGTTAAACATATATCTTCACTATTTATTAGTTTATTAACACAAAGAGCACCGCACTTGGTTGGTTGGACAAATTTTTATCCGGATAATCAGAAAAAAATAGATTCAAATTAATAATAAAATCACCCGAACCGTTTTTATAACCAGTACAAAGATTGCTATAATCTCTGTTCGCGTTCAAAATTTAAATCCGTCTTATATGTCACAAATGTATTAATGTTAAAATTAAAAATAAAAAGCTGTTTAATAAATTTGACAATAAATAGGAGTATTTCCAAAGTCTAAAGCCTGTATTCACCAACCATTCTTAAGCCTAAGTCATGACTTAAGCCCAAAGCACAATTTTCATACCAACAAAAACTTATTTAGGAAGGTTCAATGTGATTTTAAGCTTAAAGTAGCAAAGTTAAAGTATTATGCAAAGAGGCAGACATGTAGCTAAATACATAATGAATTATTGTGGTTTGAAATCCATGACTGGAGCAATAATTGCTTAAGAATAGTTGGTGAATACTGGCATAAGTCTTCACAAGTTTACACATACCTTGTTTTGACGGGTCGCCATGCGGCTTTCTAGAATTCGCCATTCTGAAATGTATTGTTTCAAACATACATCGCAGCAACACACTTATGGTCAATAAATCGACTTCCGGCTATTTTTATGTAAAAAAAAACAACAAGACAAAATGTCTGGTAAGATCCGCAGGTAAGCTTGTGGAAGCTTCCCGCATTATTTATTTCGCCCCAACCGGTACTCGAACCGGAACTTGAACCCAAATTAACGATCAATGTATAAGAAGGTCGTGATCGTTTGGCCGGTGTAAATCTATAGTGTTTTTATCACACAGTTTGATACGTTCTGTAGAATACTTAGGTTAACAAAAGCCACAAAGAAACACTAGATCTACGTGCTGCAGGATTTATGCCATTCATTAATATCCTTCTTTGCTAATATTTATATGCTTTGTAATAATATAACTATAAAATAAAGGACAAATCTGACAATAATAAAGTGTACACGAGAAATCTGAACAAATATAATATTTCATAATTTATTTTTAAAATATGATTTAATATACTTATGAAGTTTTCAATTAACTCAGAAAATGTAGTTTTTGCGCAACTTTTAACACGACAAACAGCCATCACTGCATTTATGTTATTAATTTATTTATTTTTACTTTGTTGCGATAAATATTGGAACATCAGACAAAAGTATAATATAACAACAAAATGACCGAATGTTTTCAAGTTTGTTTCTATTATGAGTAGTAAAAATGTGAAAGCTTTGAATAATTTGGCAAAATTTATTAAAGAAGCAATGGGGACAAGAGAAAATGTTTTAGCAGATTTGGCTGCTTCGTAATTTATTAAAACAAAGTGATTTTGTTTTTGTTGTTAACTGAATGAACAAAATTTACTTACAATATGCCGTTAATACTGAACTTTGCAATTTTAAATTCATCAACATGTATCTAGGTAAATGTCTTGTAGCAATCTTTTATTTCATTTCATTGTTTACATATCAATGTTTGCATAAGATGTACATTGTCTGTATAAAATGTATAAATGGATAAGTTGTTCATTAATTCAAATGAATTATTTTACACATTTAATATATAAGGTTTGTTTGTAACATCTAAACGTGTGTCAAAATACCGATTCTATATATCAGTTTTTTGCCATCTAATACCGGAAATTATCGATTGACGTTGTAGTCGAAATGAATACATACCACATATGTGATGATATTGTAATGTAGAAAGGTTTTTATAATATGCATTAATTATGTTGCAATTCAATCTTAAATGATGGCATAGTGCATATATTCTGACAATAATCGGTATGTAAAATTGAAGCTATCTGTTTATACTATTGTAGATCGTTTTATATGTAAATGACCAGTTTATGTAAAATATTCTGTATGACTAATACCACATGAATGATATGTCACTAAAGGTTGTATTGTATTGTATATTAAAATACAAGGGTCGATTTGGAAGAAAGAATTGACAAGATTGCTTACACAACGACTTTCTGATGAGTTACTTTAAAGAATTGGGAAGTTTTATATATTTCTGCATGCTGCAATACTGAGATGTATAAAACATGTTCACGTGTTGTTTTATTGTTGTTGTTTTTTTTACCTTTATACGTAGTTTATTTTGTAAGTGTACATGTAAATTTTTCGAATTAAAAAGACAAGAAAAAGAGAATTCCCTCAACGTAAAAAGATAAGTATAACAAATCTAAAAAAAATGCACAATTATAAAAACAACGACATACTTAGTAAGCACGTGGCATTCCTTTAAATGTGGTATCCGAGAGTATGGAACAAAAATATTTTCATTAAACATCTTAATAAACTATTGTTACCTTAACAGATATCGCAAAAATGTTGTGTATTTGTCCTACACCTGTTTGTTGGTTGAAACATAACAATTACATTACAAACAAGTATTTCCCGTCTGAGCCACGCTGCACAGTTAGCTATTTTTAACTAAGAAAAACACGTGACCACTTACGTTTGAGCTCATCCACGTCGTCCGCTGTGACGTTGATGTCTATTTTTAGCAGAAATCATTATCGTTCTTATTTATAGATTTGAAAAGAATGAATATTTTAAGCGTTGATTAAAGAGTTTTACTGACCTAAAATGGAGATACTGTTGAAAATCGTCAAAGATTAGACTAAGGTATGATTTTTTTTTTCTACAGAAATAATGCACAAATACGCCAAACAGATGTCAGATATTGTTGCATATAATAAATATAGGCAAACTGTCGGATACCACCTTTTAAATAATGCTAAGATAATAAAAGCTTTGTAAAGCGACAGCTTGTAAATCGACCAAATAAGATTAAGTCTCGTATTTTAGATGCAAGATAATTTTGTCTCTAAGAAATTCAACTTTATTAAAAACAGTAAAAATGTTTAATTGTCTGTATTTTAAAATTAAACGAGTCAAACTTCGTTATAAGTATATGTGGTAGCAATGACGAACTTTATAAATACCTGAAAATAAATGATTTTTTTTTAAAATCCAAAAAGAACTCCTGCGATACACAGTAATCACCAATCAACGTATGACACGTCTGTTTATGTCACAAGCAATACCTACAAACTATACTCAACACCGAGTGTTCATAGGAGAGAGATTGGCTTCAGTTGTGTTTACGTCATGCCTTTAAAGGCCCTGTACTCCAGATGGTTCAAATGGTAAACAAACGGAAATTGAACAAAAAATTTATACTACCGAAATTGCTGCCATACGCAGTAACTTCCAAAATATTGGCCCTTTGAGTATGTTTGTATTGTTTACGATTTTTTCTACTGATTTAATGACGTTGTAAAATCATTGAGGTAACTTTTTGGACAGTTATTTAGACAAAAATGGTCAAAGAATTCCGATAAAGTCATAAGAATAAGAAAGGAAAACATTTATGAAGGGTTTCCATCTGTCTGGATTATCGAATGGTACATGCTAGCCCCCCCCCCCCACCCCCATCCCAGAGGACCCAGGTTCGAACCCCCATATGTTTCCATATTATCTGTTTCATTTTATTTATTTTTGTAGTAAAAATACTTGGATTTGTTAAATAACCTTGACTTTAAATTTATTTTACGAAAATAAAAAAGATCTTTAATTTTGTGTAATTTGGGAGCTGTTAAAATTGTCGACACCTTTTAGGAAGAATCTTTAACATGTAGGCAGTTGGAGAGCTCTGTTCAACTTAACCAGGTTTCTAGAAGACACACACCAATACCAAACGAGTCAATTAAAATCACCGCCTTTATTAACGTCAGGTGAAAATGGTGAACCACGTGACAACCATCCGTGTTTATTTTTGCATTTTAACATTAATTTGAACTTATCTGTTAAAATCGATTGTTTGTGAAGCACTTTCTGTCAGCTTAGATAAATAATAATAATTAATGTCGAATTCCTGGGTCGCACCAGTACTAAGATTTTACTGTAACTTTCATCGATATAAGACTAATGGTATCTGTACGCTGTATAATTATGTTTTTAAACGAATTTGTTTAATTTAACACTCCTACTCTTTGAAACTATGCACAAATATGTTGTTTTTTTGTTTTAATCGTGTTACTAACAACATACACAAATCTATACCTGTATGTTATGTAATTAATTGTTTAAACTCACAATTGTTTAACTTAAAAATAATTAACTGCATAATAACTCATATACTAGCATTTACTACCGTGCACTATATGATAAAGCAGAACTCGTTTTATAAGCTTCAGCCACGATTGATACAAAAATGGAGTAGGGCCTGTGTAGACGGACTATTTTATCGCCAGCTTTAAATGGTTACATATAAAGAGTGGTTGCAGTACTAATTATTTAATAGCGGTTACAAAACAAACTTTTGTGGAAAGCACATTTGTTACTTTCCGTTAGGGTACATAATCTTTCGATGCAGTTTTTGTGTCTTTGTTAAATCGCCGTTCTTTTGGCTTCGATTTCAGCTTGTCGTGACTTTATCAATAAGTCAACACCGCTGTCCCATTCATTGTTCGTTTGTTGATTTCCGTTATCGTTTGCTTAATAGATTTTCAGTCTGTCTACAAGATATATCGCAGCATGCCACAGTTAAGGTTGGACATTCACTTTCGGTGCGGAGTTATACGTACTGCAATGCTTTAAAGTTTATGACATCAGTAATAATAATAATAATAATAATAATAATAATAATAATAATAATAATAATAGTAGTAATAATGATAATAATAATAATGATAAAAATAATAATGTTTTTTATTATTTATAAGAAATGCTTAAAAAATCGAACATGTTGATCCTCTTTGTTGACTACGTACCTTTAACACCAGTAGCAGCTGTTAACAAAACGTAATAATTGGCGACGAGCTGGAGCGCGACGCTTATATGTGGAATGCTCACTGAAATTTGCACGTGGGGGAAGTTTGTTTTGTGGGCTTTCTGAACCCGATAAAATAAGGGTCCTAATTCGGTAAACGGCATTCCATTTTATTTATTCCTTTGCATCTTAATTTTTATGTGTCTGCAACTTTCAAAATAGCTTTGAAAATAAACAATAAGACACTGAGAAAGAAAAGACGTACTATGCTAAAACGCTCACCTGATTCTCCGAAAATGTAAGCAGCAGTTGAAGGCAATAGTATCATGGTTCAGCATAACCAACAGAAATTGGTAGAAGTAGTAGAAGTGGTAGTGAAAATAATAGTAGCAGTTGTTACTGCTGTAGTCGTAGTTGAAAATGTAGTAGTAGTAGCAGCAGCAGTAGTAGTAGATGCAGTAGTAGTAGTAGTTGTTGTTGTATCAAAATTAGTTGTAACAGCAGTAGGAAATAGAGTAATAGTGGTAGTAGTAATATTAGTAGCAGTAGGAGTAGTGGTGGTGGTGGTGGTGGTTGTACTAGAAGAAAAAATACTTCAGCAGTAATAGTAAATGATAACTATTGTGATAATATTTATTTTTATTTGTACTTTTATTTTATTTTCCAGTGCTCATGGATGAGGTACATGGAGGGCTAGCATCGTCAGGTGCTGCGCAGTCTGATGTCTTTGTCAACAGTAACGAGTGTGCTCAATGTGCTGAATCGGACAGAAGTGTCAGTGCTGCAGGCTTCTGTCGGACCTGCACTGATTACCTCTGTACAGCTTGTATCAGCCAGCATAAGAGTTTTAGAGGCACGAGAGATCATGAACTTCAGGAGGAAGATAACAAGGTAGAGCAGAAACCTGTTCGAGCTGAAGTGGAGAAATGTGCCATGCACTCCGACAGACCGCTTGAAGCATACTGTGCAGATGACCACACATTTGGATGCGCATTGTGCTTATTGGGAGGCCACAAAACCTGTCTGAATAAAGCTCTTATTTCTGATCTGTCACGTAATGTAGAATCATCTAGAGAGTTCCTGGACACCGAGAAGGCAGCAGAAAGTTCTGAAGTGTTAGAAGATCATTAAAGACAAGCCATTCAGCAGTGTTTTTATATGAACGATGAGTGTCACACTAAAACCTTGGAAGGTTTCAAAACATTCCGAACAGAGATTCTCACTATAATTGAAACAATTGGCAAGAAAGTACACGAAGAGGCTGTCAAATTGAAAAAAGAAAACGAAAGTCAGCTAAAGACGTTAGCTGAGCAAATTGCAAAATATTCAGAAGATATCAAACAACACATCGTGGATATTGTCGGTAAGAAAGGTCTCGATGAAGGAGAACAAATCTTCATTGCTTTGAAGAAAAATGGCAAGCATGTTGTTGAATCTTTTCAACGCTTGGAGACAATCCATCAGGATATAGCTATCAAGGCATTTAATTTTCATTCTGACCCTAACATCAAACGGAGTCTAAGCGACACGAGTAAAATCATTGCTGAAACGGCCCCATTCCCGACTGTAAAGTATACCAGATCTGTAGACAATGACAGCAACAGCTGTAAACAGACGCTGCCATCACCAGCCACTACATTTATATCAGAATCTCGGATGAACATCGAATCACATGAAGATAAATATAAATGTGATGTCAGCGGTATGATTAACCTATCGGAGAACCAACTAATCTTAGCTGACAGGAACAACAATTGTCTGAAGTTGTTTGACACAACCAATAACACAGTAACCAAGAGGCGGGCTCTAACATCAAAACCCTGGGACATCACTAAGGTTTCTGATTCCCGTCTGGCTGTATCATTCCCAGATATTACGCAAATCCATCTGTTCACAGCGGACCAAACCCTGAATCCCTGCAAGAGTATAACAGTATCTGCTGCATGTTTTGGTTTACGCTGTAGCGGGGAGAGACTGAAAGTATCTTAGATACTTGATATGGCAGGAACCGTCCTGCAGACCCTCCAGGATGCATCAGAGAACAAGTTGTTCTGGTGTCCCGTGTATTTGACACTCAGTCAAGACAATAAACTGATATATGTGAGTGACTATAACAACAACACAGTCACCTGTATGTCAACTACAGGCACGGTCCAGTGGGTGTACCAGGACCAAGCACGAGGCGTAGCTTCTGGGGATGGTGGCTGTATTTACATCTCCAGCAGGAGAAATAACACAATCCACGTGGTATCATCTGACGGTGTCAGACTCGCTTTGATACAGTTTAGACAGAGTGGAGACATTTATACACAGTCTGTATGTTACAACAGACAAAACCGAACACTGTATGTGTCGAGATGGAGTTATCAGGGCTTTGGCAACAATAATATCAGTAGACTTAGTTTGCAATAGAGCGCATATCATGACTTGATGCAACTCTCACGTTATATGAAGGCACTTGATACAAATTCAATGTGTCCTTTGATGTATATAACAACAACCTACAGTATCGACGTTATGTGAAAGTGTAGATTATATATTCATATCTATAAAAACATTGGTTACAATAATTTTGCCATTGTTAAATAGTATACCGATCTACTTCAGATTGTACACAGTTTCATGACATTGTTAAAATGTAACTCAATTATGTCCTTTAAACAAAGAAAAATCAACTACGTGTATTAACAGTTTTTGTTAAGGCTTAATTTTAAATGATGATACTTTTTATTATGCTGATTATGACTTTGATTATTATTTTGATGCTGCTGCTGATGATGCTGTTATTGCTGCTGCTTCTGCTGCTGCTGCTGATGATGATGATAATGATGACGACGATTATCATTATTATTATTATTATTTTTATTATTATTATTATTATTATTATTATTTTATAACTTTTGTATTCTATGTTCTTTATTTAATGCATTTTTATTTATAAGTTATTTCATCAAAATAAAAGAGAGACAAATTAAGTAGTGATTCAGAGATATAGTTATTTCCCTTCCATAAAGAATAATATAATCAACATATGTTCGTCCTGGATATCTCATGAGGTTGCGCAGCGATGTTGACCGAGAAAGTAACCTGGATTTCAAAAGTACACCTCACCGTGTGCTAGTGTTTATGTGTGTCCAGAACTGAAGACACATAAAGCCATATTTAATGTTATAACATGTGACAAAAACGTTTTTCTCATTAACGAGATTGATTTCATGTCGAAAGATCATTAAGTATTACAATAACGAAGTTGAATTTTTGATTAAGTTGACCTTTTGATGTAGTTGAACTTTTTGGTGTAAATGAACTTCTGATGTATTTGAACTTTTGATATAGTTAATGTTTTTTTATGTAGTTGAACTGCTTAAGTCGAACTTTTGGTGTAATTGATTTTTTGATGTAGTTGATCTTTTTGATGTAGTTGAACTTTTTGATGCATTTGAACATTTGATGATTTTTTAACTTTTGATGTAGTTGAACTTTTGATGTAGCTAAACTTTTGATGTTCATCATAGTATATTACTGTTGAATGTCAATTTGGTTTTGTGTTTTGATAAATAGATGAAATGTGTTAGATTGTTGTTTTTTATCACTTATTCTCCACACTTGCTCATATTCTTTGACAGTTTACCTATATAAAATGCATGTAACATTATGAATCCACTGTAACTGCAACGTGGCTTACATAGAAAATATCTGTTTGCCATGAAGAGTGTGGATCTATGCTTCGCCGTTCACACAGGTCTACGGCACTATTGAACAACATTTTGCAGGACCTTTTCAGGTTACAATGACTTATTTGCTGTGTGTTTTTAGTCCTTGGTCCAAACAAACTGTCGGACACCACCTCTAAACTTCCCCGTTGGCGGGGGTGGGGTGGTAGTGGTTCACGGTATTAATGTTATAAACACTTCAAATTCAATTTCCAACAGTATTTATCTGCATAATGCATGTATCATCACACACGTGATCCAATATACCTTTAAACTTAAATTAAATTCCTGTTTAATGCTACAAAGTTCAACTTTTACTTCCTTACGGCCTAAGTGCTTGGTGTAGGTTAAATCAATTACGTAAAAGAAAAATCCAGAATTAAGAGGAGCAGGTGGAGAGAGCCATTGATGTCAACAATGTAAGATCTTTTGGTATGTCTGTTCGTACAAATTTTCTTTTTAAAAATATCGATGAACTGTCTCTGTTAACTCCTTATCACCGCCGCCACTATTTTTCTAAAGATATTTTTGTTACCATTGTTTCTGGGTAGAGTCATGCTTTCAGTTAAGTTGTTTTCTTTCAATAGTGCATTAAATAGACAGCATATATTATGAAGTACAGTTGGCCTTCTTTTCATAATTTCATCACTTAATTAACGCATTCAATGGCGCTCCAGGGAGGTGGGGTGAGGTGGGGGTTGGCTAGGCATTAGTCACAGACCAATTGAATCTTGCAAAGGTCCTGCAAAATGCTGTTTTGATGTCCTAGATCTGTTTGAACATTCTAGCATAAATTACCCCTCGTCATTGCAAACAGGTGTTTTCTATCCGAGCCACGCTGCAGAGATAGCTTTTTTAAGCTTAAGGTATGGGTATATGCAACATTTTTTTCTCAAATTTCCCAATATTAATGTTAGATATTGTTACATGTAATTGATATATGCAAACTATCGGATAGCACCATTAAATGATATGAAATACTTTTTAAATGCATGATATACGCAGATATAATTGTATGTATTTGCAGCTTCTTAATTATTGTACATTTGTTCCGAGAAATATGGAAGCAGACATGTATACAAATATTTTTTTTTTCTTTTTTCTTTTTATTGACATAAAGCATATCACAACATAAAAGAAGCATAAGAATGATAACAGTTAATTAATAAGTTGATTTGTTTTTACATATATATTTACAATAACATATTAGATATGCCAATTATATGTTGTTGTTGTTTTTGAAGTACAATGCAGCGACTATGTTTATGATCATTCTGGCAACGTCCATCTTTTTTTTTGGTGGAGGAAGAACCCCACGATAATTTCACAAGGATAGATGGCTGGAAATGACTCTAAAATCAAGTGGTGTTTATTATGAAATGAACCTGACAAACCGCACACATAGTTGGAGTAATATAAGTTATATAACCAATATTAAATATCTTGATTCCTAGGTCTGTGATAACAGTTAAGCATTAATCGACAGTCGTTATTGCAAACAGGTACTTTCTATCTGAGCCACGTTGCAGAGTTAGCTATTTAACTTAGAATACCTCGTGAATGCTTACTTTTTAAATCAATTTATATCGTCATTCGGCTAACCCGCTCTGAGTCGGTATCTATTTTTAGCGGAGATCGTGCTTATTTATAGATTTGAAAAGAAGGGCTACTTAGAGTGATTTTCAGCGATTATTACAGTCCAAGAATATGTGTAGTGGTCAAAATCGTCTTAACTTACACTGAAGTATGAGTAAATGCAGAATCTATGTCCAAATTCCTAAAGCATTGGTAAGATATATTGTTATACATGTATGTATGCATTTGATATAGGCTGTCGGATACCACCTGTAAAACGACCACATGTATACATATGAAAAAAGCTAAATACATGTACATTATGGAGTTTAAACGCCCTAAACGCGGCTCTTCTATATTTACTTTATTCTACTCAGTACACACATAAAGTGTAACTTTATTTCACATCAAAATTATCACAATTGTATTGGGCTAACAGAGTTATTTGGATCTTTGTATGCCCATAAAAAATTTTTAAAACACAACATTTATGAAAACATAGAATAAAAAAGTAACTTATTTATTTACCGTGTCCATTAAGAGTGTCCGCTTTACTATAGTTATCATTTTTAACCACATTGCTGCTGGTCCTTGCAACTTTTCTTTAGATCAGTCGCGTCTGCGATAGCGTGGCAGAGTCGCCGTCTTGTAAAGTCTATGACTGGTCTCACAGCGTAGGTTCGAGTCCCAGTCGAGTACCGGTCGGGACAAAGGACTTAATTGGGGAAGATATGCCAGCTGACCCGCATTGCGCCGGTAGTTCTACAAAGACATTTGTCTTTGTTTTCCTCCACCAAAATAGCCGAACATCGCTATAAAGACAATATTTGTGTCGCTGTGATGTGTAAAAAACCTACCTGTTAGTACCGAGCTGTTCAATTCATGTTGGAAACACCGGCTATCATTGTTTCATAATGTGGCTTCTTTTCTGAAGCAGTGGATGCCTCACTAATTGTACAGTATTTCCATTGAAGAATATTTAGATAGTCTTTTTAAGTGTTAAATATCTGTTAAAGGAGGTATCCGACAGTTTGCCTACATCGAATACATGTAACAATATCTGACTACTGCTATAGGGAAATTCGGGTATCATTTCTGCATAAACTCATACTTTAATCGAAGTAAAACGATTTTAACACTACCTGACACGTAAGACATTACATATTGCGAAAAGAAATCACTCTAAATGATCATTCTTTCCTGATCGCTGCTAAAAGTAAATCTCAACGTCAGACCGGACTACGATGACGATATAACGTGATCTCAAAAGAAAGTTTTCCTAGATTAAAACTAGCTATCTCTGTAGCGTGGTTCGAATAGAAAATGCCTGTTTGCATGGACGAGAGTGGGGAAAAAGCTTCACTGTTCACACAGATCTAGGGCATCAATAAACAGCATTTTGCTAGCTTTTTTTTTTTAGTAAACAATGACATATTTTGGTTATTTGATAACAAAAGTTAATAAATGTTATGGTCTAACTGCCACATACCACATTAAACATTCTATCCTATATGTTGATCTCCAAGGGTTATAATAGATAACGAAACTAGGATCGCGTGACAGTGCTAACGTTATAGATTATGTAGTCGGAAAATTCCGTTTGAACCGACGGTCAACTCCGACGAAATGGTTTGGTTGAAAGAAAATCGGGGAAAGTTTTTTGTTAACGATTTAGACTTATGTTCTATATGTTCAGTATTAAATACAAGAAAATTGTCAGGAAACATGTCATCTACATCCTGTCGAATTCTGTTAAATTCAGAGCTTTACATTTCAAGTAACACGCGCGCACACATACACACACACGCACACAAGCAAATATAACTTATAAGACTCTTCAATAGTCCGAAGCTGGTTCGATCTTCTTTCGGATTCATATGAAGAAGTAGTGTCACATTTCCTGTATTATGTCGGCCTTGTCGGAGTCGGAAAGAGGCATATCCCCGTAAAAACATCAGCTAGTTTTGCCGATTTTTGACCAATTAAGGAGATATTTTTGAGGCAGTCAGCTCGGCGAAAGAGTCTAAGATTCTTCAGGAGTCGGAAGCGGGATTGACCCTCTTTCGGATGCCTATGAATAAGTGGTATCATATTTCCTCAATATCGACCTTGTCGAGGTCGGAAAGAGTCTTATCCGCGGATTTTTGACAAGTTACAGAGATATTTGCAGGCAGTCAGCCCCAAAGATGAAGCCAATGGCTCTTTATGAGTCGAAAGCTGGTTCGATTTTCTTTCGAATGCGTATGAAGATGTAGTGTTATATTTCCTATATGTCTGCCTTCTTGGTATCGGAAAGAAGCCTTTCCGCGACAAATAAACCGGTGTTTTTTCGTAATTTCGACCATTTAAGGAAATATTTTTCAGGCAGTCAGCCCCACGAAAAAGTGGTGTCACATTTTCTATGCCTCAGCCTTGTCGGGCTCGGTAAGATGCCAATCCTTCACAGAAAACTAGCTTTTTACAATTTTTTGACCAATTACGGAGACGTTTATGTTTTTATGGATTTTATATCCTAGACCTCTCCACGACTGGTAAGCTGGATTAATCCTCTATCCGATGTATATGAAGACAGACAGACAGACAGACAGACAGACAGACAGACAGACAGACAGACAGACAGACAGACAGACAGACAGACAGACAGACAGACAGACAGACAGACAGACAGAACAGAACAGACAGACAGACAGACAGACAAACAAACAAACAGGCGGAGAGATTTTTACATATTTTTCTGAAATATGCTCAATTCAAATATAGGCAAAACGTTGACGTGCTCATTATTTTTTTCAACCGTTACCCTGACCGTAGGGTCACAAACGTCTGAGTCTGAGTATTTTTGCAAGCACTTTTCCATGTTTACATTAAGTATTTAAATGCACAATAATAATATGACTAGAGATATTCTCAAAAAAAATTAATGCATTGCATGCAATCGATTTAACATGATTAGATATCGTATACACTGTAAAGTAAAAATACAGTTTAATTTCCAATACAGTACGATAATTTGACCACAATTCAGTTATTTTTCTCAAGATTGACACGTTTTTTGAAAACATCTTTTTCCATTTCGTCATATTTTGTAGTTCTATGTTTGCTGATTATGTCCAAATAAAAACATGATATGGCCTACGTTTTCTAACATCTGGAGCATATGTTCGTCATCCATTTTACAAATTCCAATTAATGATTGTTAATAGAAATCTATCATGCACAGTGATATGCGCAAATATGCGCAAATATGCGCTGAAAATTTATTTCACTGAATAAATAATAGAATGTGCAAATACAACAAACAATGTTGGTATAATAGTGAGAATAAGCACTGTAATAAAGACATCTTTCCTCTGTACTGACCTGGATCTGGGACACTGCGTCACATGCATGGAAAAAACATGTCATATTTTTATAAACACTGCAAACATTGTGTGAGGCAGAACAATATGTAACAATAAAATACTGTCAATACTATAATCATCTTGAGAAAAGTAACTCCAAAATACACTAGCATAAACCACCAAGTATTATACAGGAAAATATGGTATAAATGTTGGGGTATGTTATAACTATGAACTATGCTCCTAAGGTAAAGCAAGTTTTATAGAAAATATAGAGAATTTGAACATTAACACAACTAATTTGTTGTATTTAATACTGTAGACGTGTATGTTAAATTTTAAGAAAATGTTCTATTCAGTTTTGACTTCATCGAAATATGTCTTCAAAACATTTGTATGAAAGGACTTTTGTTCACTTTAAATTAAGTTTCTACATTTACAAATTCATCAACCAAATTCAAATTCCTCTTACATTAATCAAAGTAATTATTATTTATTGTCATATCACATTATCACACATTAACAATAAAGGAAACAAAAAATGACAAAATACCTCACTGAGACAAATTCTGTGATATTGGGTCATGTAATACAGGTGGTATCCGACAGTTTGAACCAACTTTCTTTTCTCAAATTACCAAATAAGTCATTGTTACCTAAACAGATCATGCAAAATGCTGCTCATTGACGTCCTAGATCAGCGTGAACTGTAAAACATAAGTCCTCATTTCTCATTGCAAAATGTATTTCCTATCTGAGTCACGCTGCAGAGATAGCTATTTTTAACTTAGAAAACCATGTGAATTTCACTGTTGAGATAACGTTATATCGTTATCCGGGTAATTCGCTCTGACGTCGATATCTATATTTAGCAGAGATCACTATCGTGATTATTTATAGATTTGGAATGTTTAAACTTTTAGTGACATAATAACGATGCGTACTTTCTAACAATATAATCAAAACCGTCTTTGCTTAAGAATACGTGATTGTAGAAATTGTGCCATAATTCCCCAAAACAGTGGTTAGGTATTGTTACATGAATTTGATATAGGCAAAATGTCGGATAATACCTTTAAAGGATTCCCTATATTCCAATATTTGAAATAGACAACGTATAAAGACTGTTTTCATAAAGTTGAATAATTTATTTGACGTAGTTAAAACAGTTTTGGTTATGTGCTTGAGAATTCTCAAACTTAATGATACCAGAATGCAAATATGGTTGAAAGGTGTAGTATATCTCGTTGCATCTTTTGCATAGTTTGCTCAAATATCATTTTACCTTTGGGGAAGTCAGTTCAAAAATTGTTTGTCGCCATGGTCGGTGTATGAAAAAAGACCGTCCGGCGTGTTATTGCCCCCCCCCCCCCCCCTCCCCCATTCACCCCCATTAAAGAATGTTGACAGATGGGAAGATAGCTCAACGTTGCAAATCAAACAGACATATTTAAGAAAATACAGTAATGGCTAGATATTTAATCAGCGAGCCAGATTCGAACCTTTTGATGCATATGAAGACATTTTTTCAGGCAGTCAGTCCCAAAATAGAGCCCAATGCTCTTCAGGAGTCGAAAGCTGGTTCGATGCTATTTTGGATACGTATGAAGAAGTGTCACATTTCCTCTATGGCGGTCTTGTCGGAGTCGGAAAGAGCCCCACCTGCGTCCAACACCTACATTTGCTCATGAAACCACTTCTATTTCTACATGGACTAAAACGCCTATAACATGTTTAAAGTGACATTCCCCGGATTAATTTAACTCTCCCCCTTAACCAAGACAAGTAACATAATTTGACGAAATATTACACTCACTTAATATGCACGGTAATTATACATTTTAGGTTAATTTTTGAAATTTTAATTCCCTGATTTATTTCTTTTCAAAATAAACTATCTTCAATTCAGCTGTTTTAATCTTAAAATGAATAAAATAACTAAAATTGGGCATAAAATATATCATTCGAAATCTACTACGTAACAAGCGGTTTGAAGGCTGCATATAAAGTTATATTGGGTATCTTTGTCGCTTGCCGCTCGTGTGTAAAGTTTACACCGTAGGTAACTCCATGCTGGGAAATGCTTGCCAGCTTGTCGTTCGTTGTTTCTTTCATAAGATTTGCCTATATAAAGGTTGTGCGAAGAAATGTTGGACATATTTTGTGTTTTATCTAATTTACACAATATTTGATGGACTGATCTGTAAGTAATTCTTTTATATGAATAAAGGTGAATTCAGGAACAAATACGAGCAGGTATGACGAAACCGATCTTTAGACTGAGTGGATAAACAGATCAGTGTTTTTACAGGTCAGTTGGTCTCAGATGAGTACTGTATTCTAACCGCATGCTCAAAGTTCAGTAAGTTACTACTCATGTACAAGAACAAAACTCGCCTGTATAAAACATATTTAGTACCGAAAACCTTCATCAGACATATGCTCGATCTTTCGGGTAATGGAAAAACACGGAAGTAAAAATAATGCGATTTGCATTCTAAAACGGCCAAATTTTCGTAAAAATCCATATTCATGAATGTTGGCTACACTTAAAAATAAATTTAAATACCACTATTATAAGGCATATTCAATAGGGGGATGTGCATATTGAAATGAGTAATCTCTATATAATGTGTATTATTTGTTGCATATCTAGGTTTCAGAAAATAGGTCACCTGATTAGAGCTCAAAAAAGGTGTTGGGGGGGGGGGGGGGGGGGGCAAAAAAAGGGGGCAGGCTGGCACAAAGAAGACCACGGCACTTTCTAGGTTTATAAGTTTATAAACATAATAAGAGCTTATTCATTCATATTTCTTGTCCATATTATTGTATTTTATTTCTTTATGAAGACATAATACTTGTAAATAAATCTAATACATAATTTGTTCTTTTTGTAATTTATGTATTTTTGTTGTATATTTTTTGGGTATATCATTCAAAATCTTTGTACATGGACATAAAATTTCATGATTCTAGGTAAAAAGTCTTTCTCAAGAAAAACGTATCTGAAATTAGGTTTTCCGAATTGACATACACAGTTACCTCTGATCGTCTGCAAAACTAATCAGGGGTGAAACATTCCACTCCAAGTTGAGGTCGGGCGAGTAAGAACTTGCTGTAGCTAGTCCTACCGGGCGAGTGAAAATTTCAGTTGAGATCGACGATATTTGTTGTTGAATAAAAGAAAATGTAACTATTTATGGTGAACAATTTTGTACATTCTACATTTTAAATCCCTCACGAAGTATGACCATTACATGCTTCTTACGCCGACTAAATTGTTGACAATTTTGGGCCAATATCAGTGTTTTATTCGAAAGCGAATCTAGGTCACCTCTGGTTAAGTTGACACGTTTTAATCCACACAGTATTGTAGTCGTAGTTGTCGTAATAGAAAAAGAAGTAGTAGCAGCAGCAACAGTAGCAGTAGATGCAGTAGTAGTAGTAGTGGTAGTAGTAGTAGTAGTAGTAGTAGTAGTAAAAGTAGTAGTGGTGGTGGTTGTAGTAGTGAAATTAGTTGTAACAACAGTAAGAAATAGAGTAATAGTGGCAGTAGTAATACTAGTAGTAGTAAGAGTAGTTGAAGTAGTGGTGGTGGTGATGGTTGTTGTACCAGAAGAAAAAATACTTCAGCAGTAATAGTAAATGATAACTATTGTTTGTGATAATATTTACTTTTATTGTTATTTTATTTTTCAGTCCGCATGGATGAGGTACATGGAAGGCTAGCATCGTCAGGTGCTGAGCAGTCTGATGTCTTTGGCAACAGTAACGAGTGTGCTCAGTGTGCTGAATCGGACAGAATTGTCAGTGCTGCAGGTTTCTGTCGGACCTGCACTGATTACCTCTGTACAGCTTGTATCAGCCAACATAAGAGTTTTAGAGGCACGAGAGATCATGAACTTCAGGAGGACGAAAACAAAGGAGAGCAGAAACCGGTTCGATATGAAGTGGAGAAATGTGCCGTGCACTCCGATAGGCTGATTGAAGCATACTGTGAAGAGGACGACACATTTGGATGTGCATTGTGCTTATTGGGAGGCCACAAAACCTGTCTTAATAAAGGTCTTATTTCTGATCTGTCACGTGATGTAGAATCATCTAGAGAGTTTCTGGACACCGAGGAGGCAGCAGAAAGGTTTGAAGTGTTAGTGGATCATTTCAAACGAGTCATTCGGCAGTGTCTGTCTATGAACGATGAGTGTCACACTGAAACCTTAGAAGGTTTCAAGAAATTCCGAACAGAGATTCTCAATATGGTTGAAACAATTGGCGAGAAAGTACACGAAGAGGCTGACAGGTTGAAGAAAGAAAACGAAAGACAGCTGAAGACGTTAGCTGAGCAAGTTGCAAAATATTCAGAAGATATCAAACAACATATCATGGATATTGTTGGCAAGAAAGGTCGCAATGAAGGAGAACAAATCTTCATTGCTTTGAAGAAAAATGGCAAGCGCGTTCTTGAAACTGTTCAACGCTTTGAGACAATCCATCAGAATATAGCTATCAAGACATATTTTTTTCATTCCGACCCTTACATCAAACAGTGTCCCAACGACACGAGTAAAATCATTACTGAAACAATCCCATTCCCTAGTGTGGAATGTGGCAAACTAGCCACTACATGTACATCCGAATCCTTGGTGAACATCAAATCACATGGAGATAAATCAATCTGTGATATCACCGGTTTGATTTACCTATCGGACAGCAAACTTATTTTAGCTGACAGGCGCAACAGATGTCTGAAGTTGTTTGACACTACCAGTAACACAATAACCAAGAGGTGGGCTGTTACATCAGCACCCTGGGACATTACTAAAGTTTCTGATTCCCGTCTGGCTGTATTATTCCCAGATATTAAGCAAATCCAATTCTTCAAAGCAGATCAGACCCTAAATCCCTGCGAGAGTATAAAAGTATCTGCTGAATGTTATGGTCTACGCTGTACCGGGGGGAGACTGATAGTATCGTTCACCAATCGAGCCCAAGTTCAGATACTTGATATGGCAGGTACCGTCCTCCAGACACTCCAACATGATCCATCAGGAAACAAGTTGTTCCAGAGTCCCCAGCATTTGACCCTCAGTCAAGACAACAAACTGATCTATGTAAGTGACTGTATCAACAACACCGTCACCTGTATGTCAACTACAGGGGCGGTCCAGTGGGTGTACCAGGACCAACAGTTGAATAGACCACGAGGCATGGCTACTGGGGATGGTGGCTGTCTTTACATCTCCAGCTGGAACAATAACACAATCCACGTGGTATCTTCTGACGGTGTTAGAATCGCTATGATTCAGCTTAGACAGACTGAAAACATTTATACACAGTCTGTATGTTACATCAGACAAAACCGAACACTGTATGTGTCGAGATGGAGTACTTGGGGCAAAGGCAACAATAATATCAGTAGACTTATTTTGCAGTAGAGTACATATAATGACTTGATGCAACTCTCACGTTGTGTGAAGGCACTTGATACAAATTTAATGTGTCCTTTGATGTGTATAACAACAACCTACAGTATCGACGTTATGAAGAAAACGTTGTATTTAATGTTTTCTGAAGGGAAACATGCGAAAGTGTAGATTATATATTTATATCTATAAAACACATTGGTTACAATAATTTTGCCTTCGTTAAATAGTATACCGATCTAGTTTAGATTGTACATAAACAGTTTCAGGAACAGTTTTTGTTAAGGCTTAATTTTAAATGATGATACTTTTTATTATGCTGATTATGATTTTGATTATTATTTTGATGCTGCTGATGATGATGCTGTTATTGCTGCTGCTGCTGATGATGATAATGATGGCGACAATTATCATCAATATTATTATTAGTAGTAGTATTAGTAGTAGTATGTGAAAGTGTATATTATATATTTATATCTATAAAAACATTGGTTACAATAATTTTGCCATTGTTAAATAGTATACCGATCTACTTCAGATTGTACACAGTTTCAGGACATTGTTAAAATGTAACTTAATTATGTGATTTAAACAAAAGAAAAATCAACTGCGTGTATTAACAGTTTTTGTTAAGGCTTAATTTTAAATGATGATACTTTTTATTATGGTGATTATGACTTTGATTATTAGTTTGATGCTGCTGATGATGATGCTGTTATTGCTGCTGCTGCTGCTGCTGATGATGATAATGCTGACGACGATTATCATTATTATTATTATTATTATTATTATTATTATTATTATTATTATTTTATAACTTTTGTATTCTATGTTCTTTATTTAATGCATTTTTATTTATAAGTTATTTCATCAAAATAAAAGAGAGACAAATTAAGTAGTGATTCAGAGATATAGTTATTTTCCTTCAATAAAGAATAATATAATCAACATATATTCGTCCTGGATATCTCATGAGGTTGCGCAGCGAAGTTGGCCGAGAAGGTAACATAGATTTCAAAAGTACACCTCACCGTGTGCTAGTGTTTATGTGTGTCCAGAACTGAAGACACATAAAGCCATATTTCATTTTATAACATGTGACAAAAACGTTTGTCTCATTAACAAGATTTATAAAAATGCCTAGGGTTACATGTCGAAAGATCATTAAGTATTACAATTACGAAGTTGAATTTTTGATTTAGTAGAACTTTTGATGTAGTTGAACTTTTGATGTATTTAAACTTTTGATATAGTTGGTGTTTTTATGTAGTTGAACTGTTGAAGTTGAATTTTTGGTGTAAACTTTTGATGTAGTTGAACTTTTTGATGTAGTTGAACTTTTGATGTTTTTGATCTTTTGATGTAGTTGAACTTTTGATGTTTTTGATCTTTTGATGTAGTTGAACTTTTGATGTAGATGAATTGTTGATGATCATCATAGCATATTACTGCTGAATGTCAATTTGGTTTTGTGTTGTTATAAATAGATGAAACGTGTTAGATTGTCGTTTCTTTATCACTTATTGCTCCTCACTTGCTCCTATTCTTTGATACTTTACCTATATCAAATGCATGTAGCAATATGTTTCCACTGTAACTCCAACGTGGCTTACATAGAAAATATCTGTTTGCCATGAAGAGTGTGGATCTATGCTTTGCCGTTCAAACAGGTCTACGGCACTATTGAACAACATTTTGCAGGACCTTTTACAAAGATTTATTCGGTGTGTGTTTTTAGTCCTTAGCCCAAACAAACTGTCTGATACCACCTTTAAACTTCCCCGTTGACGGGGGTGGGGTGGTAGTGGTGGTTTACGGTTTTAATGGTATAAACACTCCAAAATCAATTTCCAACAGTATTAGTCTGCTTAATGCATGTATCATTACTCACGTGATCCAATATACCTTTAAACTTAAATTAAATTCCTGTTAAATGCTACAAAGTTCAACTTTTCTTGTTACCATTGTTTCTTGGTAGCATCGTGCTTTCAGTTAAGTTGTTTTCTTACAATAGTGCAGTAAAAAGACAGCGTATATTATGAAGTACAGTTGGCCTTCTTTTGATAATTTCATCACTTAACTAACACATTCAATGGCGCTCCAGGGGGTGGGGTAGGGGGTTGGGGCGTGGTGGAGGGCGTGTATACGTGAACACAAAAATAAATTTAAAAATACATAAATAAAATAGGACGACGTTTACCGAATTAGGACCCGTATATCACCAGGATTAAAAAGTCCGCTACAGACTTTAACCATGTGCAAATTTCAGTGATCATTCCATTTATATATATATGAACAGTCAAGCATAAATTACCCCTGGTCATTGCAAACAGGTGTTTTCCATCCGAGCCACGCTGCAGAGATAGCTTTTTTTAAGCTTAAAGTATGGGTATATGCAATAATTTGTCCAAATTTGCCAATATTATTGTTAGATATTGTTAAATGTATTTGATATATGCAAACTATCGGATAGCACCTTTAAATGATATGAAATACTTTTTAAATGCATGACTTTACGCAGATATAATTGTATGTATGTGTAGCTGTACTTTTTAATTGTTGTACATTTGAATCGAAAAATGGAAGCAGACATATATACAAATATTTTTTTCTCTTTTTATTGACTTGAAGCATATCACAACATAAAAGAAACATAAGAATGATAATATTTAATTAATTAGTTAATTTGTTTTTGCGTATATATTTACAATAACATATAAAGGATGCAGCTTATATATGTTGTTTTTTGTTTTTTTTGAAGTACATTGCAGCGACTATATTTATGATCATTATATCAACGTCCAGCTTTTTTGGAAGGGAGTAAGAACCCCACGATAATTTCACAAGGATAGATGGCTGGAAATAACACTTAAATCAAGTGGTGTTTATTATGAAATGAACCTGACAAAACTACACACATAGTTGGAGTAAAATAACCAATATTAAATATCACTTTGTTTGATTAAAAATAGCAAGATACTGGATATTAAAGGGACTTTTATTATTTGTGGAAAAAAGACCACAGAAATTATGTCTGGTGTACTGCAGATAGTCATCTCTATTGTACATTGTTATAGCAATAAACAAGATTACAGTAAAAGTGATTGATGCAGCATGAGTAAAAATACAAAAAGCAATTGCAGTGGTACAAGTACATCAAGGGTTAACTTGTAATATATGTTTATTTGTTTTTTGTTTTTGAGATACACCACAGCAACCAATTATGATAATTATAGCAACATCTAGCTTTCTTGGTGGAGAAAGATCCCAGACAAATTTCTGGGTAGAACCACCGATACACCGCAGGTCAGCTGAAAGACCTTCCCTCATTAAGTTCTTCGCCCCAAACGGTATTCGGACGCAAGCGCTGAGAGGCTAAGCATTCAGAGGAGTTACAAATCGGCGATTCTACCACTATGCCACGGGCGTCCCTGATGCCAGTTATAGGGATGGGATTTGCCGGCATTTTGTCGGTACAGTGCAGCGACATTTTTATCATTATAGCACAGGGGCAATTTTGAGGTGCACAGGGACTGAATTCGGCCGGTCCATTATACTGACATCGATGAGTCATGCGTAATGCTGTCCCATTAGCCCCGAGCGTTAGGAGGGAAGCCACTTCTACCAACTTTGAAGTCTTGGGTATTGTCCCGACCGGGGTTTGAACCCGCGACCTCGCGATCCGCAAGCTGACGCTCAACCAACTGAGCTATCGAGGCCGGTTGATGCCAGTTATATAAAGTATGTTTAATAAAAAATAAGGAAAATCATAATATATGTTTTGTCTTTATGTTGACTTATGATTATATATATACAGATATTCATTTATATATATAATAATAAAATGCAGGATGTAAAAGCTTTTATTGTTCTCAATATATCGAAGAGACGTTGAAAAAGTGTTGATTTGTTATGAAAATATCATTTATTTTGTTAACGTGGTTCGATGTCAGATAACTGTGACACTGGCTCTTAAAACTTGAAGTCGACGATGGGTCTATAAGGGACTTGTCCGGATACTGCCGAGCAGTTACGAATGACTCACACTGAGCCAGTAGAGCATACCCAGTTCTGAATACGTTTTATAAAACTTCTTTTTACACCGGGTTCGACCGTGATGTAAACCTGTAGGTTTCAATTAAGCTGCCTTATTGAAAGATACATTGTGAGCACTTAGCAACGGTAACTAAGCACATGTGACATGGAACGGTGATCAGGGACTCGCCAAAATGTAACATAATGAAGTAGTTCTCCCAATAAAAGTCATAATTTAATACATATGATTATATATTTATATTTCTCATCATACACGTATTTAACCTAGGTAAAATAAGTGATAATTAAATATAGAAAGGCGTACCATAATCATCCAATGACAATCATGTGTCAGAATTGGGTCATCGAATTAATGTCAAACAAACGAAGTGTCAGAGTCATTGATCTTCTAGTTGGAAGAAGAGCATGTTCACGTATACGGATATTATCTAGTGGTCAATAATATTTTATTCCATTATCAGTTGATAATGGAACATAAAGGTGATATCCAAATTTTCAACCAAACGTTTTTTTTCATTACCCTACAAATCATTGTTACTTGAAAAGTTCCTGCAAAATGCCGTTCAATGATTCCTAGATCTGTGATTACAGTTAAACATTAATCTACAGTAGTTAATGAAAACAGATACTTTCTATCTGAGCCACGTTGCAGAGTTAGCTATTTAACTTAGAATACCTCGTGAATACTTACTTTTTAAATCAATTTATATCGTCATTCGGCTAATCCGCTCTGAGTCGGTATCTATTTTTAGCGGAAATCGTGCTTATTTATAGATTTGAAAAGAAGGGCTACTTAGAGTGATTTTCAGCGATTATTACAGTCCAAGAATATGTGTAGTGGTCAAAATCGTCTTAACTTACGATGAAGTATGAGTATATGCAGAATCTATGTTCAAATTCCTAAAGCATTGGTAAGATATACTGTTACATGTATGTATGCATTTGATATAGGCTGTCGGATATCACCTGTTAAACGACCACATGTATACATATAAAAAAAAGCTAAATACATTATGGAGTTTAAACGCCCTAAACGCGGCTCTTCTATATTTACTTTATTCTACTCAGTACACACATAAAGTGTAAACTTTATTTCACATCAAAATTATCACAATTTTATTGGGCTAACAGAGTTATTGGGTTCTTTGTATGCCCATAAATTATTTTTTTTTAAAACCACATTTATGAAAACACAGAAAAAAAAAGTAACTTATTTATTTACCGTGTTCATTAAGAGTGTCCGCTTTACTATAGTTTTCATTTTAATCACATTGCTGCTGGTCCTGCAACTATTCTTTACATCAGTCTTGTAAAGTCTATGACTGGTCTCACAGCGTAGGTTTGAGTCCCAGTCGAGTCCCGGTCGGGACAAAGGACTTAATTAGGGAACGTTTGCCAGCTGACCCGCATTGCGCCGGTAGTTTTACAAAGACATTTGTCTTTGTTTTCCTCCACAAAAATAGCTGAATGTCGCTATAAAGACAATATTTGTGTCGCTGCGATATATAAAAAACCAACTTGTTAGTACCGAGCTGTTCAATTCATGTTGAAAACACCGTTTGCCATTGTTTCACAGAGTAGCTTCTTTTCTGAAGCAGTGATTGCCTCACTAAGTGTACCATATTTCCATTGAGGAAAAGTTTAGATGGTCTTTTTAAGTGTTAAATATCTGTTAAAGGAGGTATCCGACAGTTTGCCTATATCGAATACATGTCACAATATCTGACCACTGCTATAGGGAAATTCGGGTATAATTTCTGCATAAACTCATACTTTAATCTAAGTTAAACGATTTTAACACTACCTTACACATTTGACATTACATATTGCGAAAGGAAATCACTCTAATCAGTCTAAATGATCCTTCTTTACTGATCGCTGCTAAAAGTAAATCTCAACGTCAGAGCGGACTACGTTGATGCTCTCAAAAGAAAGTTTTCCTAGTTTAAAACTTGCCATCTCTGTAGCGTGGTTCGGATAGAAAATGCCTGTTTGCATGGACGAGAGTGTGTAAAATGCTTCACTGTTTACACAGATCTAGGGCATCATGAACAACATTTTCTTCAGGAAACAATATTTTGGTTATTTGATAAAAAGTTATTAACTGATATGGTATAACTGACGCATAGCACATTCACCATAGATATTCTATCCTATATGTTGATCTCCAAGGGTTATAATAAATAACGCAACTAGGATTGCATGACTGTGCTAACGTTTTTGATTATGTGGTCGGAAAATTCCGTTTGAACCGACGGTCGACGAAATTCTACCTTGTCGGGATCGGAATTACCGAAAATTCACAAAATTTAATACGTCTTAAGTTAGTCGTATCTTTTTATTTCTCACAGTGAACTTGTAAATCCCATTTTCGACAATACAAAATGACCGATTCAATTTACATTGCAACTTCTCAGGAAGTTTGGGCAGTAAATACCATAGAAAGACAAAACTGAACTAATAGCTGCACTCACCCGAATTAGAGAGAGAGAGAGAGACAGACAGACAGACAGAAAGACAATCTGACAGACAGACAGACTGACGGAGAGATTTTTACATGTTTTTTCTGAAATATGCTCAATTCAAATATAGACAAAACGTTGACGTGCTCATTTCTTCAACCATTACCCTGACCATAGGGTCACAAACTTTGTCTGTGTATTTTTTAAGCACTTTTCCATGATTACAACTATTCAAATACACAATAATAATATGACTAGTGATATTCTAAAAAGTGCATTGCATACAATCGATTTAACATGATTAGATATATACACTGTAAATGTATTAAATTCCCAATACAGTACGATAATGTGACCACAATTCATTACGCAAATCAGTAGTTTTCCTCAAGTTTGAGATGTTTTTTGAAAACATCTTTTTCCATTTCGTCATATTTTGTAGTTCTATTCTTGCTGATTATGTCAAAATAAAAACATGATATGGCCTACGTTTTTAACAAATGAAGCATATGTTGTCACCCATTTGACAAATTCCACCAATTAATGACTGTATATAGAAATCTATCATGCACAGTCGGCAAATATGCGCTGCAAATTTATGTCACTGAATAAATAATAGAATGACCAAATACAACTAACAATGATGGCATAACAGTGATAATAAGCACTGTAAGAAAGACATGTTTTCTATGTACTGACCTGGATCTGGGACACTGAGTCACATGCATGAAAAACCATGTCATATTTTTTATAAACACTGCAAACACTGTGTAAGCCAGAACAATATATAAAATGAATTATTGTCAATAGTAAAATCATCTTGAGAAATGTAACTCCAAAATACAAGTATTATACAGGAAAATACGGTATAAATGTTGGGGTATGTAATAAGTATGAACTATGCTCCTAAGGTAAATCAAGTTTTATAGAAAATATAGAGATCTTGAACATTAACACAACTGATTTGTTGTACTTAATACTGTAGACGCGTATGTTAACATTTAAGAAAATTCTCTATTCAGTTTTGAATTCATCGAAATCTGTCTTCAAAAATTTGTATAAAAGTACTTTTGTTCACTTTAAATTAAGTTTCTTCATTTACAAATTCAACAAAAAAATCACATTCCTCGTAAATTAAGTAATTATTCTTTATTGTCATATCACATTATCACACATAAACAATAAAAGAAACGAAAATGACAAAATACCTCACTGAGACAAATTCTGTGATATTGGGTCATGTAATAAAGATGGTATCCGACAGTTTGGACCAACTTTCTTTTCCTCAAATAACCAAATAAGTCATTGTTACCTAAACAGATCATGCAAAATGCTGCTCATTGATCAGCGTAAACTGTAAAACATAAGTTCCCATTCCTCATTACAAAAATGTATTTCCTATCTGAGCCACTCTGCAGAGATAGCTATTTTTAACTAAGAAAATCATGCGACATTTCACTTTTGAGATTACGTCATATCATTATCTGGGTAATTCACTCTGACGTCGATATCTATATTTAGCAGAGATCACTATCGAGATTATTTATAGATTTGGAATGTTTAAACTTTTAGTCATAATATAACGATGCGTACTTTCTAACAATGTAATCAAAACCGTCTTTGCTTAAGAATACGTGCATGTAGAAATTATGCCATAATTTCCCAAAGCAGTGGTAAGGTATTTTTACATGAATTTGATATAGGTAAAATGTCGGCTACTACCTTTAAAGGATTTCCTATACTCCAATTTTTGGAATAGACAACGTATAAATACTCTGTTTATAAATTTGAATAATTAATTTGACGTAGTTAAAACAGTCTTGGTTATGTGCTCGAGAATTCTCAAACTTAATGATACCAGAATGCAAATATGGTTGAAAGGTGTAGTAGATCTCGTTGTATCTTTTTGCATGGTTTGCTTAAATATCATTTTACCTTTGGGGAAGTCATTTCAAAATTTGTTTGTCGCAGTTGTCGGTGTATGAAAATGGACTGTCCGGCGTGATGTTGCCCCCCTCGCCCCCTCAACCCCCATTAAAGGTGGTTGACTGATGGGAAGATAGCTCAACTCAACGTTGCAAATCAGACAGACGGATTTAAGATAATACGGTAATGGCTAGATATTTAATCATCTAGCCAGGTACGAACCGTTTGATGCATATGGAGAAATGGTGTCACATTTTCTCTATGTCGGTCTTAGGGATACTTTTTTCAGGCAGTCAGCCCCAAGATAGAGCCAAAAAAAGTGGATGTCACATTTCCTCTATGTCGGCCTTGTCGGAGACGGAAAGAGTCCAACCTGCGTTCAACACCTACATTTGCTCATGAAACCTCTTCTATTTCTACATTGACTAAAAGGCCTATAACATGTTTAAAATGACATTCCCCGGAATAATTTGACTCTCCTCCTTAACCAAGACAAGTAACATAATTTGAGGAAATGTAACTGTTATTTAACATTTATGGTAATTGCACCTTTAAGGTTCATTTTTTAATTTTAATTTCCTGATTTATTTCTTTTTAAATTTAACTATTTTCAATTCAGCTGTTTTAAAATGAATAAAATAACCAATATTTGGGCATAACATTTATTATACTAGATCTACTACATAGAGAGCGGTTAGAAGGCTGCATTTTAAGTTAGTATCGGGTATCTTTGTAGCTTGCCGCTCGTGTGTAAAGTTCACACCGTAGGTGACTCTTTGCTGGGAACTGCTTGCCAACTTGTTCGTTGTTAATATCAAAAGCATTTACCTACATAAAGACTGTTCGAAGAAATGTTGAACATATTTTGTGTTTTATCTTATTTACACAATATTTGACAGACTGATCTGTAAGTATTTTTTATGTGAATAAAGGGAATTAAGGAGCAAATACAAACAAATATGGCGAAATCAATTACTAGACTGAGTGGATAAACAGATTAGTGTTCTTGCAGGTCAGTGAGTCTCAGGTGAGTAATGTATTCTAACCGCAAGCTCAAAGCTCAGTAAGTAACTACTCATGTGCAAGAACAAAACTCGCCTGTATAAAACATATTTGGTACCGAAAACCTTCATTAGATATACTCGATTTTTTTCGGGTATTGGAAAAACACGGAAGTTTAAACAAGGCGATGTGCTTTCTAAAACGACCGACGTCATCGTTAAAATCCATATACAATATACACTTAAAGATAAGTTTAAATATCACTTTGAAGGCATATTCAATAGGAGGATATGTATATTGTATGGGTAATCTACAGGCACGGTGTATTATTTGTTGCACATCTCGGGTTCGGTTTTCGGAAAATAGGTCACCTGATTTTCCGAAAATGTAAGCAACAGTTGAAGGCAATAGAATCTCAAGGTTCAGCATGACAACTGAAATTATGGTAGAAATAGTAGAAGTGTTAGTAAAAATTAAAGTAGCAGTTGTTACTGCTCTAGTCGTAGTTGTCGTAGTAAACAGGTAGTAGTAGCAGTAGTAGCAGCAGTAGTAGTAGATGCAGTAGTAGTAGTAGTAGTAGTAGTAGTAGTAGTAGTAGTAGTAGTAGTAGTAGTAGTAGTAAATTTAGTTGTAACAGCAGTAGGAAATAGAGTAATAGTGGCAGTAGAAATAAAAAGAGAAGTCGTAAAAGTAGTGGTGGTGGTGGTGGTGGTGTTTGTACTAGAAGACAAAAATACTGCAGCAGTAATAGTAAATAATAACTTTTGTTTGTGATAATATTTATTTTTATTTTTATTGTTATTTTACTTTTCAGTCCGCATGGATGAGGTACATGGAAGGCTAGCATCGTCAGGTGCTGAGCGGTCTGATGTCTTTAGCAATAGAAACGAGTGTGCTCAGTGTGCTGAATCGGGCAGAATTGTCAGTGCTGCAGGTTTCTGTCGGACCTGCACTGATTACCTCTGTACAACATGTATCAGCCAGCATAAGAGTTTTAGAGGCACGAGAGATCATGAACTTCAGGAGGACGAAAACAAGGTAGAGCAGAAACCCGTTCGAGCTGAGGTGGAGAAATGTGCCGTGCACTCCGATAGGCCGATTGAAGCATACTGTGCAGATGACGACACATTTGGATGTGCATTGTGCTTATTGGGAGGCCACAAAACCTGTCAGAATAAAGCTCTAATTTCTGATTTGTCACGTGATGTAGAATCATCTAGAGAGTTTCTGGACACCGAAAAGGCAGCAGAAAGGTCTGAAGTGTTAGTGGGACATTACAAACAAGCCATTCAGCAGTGTTTGTCTATGAACGATGAGTGTCACACTAAAACCTTAGAAGGTTTCGAGAAATTCCGAACAGAGATTCTCACTATGGTTGAAACAATTGGCGAGAAAGTACACGAAGAGGCTGACAGTTTAAAGAAAGAAAACGAAAGACAGCTGAAGACGTTAGCTGAGCAAATTCCAAAATATTCAGAAGATATCAAACAACATATCATGGATATTGTCGGCAAGAAAGGTCGCAATGAAGGAGAACAAATCTTCATTGCTTTAAAGAAAAATGGCAGGCACGTTTTTGAATCTGTTCAACGCTTGGAGACAATCCATCAGAATATAGCTATCAAGGCATTTAATTTTCATTCCGACACAAACATCAAACGGAATCTCAGCGACACCAGTAAAATAATTGCCGAGACATTCCCTTTCCCTAGTGTAAAGAGTAGCAAATCAGTAGACAATGACAGCAACATCTGTAATCAGACGCCGCTATCACCAGCCACTACATGTACATCAGAATCCCAGGTGAACATCAAATCACATGAAGATAAATATACCTGTGATATTACCGGTATGATTAACCTATCGGAGAGCAAACTTATCATAGCTGACAAGAACAACCACTGCCTGAAGTTGTTTGACACTACCAGTAATACAATAACCAAGAGGCGGGCTCTAACATCAGGACCGTGGGACATTACTAAGGTTTCTGATTCCCGTCTGGCTGTATCATTTCCAGATATAAAGCAAATTCAATTCTTTAAAGCAGATCAGAACCTGGATCCCTGCAAGAGTATAAAAGTATTTACTGAATGTTATGGTCTACAATGTACCGGGGAGAGACTGATAGTATCGTACACCAATCGAGACCAGGTTCAGATACTTGATATGACAGGCACCGTCCAGCAGACTCTCCAATATGATCTATCAGGACACAGTTTGTTTCATTATCCCCGGTATTTGACACTCAGTCAAGACAACAAACTGATATATGTGAGTAACTGTAACAACCACACCGTCACCTGTATGTCAACTGCAGGCGTGATCCAGTGGGTGTACCGGGACCAGCAGTTGAAGAGACCACTAGGCGTGTCTACTGGGGATGGTGGCTGTCTTTACATTTCCACCTGGAACAATAATACAATCCACGTGGTATCATCTGACGGTGTTAGACTCACTGTATTACAGCTAAGACAGACTGAAAACATTTGTGCACAGGCTGTATGTTACATCAGACAAAACCGAACACTGTATGTGTCGAGATGGAGTTATCAGGGCTTTGGCAACAATAATATCAGTAGACTTAGTTTGCAGTAGAGTACAGAACATTACTTGATGCAAGTCTCATGTTATGTAACGGGACTTGATACAAATTAAATATGTCCTTTGATGTATATAACAACAACCTACAGTATCGTCGTTATGTGAATGTATAGATTATATATTTATATCTATAAAAAACATTGGTTACAATAATTTTGCCATTGTTAAATAGTATACCGATCTACTTCAGATTGTACACAGTTTCAGGACATTGTTAAAATGTAACTCAATTATGTGCTTTAAACAAAAGAAAAATCAACTACGTGTATTAACAGTTTTTGTTAAGGCTTAATTTTAAATGATGATACTTTTTATTATGCTGATTATGACTTTGATTATTATTTTGATGCTGCTGATGATGATGCTCTTATTGCTGCTGCTGCTGCTGCTGATGATGATGATGATAATGATGACGACGATTATCATTATTATTATTATTATTATTATTATTATTATTATTATTATTATTTTATAACTTTTGTATTCTATGTTCTTTGTTTAATGCATTTTTATTTATAAGTTATTTCATCAAAGTAAAAGAGAGATAAATTAAGTAGTGATTCGGAGATATAGTTATTTCCCTTCCATAAAGAATAATATAATCAACATATGTTCGTCGTGGACATCTCATGAGCTTGCGCAGCGAAGTTGGCCGAGAAGGTAACAGGGATTTTAAAAGTACACCTCACCGTGTGCTAGTGTTGATGTGTGTCCAGAACTGAAGACACATAAAGCCATATTTCATTTTATAACATGTAACAAAAAACGTTTGTCTCATTAACAAAATTTATAAAAATGCCTAGGAATACATGTCGAAAGATCATTAAGTATTACAATTACGAAGTTGAATCTTTGATTTAGCAGAACTTTTGATGTAGTTGAACTTTTGGTGTATTTGAACTTTTGATGTATTTGAACCTTTGATATACATGTAGTTGGTGTTTTTATGTACTTGAACTGTTGAAGTTGAACTTTTGGTATAGTTGAACTTTTGATGTAGTTGAACTTTTTGATGTAGTTGAACTATTGATGTAGTTGAACTTTTGATGTTTTTGATCTTTTGATGTAGTTGAACTTTTGATGTAGATGAATTGTTGATAATCATCATAGCATATTACTGCTAAATGTCAATTTGGTTTTGTGTTGTTATTAATAGATGAAACGTGTTAGATTGTCGTTTCTTTATCACTTATTGCTCCTCACTTGCTCCTATTCTTTGATACTTTACCTATATCAAATGCATGTAGCAATATGTTTCCACTGTAACTCCAACGTGGCTTACATAGAAAATATCTGTTTGCCATGAAGAGTGTGGATCTATGCTTCGCCGTTCACACAGGTCTACGGCAATAATGAACAACATTCTGCAGAACCTTTTACAATGACTTATTCGGTGTGTGTTTTTAGTCCTTGGTCCAAACAAACTGTCTGATACCACCTTTAAACTTCCCTGTTGACGGGGGTGGGGTGGTAGTGGTGGTTTACGGTATTCATGTTATAAACACTTCAAAATCAATTTCCAACAGTATTAGTCTGCATAATGCATGTATCATCACACACGTGATCCAATATACCTTTAAACTTAAATTTTATTCCTGTTAAATGCTACAAAGTTCAACTTTTACTCCTTTACAGCCTAAGTGCTTGGTATAGGTTAGATCAATTACGTAAAAAAAATCCAGAATTAAGAGGAGCAGTCGGAGACAGCCACTGATGTCAACAATGTAAGATCTTTTTGTATGTCTGTTGGTACCAATTTATTTTATAAAAAAAGAATCGATGAACTGTCTCTGTTAACTCCTTATCACCGCCGCCACTATTTTTCTAAAGATATTTCTTGTTACCATTGTTTCTTGGTAGTATCGGGCTTTAAGTTAAGTTGTTTTCTTACAATAGTGCAGTAAAAAGACAGCGTATATTATGAAGTACAATTGTCCGTCTTTTGATAATTTCATCACTTAACTAACACATTCAATGGCGCTCCAGGGAGTAGGGTAGGGGGTTGGGGTGTGGTGGAGGGCGTGTATACGTGAACACAAAAATAAATTTAAAAATATATAAATAAAATAGGACGACGTTTACCGAATTAGGACCCGTATATCACCAGGATTAAAAAGTCCGCTACAGACTTTAACCATGTGCAAATTTCAGTGATCATTCCATATATATTTATATATATATGAACAGTCAAGCATAAATCACCCCTGGTCATTGCAAACAGGTGTTTTCCATCCGAGCCACGCTGCAGAGATAGTTTTTTTTAATCTTAAAGTATGGGTATATGCAATAATTTGTCCAAATTTGCCAATATTAATGTTAGATATTGTTACATGTATTTGATATATATGCAAACTATCGGATAGCACCTTTAAATGATATGAAATACTTTTTAAATGCATGACTTTACGCAGATATAATTGTATGTATGTGTAACTGTACTTTTTAATTGTTGTACATTTGAATCGAAAAATGGAAGCAGACATGTATACAAATATTTTTTCTCTCTTTTTATTGACATGAAAAAACACAACATAAGAGAAGCATAAGAATGATAACATTTAATTAATTAGTTGATTTGTTTTTGCGTATATAGTTACAATAACATATAAAGGATGCAACTTATATGTTGTTTTTTTTTTGTTTTTTGAAGTACATTGCAGCGACTATATTTATGATCATTATAGCAACGTCCAGCTTTTTTGGAAGGGAGTAAGAACCCCACGATAATTTCACAAGGATAGATGGCTGGAAATAACACTTAAATCAAGTGGTCTTTATTATAAAATGAACCTGACAAAACCACACACATAGTTGGAGTAATATAACCAATATTAAATATCAATTTGTTTGATTACAAATAGCAAGAATGTTTGATTAAAAATAGCAAGATACTGGATATTAAAGGGACTTTTATTATTTGTGAAAAAAGACCACAGAAATTATGTGTACTACAGGTAGTCATCTCTCTTGTACATTGTTATAGCAATAAACATGATTACAGTAAAAGTGATTGATGCAGCATGAGTCAAAATATAAAAAGCAATTGCAGTGGTACAAGTTCATCAAGGGTTAACTTGTAATATATGTTTATTTTTGCTTTTGTTTTTGAGATACACCACAGCAACCAATTATGATAATTATAGCAACATCCAGCTTTCTTGGTGGAGAAAGATCCCAGACAAATTTCTGGGTAGAACCACCGATACACCGCAGGTCAGCTGAAAGACCTTCCCACATTAAGTTCTTCGCCCCGAACGGTATTCGAACGCAAGCGCTGAGAGACTAAGCATTCAGAGGAGTTACAAATCGGCGATTCTACCACTATGCCACGGGCGTCCCTGATGCCAGTTATAGGGATGGGATTTGCCGGCATTTTTGCCGATACAGTGCAGCGACATTTTTATCATTATAACACAGGGGCAATTTTGAGGTGCACAGGGACTGAATTCGGCCGGTCCATTATACTGACATCGATGAGTAATGCGTAATGCTGTCCCATTAGCCCCGAGCGTTAGGAGGGAAGCCACTTCTACCAACTTTGAAGTCTTGGGTATTGTCCCGACCGGGGTTTGAACCCGCGACCTCGCGATCCGCAAGCTGACGCTCAACCAACTGAGCTATCGAGGCCGGTTGGTGCCAGTTATATAAAGTATGTTTAATAAAAAATAAGGAAAATCATAATATATGTTTTGTCTTTATGTTGACTTATGATTATATATATATACAGATATTCATTTATATATATAATAATAAAATGCAGGATGTAAAAGCTTTTATTGTTCTCAATATATCGAAGAGACGTTGAAAAAGTGTTGATTTGTTATGAAAATATCAGTTATTTTGTTAACGTGGTTCGATAACTGTGACACTGGCTCTTAAAACTTGAAGTCGACGATGGGTCTATAGGGGACTTGTCCGGATACTGCCGAACAGTTACGAATGACTCACACTGAGCCAGTAGAGCATACCCAGTTCTGAATACGTTTTATAAAACTTCTTTTTACACCGGGTTCGACCGTGATGTAAACCTGTAGGTTTCAATTAAGCTGCCTTATTGAAAGATACATTGTGAGCACTTAGCAACGGTAACTAAGCACATGTGACATGGAACGGTGATCAGGGACTCGCCAAAATGTAACATAATGAAGTAGTTCTCCCAATAAAAGTCATAATTTAATACATACGATTATATATTTATATTTCTCATCATACACGTATTTAACCTAGGTAAAATAAGTGATAATTAAATATAGAAAGGCGTACCATAATCAGCCAATGACAATCATGTGTCAGAATTGGGTCATCGAATTAATGTCAAACAAACGAAGTGTCAGAGTCATTGATCTTCTAGTTGGAAGAAGAGCATGTTCACGTATACGGATATTATCTAGTGGTCAATAATATTTTATTCCATTATCAGTTGATAATGGAATATAAAGGTGATATCAAAATTTTCAACCAAACATTTTTTTTCTCAATTACCCTACAAATCATTGTTACCTGAAAAGTTCCTGCAAAATGTTGTTGAATGATTCCTAGGTCTGTGATAACAGTTAAGCATAAATCTACAGTCGTCATTGAAAACAGATACTTTCTATCTGAGCCACGTTGCAGAGTTAGCTATTTAACTTAGAATACCTCGTGAATACTTACTTTTTAAATCAATTTATATCGCCATTCGGCTAACCCGCTCTGAGTCGGTATCTACTTTTAGCGGAAATCGTGCTTATCTATAGATTTGGAAAGAAGGGCTACTTAGAGTGATTTTCAGCGATTATTACAGTCCAAGAATATGTGTAGTGGTCAAAATTGTCCTAACTTACGTTGAAGTATGAGTATATGCATAATCTATGCCCAAATTCCTAAAGCGTTGGTAAGATATATTGTTATACATGTATGAATGTATTTGATATAAACTGTCGGATACCACCTGTTAAACGACCACATGTATACATATCAAAAAAGTTAAATACATTGTGGAGTTTAAACGCCCTAAACGCAGCTCTTCTATATTTACCTTATTCTACTCAGTACACACATAAAGTGTAAACTTTATTTCATATCAAAATATTGGGCTAACAGAGTTATTTGGATCTTTGTATGCCCATAAATTATTTGAAAAAAAAAACACCAACATTTATGAAAGCACAGAAAAAAGTAACTTATTTATTTACCGTGTCCATTAAGAGTGTCCGCTTTACTATAGTTTTCATTTTTAACCACATTGCTGCTGGTCCTGCAACTTTTCTTTACATCAGTCGCGTCTGCGATCGCGTGGCAGTGTCGCCGTCTTCTAAAGTCTAAGACTGGTCTCTCAACGAAGGGTTGAGTCCCAGTCAAGTACCGGTCGGGACAAAGGACTTAATTAGGGAACGTTTGCCAGCTGACCCGCATTGCGCCGGTAGTCCTACAAAGACATTTGTCTTTGTTTTCCTCCACCAAAATAGCCGAACATCGCTATAAAGACAATATTTGTGTCGCTGCGATGTGTAAAACAACAATCTGTTAGTACCGAGCTGTTCAAATCATGTGTTGAAAACATCGGTTGTCATTGTTTCATAATGTGGCTTCTTTTCTGAAGCAGTGGATACTCCACTAAGTGTACCATATTTCCATTTAAGAAAAGTTTAGATGGTCTTTTTAAGTGTTAAATATCTGTTAAAGGAGGTATCCGACAGTTTGCCTATATCGAATACATGTCACAATATCTGACCACTGCTATAGGGAATTTCGGGTATAATTTCTGCATAAACTCATACTTTAATCTAAGTAAAACGATTTTAACACTACCTTACACATTTGACATTACATATTGCGAAAGGAAATCACTCTAAATTATCCTTCTTACCTGATCGCTGCTAAAAGTAAATTTCAACGTCAGAGCGGACTACGTTGATGCTCTCAAAAGAAAGTTTTCCTAGTTTAAAACTTGCCATCTCTGTAGCGTGTTTCGAATAGAAAATGCATGTTTGCATGGACGAGAGTGGAGAAAATGCTTCACTGTTCACACATATCTAGGGCATCAATGAACAACATTTTCTTCATGAAACAATGACATATTTTGGTTATTTGATAAAAAGTTATTAACTGATATGGTATAACTGACGCATAGCACATTCACCATAGATATTCTATCTTATATGTTGATCTCCAATGGTTATAATAGATAACGCAACTGGGATCGCATGACTGTGCTAACGTTATCAATTATGTAGTGGGATTCCGTTTAAACCGACGGCCAACTCCGGCGAAAAGGTTTGGTTCAAAGAAAATCGGGGAAAGTTTTTTTTTTGTTAACGATTTAGACTAATTGGCTGTTCTATATGTTCAGAATGAATACAACAAAATGTCAGGAAATATGGCATCTAAATCCTGTCGGATGTTAAATTAACAGCTTTACATTTTAAGTAACACGCACGCACACACACACACACGCACCTACACACACCTACACACACACACACACACACACACACACACACACACACACACACACACACACACACACACACACACACACACACACACACACACACACACACACACACACACACACACACACACACACATACTCACACACACACACACACACACACACACACACACACACACACACACACACTCTCTCTCTCTCTCTCTCTCACACACACACACACACACACACACACACACACACACACACACACACACACACACACACACACAAAAAAAACAAATTTAACTCATAAGGCTCGAAGCTGGTTCGATCTTCTTTCGGATTCATATGAAGAAGTGGTTCCACATTTCCTCAGTTGGCCTTGTCGGGGTCGGAAAGAGGCCTATCCCCGTCAAAACACCAGCTAGTTTTGCCGATTTTTGACTAATTACGGAGATATTTTTGAGGCAGTCAGGCCAATCCATCACTGAAAACAAGCTTTTTGTTTTACATTTTTTGACCAATTACGGAGACGTTTATGTTTTTATAGATTTTATAACCCAAACCTCCTCATGACTGGAAATTATATAATCCTCTATCCAATGAATATGGAGAACTGGAATAATATTTCTTCTATTCTACCATGTCGGGGTCGGAATTACCGAAAATCCACAAAATTTAATAACGACTTAAGTTTGTCGTATCTTTTCTATTTCTCACAGTGAACTTGTAAATCCCATTTTTGACAATAAAAAAATGACCGAATCAATTTACATTGCAACTTCTCATGAAGTTTCCGCAGTCAAAACCATAGAAAGACAAAACAGAACTTATAGTTGCACTCCTCCGAATTAGAGAGAGAGAGAGAGAGAGAGAGAGAGAGGAGAGAGAGAGAGAGAGAGAGAGAGACGAGAGAGGAGAGAGATGAGAGAGAGAGAGCGAGAGAGAGAGGAGGGAGAGAGAGAGGAGAGGAGAGAGGAGAGAGGAGAGAGAGAGAGAGAGAGAGAGAGAGAGAGAGAGAGAGAGAGAGAGAGAGAGAGAGAGAGAGAGAGAGTGAGAGAGAGAGAGAGAGAGACGGACGAACGGGCGGGCGGGCGGGTGGGCAGGCAGGCAGGCAGGCAGACAGACGGAGAGATTTTTACCTATTTTACTGAAATAAGCGCCATTCAAATAAAGACAAGACGTTGACGTGCTCATTTTTTTAAACCATTACCTTGACCATACGGTCAAAAACTTTGAGTATTTTTCAAGCACTTTTCAATGTTTGCAGCTATTGAAATACACAGTAATTATATGACCAGTGATATTCTCAAAAAGAATTGCATTAATTAAAAAATTAATGCAATGCATACAATCGATTTAACATGATTAGAAATTATATATACTGTAAAGTTAGCTATAGTTAAATTTCCAATACAGTACGATAATTTGACCACAACTGATTACGCAAATCAGTTATTTTCCTCAAGTTTGACACGTGGTTTGAAAAAAATAATCCATTTCGTCATATTTTGTAGTTCTATGTTTGCTGATTATGTCAAAATAAAACATGATATGGCCTACGGTTTTAACAATTGGAGCATATATTGTCACCCATTTGACAAGTTCCATCAAATAATGACTGTTAATAAAAATTTATCATGCACAGTCGGCAAATATGCGCTGCAATTTTATTTCACTGAATAAATAATAGAATGACCAAATACAACTAACAATGATGGCATTATAGTGAGAATAAGCACTGTAATAAAGACATATTTCCTCTGTGCTGACATGGATCTGGGTCACTGAGTCACATGCATGAAAAACATGTCAGTCATATTTTTATAATCATTGCAAACATTGAGTAAGTCAGGACAATATATAACATTGATTGAGAATTGGCAATATTATAACCATCTTGGGAAAAGTAACTCCAAAATACACTTGCATAAACCACCAAGTATTATACATGAAAATACTGTATAAATGTTGGGGTATGTAAGAACTATGAATTATGCTCCTAAGGTAAATCAAGTTTTATAGAAAATATAGATAATTTGAACATTAACACAACTGATTTGTAGTATTTAATACTGTAGACGTGTATGTTAAATTTTAAGAAAATTCTCTATTCAGTTTTGAATTCATCGAAATCTGTCTTCAAAAATTTGTATTGAAGGACTTTTGTTCACTTTAAATTAAGTTTCTTCATTTACAAATTCAACAAAAAAATCACATTCCTCGTAAATTAATCAAAGTAATTATTCTTTATTGTAATATCACATTATCACACATAAACAATAAAAGAAACGAAAATGACAAAATACCTCACTGAGACAAATTCCTTGATATTGGGTCATGTTATAAAGGTGGTATCCGACAGTTTGGACCAACTTTCTTTTTCTCAAATAACCAAATCAGTCATTGATACCTAAAACGATCATGCAAAATGCTGCTCATTGATGCCTTAGATCAGCGTGAACTGTGAAACATAATGCCCCATTCCTCATTGCAAAATGTATTTCCTATCTGAGTCACGCTGCAGAGATAGCTATTTTTAACTAAGAAAACCATGTGAATTTCACTGTTGAGATAACGTTATATCATTATCCGGGTAATTCGCTCTGACGTCGATATCTATATTTAGCAGAGATCACTATCGTGATTATTTATAGATTTGGAATGTTTAAACTTTTAGTGACATAATAACGATGCGTACTTTCTAACAATATAATCAAAACCGTCTTTACTTAAGAATGTGCATGTAGACATTGTGCCATACTTCCCCAAAACAGAGGTAAGGTATTGTTACATGAATTTTATATAGACAAAATGTCGGATACCACCTTTAAAGGATTCCCTATTCTAGAATATTTAAAATAGACAACGTATAAAGACTGTTTTCATAAAGTTAAATAATTAATTTGACGTAGTTAAAACAGTCTTGGTTATGTGCTCGAGAATTCTCAAACTAAATGATACCAGAATGCAAATATGGTTGAAAGGTGTAGTATATGTCGTTGTATCTTTTGCACGGTTTGCTCAAATATCATTTTCACCTTTGGGGAAGTCAGTTCAAAATTTGTTTGTCGCCGTTGTCACAATCGTAAAACTTCGGGTATTTCCGTATGGTTCGTAAAATACACCTCGTACATAGCTCTAGAATACACCAAAGTGCGTCGCCTGAGTTATGAAACAGTGTCCGTTCGCGAGAAAGTAACAAATTGTATATATATCATTTAGTTGAGTATATCTTGCAATAATAACGATTTTTTTTATCAATACAATCTATATGATTTACGGAAAATTGAAAAGTCAACATTAAATACCCAGTATTAAAACTAAGACACACAAAGTAGATCCAAGATGGCGCCTTATTATGTCAGAGGTCTCTTGCATAGCATAAAGGCCGAGGTGATCAGATTGGCCGTTGTCAGTGTATGAAAATAGACTGTCCGGCGTGATGTTGCCTTCCTCGCCTCCTCAAACCCCATTAAAGGTGGTTGACCGATGGGAAGATAGCTCAACGCTGCAAATCAAACAGACGTATTTAAGATAATACGGAAATGGCTAGATAATCAGCTAGCCAGGTTCGAACCTTTTGATGCATATGAAGAAATAGTGTCACATTTCCTCTATGTCAGCCTTACGGTGACAATTTCCAGGCAGTCAGCCCCAAGATAGAGCCCAAGGCTCTTCAGGAGTCGAAAGCTGGTTCGATGATCTTTCGGATACATATGAAAAAGTGGTGTCACATTTCCTCTATGTCGGCCTTGTCGAAGACGGAAAGAGTCCCACCTGAGTCCAACACCTACATTTGCTCATGAAACATCTTTTACTTCTACATTGACTTAAAAAGCCTATAACATGTTTAAAGGGACATTCCCACTTAACCAAGACAAGTAACATAATTAGAGAAAATGTTACTCTTATTTAACATTCATGGCAATTACACCTTTTAGATTCATTTTTAAATTTTAATTTCCTGATTTATTTCTTTTCAAAAAAACTATCTTCAATTCAGCTGTTTTAATCTTAAAATGAATAAAATAACTAATATTGGGCATAACAGTTATTATTCTAGATCTACTACATAGAGAGCGGTTTGAAGGCTGCATTTAAAGTTAGTATCGGGTATCTTTGTCGCTTGCCGCTCGTGTGTAAAGTTTACACCGTAGGTAACTCCTTGCTGGGAACTGCTTGCCAGCTTGTCGTTCGTTGTTTCTTTCATAAGATTTTGCCAATATAAAGGTTGTGCGAAGAAATGTTGGACATATTTTGTGTTTTATCTAATTTACACAATATTTGATGGGCTGATCTGTAGGTAATTTTTTTTTACGAAAAAATGTGAATTCAGGAACAAATACAAAGAAGTATGGCGAAATCGATTACTAGACTGAGTGGATAAACAGATCAGTGTTTTTGCAGGTCAGTGAGTCTCAGGTGAGTACTGTATTCTTATAGCAAGCTCAAAGTTCAGTAAGTAACTACTCTTGTGCAGGAACAAAACTCGCCTGTATAAAACATATTTAGTACCGAAAACCTTTATCAGACATATGCTCGATTTGTTTTCTTTCGGGTTATGGAAAAACACGGAAATTTAAACAAGGCGATTTGCTTTCTAAAACGACCGACATTATCGTAAAAATCCATATTCATGAATGTAGGTTACATTTAAAATTAAGTTTAAATATCACCATTATAAGGCATATTCAATAGTGGGATGTGCATATTGAAATGAGTAATCTCTATATAATGTGTATTATTTGTTGTATATTTAGGTTTCGGAAAATAGGTCACCTGATTTTTCGAAAATGTAAGCAGCAGTTGAAGGCAACAGTATCTCATAGTTCAGCATGACAACGGAAATTATGGTAGAAGTAGCAGAAGTGATAGTGAAAGTTATAGTAGCAGTTGTTACTGCTGTAGGGATAATTCTAGAGCTCAAAAAGGAGCAGGATGGCACAAAAAAGGGGTAGGGTGGCACAAAAAAGACCACGGCACTTTCTAGGTTTATAAGTTTATAGACATAATAAGAGCTTATTCATTCATATTTCTTGTCAATATTATTGTATTTTATTTCTTTATGAAGACATAATACTTGTAAATAAATCAAATACATAGTTGTTTTTTTTGTAATTTATGTATTTTTGTTGTATATTTTTGGGGTAGGTCTATATCAATCAAAATCCTTGTACATGGACATAAAATTTCATGATTTTAAGTAAAAATCTTTCTCAAGAAAAACGTATCTGAAATGAGGTTGTCCGAATTAACATACACGTTTACCTCTGATCGTCTGTCAGGGGTGAAAAATTCCACTCCAAGTTGAGGTCGGGAGAGTAAGAATTTGCTGTAGCTAGTCCTACCGGGCGAGTGAAAATTTCAGTTGAGATCGTCGATATTTTTTGTTGAATAAAAAAATGTAATTATTAATGATGAATATTTTGGGCCAATATCACGGTGTTTTGTTTGAGAACGGTCAAGGTCACCTCAGATTTAATCTACACAGTGTTGTAGTCGTAGTTGTCGTAGTAGAAAAGGTAGTAGTAGCAGCAGCAGCAGTACTAGTAGATGCAGTAGTAGTAGTAGTAGTGGTAGTAGTCGAAGTAGTAGTAGTAGTAGTAGTAGTAGTAGTAGTAGTGAAATTAGTTGTAACAGCAGTAGGAAATAGAGTAATAGTGGCAGTAGTAATACAAGTAGCAGTAAGAGTAGTTGAAGTAGTGGTGGTGGTGATGGTGGTTGTACTAGAAGAAAAAAATACTTCAGCAGTAATAGTAAATGATAACTACTGTTTGTGATAATATTTATTGTTGTTGTTATTTTATTTTTTAGTCCGCATGGATGAGGTACATGGAAGGCTAGCATCGTCAGGTGCCGAGCAGTCTGATGTCTTTGGCAATAGTAACGAGTGTGCTCAGTGTGCTGAATCGGGCAGAATTGTCAGTGCTGCAGGTTTCTGTAGAACCTGCACTGATTACCTCTGTACAGCTTGTATCAGCCAGCATAAAAGTTTTAGAGGCACGAGAGATCATGAACTTCAGGAGATCGAAAACAAGGTAGAGCAGAAACCCGTTCGATCTGAAGTGGAGAAATGTGCCGTGCATTCTGATAGGCCGATTGAAGCATACTGTGCAGATGACGATACATTTGGGTGCGCATTGTGCTTATTGGGGGGCCACAAAACCTGTCTGAATAAAGCTCTTATTTCTGTTCTGTCACGTGATGTAGAATCTTCTAGAGAGTTTCTGGACACCAAGAAGGCAGCAAAAAGGTCTGAAGTGTTAGAAGATCATTACAATCGAGTCATTCAGCAGTGTCTGTCTATGAACGATGAGTGTCACACTAAAACCTTAAAAGGTTTCAAGAAATTCCGAGCAGAGATTCTCAATATGGTTGAAACAATTGGCGAGAAAGTACACGAAGAGGCTGACAGTTTGAAGAAAGAAAACGAAAGACAGCTGAAGATGTTAGCTGAGCAAGTTGCAAAATATTCAGAAGATATCAAACAACACATCGTGGATATTGTTGGCAAGAAAGGTCGCAATGAAGAAGAACAAATCTTCATTGCTTTGAAGAAAAATGGCAAGCACGTTCTTGAATCTGTTCAACGCTTGAAGACAATCCATCAGAATATAACTATCAAGGTATTTAATTTTCATTCCGACACAACCATCAAACGGAATCTCAGCGACACCAGTAAAATCATTGCTGAGACAGTCCCATTCCCTAGTGCAAAGTGTAGCAAACCAGCCACTACATGTATATCAGAATCCCGGCTGAACATCAAATCACATGAAGATAAATATAAATGTGATGTCACCGGTATGATTAACCTATCGGGCAGCAAACTTATCTTAGCTGACTGTAATAACAGCTGTCTGAAGTTGTTTGACACTACCAGTAACACAATAACCATGAGGCGGGCTCTAACATCAAGACCCAGGGACATCACTAACGTTTCTGAGTCCCGTCTAGCTGTATCATTCCCAGATATAACGCAAATCCAATTGTTCAAAGCAGATCAGACCCTGGATCCCTGTGAGAGTATAAAAGTATCTGCTGCATGTTATGGTTTACACTGTACCGGGGAGAGACTGATAGTATCGTACACCGATCCAGCCCAAGTTCAGATACTTGAGGCACCGTCCTGCAGACACTCCAACAGGATCCATCAGGACACAGTTTGTTTCATTATCCCCAGTATTTGACCCTCAGTCAAAACAACAAACTGATCTATGTGAGTGACTATAACAACAACACAGTCACCTGTATGTCAAATACAGGCGTGGTCCAGTGGGTGTTCCAGGACCAGCAGTTGAATGGACCACGAGGCGTGACTACTGGGGATGGTGGCTGTTTATACATCTCCAGCTGGTTCAATGACACAATCTGCGTGGTATCATTTGACGGTGTCAGACTCGCTGTGATACAGACTATAGGCACACAGGCTGTATGTTACATCAGACAAAACCGGACACTATATGTTTCAAGATTGGGTAACACTATCAGTAGACTAAGTTTACAGTAGAGTACAGATTATAACTTGATGTAAATCTCATGTTATGTGACGGCACTTGATAAAATAAAATGTGTCTTTTGTTGTATATAACAACAGCATACAGTATGACTTTATGATGAAAACGTTGTATTTAATGTTTTGCTGAAGTGAAACATGTGTACTGTGTAGATTATATATTTATATCTACAAAATCATTTGTAATGATATTTTGGCAATTGTTAAATAGTATTTCGATTCACTTTAGATTATACATGCACAGTTCCAGACATTGTTCAAATATTGCTCAAATATGTGCTTTAAACAAAAAAATCAACAACGTGTATTAATAGAACACAGTTGTTGTTTAGGCTTAATTGTAAATGATAATATTTTATGATGCTGATTATGACTTTGATTAATATTTTGATGATGGTGATGATGATGATGATGATGATAACTATTATTATTATTATTATTATTATTATTATTATTAAAAGTTTAACTTTTGTATTATATGTTCTATATTTCAATCATTTTATATTTATAAGTTATTTCATCAAAATTAAAGAGAGAAAAGTGAAGTATTGATTCAGAAATATAGTAGTGTTTATGGGTGTCCAGAACTGAAGACACGTAAAGCCACTTTCATTTTATAACATGTGGTAAAACACGTTTTTCTCATTACCAAGATTTATATCCATGTCAGGGTTACATGTGCAAAGATCATTATTACAATAACGTAGGTGAACTTTTGATGTTATTGAACTTTTGATGTAGTTAAACTTTTGATATTTATCATAGACTATTACTGCTAAATGTCAGTTCTGTTTGGTGTTGTAATTAATAGATGAAACGTGTTCGGTTGTTATTTCTTTACGATTTATTGCTCCTCACTTGTTCCTATTAAAGGTTGTAACCGACATTTTGCCTATATCATATTTAATGCATGTAACAATATCTTGTCACAGTTTTGTGGAAACTTGAGTATAATGATATTGAAAACTGCTAAAATACATATTAACATCAGTGCAAACAACTCGAATTACGATATAACCTGACCTCAAATGCAAGTTGTCACCTGGTTTTCTTATTTTAAATATAACAATCTATAGAAAATACCTGTTTGCAGTGACGAGTGTGGAGTAATGCTTCGTCGTTCACACAGGTCTACGGCACTAATGAACCACATTTTGCAGGACCTTTTCAGGTTACAATGACTTATTCGGTGTGTGTTTTTAATCCTTGGTCCAAACAAACTGTGTGATACTACCTTTAAACTTCCCCGTTGGCGGGGATGGGGTGGTAGTTGTGGTTTACGGTATTAATGTTATAGACACTCCAAAATCAATTTCCAACAGTATTTGTCTGCATAATGCATGTATCATTACTCACGTGATCCAATAGACATTTAAACTTCAATTAACTCCCTGTCAAATGCTACAAAATTCAACTTTTACACACTTACGGCGATTTGTATAGATTAGTTCTACTGCGTGAAAAACTCCAGAATTAAGAGCAGTCGGAGAGAGTCACTTGTCCCAAAAATGTAAGATCTTTTGGTATGTCGGTTTATACAGAGTCATTTTGTTTTAAAAGGTAAATAAATTGTTAAAAGTTAATTCCTTACCAACGCCTCCACTTTGTAAAGATATTTCGTGTTACCTTTATTTCTCGGTAGACTCGTGCTTTGGGTGGGGTGGGGGTGGGGTGGGAACGGCTGGTATTGGTCACAGTCACACAAATACCGAATATTTGCTGAACAGCATTGTAAAATGGAATTTTTTACTGATCACTAGATAATATTCGTATACGTGAACATGCTCTCCAGCAATTGCGTTGTCTGAATGTTTGGATAATCAAAAAGAGTTGCGACGCTTTTAAACCATTTTCGCCGTTTTAAGCATTTAATTTAGAAGATATCCGAATTGCGCATGCTATAAGTCATGTGTATACGCCCATGCTTGGCTGGTCCAGCTGGGTGTGGTATGTAGGTGAGGGGACTGACTGGTCACATATGTGTCTAGTGCTACAGATAAGACGAGTAAGCACGAATTTACGCCTAAAATGTCATAAAAAGCAGTGACATTAAAATATTTGTGTAAAAAAATCACATTCGTCATTTAGTCCTGCGTATTAAAGAATTCAGGTCCGCGATACATCGTAATATACATTTAGCAAAGGGAAATTAACTGAGAACGCGCACTATCAATCGGTGTCTAATGTCGGTGCCTATGACGTCGTCAAAACCAGATATCGATTGTTTTGTTCTCTGTACTAAAAATTCAGCAACAGTTGTATATCTAACGAGGTGAGAACGGTTCAATTGATAAAAGACTGTTTAAAGCATTAAATAATCATAAATTCTACACATACGGCTTTTTTAAGAACTTTTTTATGGCGTATTCTTCTTCCGGCGAACAAAACTCTTTAAAGTATTATTGCACCAGATACATCTGAGGGATGATTGTCCCAAGGACGGACATACACGAGGAGTTCCGATTGCGCACACTATGTCAGAGTGGTTGTTAGTTTTATCCTAGAGGGTGTGTGTGTGGTTGTAGTTTTCAATGCGTCAATTCCACAAAAATATTATCTGAAAAGATATCTTAATAGATGATTTGGAAGCAAATTATACATTAACAGATAAATAGCAATACCCGCTTAATTACGAACTCCAATTCATAAAAAGGTCCTGGATCTGCCCCTGGCTTAAGTCATAAACAATACTCTGATTTGCTCGATAATGTCCTAACAGATTAATTGATTTCCAGTTTACGAAGTGTTCATCTTGTGATTCTTTATGTCATGTTCTTTCTCAAAACTATGAACATGTCGCTTTATCAAGAAAAATAATAAATAGCTGCCATTTTAATGAGCTTATTTTTTGTTCATGTAACAAAATAATAATTTAACACTGCCCCAACATATTCAAGAACAAACCATCTCAGCTATTCATAACTATTAAATGATCTACCACGTATTTCCTGCTCTAGACAAAATACTCAAAAGCAATTATATCTAAATGAAACATGTAGCTTATAATGTAAACTCGAAATGTTTAAAGAACGTAATGAACGGCATAAGATTAAAACCATACGTATACCGCAGTGTGTGGACGTTTTGTGAATAAAAGAAATAATTAAAACGGTGTCATCAAACTTTCTATATTACCATTTGCGTGAATGACAACGCAATGTTCAATGAACATTTTTTAAATAGAAAATTTAGAATTGTTCAACCAGTATTATCACTCACGCCATAGTTTACACTAACTCGCACTAACTCGCACCTTCAGCGTACTCAAGGGGCAAGCTGTCTAATATTGGTACGAACTAAAGCTGGCGCGAATTGCGAATTGAAACCTCTGATGGAGGATATAGGATCTATCTAACTATTAGGATTGTATGCAAAATCTTACGAATGGATAAAATATACTTTAACTCGTATTTCATTTAAGAGCAAGAAATTATATAAATTAAGGTTACTTTCAAATAATGCAGAAGTAAATTATCTTATAAGTGTAATATACTCATTATCCAGATAGAATGCGATAAACACTATGCATAAAACATTTTTGTTAACGATTTAGACTACTGACTGCCTGAAAATAATCTACGTATTTGGTCAACAATGATTAGAATTGCGGGGTTTCTTGATCGACGGGTGGCCTCTTTCCCACGGGAACAGCGCCGACACAGAGAAATTGTGACACCACTTCTTTATATGGAATCAGCTTTCGAGTACTGAAAAACCTTGAAAATGTCACCGAAATTGTTCGAGAATCCGCTAAAAGGGAGGTTTTGGTCGTGGATAGGCCTGTTTCCGACACTGACAAGACTGACATAGAGGTAATGTGACCACTTTTTCATATGCATCTGAAAAAGGATTCAAGCAGCTATCGATTCCTCAAAAGTCTTTGGCTCTATCTATGGACTGAATGTCTGGGCCATGTCTCCGTAATTGGTATAAAATGCCTAAAAATGCGGGGTTTTGGGTCGCATCCCTTCGTCCTATGCATCCAAAAGAGGATAGAACCAGCTTTCGTGTCCTCAAGAAAGAGCATTGGGCTCTATCTTGGGGCTGACAGCCTGAAACGTGTTTCTATAATTGATCGAAAATGCCTTGAAAGGCGTATTTTGGTCGCCGGGTGGCCTATTTCCGATCGCACCATGGTCGCCAATGCCGACATAGAGGACATCTGATACCACTTTTACAAATGCATCCGATAGAGAATTGAACCAGCTTTTGACTCCTAAAGAGCTTTGGGTTCTACCTTGTGGCAGACTGCCGGACATATATTTTCTTAATTGGTCGGAAAACCGGGTTTCCGTAGCGGGAGGTCTCTTTCCGACCCCAACAAAGCCAACATAAAGGAAATGTGACTCCACTTCTCCATATGCATCCGCTATAGAATCAAATCAGCTTTCGACTAGTGATGAGCCTTTGGCTCTCTAGTCGGACTGACTGCTTAAAAATGTCCCTGTATATGGTCTTAAATACGTAAAAGGGGAGTTTTCTGGCCTTTCGGCCTCTTTTCCACCAAACACAAAGCGGACAGGTGGAAACTGTGACACTTCTTCTGCATATGAATTCGATTGAAGCTCGAACCAGGCTTCTTCTCCCCGAAGCTCACTTCGTGCGTTTTCTTTAAATTTTCGTCAGATTGATTCCGAATATTTAATGAAAAATACTTAATGTATAACTTGAGGACTGATTGTTCAGGTGATGTTTTGCGCCTGTTTCCGGTGGGCTAGCGTCTCTAAAATTGTACTCTACTGTACTATTATATTGTTGGTAAAGTCAAGTATCTTCGCAAATTCACAATAATTCTTATTCTGGTATCATGGGTCCAGGTCACTGAACAGTCGCTTCCAGCATTGGGTGGTCCTGGGGACGCGGTAGAGTCGCCGACAAATAACTCCTTTGATTGTTCAGCAACTAACCTCTTAGCAAACTCTGTTTGCTTGTTTTCAAAAATAGATTACTATGCTGTATATGCAGCGATATTGTCCGATTTTTATAAAATCGAACCTGATAGAACTATCGGTAGAGAATCGACTCGAAGTAAGGGAGTCCCTGAGTTCGATCCCGTGCCGCGACATACCAAAGTCGTTAAAATGGTACTGGTATAGCTCCCTTGCTAACGCTGAAGCAAATAAAAACGTAGTTCCACGACTGGTTGGCCCTGTGTCAGGATAATGTGAGTGGGTGACTGATTGTGTGATACATGCATCATGCCAGGTGCTCACGGCATGTTATACACAGTGAAGGCAACACTATATCTGTTTCAAGTGGACACCGTCTCCAGTCAACTGAAAGACTGATAGTGGGACGATAAATGCAATAAACATTAACCTAAACCTCCTAATAAAGTCGCTTTTTAGGCTTAAAATTCCATCACAAATCTAAAATATAAGCAAGCAGATTTTAGCAAGACCTTCCAAGCGAACAACATAGTGTTTGCATTTCCTTCGATCTTGCATTGTATTTCGGACATATCAGAGTGGCCTTAAAAAGTCTCGTAAAAGCATAAACATATAGGTCTATGGTAAAAGTAAAAGTAAGGATAAAGATAAAAGTATTTTCCTACGTCCAAGCGTCACAAGTAGTGACCTTTAAAGTGAGTGTTGGTCAGAAGAAAGAAATTGGTGTATATGGTTGCAGTAATAAGGTCAAGTTTTATGTTGCTTGATACAGTTGAACTGCTACCACTAATGTCATCAGCTGGGTACCACTTGTCACTGCTTGTTTCGCCCTTTTAAACCCAGGACAAGCTCAAAGTGGTGGGCGATAGTGTTGATCAGACACTACCCATTAGTGGACGGCTTCCAGCTACTGGCGTTCCTCCTGAGCCACAGCCAGCTGGAGCTCTTTTCAGCAGATTGTGAAGCCTTCTTGATGGCCAACTTTCTTGCCTGTCCCACAATGCCAACATCCTGGAACATCTTCCCCAATGATGGTGCGGGGAACCCTCGACATCCAACCTCGACTGGGTAGTTCCAAGCCTTCCATCCAGCCTGCCTACACTCCTGGACGAACGAAACTGTCCAATATCCTTGGAGTCTTCTTCTTTTGGTACGAAGATGCCTTCAGCCCGTTGCCACTCCGGAGGAACATCTCCTTTACGCCATACTACTTTCAGCAGCTTCCACAACCGTCTCAGCAGCTTCGGGCATGACTTGTACACCTTGTAGGGTATTCCATTTGGGCCTGGTGCAGACTTGGACCTTGCTTTCTTCATAATGTCTTGGACCTCCTTGAGTGTTGGTTCTCCCTCAATGAACGCAACTTCAGGCATGGGTACGTCGGCTATCCGTTCGTGGCCTTCCATCTCAACGTGCCTTGACTGGTCAGAGTGGGTATTTCTCAGATGTTCCTCCACTTCCTCTCTAGAGCACAACAGCTGCCCCGTTCTCTTCTGCTCAAGTGTTTCCTTCACAAAACCATAGGGATTGGAGAGGAACCGAGCCCTTTTCCTGGTCTTCTCCCTTCTAGCTTTCCTTATTCTCTCTGCTTTCCTCAGCTCCTTGAGTCTACTTCTGAGGTGGTCTCTCAAGCCTTGTAGACCAATCTTCTCCAGCTCTGATGCCTTGACGTACTGTTTCCTTAAGTTGCGGAGGTCTCTTCTGAGTCTCTCTATTTCAAGCTGCCGCCTGTTCTTCTTGCTTCCTGCAGCCTTCTTCCCACCAGATGTTCTCAATCCGAATCTTTCTTTACCGACTGCATAGATCAATCTGGTCATGCTCTCTAGCTTTCTCACCACTGTTTCTGCTGACACTTGTTCCAGGATCTTGTCTACATCTGTGTCAAAGTCTCTCCACTGTGTGTCATTCATGGCTGGCCATTTGACGTGCTCTAGTCTGCTGCTATCTGGTTCTGCTCGACTGCTCTGGCTGCCAAGACCCGTCCCAGACACTGGCGACTCGTCTGCCTGTTCTTGATAATCATCGTGAAGATCCTCAGCACTGTGGTGTTCATCCTGGCTGTGGTTCTCCTGTGTCTCACCAGACAAGCCATCAGGCAGGTCTGTGCACTGACTCTGTTCTCGATCAGGTCGACAGCCCATCCTCGACTGGTGGATCTTGAGGCCCTTAGCATTCTTGCATACCTTTCCGCAAACACACCGAGCTGTCTCTTGTAAGGCCTCGCCTGTCAAAGTCCGTTGTACTAGCCGTGTCGTTACCAAATTATCCGTCCTAGTGGATCTTTCTTCCGCCCCCCCCCCTCTCGGAAGACCCTGGGGGTATTCTTCTCTTGTGGTACTTGTAGCTGTAGTGTGGGTGAATCCTTGCGAACTCGTCATCTTGGGTTGCCGGCCCTTGATGTCCCAATTCCAGTCTCTCCTGGATGTCCACTGGCTCTCCAGTTGTCACCAGTCTATCCCCGGTTGCCATCCAGTCTTTCCTGGAAGTCACTGATTTCTCAGAAGTAACATGTTGCTTGATACAGTTGAACTGCTACCACTAATGTCATCAGCTGCGTACCACTTGTCACTGCTTGTTTCGCCTTTTTAAACCCAGGACAAGCTCAAAGTGGTGGGCGATAGTGTTGATCAGACACTACCCATTAGTGGACGGCTTCCAGCTACTGGCGTTCCTCCTGAGCCACAGCCAGCTGGAGCTCTTTTCAGCAGATTGTGAAGCCTTCTTGATGGCCAACTTTCTTGCCTGTCCCACAATGCCAACATACTGGAACATCTTCCCCAATGATGGTGCGGGGAACCCTCGACATCCAACCTCGACTGGGTAGTTCCAAGCCTTCCATCCAGCCTGCCTACACTCCTGGATGAGGTCTTCATACTTGGCCTTCTTGCGCTCGTACGCTTGGGTACATCTTTCTTCCCAAGGCACCGTCAGCTCCACAATGACAATCTTTTTTGCCTTGGTTGAGGACATCACTATGTCGGGACGGAGGGTGGTGTGGACAATGTCTGGAAATTGTAGTTGTTTCCCAATGTCTGCCTGCAGCACCCAGTCATTAGAGCCGTCAAGTATGCTGCAGGGTTGTCCTCCCTTGTTGCCTTCTATCCTTGCCCCTGCCTGGATAAAGTTGATGTGCCTGGGCTTGACATGGACCCGCGCCTTCTTCTTCTGTCTCTCGAGGGTGTCAGCTATCTCCCGAAGTACCTGGTCGTGTCTCCATCGATATCTTCCCTGGGACAAAGCTTCTTTACACGACGACAGAATGTGGTCCAGAGTAGCTCTGCTTCCGCATAGCGCACACTCAGCAGCTTCCGCCAGCCCCCATCTCTGAAGGTTGGCAGGTGTTGGCAAGACATCATATACTGCCCTGATCAGGAATTGGAGTTGGAAAAACTGGTATTTCCAAATGTCTGTCCAGTTTAGTTTCCTTTCTGATGTCTGCCACTTTGTCCAGCTTCCCTGGTTCCCAATCTGAACCGCCTTCACTTTCCTTGACTCTTCCTCCTCTCTCCTGATCTCACTCTGGACAAGCGCTCGGCGTTCGCCTGTAGTGGCAGAGTTCCATAGTGGCCTGGTGTTGTTTCCAAGGCCCTGTCTGCCTGAGCAGCTTATCCCCACAATGTCCTGGTGTTTCAGTCTGCTCTCCGCCTTCTCCATAGCGCTGGATGCTGACCAGCGTCTACCCGTGCGAACCTCGATTCCTGCTCTACTGATGCTCATGTCGCTAGAATCTCTGAGGGTCAACACAAGCCTTGCCTTGCTGACTTTGTACTCCTCTACAATAGATGATAGAGGGAGCTGCAGCATACCGGTCTTGTTGTAGAGTCCAATACTTGTCATGGATGGAGGGAGTCCAAACCATCGTCTCAGGTACCTGTTGACCATGGTCTCCAGGCCTTCAACAGTTGATGTTGGTACCTCATACAACGTTAGTGGCCATAAAAGACGAGGTAGAAGTCCATGTTGGAACAACCAGGCCTTGAACTTCCCTGGCAGGCCTGTTCCGTCAATCTTCTTTAGCCCATCCTGTAGCTGCTGCTTAGTGCGCTCAGTGTTGTTGGTGTCACTTAACGTAGTGTCAAACCATTTCCCTAAGCATTTGACTGGGTTGTTGATCAGCGATGGAATTTCTTCACCCTGGACTCTAAGGGTCGTATTCGGCCAGACCCTGCCTTTCCCCAGGATCAATACCCGGGATTTTCTTGGCTTGAAGCTCATTCTGGCCCATTTGACAACATCTTCCAAAGCGTTCAGAATCCACCGTGCCTGTAGGTGGGACTCAGTTGTTATTGTTAGGTCATCCATAAAACCCCTATTCGGTGGGAGTATGATGTCTGACTTGGTTTTCGGTCCCCTGGTTTCCCTGTCTCCTGCCTTCATGATCAGATTCATGGCGGCAATGAACAATATCACTGACACTGTGCAGCCAGTCACAATTCCCTTCTCTAGTTGTATCCAGGATGTTGTGAAGTTCCTGGTTGTGAAGCGCATGTTAATGTCACTGTAGTAGCTTCTGACAATGTTCTGAATGTGTTCAGGCACGTGGTGGTGTTTCAGAGCAAAGTCAATAAGCTGGTGCGGGACTGTCCCATATGCATTTGCCAGGTCAAGCCATACCACTGCCAGATCTTGTTTGTTGATCTTCGCCTCTCGTATCAACTGGCTGATTGCGCTGGTGTGTTCAATACAGCCAGAGAAACCTGGAATCCCTCCTTTCTGTGCTGATGTATCTATGTACCCGTTGCTGGTCATGTGTGTTGTAAGACGTTGGGCGAGCACTGACATGAATATCTTCCCTTCAGCGTTCAACAAGGATATCGTACGAAACTGTCCAATATCCTTGGATATAATAAATAATGTATAATAGTTTAGCAAAAGTAAGTTGAGCTCGCTTTATTATCCCCCATATCCGCCAATTTTAGAGCATTTTTGTCACCTATTCTTTTTTACATCTCTTTTTGATAACAATCATAATAAACAGCCACTAAGAAATGTGTAGACGCAAATATTTTTAGCAGATAAGCGTAGAAAACTTTTTTGCTTCTATTAAGGAAAACATCAAACCTTAAGAGCAAACTTTTCTTGACAAGTTTACATTGGTGAAAACTGCCTAAAAAATGCGGGTTTGTTGTTTTTTGGCCGCGGATACATCCCGACGTTATATGCATCCGTAACAAAGAAAGAAAGAAAGAAAGAAATATTAATGATAATATTCCTAAATAACACACTTAAATAGTGGTTTAAATATAGAATGTCTGGTCGTCAGAAGTCTCAAATTTAATAAGGTTACAGGAATAGGACCATATGCGTTTCTTAAAGACGCTTCCTGCATCATTTCCTTTTATAGATTGTCTTCATTTTTCCCATATCTATTAAAGTATTCGATTTTCAATACAGTATGATAATTTTGACCATAATTTATTATGTAAACAATATCTGTTGTTTGTTGTTTTTTTTCTCAAGTTTGACATTTTTTTAAACAGATTTATATTTTTAATTTCGTCATATTGTGTAGTTCTATCTATGCTGAACATACCAAAATAAAAACATGATATGGTTTACGTTTTAGTTTTGTCAAATGGAGCTTATGCTCGTCAACAATGTTGATATAACAGTGAGAAATAGCATAGTAATAATGACATGTTTCCTCTGTACTGACCTGGATCTGGGACACTGATTAACATGCATAAAAATCATGTCCCATTCTTTTATAATCACTGAAAACATTGAGTGAGGCAGGACAATATATAGCAATGTAATTATGTAATTAGTTGTTTTACAAACCGAACAGGTTTTAGACTAATGTTTCCTCTTTTCTGCTGTGCTTTATTAACAATCACCGAGCTCATGATAGCCAAACGATTTATTTCAGGGTTGCCTAAAATATTCTATAAAGTATTTTGGCTGATGCTGCCGATAAAATACTTTTACCACATGTTTTTAACACTTTGAATTTACAATATAACGAATTTGGTATCAAATTCAGCACAATTCACTTGATTCATATTAATTTATTAAACAAAAAACCCAAAAACTACACATGTTTCCTTCTTTATCTGGTAGAATGATGCAGAAATAATTATCGAGGTAAAAGAGTAGGAAGAAATAAAAGTTGATCTTGCGTGTCTATACCGAGTTGTGAACCATTGAAGCGCTTTAACGCTACTTAACCTATTTCTACTGAAGAGCTCCTATACTGTATGAGCATTCTGAATGCACCGCGTGCACAGCCGCGATCGTCTTTAAGTAAACAATGGCTTAGCGTTATATTCAGTACATTAAAATACTGCAAAAATGTCCCCAACAGTTTTAGAAACTGAATCTGGATCTATGTCGATGAGATTATATGGTTCATACAATATGTACATTTATATTATAAACTATTCTGGTTAATAAAATTAAGTTTTGAACCTCGAAAGTGTAAATTATGATATTCATAACACATAAGCTCTAGTTAAAACATAATATTGCCTTTAAACGATAATTTGTTTGTTTCTGGCTTAAACTCGTTTATTAAATAAATTAATTTGACATAATATTAAGCCGCTTAACCCCCTCCTCCAACCAGAGCATTGTCCTGCACCCGACCCCAAGGTCATTTGCCTTATTTGCTCTTGGCCAAAATCAACTTAGTGGCATTTCCTACGCGCCCGAATCTTGCATTACCAGTGTTGATTTTCTTGTTCAGTGCATAACATCATTACAGTATGATTGGGATTCCCATCAAATTTGTTATTTATTGCACAGTACAAGAACTGTTACTTTAACCGTACCAGTTGTTTATCTTTTTCATCAAAAGCAACCCGAAGCTACGATGGGGCGGATTTATATATTTAACTTCGAATCAAAAGTAGTTTTTAACGACATGAAGCATAACAAAATTATCTGGCTTTGCTTAACTGGAACTTGCAATAAACAAAATGTTAAGTTTTTCTTATTTAGTGTACCAATACATTTTAAAAACAATACAGAACTTCGTATTTGTCTGACTTCTGTACCAGATGTCTTATTATTGCGTGTTTTTATTGTAAATTTCAGTTCAATTATTTACATATAATTAAAAACCAAATTTAAATTGCTCGTAAACAAATCGAAGTAAATAGTTTGTTATTTGCACTGCTAATTACTGCCAAAAAATGCATATTTATATTATAAAAAATTCTGTCCGGGTCCTCATTAATCCTCGCAGAAATGAAGACATTAATCCTTCTTTCCAAATTTAATCATTCGTATGCAAACTTTACTTCGATTGTCCCGACTTGAATCTAAATAGCCTAACTTGGAACCCCCCGAAAGCATTAAAGCGTTTAGTGTAAAAATAATGTTAACATTGATTTGAACATTGGCCGCATACGCTTTCTTATTAATTTGTGTTGGCGAAGTATCAGATTCTTTGTACGATTTGTTTACGAATTTGTCCCATTAGAACATTTCTTTTGAACATACGAACAGGATTTTACAAAATAAATATCCACGCAATATCACAATTATTGAAATAAAACTAATTTGAAACATAAAATGCGCTTTGCTTTATCTCTCTTAATTAGTAAGATACATTCAATTATTTATATAATCTCTGTATCTTTGAAGAACTTTATCAAAAAGTCTGCCTGTTTGATTATGAATAGTTTCTATTCAAACGAAACAAATCTATGTGGCAATAGTTTACCATATTTATTATACATTATTGCATGCAAAAACATTACTTAAACGAGAAACATTTTGAAACACCAATTTGAAGCAAAAAATGTTAAAGGTTTCAACCCTTATCGTTCAGTTGAACCTCAATAAATCTGTTTTTGTTTGTGTTGTTTTCGAAGAACATCTCTCCTCAATCCTCTTCTCTATGGCTATCTACTCCCTTACCCATGATTGTCAGCCCAATCCTCTTCTCTCTGTCGATCCACTCCATTACTAATAACTCTCTTTTCAATTCTTGTATCTTTGGCTTTCCTCTTCCTTATTCATAACTCTTTCTTCAATCCTCATGTTTATGTCTATCCAGTCATTTTGTCATGATTCTCTTCTAAATTCTCCCTTCTACGGCTTTCCACTCTTACACATTTCTCTTGTCACATTTCCTCTATGTCGACCTTGTCAGGATCGGAAAAAGGCCTATCAGTGACCACAAACCCGCTGTCTACGTATTTCTGACAAAACTCGGAGATATTTTCAGGCTGTCAGCCCCAAGATAGAGCCCAAGGCTCTTCACGAGTCGAAAGCTGGTTCAATCGTCTTTCATATGCATATGAAGAAGTACTGTCAAATTTCTTCTATATATGTCTTGTCGGGGTCGGAAACAAGCCTGTCCGTGACCAAAAAATAAGATTTTTTTCGAATTTTAGACCATTTATCAGGCGATCATCTCTATTACATAGCCCAGGGCTCTTCAAGAATCGATCTCTGGTTCGATCCTGTTTTGGATGAATATGAAGAACTGGTGTCACATTTCTTCTAAGTCGGCCTTGTCGGGGTCGGACAGAGACCTATCTTTCGACTGAAAATCAGCTTTTTGTGGATTTTCGACCAATTACTTAGACATTTCCAGGCAGTTAGACCCAAGATAGAACCCAAGGCTCTTCAGGAGCCGAAAGTTGGTCAGATCCTTTTTTGGATTAATATAAGGAAGTGGTGTCACATATTTATTTAACCCTCCCCCATAACCAAGACAAATTAAATAATTTAAAAAAAATACCGTCGGACTTCGGTTATTCAAAGTCGTCGGAACCGCCGATTTACTTTGAGCAATGCATGGACTGGAATAATCCAAATTGCCTACACTTACAAAATTTTCCGACTAGGAGTCCGCCATTTTGAGTTACGTTATTCTCTGTGGTAATGTGCAAGGAGCATTGCAGATAACATACTACTTTTAACTGTGAAACATAATAAAAATTTATTTGTTGGAAATGAAATTAATATTAGAATAAGCGTCATGTTTTCTTTCCTTTCAAAAGAATAACAAAATTTATGCATGTATGTATACAGCATTGTCGATTAGACATGAACATTTTATCATCGTCATCGTCACAAACTGAAACAATACATTACATACAGGTTACAAACATGCAGTATTAAATCACATAGTATTAGATTGTAGCTGATATGGGTTCTTCTCCAGATAGGCCAGCTTAGGTTTCATCCGCTTTGCTTGCCATTTCTCAAGATGACGGTGATATCGGTCAGCATTTAGACCTTCCAACCCTGACGTTTTGCAATACAGCTGTAAGACAAAGTAAATACAAGTCAAACTTAATTTGGATTGTCACTCTGCTGAATTAATTATACATCGTAACTGATTGTCAAACAAACAAACAAGTCATATCCAATTAAAAACTTTAACCAACCAAGTAACGAAGCCGACGAGTGATGGAGTAACCTCCCTTCGTAGTTTGACAGGTGACAATACACAATGGTCGACCGGTGACGCGATTGGGCTTTAAATTTGATGTGTGAAGATAGCATTTAAACCTTACTTTGTGGATCAAAATTGACTTCGAGTTATGCATCGACTACGGACAACACGAATTTGAATAACCGAAGTTCGACTGTATTACTCTTGTTTAACATTCATGGTATTTTTTAAAATTGACTTTTACACATATTACGATCAGTTTTAAGTCCTAATTTGATTTCTTTTTAAAACAAGATATGGTAAATAAATGCAACTGAATTTAATTGCTCTCGAGGATAACTGGATTATGTTCTTGTTGTTCTCAATCAGTGAGAAAAAGAATCGAGTGTGGCTAAAAAGCTAGTGTAATCGTTCTTAGATAGACCTCGTGGTTGATGAGAAAAGAAAAAGAAAAAGAAAAGTTATCGAAAACGCAAAATAAGTATTCGTATGTTATATCTTAACGAACATTAATCTTAAAATGAATGAAATAAGTAATATTAGCAATACACTTTATTATTCTAGATCTAATACATAAAAAGCCGTTTGTCGGCTGCATTAAAAGTTAGTATCGGGTATCATTGTTGCTTGCCGTGTGTGTGTAAAGTTTTAAAAATAACTGCCTGCTGTGAACTTCTTGCCAGTCTGTCGCTCATTTCTTTCAATGGTTCTTTTCTAATTAAGATTGTTTAACAAATATTGAACATAATATGTTGTGTTTGATCTAATGTGTAAACTATTTCATGGACTGGTCTATATTATACTTATATGTGAATAAAGGTGAATTTAAGGAACAAATACAAGCAAGTATGGCGAAATCGATTAGAAGGCTGAGTGGATGAACAGATCAGTGTATTTACGGGTCAGGTAGTCTTCGGTAAGTACTGTATTCTAACCGCAAGCTTAGCTTTCATTAATTAACTACTCGTGTGCAAGAATAAACTCGCATGCATAAACATATTTAGTACCTAAAATGTTAATCAGACATATCCTCGATTTGTTTTCTTTCGGGTAATGAAAAACACGGAAGTAAAAATAAACAGATTTGCTTTCTAAAACGACCGACATTATCGTAAAAATCCATATTCATGAATGTAGGCTACACTTAAAAATAAGTTTAAATACCACCATTATATGGTATATTCAATAGGCGGCTATATATATTGTATATGTTATATTTAGGCGCGGTGTATTCTTTGTTGCATATCTAGGTTTCGGTTTGAGGAAAATATGTGACCTGATTTTCCGAAAAAGTAAGCAGCACTAGAAGTCAGTAGTATCTCAGGGTTCAGCATAACCAACAGAAATTATGGTAGAAGTAGTAGAAATGGTAGCCAAAGTTATACTAGCAGTTGTTACTGATGTAGTCGTAGTTGTCGTAGTAGAAGTAGCAGCAGGAGATGTAGTAATAGTAGTAGTAGTAGTAGTAGAAGTAGTAGTAGTAGTAGTAGTAGTAGTAGTAGTAGTAGTAGTAGTAGTAGTAGTAGTAACAGCAGCAGCAGTAGAAGGAGTAGTAGTATAAGCAGAAGAAGTATTAATAGTAAAAGTATACTACTAGAAGAAATAGTAGTAGCGTAGTAGTAGCAGCATTAGGTAAAATAGTAATGGTGGTAGCAGTAATACTAATAGTAGTAGTAGGAGCAGCAGCAGCAGGCAGCAGCAGCAGCAGCAGTAGTAGTAGTAGTAGTAATAGTAGTAGTAGAATAAGAAAAAATAATGCAGCAATAAAAGTACATGATAATTATTGTTTCTGATAGTAAATCTTTTATATTTTTATTTTTATTTTTATTTTATTTTCCAGTGCTAATGGATGAGGTAACAGGAAGGCTAGGATCGTTAGGCGCTGCGCAGTCTGATGTCTTTGGCAACAATAATGAGTGTGTCCAGTGTGCTGAAACGGGCAGAATTGTCAGTGCTGCAGGTTTCTGTCGGACTTGCAGTGACTACCTTTGTACAGCATGTATCAGCAAGCACAAGAGTTTTAGAGGCATGAGAGATCATGAACTTCTGGAGGACGAAAACAAGGTAGATCAGAAACTCGTTCGATCTGAAGTGGAGAAATGTGCCGTGCACTCTGATAGGCCGATTGAAGCATACTGTGCAGAGGACAACACATTTGGATGTGCATTGTGCTTATTGGGGGGCCACAAAACCTGTCTGAATAAAGCTCTTATTTCTGATCTGTCACGTGATGTAGAATCATCAAGAGAGTTTCTGGACACCGAGAAGGCAGCAGAAAGGTTTGACGCGTTAGTGGATCATTACAACCAAGTTATTCAGCAGTGTTTGTCTATGAACGATGAATATCACACTAAAACCTTAGAAGGTTTCAAGAAATTCCGGACAGAGATTCTTACTATGGTTGAAACAATTGGCGAGAAAGTACACGAAGAGGCAGACAAATTGAAAAAAGAAAACGAAAGACAGCTGAAGACGTTAGCTGAACAAATTGCAAAATATTCAGAAGATATCAAATTACACATCGTGGATATTGTCGGCAAGAAAGGTCTCAATGAAGGAGAACAAATCTTTATTGCTTTGATGAAAAATGGCAAGCACGTTCTTGAATCTGTTCAATGCTTGGAGACAATCCATCAGAATATAGCTATCAAGGCATTTAATTTTCATTCCGACACAAACATTAAACGGAGTCTCAGCGACACCAGTAAAGTCACTACTGAGACAACCCCATTCCCGAGTATAAAGTGTAACAAATCAGGAGACAATGTCAGCAACATCTGTAATCAGAACCTGCCATCACCAGCCACTACATGTACATCAGAATTCCAGGTGGACATCACATCATATGAAGATAATTATGGATGTAATGTCACCGGTATGATTAACCTATCGGAGAGCCAACTTATCTTAGCTGACAGGAACAACCACTGTCTGAAGTTATTTGACACTACCAGTAATACAATAACCATGAGTCGGGCTCTAAATTCTAGACCCTGGGACGTTACTAAGGTTTCTGATTCCCGTTTGGCTGTATCATTCCCAGATATAAAGCAAATCCAATTGTTCAAAACAGATCAGACCCTGGATCCCTGCGAGAGTATAAAAGTATTTGCTGCATGTTATGGTCTACGCTGTACCGGGGAGAGACTGATAGTATCGTACATCAAACCAGCCCAAGTTCAGATACTTGATATGACAGGCACCGTCCTCCAGACACTCCAGCAGGATCCATCAGGACACAGTTTGTTTCATTATCCCCGGTATTTGACCCTCAGTCAAGACAACAAACTGATCTATGTGAGTGACTGTAAAAACAACACCGTCAACTGTATGTCAACTACAGGCGCGGTTCAGTGGGTGTACCGGGACCAGCAATTGAAGGAACCAGGAGGCGTGTCTACTGGGGATGGTGGCTGTCTTTACATCTCCAACTGGGGCAATCACAGTAACACAATCCACGTGGTATCATCTGACGGTGTCAGACTCGCTGTGATACAGCTAAGACAGACTAGAGGTATTTTCCATCGGGCTGTATGTTACATCAGACAAAACCGGACACTGTATGTGTCGAGATTGAGTTCTTGGGGCAATGGCAACAATAATATCAGTAGACTTAGTTTACAGTAGAGTACAGATCATGACTTGATGCAACTCTCATGTTATGTGACGGGACTTGATATAAATTGAATGTGTCCTTTGATGTATATAACAACAACCTACAGTATCGTCGTTATGAAGAAAACGTTGTATTTAATGTTTGCTGAAGGGAAACATGTGAAAGTGTAGATTATATATTTATATCCATAAAAATATTGGTTACAATAATTTTGCCATTGTTAAATAGTATACCGATCTACTTCAGATTGTACACAAAGAGTTTCAGGAACAGTTTCTGTTAAGGCTTAATTTTAAATGATGATACTTTTTATTATGCTGATTATGACTTTGATTATTATTTTTATGCTGATGATGATGATGCTGTTATTGCTGCTGCTGCTGCTGATGATGATAATGATGACGACGATTATCATTATTATTATTATTATTATTATTATTATTATTATTATTATTATTGTTATTATTATTATGTGAAAGTGTAGATTATATATTTATATCTATAAAAAAACATTGGTTACAATAATTTTGCCATTGTTAAATAGTATACCGATCTACTTCAGATTGTACACAGTTTCAGGACATTGTTAAAATATAACTCAATTATGTGATTTAAACAAAAGAAAAATCAACAACGTGTATTAACAGTTTTTGTTAAGGCTTAATTTTAAATGATGATACTTTTTATTATGGTGATTATGACTTTGATAATTATTTTGATGCTGATTATGAAGATGCTGTTATTGCTGCTGCTGCTGCTGATGATGATAATGATGACGACGATTATCATTATTATTATAATTATTATTATAATTATTATTATTATTATTATTATTATTATTATTATTATTATTATATTATTTTCATTTTTATTATTATTATGTGAAAGTGTAGAGTATATATTTATATCTAAAATATAAAATTTTAATTTTTGTATTCAATGTTTTTTATTTATTGCATTTTTATTTATAAGTTATTTCATCAAGGTAAAAGAGAGACAAACAAAGTTTTGATTCGGAGATATAGTTATTTCCCTTCAATAAAAAATAATATAATCAACATATGTTCGTCCTGGATATCTCATGAGGTTGCGCAGCGATGTTGACCGAGAAAGTAACATGGATTTCAAAAGTACACCTCACCGTGTGCTAGTGTTGATGTGTGTCCAGAATTAAACTAAAGACACATAAAGCCATATTTAATGTTATAACATGTGACAAAAAACGTTTTTCTCATTAACGAGATTGATTTCATGTCGAAAGATCATTAAGTATTATAATTACGAAGTTGAATTTTTGATTAAGTTGACTTTTGATGTAGTTGAACTTTTTGGTGTAATTGAACTTCTGATGTATTTGAACTTTTGATATAGTTAATGTTTTTTTATGTAGTTGAACTGCTTAAGTCGAACTTTTGGTGTAATTGATTTTTTGATGTAGTTAATCTTGATGTAGTTGAACTTTTTGATGCTTTTGAACATTTGATGATTTTTTAACTTGTGATGTAGTTGAACTTTTGATGTAGCTAAACTTTTCATTATGTTCATCATAGTATATTACTGTTGAATGTCAATTTGGTTTTGTGTTTTGATAAATAGACGAAACGTGTTAGATTGTTTCTTTATCACTTATTGCTCCTCACTTGCTCCTATTCTTTGACAGTTTGCCTATATAAAATGCTTGTAACAATATGTTTCAACTGTAACTCCAACGTGGCTTACATAGAAAATACCTGTTTGCCATGACGAAAGGGGATTTATGCTTCGCCGTTCACACAGGTCTACGGCACTAATGAACAACATTTTGCAGAACCTTTTACAATGATTTATTCGGTGTGTGATTTTAGTCCTTGGTCCAAACAAACTGTCGGACACCACCTCTAAACTTCCCCGTTGACGGGGTGGGGTGGTAGTGGTTCACGGTATTAATGTTATAAACACTTCAAAATCAATTTCCAACAGTATTTATCTGCATAATGCATGTATCATCACACACGTGATCCAATATACCTTTAAACTTAAATTAAATTCCTGTTTAATGCTACAAAGTTCAACTTTTACTTCCTTACGGCCTAAGTGCTTGGTATAGGTTAAATCAATTACGTAAAAAAATCCAGAATTAAGAGGAGCAGTCGGAGACAGCCACTAATGTCAACAATGTAAGATCTTTTGGTATGTCTGTTGGTACCAATTTATTTTATAAAAAAAAGAATCGATGAACTGTCTCTGTTAACTCCTTATCACCGCCGTCACTATTTTTTCTAAAGATATTTCTTGTTACCATTGTTTCTTGGTAGTATCGTGCTTTAAGTTAAGTTGTTTTCTTACAATAGTGCAGTAAAAAGACAGCGTATATTATGAAGTACAATTGTCCGTCTTTTGATAATTTCATCACTTAACTAACACATTCAATGGCGCTCCAGGGAGTGGGGTAGGGGGTTTGGGCGTAGTGGAGGGCGTGTATACGTGAACACAAAAGTAAATTTGAAAATATATAAATAAAATAGGACGACGTTTACCGAATTAGGACCCGTATATCACCAGGATTAAAAAGTCCGCTACAGACTTTAACCATGTGCAAATTTCAGTGATCATTCCATATATATATATATGAACAGTCAAGCATAAATTACCCCTGGTCATTGCAAACAGGTGTTTTTCATCCGAGCCACGCTGCAGAGATAGCTTTTTTTAAGCTTAAAGTATGGGTATATGCAATAATTTGTCCAAATTTGCCAATATTAATGTTAGATATTGTTAAATGTATTTGATATATGCAAACTATCGGATAGCACCTTTAAATGATATGAAATACTGTTTAAATGCATGACTTTACGCAGATATTATTGTATGTATGTGTAGCTGTACTTTTTAATTGTTGTACATTTGAATTGAAAAATGGAAGCAGACATGTATACAAATATTTTTTTTCTCTTTTTATTGACATGAAGCAAAACACAACATAAAAGAAGCATAAGAATTATAACATTTAATTAATTAGTTAATTTGTTTTTGCGTATATATTTACAATAACATATAAAGGATGCAACTTATATGTTGTTTTTTGAAGTACATTGCAGCGACTATATTTATGATCATTATAGCAACGTCCAGCTTTTTTGGAAGGGAGGAAGAACCCCACGATAATATCACAAGGATAGATGGCTGGAAATAACACTTAAATCAAGTGGTGTTTATTATGAAATGAACCTGACAAAACCACACACATAGTTGGAGTAAAATAACCAGTATTAAATATCACTTTGTTTGATTAAAAATAGCAAGAATGCTTGATTAAAAATAGCAAGATACTGGATATTAAAGGGACTTTTATTATTTGTGAAAAAAGACCACAGAAATTATGTCTGGTGTACTACAGGTAGTCATCTCTATTGTACATTGTTATAGCAATAAACAAGATTACAGTAAAAGTGATTGATGCATAATGAATAAAAATACAAAAAAGCAATTGCAGTGGCACAAGTACATCCATGGTTAACTTGTTATATTTGTTTATTTTTGTTTTTGTTTTGAGATACATCGCAGCGTTCAATTATGATAATTATAGCAACATCCAGCTTTCCTGGTGGAGAAAGACCCCAGACAGATTTCTGGGAAGAACCACCGATGCACCGCAGGTCAGCTGAAAGACCTTTTCACATTAAGTTCTTCGCCCCGAATGGGACTCGGACGCACACGCTGCAGAGCAGTCAGAGGAGTTACAAATCGGCGATTCTTCCACTATGCCACGGGCGCCCCAGATGCCAGTTAAAGGGATGGGATTTGCCGGCATTTTTGCCGATACTGTGCAGCGACATTTCTATCATTATAGCACAATGGTCCTTTTGAGGTGCCCAGGGACTGAACTCGGCCGGTTTATTATACTGTCATCGACGAGTCAGGGGTAATGCTGTCCCCTTAGCCTCGAGCGCTAGAAGGGAAGCCACTTCTACCAACTTTAAAGTCTTGGGTATTTTCCCGGCCGGGGTTTGAACCCGCGACCTCGCGATCCGCAAGCCGACGCTCAACCAACTGAGCTTTTTCAGCCGGTTGATGCCAGACCACAGAAATTATGTCTACTGTGTACTGCAGGTAGTCATCTCTATTGTACAATGTTATAGCAATAACCATGATTTCAGTTAAAGTGATTGATACAGAATGAGTGAAAATACAAAAAGCAATTGCATGGGCACAAGTTCATCCAGGGTTAACTTGTAATATTTGTTTATTTTTTTTTGTTTTTGTTTTGAGATACACCACAGCAACCACTTATGATAATTATAGCAACATCCAGCTTTCATGGTAGAAAAAGTCCCTAGACAAATTTCTGGGTAAATTAAAATTCCTCGTACATTATTCAAAGTAATTATTCTTTATTGTAATATCACATTATCACACATAAACAATAAAAGAAACGAAAATGACAAAATACCTCACTGAGACAAATTCTTTGAGCCACGGTGCAGAGATAGCTATTTTTAACTAAGAAAATCATGCAACATTTCACTTTTGAGATTGTGCCATAATTCCCCCCACCCCTCCCCCAAACAGTGGTAAGGTATTGTTACATGAATTTGATATAGGCAAAATGTCGTATACTACCTTTAAAGGATTTCCTATACTCCAATTTTTTAAATAGACAACGTATAAATACTGTGTTCATAAAGTTGAATAATTAATTTGACGTAGTTAAAACAGTCTTGGTTATGTGCTCGAGAATTCTCAAATTTAATGATACCAGAATGCAAATATGGTTGAAAGGTGTAGTACATGTATATCTCGTTGTATCTTTTGCATGGTTTGCTCAAATATCATTTTACCTTTGGGGAAGTCAGTTCAACATTTGTTTGTCGCCATTGCCGGTGTATGAAAATAGACTGTCCGGCATGATGTTGCCCCCTCGCCCCCTCAATCCTCATTAAAGGTGGTTGACCGATGGAAAGATAGATCAGTGTTGCAAATCAAACAGACGTATTTAAGATAATACGGTAATGGCTGGATATTTAATCAGCTAGCCAGGTTCGAACCTTTTGATGCATATGAAGAAATGGTGTCACATTTCCTCTATGTCGGTCTTACGGATACTTTTTTTCAGGCAGCCAGCCCCAAGATAGAGCCCAATGCTCTTCAGGAGTCGAAAGCTAGTTCGTTGCTCTTTCGGATACATATGAAGAAGTGGTGTCATATTTCTTCTTTGTCGTGACTTGTCGGAGTCGGAAAGAGTCCCACCTGCGTCCAACACCTACATTTGCTCATGAAACCTCTTCTATTTCTACATTGACTAAAAGTCTATAACATGTTTAAAGTGACATTCCCCGGATTAAGTTAACTTTCCCCCTTAACCAAGACAAGTAACATAATTTGACGAACTGTTACTGTTATTTAACATTCATGGAAATTACACCTTTAAGGTTCATTTTTTAATTTTAATTTCCTGATTTATTTCTTTTCAAAATAAACTTTTTTCAATTCATTTGTTTTAAAATGAATAAAATAACTAATATTTGGGCTTAACATTTGTTATTCTAGATCTACTACATAGAGAGCGATTTGAAGGCTGCATTTAAAGTTAGTAACGGGTATCTTTGTAGCTTGTCGCTCGTGTGTAAAGTTTACACCGTAGGTAACTCCTTGCTGGGAACTGCTTGCCAGCTTGTTGTTCGTTGTTAATTTCAAACGTATTTACCTACCTAAAGGCTGTGCGAAGAAATGTTGGACATATTTTGTGTTTTATCTAATTTACACAATATTTGATAGACTGATCTGTAAGTAATTTTTATGTGAATAAAGCTGAATTCAAATACAAAGAAATATGGCGAAATCGCTTACTAGACTGAGTAGATAAACAGATCAGTGTTTTTGCAGGTCAGTGAGTCTCAGGTGAGTAATGTGTTCTAACCGCAAGCTCAAAGTTCAGTAAGTAACTTGTTATTTGCAAGAACAAAACTCGCCTGTATAAAACATATTTAGTACCGAAAACCTTTATCAGACACATGCTCGATTTGTTTTCTTTCGGGTAATGGAAAAACACGGAAGTTTAAACAAGGCGATTTGCTTTCTAAAACGACCGACATTATCGTAAAAATCCATATTCATGAATGTAGGTTACACTTAAAATTAAGTTTAAATATCACCATTATAAGGCATATTCAATAGTGGGATGTGCATATTGAAATGAGTAATCTCTATATAATGTGTATTATTTGTTGCATATTTAGGTTTCGGAAAATAGGTCACCTGATTTTCCGAAAATGTAGGCAGCAGTTGAAGGCAATAGTATCTCAAGGTTCAGCATGACAACAGAAATTAAGGTAGAAGTAGCAGAAGTGATAGTGAAAGTTATAGTAGCAGTTGTTACTGCTGTAGGGATAATTCTAGAGCTCAAAAAGGAGCAGGGTGGCACAAAAAAGGGGCAGGGTAGCACAAAAAAGACCACGACACTTTCTAGGTTTATAAGTTTATAAACATAATAAGAGCTCATTCATTCATATTTCTTGTCCATATTGTTGTATTTTATTTCTTTAGGAAGACATAATCCTTTAAATAAATCAAATACATAGTTTGTTTGTTTTTTTGTAATTTTATGTATTTTTGTTGTGTATTTTTGGGTAGGCCTATATCATTCAAAATCTTTGTACATGGACATAAAATTTCATGATTTTAAGTAAAAATCTTTCTCAAGAAAAATGTATCTGAAATAAGGTTGTCAGAATTAACATACACGTTTACCTCTGATCGTCTGTCAGGGGTGAAAAATTCCACTCCAAGTTGAGGTCGGGAGAGTAAGAATTTGCTGTAGCTAGTCCTACCGGGCGAGTGAAAATTTCAGTTGAGATCGTCGATATTTTTTTGTTGAATAAAAAAATGTAATTATTAATGATGAATATTTTGGGCCAATATCACGGTGTTTTGTTTGAGAACGGTCAAGGTCACCTCAGATTAAGTTGACACGATTTAATCCACACAGTGTTGTAGTCGTAGTTGTCGTAGTAGAAAAGGTAGTAGTAGCAGCAGCAGTACTAGTAGATGCAGTAGTAGTAGTAGTGGTGGTGGTGGTGGTAGTAGTAGTAGTAGTAGTAGTAGTAGTAGTAGTAGTAGTAGTAGTAGTAATAGTAGTAGTAGTGGTGGTAGTAGTAGTAGTAGTAGTAGTAGTAGTAGTGGTGGTGGTGGTAGTAGTAGTGAAATTAGTTTTAACAGCAGTAGGAAATAGAGTAATAGTGGCAGTAGTAATACAAGTAGCAGTAAAAGTAGTTGAAGTAGTGGTGGTGGTGATAGTGGTTGTACTAGAAGAAAAAAAAATACTTCAGCAGTAATAGTAATTGATAACTTTTGTTTGTGATAATATTTATTGTTGTTGTTATTTTATTTTTCAGTCCGCATGGATGAGGTACATGGAAGGCTAGCATCGTCAGGTGCTGAGCAGTCTGATGTCTTTGGCAATAGTAACGAGTGTGCTCAGTGTGCTGAATCGGACAAAATTGTCAGTGCTGCAGGTTTCTGTCGGACCTGCACAGATTACCTTTGTACAGCATGTATCAGCCAGCATAAGAGTTTTAGAGGCACGAGAGATCATGAACTTCAGCAGATCGAAAACAAGGTAGAGCAGAAACCCGTTCGATCTGAAGTGGAGAAATGTGCCGTGCATTCTGATAGGCCGATTGAAGCATACTGTGCAGAGGACGACACATTTGGGTGCGCATTGTGCTTATTGGGGGGCCACAAAACCTGTCTGAATAAAGCTCTTATTTCTGATCTGTCACGTGATGTTGAATCATCTAGAGAGTTTCTGGACACAAAGGAGGCAGGAGAAAGGCTTGCAGTGTTAGAAGATCATTACAAACATGCCATTCAGCAGTGTTTGTCTATGAACGATGAATGTCACACTAAAACCTTAGAAGGTTTCAAGAAATTCCGAGCAGAGATTCTCAATATGGTTGAAACAGTTGGCGAGAAAGTACACAAAGGGGCTGACAGTTTGAAGAAAGAAAACGAAAGACAGCTGAAGATGTTAGCTGAGCAAGTTGCAAAATATTCAGAAGATATCAAACAGCACATCGTGGATATTGTCGGCAAGAAAGGTTGCAATGAAGGAGAACAAATCTTCATTGCTTTAAAGAAAAATGGCAAGCACGTTCTTGAATCTGTTCAACGCTTGGAGACAATCCATCAGAATATAGCTATCAAGGCATTTAATTTTCATTCCGATCCTAACATCAAACGTAGTCTCAGCGACACCAGTAAAATCATTGCTGAAACAACCCCATTCCCTAGTGTGAAGCGTGGCAAACTAGCCACTACATGTACATCAGAATGCCTGGTGAACATCAAATCACATAAAGATGAATCAACCTGTGATATCACTGGTATGATTAACCTATCGGAGAGCAAACTTATCTTAGCTGACTATGACAACCTCTGCCTGAAGTTGTTTGACACTACCAGTAATACAATAACCAAGAGGCGGGCTGTAACATCAAGACCCTGGGGCATTACTAAGGTTTCTGATTCCCGTCTGGCTGTATCATTCCCAAATATTAAGCAAATCCAATTGTTCAAAGCAGATCAGACCCTGGATCCCTGTGAGAGTATAAAAGTATCTGCTGCATGTTATGGTTTACACTGTACCGGGGAGAGACTGATAGTATCGTATACCAATCCAGGCCAAGTTCAGATACTTGATATGACAGGTACCGTCCTCCAGACACTCCAACATGATCCATCAGGAAACAAATTGTTCCAGAGCCCACAGTATTTGACCCTCAGTCAAGACAACAAACAGATCTATGTGAGTGACGGTATCAACAACACCGTCACCTGTATGTCAACTACAGGCACGGTCCAGTGGGTGTACCGGGACAAGCAGTTGAATGGACCACGAGGCATGGCTACTGGGGATAGAGGCTGTCTCTACATCTCCAACTTGCACAATAACACAATCCAGGTAGTATCATCTGACGGTGTCAGACTTTCTGTGATACAGCTTAGACAGACTAAAAACATTTACACACAGGCTGTATGTTACATCAGACAAACCCGAACACTGTATGTGTCGAGATGGAGTTCTTGGGGCAATGGCAACAATAATATCAGTAGACTAAGTTTGCAGTAGAGTACAGATCATGACTTGATGCAAGTCTCACGTTATGTTACGGGACTTGATACAAATTGAATGTGTCCTTTGATGTATATAACAACAACCTACAGTATCGACGTTATGAAGAAAACGTTGTATTTAATGTTTGCTGAAGGGAATCAAAGTGAAAGTGTAGATTATATATTTATATCTATAAAAACATTGGTTACAATATTTTTGCCATTGTTAAATAGTATACCGATCTACTTCAGATTGTACACAGACAGTTTCAGGACATTGTTAAAATGTAACTCAATTATGTGCTTTAAACAAAAGAAAAATCAACTACTTGTATTAACAGTTTTTGTTAAGGCTTAATTTTAAATGATGATACTATTATTATGCTGATTATGACTTTGATTATTATTTTGATGCTGATTATGAAGATGCTGTTATTGCTGCTGCTGCTGATGATAATGATGACGACGATTATCATTATTATTATTGTTATTATTATTATTATTATTATTATTATTATTATTATTATTATTATTATGTGGAAGTGTAGATTATATATTTATATCTAAAATATAAAATTTTAACTTTTGTTTTCTATGTTCTTTATTTAATGCATTTTTATTTATAAGTTATTTCATCAAAGTAAAAGAGAGACAAATTAAGTATTGATTAAGAGATATACAGTTATTTCCCTTCAATAAAGACTAATATAATCAACATATATTCGTCGTGGACATCTCATAAGCTTGCGCAGCGAAGTTGACCGAGAAAGTAACAAGGATTTCAAAAGTACACCTCACCGTGTGCTAGTGTTGATGTGTGTCCAGAATTGAACTAAAGACACATAAAGCCATATTTCATTTTATAACATGTGACAACAAAACGTTTTTCTCATTAACAAGATTTATAAAAATGCCTAGGGTTACATGTCGAAAGATCATTAAGTATTACAATTACGAAGTTGAATTTTTGATTTACTTGAACTTTTATGTAGTTGAATTTTTTGGTGTATTTGAACTTTTGATGTATTTGAACTTTTGATATAGTTAGTGTTTTTATGTAGTTGAACTGTTGAAGTTGAACTTTTGGTGTATTTGAACTTTTGATGTAGTTGAACTTTGATGTAGTTGAACTTTTGATGCATTTGAACTTTTGATGTTTTTGAACTTTTGATGTAGTTGAACTTTTGATGTAGTTGAACTTTTGATGTTCATCATAGTATTTTACTGTTGAATGTCAATTTGGTTTTGTGTTTTGATAAATAGATGAAACGTGTTAGATTGTTGTTTCTTTATCACTTATTGCTCCTCACTTGCTCCTATTCTTTGACAGTTTACCTATATAAAATGCATGTAACATTATGAATCCAATGTAACTGCAACGTGGCTTACATAGAAAATATCTGTTTGCAAAGATGAGTGGGGATCTATGCTTCGCCGTTCACACAGGTCTACGGCACTAATGAACCACATTTTGCAGGACCTTTTCAGGTTACAATGACTTATTTGCTGTGTGTTTTTAGTCCTTGGTCCAAACAAACTGTCGGACACCACATCTAAACTTCCCCGTTGGCGGTGGTGGAGTGGTAGCGGTGGCTTACGGTATTAATGTTATAAACACTTCAAAATCAATTTCCAACAGTATTTATCTGCATAATGCATGTATCATCACACACCTGATCCAATATACCTTTAAACTTAAATTAAATTCCTGTTTAATGCTACAAAGTTCAACTTTTACTTCCTTACAGCCTAAGTGCTTGGTATAGGTTAGATCAATTACGTAAAAAAAATCCAGAATTAAGAGGAGCAGGTGGAGAGAGCCATTGATGTCAACATTGTAAGATCTTTTGGTATGTCTGTTCGTACAAATTTTCTTTTTAAAAATATCGATGAACTGTCTCTGTTAACTCCTTATCACCGCCGCCACTATTTTTCTAAAGATATTTTTGTTACCATTGTTTCTGGGTAGAATCATGCTTTCAGTTAAGTTGTTTTCTTTCAATAGTGCATTAAATAGACAGCATATATTATGAAGTACAGTTGGCCTTCTTTTCATAATTTCATCACTTAATTAACGCATTCAATGGCGCTCCAGGGAGGTGGGGTGAGGTGGGGGTTGGTTAGGCATTAGTCACAGACCAATTGAATCTTGCAAAGGTCCTGCAAAATGCTGTTTTGATGTCCTAGATCTGTTTGAACATTCTAGCATAAATTACCCCTCGTCATTGCAAACAGGTGTTTTCTATCCGAGCCACGCTGCAGAGATAGCTTTTTTAAGCTTAAGGTATGGGTATATGCAATATTTTTTTCTCAAATTTCCCAATATTAATGTTAGATATTGTTACATGTAATTGATATATGCAAACTATCGGATAGCACCATTAAATGATATGAAATACTTTTTAAATGCATGATATACGCAGATATAATTGTATGTATTTGCAGCTTCTTAATTATTGTACATTTGTTCCGAGAAATATGGAAGCAGACATGTATACAAATATTTTTTTTTCTTTTTTCTTTTTATTGACATAAAGCATATCACAACATAAAAGAAGCATAAGAATGATAACAGTTAATTAATAAGTTGATTTGTTTTTACATATATATTTACAATAACATATTAGATATGCCAATTATATGTTGTTGTTGTTTTTGAAGTACAATGCAGCGACTATGTTTATGATCATTCTGGCAACGTCCATCTTTTTTTTTGGTGGAGGAAGAACCCCACGATAATTTCACAAGGATAGATGGCTGGAAATGACTCTAAAATCAAGTGGTGTTTATTATGAAATGAACCTGACAAACCGCACACATAGTTGGAGTAATATAAGTTATATAACCAATATTAAATATCTTGATTCCTAGGTCTGTGATAACAGTTAAGCATTAATCGACAGTCGTTATTGCAAACAGGTACTTTCTATCTGAGCCACGTTGCAGAGTTAGCTATTTAACTTAGAATACCTCGTGAATGCTTACTTTTTAAATCAATTTATATCGTCATTCGGCTAACCCGCTCTGAGTCGGTATCTATTTTTAGCGGAGATCGTGCTTATTTATAGATTTGAAAAGAAGGGCTACTTAGAGTGATTTTCAGCGATTATTACAGTCCAAGAATATGTGTAGTGGTCAAAATCGTCTTAACTTACACTGAAGTATGAGTAAATGCAGAATCTATGTCCAAATTCCTAAAGCATTGGTAAGATATATTGTTATACATGTATGTATGCATTTGATATATGCTGTCGGATACCACCTGTAAAACGACCACATGTATACATATGAAAAAAGCTAAATACATGTACATTATGGAGTTTAAACGCCCTAAACGCGGCTCTTCTATATTTACTTTATTCTACTCAGTACACACATAAAGTGTAACTTTATTTCACATCAAAATTATCACAATTGTATTGGGCTAACAGAGTTATTTGGATCTTTGTATGCCCATAAAAAAATTTTAAAACACAACATTTATGAAAACATAGAATAAAAAAGTAACTTATTTATTTACCGTGTCCATTAAGAGTGTCCGCTTTACTATAGTTATCATTTTTAACCACATTGCTGCTGGTCCTGCAACTTTTCTTTAGATCAGTCGCGTCTGCGATAGCGTGGCAGAGTCGCCGTCTTGTAAAGTCTATGACTGGTCTCACAGCGTAGGTTCGAGTCCCAGTCGAGTACCGGTCGGGACAAAGGACTTAATTGGGGAAGATATGCCAGCTGACCCGCATTGCGCCGGTAGTTCTACAAAGACATTTGTCTTTGTTTTCCTCCACCAAAATAGCCGAACATCGCTATAAAGACAATATTTGTGTCGCTGTGATGTGTAAAAAACCTACCTGTTAGTACCGAGCTGTTCAATTCATGTTGGAAACACCGGCTATCATTGTTTCATAATGAGGCTTCTTTTCTGAAGCAGTGGATGCCTCACTAATTGTACAGTATTTCCATTGAAGAATATTTAGATAGTCTTTTTAAGTGTTAAATATCTGTTAAAGGAGGTATCCGACAGTTTGCCTACATCGAATACATGTAACAATATCTGACTACTGCTATAGGGAAATTCGGGTATAATTTCTGCATAAACTCATACTTTAATCTAAGTAAAACGATTTTAACACTGCCTGACACGTAAGACATTACATATTGCGAAAAGAAATCACTCTAAATGATCATTCTTTCCTGATCGCTGCTAAAAGTAAATCTCAACGTCAGACCGGACTACGATGACGATATAACGTGATCTCAAAAGAAAGTTTTCCTAGATTAAAACTAGCTATCTCTGTAGCGTGGTTCGAATAGAAAATGCCTGTTTGCATGGACGAGAGTGGGGAAAAAGCTTCACTGTTCACACAGATCTAGGGCATCAATAAACAGCATTTTGCTAGCTTTTTTTTTTTAGTAAACAATGACATATTTTGGTTATTTGATAACAAAAGTTAATAAATGTTATGGTCTAACTGCCACATACCACATTAAACATTCTATCCTATATGTTGATCTCCAAGGGTTATAATAGATAACGAAACTAGGATCGCGTGACAGTGCTAACGTTATAGATTATGTAGTCGGAAAATTCCGTTTGAACCGACGGTCAACTCCGACGAAATGGTTTGGTTGAAAGAAAATCGGGGAAAGTTTTTTGTTAACGATTTAGACTTATGTTCTATATGTTCAGTATTAAATACAAGAAAATTGTCAGGAAACATGTCATCTACATCCTGTCGAATTCTGTTAAATTCAGAGCTTTACATTTCAAGTAACACGCGCGCACACATACACACACACGCACACAAGCAAATATAACTTATAAGACTCTTCAATAGTCCGAAGCTGGTTCGATCTTCTTTCGGATTCATATGAAGAAGTAGTGTCACATTTCCTGTATTATGTCGGCCTTGTCGGAGTCGGAAAGAGGCATATCCCCGTAAAAACATCAGCTAGTTTTGCCGATTTTTGACCAATTAAGGAGATATTTTTGAGGCAGTCAGCTCGGCGAAAGAGTCTAAGATTCTTCAGGAGTCGGAAGCGGGATTGACCCTCTTTCGGATGCCTATGAATAAGTGGTATCATATTTCCTCAATATCGACCTTGTCGAGGTCGGAAAGAGTCTTATCCGCGGATTTTTGACAAGTTACAGAGATATTTGCAGGCAGTCAGCCCCAAAGATGAAGCCAATGGCTCTTTATGAGTCGAAAGCTGGTTCGATTTTCTTTCGAATGCATATGAAGATGTAGTGTTATATTTCCTATATGTCTGCCTTCTTGGTATCGGAAAGAAGCCTTTCCGCGACAAATAAACCGGTGTTTTTTCGTAATTTCGACCATTTAAGGAAATATTTTTCAGGCAGTCAGCCCCACGAAAAAGTGGTGTCACATTTTCTATGCCTCAGCCTTGTCGGGCTCGGTAAGATGCCAATCCTTCACAGAAAACTAGCTTTTTACAATTTTTTGACCAATTACGGAGACGTTTATGTTTTTATGGATTTTATATCCTAGACCTCTCCACGACTGGTAAGCTGGATTAATCCTCTATCCGATGTATATGAAGACAGACAGACAGACAGACAGACAGACAGACAGACAGACAGACAGACAGACAGACAGACAGACAGACAGACAGACAGACAGACAGACAGAACAGAACAGACAGACAGACAGACAGACAAACAAACAAACAGGCGGAGAGATTTTTATATATTTTTCTGAAATATGCTCAATTCAAATATAGGCAAAACGTTGACGTGCTCATTATTTTTTTCAACCGTTACCCTGACCGTAGGGTCACAAACGTCTGAGTCTGAGTATTTTTGCAAGCACTTTTCCATGTTTACATTAAGTATTTAAATGCACAATAATAATATGACTAGAGATATTCTCAAAAAAAATTAATGCATTGCATGCAATCGATTTAACATGATTAGATATCGTATACACTGTAAAGTAAAAATACAGTTTAATTTCCAATACAGTACGATAATTTGACCACAATTCAGTTATTTTTCTCAAGATTGACACGTTTTTTGAAAACATCTTTTTCCATTTCGTCATATTTTGTAGTTCTATGTTTGCTGATTATGTCCAAATAAAAACATGATATGGCCTACGTTTTCTAACATCTGGAGCATATGTTCGTCATCCATTTTACAAATTCCAATTAATGATTGTTAATAGAAATCTATCATGCACAGTGATATGCGCAAATATGCGCAAATATGCGCTGAAAATTTATTTCACTGAATAAATAATAGAATGTGCAAATACAACAAACAATGTTAGTATAATAGTGAGAATAAGCACTGTAATAAAGACATCTTTCCTCTGTACTGACCTGGATCTGGGACACTGCGTCACATGCATGGAAAAAACATGTCATATTTTTATAAACACTGCAAACATTGTGTGAGGCAGAACAATATGTAACAATAAAATATTGTCAATACTATAATCATCTTGAGAAAAGTAACGCCAAAATACACTTGCATAAACCACCAAGTATTATACAGGAAAATACGGTATAAATGTTGGGGTATGTTATAACTATGAACTATGCTCCTAAGGTAAAGCAAGTTTTATAGAAAATATAGAGAATTTGAACATTAACACAACTAATTTGTTGTATTTAATACTGTAGACGTGTATGTTAAATTTTAAGAAAATGTTCTATTCAGTTTTGACTTCATCGAAATATGTCTTCAAAACATTTGTATTAAAGGACTTTTGTTCACTTTAAATTAAGTTTCTACATTTACAAATTCATCAACCAAATTCAAATTCCTCTTACATTAATCAAAGTAACTATTATTTATTGTCATATCACATTATCACACATTAACAATAAAGGAAACAAAAAATGACAAAATACCTCACTGAGACAAATTCTGTGATATTGGGTCATGTAATACAGGTGGTATCCGACAGTTTGAACCAACTTTCTTTTCTCAAATTACCAAATAAGTCATTGTTACCTAAACAGATCATGCAAAATGCTGCTCATTGACGTCCTAGATCAGCGTGAACTGTAAAACATAAGTCCTCATTTCTCATTGCAAAATGTATTTCCTATCTGAGTCACGCTGCAGAGATAGCTATTTTTAACTTAGAAAACCATGTGAATTTCACTGTTGAGATAACGTTATATCGTTATCCGGGTAATTCGCTCTGACGTCGATATCTATATTTAGCAGAGATCACTATCGTGATTATTTATAGATTTGGAATGTTTAAACTTTTAGTGACATAATAACGATGCGTACTTTCTAACAATATAATCAAAACCGTCTTTGCTTAAGAATACGTGATTGTAGAAATTGTGCCATAATTCCCCAAAACAGTGGTTAGGTATTGTTACATGAATTTGATATAGGCAAAATGTCGGATAATACCTTTAAAGGATTCCCTATATTCCAATATTTGAAATAGACAACGTATAAAGACTGTTTTCATAAAGTTGAATAATTTATTTGACGTAGTTAAAACAGTTTTGGTTATGTGCTTGAGAATTCTCAAACTTAATGATACCAGAATGCAAATATGGTTGAAAGGTGTAGTATATCTCGTTGCATCTTTTGCATAGTTTGCTCAAATATCATTTTACCTTTGGGGAAGTCAGTTCAAAAATTGTTTGTCGCCATGGTCGGTGTATGAAAAAAGACCGTCCGGCGTGTTATTGCCCACCCCCCCCCCCCTCCCCCCATTCACCCCCATTAAAGAATGTTGACAGATGGGAAGATAGCTCAACGTTGCAAATCAAACAGACATATTTAAGAAAATACAGTAATGGCTAGATATTTAATCAGCGAGCCAGATTCGAACCTTTTGATGCATATGAAGACATTTTTTCAGGCAGTCAGTCCCAAAATAGAGCCCAATGCTCTTCAGGAGTCGAAAGCTGGTTCGATGCTATTTTGGATACGTATGAAGAAGTGTCACATTTCCTCTATGGCGGTCTTGTCGGAGTCGGAAAGAGCCCCACCTGCGTCCAACACCTACATTTGCTCATGAAACCACTTCTATTTCTACATGGACTAAAACGCCTATAACATGTTTAAAGTGACATTCCCCGGATTAATTTAACTCTCCCCCTTAACCAAGACAAGTAACATAATTTGACGAAATATTACACTCACTTAATATGCACGGTAATTATACATTTTAGGTTAATTTTTGAAATTTTAATTCCCTGATTTATTTCTTTTCAAAATAAACTATCTTCAATTCAGCTGTTTTAATCTTAAAATGAATAAAATAACTAAAATTGGGCATAAAATATATCATTCGAAATCTACTACGTAACAAGCGGTTTGAAGGCTGCATATAAAGTTATATTGGGTATCTTTGTCGCTTGCCGCTCGTGTGTAAAGTTTACACCGTAGGTAACTCCATGCTGGGAAATGCTTGCCAGCTTGTCGTTCGTTGTTTCTTTCATAAGATTTGCCTATATAAAGGTTGTGCGAAGAAATGTTGGACATATTTTGTGTTTTATCTAATTTACACAATATTTGATGGACTGATCTGTAAGTAATTCTTTTATATGAATAAAGGTGAATTCAGGAACAAATACGAGCAGGTATGACGAAACCGATCTTTAGACTGAGTGGATAAACAGATCAGTGTTTTTACAGGTCAGTGAGTCTCAGATGAGTACTGTATTCTAACCGCAAGCTCAAAGTTCAGTAAGTTACTACTCATGTACAAGAACAAAACTCGCCTGTATAAAACATATTTAGTACCGAAAACCTTCATCAGACATATGCTCGATCTTTCGGGTAATGGAAAAACACGGAAGTAAAAATAATGCGTTTTGCATTCTAAAACGGCCAAATTTTCGTAAAAATCCATATTCATGAATGTTGGCTACACTTAAAAATAAATTTAAATACCACTATTATAAGGCATATTCAATAGGGGGATGTGCATATTGAAATGAGTAATCTCTATATAATGTGTATTATTTGTTGCATATCTAGGTTTCAGAAAATAGGTCACCTGATTAGAGCTCAAAAAAGGTGTTGGGGGGGGGGGGGGGGGGCAAAAAAGGGGGCAGGCTGGCACAAAGAAGACCACGGCACTTTCTAGGTTTATAAGTTTATAAACATAATAAGAGCTTATTCATTCATATTTCTTGTCCATATTATTGTATTTTATTTCTTTATGAAGACATAATACTTGTAAATAAATCTAATACATAATTTGTTCTTTTTGTAATTTATGTATTTTTGTTGTATATTTTTTGGGTATATCATTCAAAATCTTTGTACATGGACATAAAATTTCATGATTCTAGGTAAAAAGTCTTTCTCAAGAAAAACGTATCTGAAATTAGGTTTTCCGAATTGACATACACAGTTACCTCTGATCGTCTGCAAAACTAATCAGGGGTGAAACATTCCACTCCAAGTTGAGGTCGGGCGAGTAAGAACTTGCTGTAGCTAGTCCTACCGGGCGAGTGAAAATTTCAGTTGAGATCGACGATATTTGTTGTTAAATAAAAGAAAATGTAACTATTTATGGTGAACAATTTTGTACATTCTACATTTTAAATCCCTCACGAAGTATGACCATTACATGCTTCTTACGCCGACTAAATTGTTGACAATTTTGGGCCAATATCAGTGTTTTATTCGAAAGCGAATCTAGGTCACCTCTGGTTAAGTTGACACGTTTTAATCCACACAGTATTGTAGTCGTAGTTGTCGTAATAGAAAAAGAAGTAGTAGCAGCAGCAACAGTAGCAGTAGATGCAGTAGTAGTAGTAGTGGTAGTAGTAGTAGTAGTAGTAGTAGTAGTAGTAGTAAAAGTAGTAGTGGTGGTGGTTGTAGTAGTGAAATTAGTTGTAACAACAGTAAGAAATAGAGTAATAGTGGCAGTAGTAATACTAGTAGTAGTAAGAGTAGTTGAAGTAGTGGTGGTGGTGATGGTTGTTGTACCAGAAGAAAAAATACTTCAGCAGTAATAGTAAATGATAACTATTGTTTGTGATAATATTTACTTTTATTGTTATTTTATTTTTCAGTCCGCATGGATGAGGTACATGGAAGGCTAGCATCGTCAGGTGCTGAGCAGTCTGATGTCTTTGGCAACAGTAACGAGTGTGCTCAGTGTGCTGAATCGGACAGAATTGTCAGTGCTGCAGGTTTCTGTCGGACCTGCACTGATTACCTCTGTACAGCTTGTATCAGCCAACATAAGAGTTTTAGAGGCACGAGAGATCATGAACTTCAGGAGGACGAAAACAAAGGAGAGCAGAAACCGGTTCGATATGAAGTGGAGAAATGTGCCGTGCACTCCGATAGGCTGATTGAAGCATACTGTGAAGAGGACGACACATTTGGATGTGCATTGTGCTTATTGGGAGGCCACAAAACCTGTCTTAATAAAGGTCTTATTTCTGATCTGTCACGTGATGTAGAATCATCTAGAGAGTTTCTGGACACCGAGGAGGCAGCAGAAAGGTTTGAAGTGTTAGTGGATCATTTCAAACGAGTCATTCGGCAGTGTCTGTCTATGAACGATGAGTGTCACACTGAAACCTTAGAAGGTTTCAAGAAATTCCGAACAGAGATTCTCAATATGGTTGAAACAATTGGCGAGAAAGTACACGAAGAGGCTGACAGGTTGAAGAAAGAAAACGAAAGACAGCTGAAGACGTTAGCTGAGCAAGTTGCAAAATATTCAGAAGATATCAAACAACATATCATGGATATTGTTGGCAAGAAAGGTCGCAATGAAGGAGAACAAATCTTCATTGCTTTGAAGAAAAATGGCAAGCGCGTTCTTGAAACTGTTCAACGCTTTGAGACAATCCATCAGAATATAGCTATCAAGACATATTTTTTTCATTCCGACCCTTACATCAAACAGTGTCCCAACGACACGAGTAAAATCATTACTGAAACAATCCCATTCCCTAGTGTGGAATGTGGCAAACTAGCCACTACATGTACATCCGAATCCTTGGTGAACATCAAATCACATGGAGATAAATCAATCTGTGATATCACCGGTTTGATTTACCTATCGGACAGCAAACTTATTTTAGCTGACAGGCGCAACAGATGTCTGAAGTTGTTTGACACTACCAGTAACACAATAACCAAGAGGTGGGCTGTTACATCAGCACCCTGGGACATTACTAAAGTTTCTGATTCCCGTCTGGCTGTATTATTCCCAGATATTAAGCAAATCCAATTCTTCAAAGCAGATCAGACCCTAAATCCCTGCGAGAGTATAAAAGTATCTGCTGAATGTTATGGTCTACGCTGTACCGGGGGGAGACTGATAGTATCGTTCACCAATCGAGCCCGAGTTCAGATACTTGATATGGCAGGTACCGTCCTCCAGACACTCCAACATGATCCATCAGGAAACAAGTTGTTCCAGAGTCCCCAGCATTTGACCCTCAGTCAAGACAACAAACTGATCTATGTAAGTGACTGTATCAACAACACCGTCACCTGTATGTCAACTACAGGGGCGGTCCAGTGGGTGTACCAGGACCATCAGTTGAATAGACCACGAGGCATGGCTACTGGGGATGGTGGCTGTCTTTACATCTCCAGCTGGAACAATAACACAATCCACGTGGTATCTTCTGACGGTGTTAGAATCGCTATGATTCAGCTTAGACAGACTGAAAACATTTATACACAGTCTGTATGTTACATCAGACAAAACCGAACACTGTATGTGTCGAGATGGAGTACTTGGGGCAAAGGCAACAATAATATCAGTAGACTTATTTTGCAGTAGAGTACATATAATGACTTGATGCAACTCTCACGTTGTGTGAAGGCACTTGATACAAATTTAATGTGTCCTTTGATGTGTATAACAACAACCTACAGTATCGACGTTATGAAGAAAACGTTGTATTTAATGTTTTCTGAAGGGAAACATGCGAAAGTGTAGATTATATATTTATATCTATAAAACACATTGGTTACAATAATTTTGCCTTCGTTAAATAGTATACCGATCTAGTTTAGATTGTACATAAACAGTTTCAGGAACAGTTTTTGTTAAGGCTTAATTTTAAATGATGATACTTTTTATTATGCTGATTATGATTTTGATTATTATTTTGATGCTGCTGATGATGATGCTGTTATTGCTGCTGCTGCTGATGATGATAATGATGGCGACGATTATCATCATTATTATTAGTAGTAGTAGTATTAGTAGTAGTATGTGAAAGTGTATATTATATATTTATATCTATAAAAACATTGGTTACAATAATTTTGCCATTGTTAAATAGTATACCGATCTACTTCAGATTGTACACAGTTTCAGGACATTGTTAAAATGTAACTTAATTATGTGATTTAAACAAAAGAAAAATCAACTGCGTGTATTAACAGTTTTTGTTAAGGCTTAATTTTAAATGATGATACTTTTTATTATGGTGATTATGACTTTGATTATTATTTTGATGCTGCTGATGATGATGCTGTTATTGCTGCTGATGATGATGATGATGATGATAATGCTGACGACGATTATCATTATTATTATTATTATTATTATTATTATTATTATTATTATTATTATTATTATTATTTTATAACTTTTGTATTCTATGTTCTTTATTTAATGCATTTTTATTTATAAGTTATTTCATCAAAATAAAAGAGAGACTAATTAAGTAGTGATTCAGAGATATAGTTATTTTCCTTCAATAAAGAATAATATAATCAACATATATTCGTCCTGGATATCTCATGAGGTTGCGCAGCGAAGTTGGCCGAGAAGGTAACATAGATTTCAAAAGTACACCTCACCGTGTGCTAGTGTTTATGTGTGTCCAGAACTGAAGACACATAAAGCCATATTTCATTTTATAACATGTGACAAAAACGTTTGTCTCATTAACAAGATTTATAAAAATGCCTAGGGTTACATGTCGAAAGATCATTAAGTATTACAATTACGAAGTTGAATTTTTGATTTAGTAGAACTTTTGATGTAGTTGAACTTTTGATGTATTTAAACTTTTGATATAGTTGGTGTTTTTATGTAGTTGAACTGTTGAAGTTGAATTTTTGGTGTAAACTTTTGATGTAGTTGAACTTTTTGATGTAGTTGAACTTTTGATGTTTTTGATCTTTTGATGTAGTTGAACTTTTGATGTTTTTGATCTTTTGATGTAGTTGAACTTTTGATGTAGATGAATTGTTGATGATCATCATAGCATATTACTGCTGAATGTCAATTTGGTTTTGTGTTGTTATAAATAGATGAAACGTGTTAGATTGTCGTTTCTTTATCACTTATTGCTCCTCACTTGCTCCTATTCTTTGATACTTTACCTATATCAAATGTATGTAGCAATATGTTTCCACTGTAACTCCAACGTGTCTTACATAGAAAATACCTGTTTGAAAAGATGAGTGTGGATCTATGCTTCGCCGTTCATACAGGTTTACGGCACTAATGAACAACATTTTGCAGAACCTTTTACAATGATTTATTCGATGTGTGTTTTTAGTGCTTGGTCCAAACAAACTGTCAGTACCACCTTTAAACTTCCCCGTTGGCGGGGTGGGGTGGTAGTGGTGGTTTACGGTCTTAATGTTATAAACACTTCAAAATCAATTTCCAACAGTTTTAGTCTGCATAATGCAGGTAACATCACGTGATCCAATAGACATTAAAATCAAATTTAATTCCGGTCAAATGCTACAAAGTTCAACTTTTACTCCCTTACGGCCTAAGTATTTTGTATAGTTTAGATCAATTAAGTAAAAACTCCAGAATTAAGAGGAGCAGTCGGAGACAGCCACTGATATCAACAATGTAAGATCTTTTTGGTATGTCTGTTCGTACCAATTTTAAATTAAAAAAAAAAAGATCGATGAACTGTCTCTGTTAACGCCTTATCACCGCCGCCACCGCCGCCGCCGCCACCGGGGGGGGGGGGGGGGGGGGGGGGGGGGGGGGTCATTGGTCACAGTGAATTGTACAAAAAGCAAAGCTTTTATTGAACAACATTGTATAATGAAAGAAAATATTACTGACCACTAGATAATATATTTGTATACGTGAACACAATATAATTTAAAAATTATATAAATAAAATAGGACGACGTTTACCGAATTACGACCCGTATATCATCAAGATGCTGTTATTTGATGTCCTAGATCTGCGTGAACAGTCAAGCATAAATTACTCCTCGTCATTACCGACAGGTGTTTTCTATCCGAGCCACGCTACAGACATAGCTTTTTACCCTTAAAGTATGGGTATATGCAATAACTTTGTCCAAATTTGCCAATATTAATGTTAGATATTGTTACATGTATTTGATATATGCAAACTATCGGATAGCACCTTTAAATGATATGAAATACTTTTTAAATGCATGATATACGCAGATATAATTGTATGTATTTGTAGCTGTACTTTTTTAATTATTGTACATTTGTACAAAAAAAATGGAGGCAGGCATGTGTACGAATATTTTTTTCTTTTTATTGACATGAAGCAAATCACAACTTTAAATTAAGCATAAGAATGATAATATTTAATTAATTAGTTGATTTATTTTTGCATATATATTTACAATAACATATAAGAGATGCCAATTATATGTTGATGTTGTTTATGCAGTACATTGCAGCGACTATTTATGACCATTATAGAAACGTCTAGCTTTTTTTGGTGGAGAAAGACCCCACGCTAATTTCATAAGGAATGCTGGCTGGAAATGACTCTAAAATATTAAATATCACTTGTTTTCAAGACATATCGCAGCGACCAGTTAGGATCATGGTAGCGACTGCTTTGGTAGAGAAAGACCCCAGACAAATATCTTGGTAGACATTAAGTCCATTGTCCCGAACGGGACTCGAACACACGCGATGAAAGGCTAAGCAGTCAATGGAGTTATAAATCGGCGATTCTACCACTACGGGGCGTCCTTGACACAAGTTATATAAGGAATGTTTAATGAAAATAATGACAGTCATAAGCTATATTTTGTCATTATGTTGAATTATGATTACATATATACAGATATTCATTGAAATATAAAATAATAAAATGTTTATATTATTATCATTTATTTTCAATTATTGTAAATATGTATGAAGTAAATATCTAGACCTGAGATCACCAATGCTTGCTCACTAAAGTAGATCGCTGGTAAACTTTGGTAACAGGCAGGGTTGCTGCAAAAATTAAGAATTGTAGGTTGCAATAAAGCTTCTTCTATAAAAGACACAATGTTGGCACTTAACAACAGTAACTTAGAACATGCAAGGTAAACAAACAGTGGCTCATCAAAATTTAATATAATTTAGTATTTCCCCCATTAAAAAGCCATAATTTATTAAATATGATTATGTAATTATAGTTCTCATCATACACGTATTTAATCCAGGTAAAATAAATGATAGTAAAAAGAAAGACGTATCCGTATAAACAACTGACAACCATGTGTCAGAATTGGGTCACCTAATTAATGTCAAACATATGAGGCGTCAGAGTCTTTGAAGTCGACATTTATAGTTGACATTGCGACTCTTAATAGGGCCACGTGTATACTTACCAAACATCTAAATATATTAAGATTTTAAGTGCCTTGAAAGCAGCTGTTCTAGACCTTTTTTTTTCCACTTATTATATACACACAGTGTAAACTTTATTTCATATCAAAATTCTAATTGGGTTAAACATTAAAATAATGTTATTGAGATCTTTTTTGCCGTTAAATTCTTAAAAAATATGCAACATCAATAAAAAAAAAACATAGAACAATAAACAAAAATCGTTTTCATTACCGCATCTACCCTTTAATTTTTTAAGAAGATTGCCCGCTTAACTAGTGTTTTTTCTCCTATTTTAAGCACATTTCCGCTGGTAATGGAAACTATATTTTACATGAGGGGTGCATGTGATCGCGTGTTAGAGACGCCGTCTTGTAAACAACACCATTTCTTTTCCTTGCTTGCTTCTTTCCTTGCTTGCTTCTTTCCTTGCTTTCTTGCTTTCTTGCTTGCTTGCTTGCTTGCTTACTTACTCTACTCTACTCTACTCTACGCTACTCTACTCTACTCTACTCTACTCTACTCTACTCTACTCTACTCTACTCTACTCTACTCTACGCAACTCTACTATAGTCTACTCTACTCTACTCTACTCTACTCTACTCTACTCTACTCTACTCTACTCTACGCTACTCTACTCTACTCTACTCTACTATAGTCTACTCTACTCTACGCTACTCTACTCTACTCTACTCTACTATAGTCTACTCTACTCTACTCTACTCTACTCTACTATAGTCTACTCTACTCTACGCTACTCTACTCTACTCTACTCTACTCTACTCTACTCTACTATAGTCTACTCTACTCTACTCTACTCTACGCTACTCTACTCTACTCTACTCTACTCTACTCTACTCTACTATAGTCTACTCTACTCTACTCTACTATAGTCTACTCTACTCTACTCTACTCTACTCTACGCTACTCTACGCTACTCTACTCTACTCTACTCTACTCTACTATAGTCTACTCTACTCTACTCTACTCTACTCTACGCTACTCTACGCTACTCTACTCTACTCTACTCTACTCTACTCTACTCTACTCTACTCTACTCTACTCTACTCTACTCTACTCTACTCTACTCTACTCTACTCTACTCTACTATAGTCTACTCTACTCTACTCTACTCTACTCTACTCTACTGTAGTCTACTCTACTCTACTCTACTATAGTCTACTCTACTCTACTCTACTCTACTCTACTCTACGCTACTCTACGCTACTCTACTCTACTCTACTATTCTCTACTCTACTCTACTCTACTCTACTCTACTCTACTCTACTATAGTCTACTCTACTCTACTCTACTCTACGCTACTCTACTCTACTCTACTCTACTATAGTCTACTCTACTCTACTCTACTCTACTCTACTATAGTCTACTCTACTCTACTCTACTCTACTCTACTCTACTCTAGTCTACTCTACTCTACTCTACTCTACTATAGTCTACTCTACTCTACTCTACTCTACTCTACTCTACTCTACGCTACTCTACTATAGTCTACTCTACTCTACCCTACTCCACTCCACTCCACTCCACTCCACTCCACTCTACTTACTTACTTACTAACTTACTATTATTTATTTATTTTTATTTATTTTTTTTTTTTTTTTAACAGTTTAGCGTTTCAAAACAATGAGAGAAATATCAATAATTATAAACTAAGGACTTTGTTTTATTCAGAGAAAGGTAAGGTAGGTTTTGTAAATATTAAAAACAAAGATTTAAAGTAATTAATTTGTTAATGCAGGCAATGACTTTTGCCTAACCCAATATCAACAACAATAATAACATCGTTAATAACAACAACAGTCATTGTCATAATCATAATTACAAATAATACAATACATTTGGTGTTTACACTGAAATGTCGAAAGCTTAATACTGCTCACAGTGTTGGATTCAATGTTTAACTGCAGAGGTACACAAAGTAGAACATATGTAAATGGACGAATGACTCAGCATTTGGAAATATTTATATAAATGTTATTCTACCTGCAAAAAATTTAGACCTCTTATTTTGCTATTTTAAGAATATCGAGTAGACATTTTACTTCGCCAAACAATAAAATTCATATTCGACGATGTATTACAATACCCATCTAATACAGTCACATGCGCAGGTTTAACAAATTGTGTAAAAACCTCGCCATATCCCCTGAAATCTAATTACACCTTACAGCGACGCGACAGATCGGTTTTTAACGAAACAAACCCAATCTGTGTTTCATCTGAATGAAGTATTCACCATGCAGGGACACGTTAACATTGTGTTAAGTAAATATTTACATAAAATATACTCCTGTTAAAATTAATATACAAGAGTATTTGCAGTAGTTTCAAGGTTACTGATTCGGTGCACATAAAGAAACCAGGTAAAATTCCCATAAGACTTTTTTACGACCGTTGATAAAACGAGACCTTAGAGATTAGAGAAACTATTTTAAGGCGACTTTGTCATACAGTTGGTAAAAAGTGCACTTCTTTTTAAATTTTGTATTTTTATTAAAAAAGTAAAAAAAATAATGTTAAAACACAAATCTTATGTTGCGTCTGAACACTATATTTTATAAGGTAAGCATGCTATCCTTCCAAAGATGGTGTTGTAGGTCGGGATGATCAAAAGCGTCGCATTGGCTCAAAAGTGACGATAAACAATACACTGATTGGCTCAAAAGTGACGATAAACAATACACTGATTGGCTCAAAAGTGACGATACACAATACGCTGATTGGCTCAAAAGTGACGATAAACAAAATGCTGATTGGCTCAAAAGTGACGATAAACAATTCGCTGATTGGCTCAAAAGTAACGATAAACAAAATTCTGATTGACCTAAAAGTGACGATAAACAATACGCTGATTGGCCCAAAAGTGACGATTAACAATACGCTGATTGGCCCAAAAGTGACGATAAGCAATACGCTGGTTGGCTCAAAAAGTGGCGATAGACAATACACTGGTTGGCTCAAAAAGTGGTGATAGACAATACACTGGTTGGCTCAAAAAGGGGTGATAGACAATACACTGGTTGGCTCAAAAAGTGACGATAAACAATACGCTGGTTGGCTCAAAAAGTGGTGATAGACAAAACGCTGGTTGGCTCAAAAAGTGGTGATAGACAATACGCTGGTTGGCTCAAAAAGTGGTGATAGACAATACGCTGGTTGGCTCAAAAAGTGGTGATAGACAATACGCTGGTTGGCTCAAAAAGTGGTGACAGACAATACGCTGGTTGGCTCAAAAAGTGGTGATAGACAATACGCTGTTTGGCTCAAAAGGTGGTGATAGACAATACGCTGGTCGGCTCAAAAAGTGGCGATAGACAATACACTGGTTGGCCTAAAAGTGGCGATAGACAATACGCTGGTTGGCTCAAAAAGGGGTGATAGACAATACACTGGTTGGCTCAAAAAGTGGTGATAGACAATACACTGGTTGGCTCAAAAAGTGACGATAAACAATACGCTGGTTGGCTCAAAAAGTGGTGATAGACAAAACGCTGGTTGGCTCAAAAAGTGGTGATAGACAATACGCTGGTTGGCTCAAAAAGTGGTGATAGACAATACGCTGGTTGGCTCAAAAAGTGGTGATAGACAATACGCTGGTTGGCTCAAAAAGTGGTGACAGACAATACGCTGGTTGGCTCAAAAAGTGGTGATAGACAATACGCTGTTTGGCTCAAAAAGTGGTGATAGACAATACACTGGTTGGCTCAAAAAGTGACGATAAACAATACGCTGGTTGGCTCAAAAAGTGGCGATAGACAATACGCTGGTCGGCTCAAAATGTGGCGATAGACAATACGCTGGTTGGCCTAAAAGTGGCGATAGACAATACGCTGGTTGGCCTAAAAGTGACGATAAACAATATGCTGATTGGCCCAAAAGTGACGATAAACAATACGCTGATTGGCTCAAAAAGTGGCGATAGACAATATGCTGGTTGGCTCAAAAAGTGACGATAAACAATACGCTGGTTGGCTCAAAAAGTGGCGATAGACAATACGCTGGTCGGCTCAAAATGTGGCGATAGACAATACACTGGTTGGCCTAAAAGTAACGATAGACAATACGCTGGTTGGCCTAAAAGTGACGATAAACAATATGCTGATTGACCCAAAAGTGACGATAAACAATACGCTGATTGACCCAAAAGTGACGATTAACAATACGCTGATTGGCTCAAAAGTGACGATTAACAATACGCTGATTGGCTCAAAAGGGACGATTAACAATACGCTGATTGACTCAAAAGTGACGATAAACAATACGCTGATTGGCTCAAATGTGACAATTAACAAAACGCTGATTGGCTCAAAAGTGACGATTAACAATACGCTGATTGGCTCAAAAGTGACGATTAACAATACGCTGATTGGCTCAAAAGTGACGATTAACAATACTCTGATTGGCTCAAAAAGTGACGATAAACAATACGCTGGTTGGCTCAAAAAGTGGTGATAGACAATACACTGGTTGGCTCAAAAAGGGGTGATAGACAATACACTGGTTGGCTCAAAAAGTGACGATAAACAATACACTGGTTGGCTCAAAAAGTGACGATAAACAATACGCTGGTTGGCTCAAAAAGTGGCGATAGAAAATACACTGGTTGGCTCAAAAAGTGACGATAAACAATACGCTGGTTGGCTCAAAAAGTGGCAATAGACAATACGCTGGTCGGCTCGAAAAGTGGCGATAGACAATACACTAGTTGGCCTAAAAGTGGCAATAGACAATACGCTGGTTGGCCTAAAAGTGACGATAAACAATACGCTGATTGGCCCAAAAGTGATGATAAACAATACGCTGATTGGCTCAAAAAGTGACGATAAACAATATGCTGATTGGCTCTAAAAGTGATGATAAACAATACGCTGATTGGCTCAAAAAGTGACGATAAACAATATGCTGATTGGCTCAAAAGTGACGATAAACAATACGCTGATTGACCCAAAAGTGACGATTAACAATACGCTGATTGGCTCAAAAGTGACGATTAACAATACGCTGATTGGCTCAAAAGTGACGATTAACAATACGCTGATTGGCTCAAAATTGACGATAAACAATACGCTGATTGGCTCAAAAGTGACGATTAACAAAACGCTGATTGGCTCAAAAGTGACGATTAACAATACGCTGATTGGCTCAAAAGTGACGATTAACAATACGCTGATTGGCTCAAAAGTGACGATTAACAATACGCTGATTGGCTCAAAAGTGACGATAATCAATACGCTGATTGACTCAAAAGTGACGATTAACAATACGCTGATTGGCTCAAAAAGTGACGATTAACAATACGCTGTTTGGCTCTAAAGTGACGATAAACAATACGCTGATTGGCTCAAAAGTGACGATTAACAATACGCTGATTGGCTCAAAAGTAGCGAAAATAAAATAAATACGTATGAAGGGGGAGTCGTGTGGTTCTATGTGATGTATGTCTACAGTAACATGTGGCCACGTGGCGTTAACACAAATCTTGTCGAATAACAACAGAACATGTTATAAAATAAATTTTAAAATGCAATATACATCTTACGTTAAGGTTTGCGCACGTGGTTTCTACTGTATACACTGTTTTCGTTACCAAAACAATGTTTATGTTGACTGTGTGGGAAGTTTCTATTCATATGCAAATGTTCCAAACAACAAGTTATTGGTTAGATGGCTATTTTATGATTAGCCAGCCAATCAGGTTTGGGTTGACATTTAGCATATCCATAGTTGACATCATCTGCCAATGTGCGTTAATGTTAATATATAATCTTATATATTTATAATATGTGTAATCTTATAATCTTATTTTCCTCCATATATATATATATGAAAATTAAACCTACATGATATAGACATATTGACAACAAAGAGAGCTGTGTATCATAAACGTATATGAAGGTGTTATTTAGGAATTGAATATGTGTATGCACGCACGCAATCACAAACACGCTAACAGATCCGCGCGCGAACACCAACATGTTCATTTATCACCTGCTCAGAAAAGCAAGCTTACAGATTTGCTGTACAAAATGATCATTGATGCTTAATTCCGATTTTATATTTTACAAATATAAGATATCAACAAGTATTCAAATTCAAGTTTATAAAAAGAATATCCACGTAACAACAAAACTAGCCTCGACATTCTACAAACTACAACTACAAATATTGCATCAAAACAATATGTTTTATAGCAATGAGTACATAAACATTATAACAGCATAAAGGCATGGTTTTTACAGAAGAGCATGTTATAGTACATGTATACAATTATTTGTTTATTGCTTATTTCTTAATGTGTTTGCAAAATATATATATCTTGCCAAGTTGGTAAGTATAATTTTTGAAGTTGAACACATAAGATTTGTAAACTTTTGTTTTGTTGGCCATGTATAATAGTATCGCTTTATATATCTTGATCGTAGGTCAGCATATTTGGAACATATTAATACAAAGTGATATTCATTTTCTGGTAGACCTGATTTACAATTTCTGCATATTCTAGCGTTTCTAGGTAAATTACAATGTCGTCCAGTTTCAATATTTAAATCGTGAGATGAGGTGCGAAATCTGGTAAGTGCTATTCTATATTTTGGTTCAAAAACATAATTAAAATAACTTTCAATACCGAAAGAATGCTTGAACAAACAATATGTATCCAATCTGGGAGAATTATTAATTGAAGAGTATCAACTTTGATAAAACATATCTAAAATACGTTGTTTGATAAATTCGTAATCTATATTAATATAAAACTGGTTTTCCCATATATTATATAATCCTGTTTGTTCTAACATAGTTTTGATGTTGTAGGCCCAATTATCACCATTATACGCTATACCATTGTCCGCATCATTCTTTAACATAATATAAGTTTTATACAATATAGTTTGTTCTCTAAGCTTAAGAAGTTTTAACCAATATTTTACCAAAATTAGTTTTCTATGTATTAACATCGGTATAAAACCAAGCTCACCATACATTGCATCTACATTAGTTGATTGTTTAACACATAATATACGTCTACAAAAATTTTTATGGATAAGTTCTATATTTGGACTTGCATGATGTCCCCACACTTCACCCCCCATTCAATCATTCATTTGTCCCGCGGTGCACGCTGTCCTGTCGGTACTGTACCTGTTACAGATCACGTGTCGTCTGTTTTCACATACATAGGTAAAATATGTATACAGTTTCTGCATCACTTGCTTCCTACAGTGAAAAATGTCCAGTATCCGTGTTTTCAACGTGATTAACCGAAAGAACGTGACTCTAAAAGGATCATACACCCAATTGTTAGTAGTGTTGGATATATATTATAGTAAGACGGTCATTCTACGCCACGGAGGACCATCGTACATTTAACTAAACAGGTGAGTTCATGTCCATACCTTCAATATGCATTAAAATGAAAGTTAAAGGGTGTATTTTTTTTCTGTGTATTTCAAGTTTTACGGGTTCTCTTGATAATACGAAGTGTGCAGCTCTACTTGATGCAGCAAAACCCGACTTTTTCAGCTTCTTGTGTTTTGTACTGAATGTGTACAATTATTTTGAATAACAGATAACGATGAGACATAAATAATGCCCGAAAATGGGTGACAATGACGTCCAATCTCACCGAAAAGTGCAGCGTTAACTTACATTTTTTTATCGATTCGGGCGTGTATTTTTCCCAATATGGAGTCAAATGTTAGTCCGAAAAGGCAGTTTTAAGCTAAACAGCAACAGCTTAATCGATCTCTTTAGTGCCAAGATAAGGATACGATTACAATGAAAATGCACTGTTAAGTGCGATTGTGTCGCTTTTAAAGTCGGTAGACCATGTTAAGTACATTTGAAAATCAAGGATACTGCAGTTTGTTTTATTGATGTAGATATTTTCGTGTGTGTTAGTTTTGTTTCACTCTATGTATATCTTCATTCTTGTGTATAAAATTGCGCGACAGACAAGATAAACCTACCTTGAATTATCTACGCAATACAAATACCACAGTGTCCATACATGAAAATGTTTGCAGCGATAAAATCAATGTTTGCTTTTCACCAAATATTTATAATCAGATATCTGGTTTTATCTATTTAAAAAACATGAAGGGTAAATGCCTTTTCTTGTTTAAAAAATTAAGCTTTTAAGCAACTATTATCATCAGTACATTTACGCATTATTGTTTACTTGTAATTGTGAGGCAATACAAAAGAAACTTTAATGTAAGCCAAAACGGAAAATGGGGTTTTATCGGCCTAATACGGAGAATTATGTGATTCTGGTGTTAATGTAGGTAATAGGTAATACCTAGTTATTCTACGTTCAAGCTATTTCTCGTTCAGCCGACTATAGAGGTTTTCCCCGCTGTCTCCCGCACCCTATCCGCCCATCCCCGCCACCCGATCCCGCATCCCACCCATAGGAACGCATCCCGCCACGGTCCCTGGTTAACCCCGTTCAGGTCATCCGGCTCCGCCTCCCGCCTCTGGTCCCTGGTTAAACCCCCACCCACTGTCGGTGCGCTGATGGTTCTTTCCCAGAATTTGTATGCTGACTATAATTATATCAGTATCAATCATAATAACTCATATTTAAGTTGATTCTTTTACAAATATGTTTTGTCTTACGCTAAAGTTATTAGCAAAATATGATAGACAAATATAGGAAACAATAAATTGTTATATTAGATAATATTTTAGTTGACTATTCTACAAATATGTGTTGTTTTACTTTCGTAAGTTCGTAGCCAAATTGGGTAGAAAAAGACTCATAATAATCATAAATGTTTCACAAATCTATGTCAGTTTCCATCATGTTTGGCTAAATAATTAAATAAGTAAGTCATCATGTTTGTATCACAAATCTCTGTCAGTTTCCAGTATGTTTTGTTAAATAATAAATTAAGTAAGTCGTCAGTTTTATTTCACAAATCTCTGTCAGTTTCCAGTATGTTTGATTAATTCATTAAATATAGAGGTCGTTCGCTAGTGAACAATATAATCTATCGTCAAGTGGCGGTTAAACATTCAAGGGGCTCGCAGAACCATTTCTATGTTTATTTTATGAATAGTATAATAAATCAAAATGTATTACAGTATCGGTTGTCGTATAATTTGTAACATCGTCGGATATCCACGTTCGACTTTTCCATTTTACTACATTCGTCGACGGTGGGTTAATTGGTAAATTGTCCTCTTATCGAACTGAATAGAACCAGAATTGGCCAATCATAATACTGCTTACAAAATCCATACTCTTCAGCGTTGAGACTAGAAATATAACAATAACGTCGCCATTTTGACAAGTCTGTCAAAACAATTAAACAACGAGCTGAAATCATTGGACTGAAATCTTTGTCGGATTATGAAGCAACCAATGAAATATCATTACCAGAAATGGCGAAAAGTGAACTAAATATGCCACGGGAGATGAATGGAGAGTAACGGAATGGATCGGTCGTGGTTGCCCGACGATGCATTTGTAACTACTCATCTATCTCCGTAATCTCCGTAGAAATGGCCAAGGTGTTCCCAACTATGTGGTATAAAAACTATGAGTGCAAAAAACCATGTCAATTTAATAAGATATATCTAAACGGAATATTTAGTTTAAACCTATTTTTTATAGTCAATTGGGAAACAATTTCAGCTTATATTAATCCCATTCCACAGTCCACTTGCTGGGTAGAACAAGTATTCAGGTACTGAGTACCTGGAGCAACGTGCAGTAAATAGTCTTGCTCAAGCACTAACATTACGTGGTCAGTTTCGGGGTTCGAACCCGGGACCCTTCGATCCGGAGTTCAGCGTCTTTATCGCTAGACCACCGAGCTGCAGAAATAGCCGAAATAGATAGTTCCCACATCAATGAAGATCCCTTATCTTGGCAGCCATCTTTGATGGCAACTTCAAGGGTTTTCAGATGAATTGTATTGAAACGTAAAGTTTATTTTCTTGAAATTTCTTCATTTGTGGTCAAAAAATTAAATGCTATACACCATTGGAAAGCTCTTAATATTCATATTTTTAGAATACAATATTTTTAAAATTGATAAATGCACAAAGAATTAATACACAGAAATAAATAAAACTATTGGCTCATCCATAAACAAAATGAACAGTGTGCATTTTTTGGTTGTATTTTCTTTTACCTTTTAAACTTTCAAAATATAGTTTTGATATTTAAAATACTTCATAAAAGCTGTTAAATTGGATATAAAATTCAGTAAAATAGACTGAAAAATAAAAACACAGTGGTGAGATTAATACAGCACATATTTCCCGATTTCAGCCTGCATTAGCGTCTGCCTTCAAAGATGGCTGCTTTAAACTGTCTTATCAGTGCCTATGACATCACATCGAAACTATCTGTATTGATTTAGGGTGTGTGTGTGGGAGGGGATATTCAAACTTATGTTACTCTTTTTAAGTGCAGATAAGTCGAAATTAAAATTTGTTGATTAATTACTTTCTTAAAGATTTTCCTATCATCTTTTCAGATACGCCCGTTTATGCAAGCACAAGTGAGGCGTTATTCAAGCATGCGTTTGTTTGCGTGATAGTTGCAGTAATCACATTTTGGGTTGAATCTACTTTAGCTTTAACCTATTCCTTTATAAAAATAGTTGTGAAACAAGCACGACTCCTTCTTTACTATGTATTTCCTGGACAGAATCGGTCCCTAACAAGGATGGAACCGGGGGTGGGGGCTGGGGCGGGGGATGCATACCACCCCACCAACAAGGTAAAAGAGTAGAGTCGTGAGAACACATACATGTAAGCGTAAAAATATAAGCTTTTAAAATAAATTTTATCTTTTGACTGCTTAGGTTGAAGTTAAGGTCATTTACTATGTGTATATATAATTAGTATTTACTGCGCTACAGTTGAACGGATCTTTATCCATACCCACCACCACCCACCACCACCAAGCGCCACCAAGAAATTCTGGATCCGCCCCTGGTCGTTAAGTATAAATGACTTGAAGAACTGCATAGGTAATAATCTTTTCAACAATGATCTATTTTAGACAGGGTTTTGAATCAGGGACAGAGTGTCAAAGCCTCATCCATTTAATCATCAAGCTACCTTTATCATGTGCAATGTAGCGTTTTACTAAAGGTCCTAGGTCCGACGTTATAAAATCTGAGCTGTATTCTGAAATTTATCTCCACTTCTTTTTGGCTAAATTTTCAATAAAATTTTAAATCTGACCAAGCAGACGCTTAAGGACGATCTCGGACTTCAACTCAAAGTTATATAACCTCTTACCTTGGTCTGTCACTTAGTAAAATTGCCAAAACAAAATAAATAACCGTAATTGGTGCATATGAAGATATGAAAAATTTCATGAATTATGTTTCGTTTGACTGCCTTAAAATTGGTCTTTTCGTTGTTTGTGTATATTTAACATTATTACTAAAACCTATTCCGTTACTTACGGAATTACATTAAAGACGACAGTTCTCTCACCTCTACAAAGGAGGTACGTCCGATTTCTTGCTCACTTTGATGTAATTTGTACAGTTTAGACCAACATTCACTCATGTTTATATGATATCGTAGTGACCACTCGCTGAAATCGTCAGGTTGAGACAAACAGAGTCAGGACAACCTTCAAATGTTTCGAGGAAAATAAAGGATGTTTTGTGGTTATGAAAGAAAAACCTTCTAAATCTGAAGATGGGATGGGATGGAATTTGCCGGCATTTTTGCCGATACTGCGCAGCGATATTTCTATCATTATAGCACAGGGGCACTTATGAGAAGCCCGGGGACTGAACCCGGCTGATCCACTATACTGAGACCGACGAGTCAGGCGTTAAGCTGTCCCCTTAGCCCCGAGCGTTAGGAGGGAAGCCACAATTACCAACTTTAAAGTCTTTGGTCTGACCCGGCCGGAGTTTGAACCCGCGACCTCCCGGTCCGCAAGCCGCCTGAAGATGCGGGTTAACTTCTAATCTATCCAGTACCATGGATTAATGATTCACTTCCGAGTTGGATTTAACAATGACCAGTCAAACCTTTGTGTGTTTTTCATGCTTTGTAAACAATGGACTAATTGGCCATATTGATTACCGATGGCAACATGCACCCGGACTATAACAGCATTGTAAACAAATCCTTTGATCATGTTTACTCACAACCCAATATTCTCACCAATTTCTAGTCCTATAAACAATAAATGATCGGTGCAGCGAACCGAGCACTGTAAATACATTTTAATTGAATGCGTATTACTTTTTTTATTTTCCAATTTCCGATTTTCATGCCCATCGCCGCCATTTGAACAAACCGCAACAACAAACCAACTGTTTATGTAATCTTTATATTTCACCTTCTAGAGTATTTCAGACAACTTTCATTTCTTTGTTTCTATTTTTGAGTAAACTGTTATGTTCTATTATAACAGTCTTTCGGCATAGCCATCTAGCTTTACCCAGCCTGAATGAAAATAAGTCTGAAGCAATCATGATGGGGCGGTTCTGTTTCTATTAGCCTATAAATTCTGTTTGTAGATTGGGCCTTGACCCGCCTCATCAGTCGTAACATTGGCGTTATACAATGGAGACGTCGTAACATTTATCAACTCAAAGGAAGAATAACTCCGAGAAAGGAGTTTGGTATCTAAGGACCTCCAATCGGAAGTAGGCCGCCGGTAATTCCGTTCTAGAGATCAGTGGTTCAGCAGTCATCGCCGAGGAGTTCCGATCGTTTAGAGGCCATCATCCAACCCAGCATTATCAATGTGACAGTGGTTTTCTATGAGTTTGACCGCGGAATTGTGTCGGTAATTCCATTATCTGTGGACATAAACCGTTTACGACGTCCGCAGTATCCGTTAGCGTGGCATGTGGACATTATGTAGCAAACTACATTAGGCTCTGCAATGTGATGACCATAGCAACTCGACCATTGGCACGAATACATTACAATATATAGTCATTGGCGTCTATCTGGATCTTTGTACAGTTCTAGTGTGTACGTATGGTAGTAAACGGTCATTGCAGTATGGTACAAGGCATACACTATGTCCCTTCGGTAAGCCATATCTTCATTTCTACGGTGAAATTGTCATTTCCTGCCAGAGACCTCTTTGTATAGAACCGTTGCAATTCGTCGGTGATATTCCAGTGGATACATGTGATTTTAATAGTCACACAATATTTAAAATAGTATCACAGTCCTGCAGTTTACCTCTTCGAGTTCGGATGCAGCTGTGCATTATTTCGTGATTTAGTAGATTTGTGCTTTTAACTGTGGACGTCATGCTTTCGTACTGTCACCTATTCCTGTTTGATGTTCGCAGAAACTAAGAGTGGACTATCTGTGCGTGTGTGTTTTACACAGCTTGGAAGTAATTCCGTATCACTATATAACAGAAACACAGAAAGGTCTTTGGTCGTGACCTTCGTCTTGAAATACTTAGGATGCCCCGGTCACGTGGTTAAGCTTTTTGTTAAACCGTTCCGAGGTCAATTTTCAATGAAACAGTAGTTTGTCACGCGTAAAACATAGCAATTAAACGAATTAACTTGGTAACAATGCAATATTATATTTTTCCGGGAAATGCTATATTGTGATATACAGAAAGAGTATACGTTTTTATGCTACAACCTGTAGCTATGTGCTGTTATCTTTATTCATTTTCACACTCGCATAGAGTAATATATCTAACGGTGTACATGTATATAATTAAGAAATAATTAAGTGTTAAAGAATTTTTGTAATTAAGTTAATAATATAAATACAACTGAAAATTGTATTTGAAAATGGCAAGAACAGGAATCGTTTACCAAATCGTTTATCATGACACTCAAGTAAGGAATACAAACCGATATGCACACAGTGTGGGCGGGAACACGTGAACCAGAGAAGACGGAGGACTCCGAATTGAGCCGGCTGTCAACACAACTGACTTCATACGTTTGATAATCCCTGGTTCTGTCGGAGCCATGTTTTCTTCAAGCTCCAGTCTGTTCGGGTTTTCTGACCTCCTCAAGGAACTATCCCACTCTGTCACTGACCGGATATGGACCTACTTTTCGGCGGCGGAGGAATCTCGGGTATGTTACCCTTTTGTATATATATCAGTTAATTATTGTTAAACGAAAGTAATTAAAGGACGCCAGCTAGGTTAAAAGGACTCTAAACAGCAGAATCAACAAGAAAATTGTCACTTATGTACTTAAGTTATATATTTCGAGAATTAAGCTAAAAAGTACTCCCCAGTTTCTTGTTGCCTTGTGGAACAATTGTATAATACACACGCGAACCTAAAGTCGACCACCATATAAACAGGAGAAGAAAAAAAACAACATCGAAGAAAACATTGAAAGTCTCAATTTAGGTAACACATACCTTATTGTTCAATAACCGTGTTTCAAAAATGTTTAATAACGGCTTACATGTTTAAAATATATTTTACGAATAATAACCGTTTGCATGTTTTAAAAATGTTTAATAACGGCTTACATGTTTAAAATATATTTTACGAATAATAACCGTTTGCATGTTTTATAAATGTTTAATAACGGCTTACATATCTAAAATATATTTTACGAATAATAACCGCTTGCATGTTTTAAAAATGTTTAATAACGGCTTACACGTTTAAAATGTATTTACTAATAATAACCGCGAACATATTTCAAAAATATTTTATAACCGCTTTCTTGTTTTAAGATTTTTTAACAACCTCTTAGATGTTTCAAAAGTGTTCAATAACCTCTTACATCATTTAAAAAAGTTTTATAACCATTTATATGTTTAAAATGTTTAAAAACCGTTTGCACTTTCAAAAATATTTAATAACCGCTTATATGTTTAAAAAATTGTTTAATAATATTTTAGAATGTATATAATGCAATTAACCGGAAAATGTGTTAAACCGAAATTCGTTGTAGGAGTACCATTTCAGTGAGCGTATTTTGTTATTTATTAAAATTAACTACCAGCCACTGTGTTTCCTTAGAAAACCATCAGTCGTATACTTATTTATAATTTTCATAATCTTTACATTACTGAGCTCGTATTTATTTACATCCAAACCCAGTTAAACCCGATTCATATTTCAAAGGGCTAATTTTTTTTATGACAGCAAAAACCCAAAATTTGTGTACGAAGTATTGCAAAGTGGTCTTTTTCAGATGTTGCTTTTTTTTAAGAATCAGATTGAAATATATCTAAATTTACTACGATGCGTATGTTTAAAAAAGCCTTAGTACTATACTATTTTTGCCAAGGGAGAGTAATGCATAATACATAATACATACATAAAGGATAAATGCAAAGGGCGAGAACTTATGCTTCATTCCTATCCAGAAGCGGAAGGATAAATGCAAAAGGCGAGAACTTATGCTTCATTCCGATTCAGAAGCAGGAAGATAAATGCAAAGGGCGAGAACTTTTGCTTCATTCCGATTCAGAGTCTTCACATATGTACAAATTAAAATTCACATAAATTTAAAGTCTCAGATTCGCTTTTATCGATAAACAATTGTTAAATAACATGTCATATTTATTACTGACGTTATTCGTGCACCTTATATTTTGTTTGTATGTATACAATGTGTGGAAGGCTAGATAATGTGGAGCCTGCAAAAGACAGTTGTCAAGTCACAAATCGGTTTTAGGTCCAAAAACTGAATCCTCAGAATACTTTGATCCAGATTGGTTTTAAACTCGGTCATGTCTCGCTGAATTTATATATACTGAGTTTGTTATCTTGTATACATCCACCTTAGGGGCGTCAACAAACATTATTTATAACTACCGTACAAGGATGTTGTAACAACATACAAAGTACATTAACACAACTAGCAACAGTTGCGGTTTCACATCTGTATTAATAATAATGACATCAATAAGTGGCTCAGTTTGTTGTACATTGTTGGTTAACTTGAATAATTATAAGATAAAGTGTTGTGGTTACAGCAAAAATACCACAAACACAACAGCACAAATTGCGGGTTCGTATTTTTTCAATTGATATTTGCGATGTATTGTTGTTGGTTTCAGTTATATGAAACACGTATATATGATATGATATGATATGATATATATATATATATATATTCACATTCATTGTGAAAATTCCATAGCGGTTTTCGCGACTTTTTTTTTGCACAAGGGAGGTAACTTTTGATAAAATAAAATGAATATTCCAACACAGATTGTCGTTCTTAGTTAATATTCTTTTGCTCCTGCTACATAATCTGTCATGATATCTACTTTTCATTTCCCCCAAATAGTGTAGGAAGTTTACAGAAACCATATACACACATCTTGTAAGGCAACGTGTGGGAGTTGTCATTTATTTGAATATCAACGTTCAAGACTATCTATAGTCTCTAGTATCGGCTGCATAGTTTAAAATTACTCCCGAATTCCGGTAATTTTAAAATTACCCGGTCATGTTAGACATTACTGTATTAAATGAGAATTTTAGTGACAGAATAGAAAACACTGTGTTTAAAACAACATATCAATGTGTGCATTATCAACTCGATCTTTCACTATTCCACATATTTTGCCTTTTATCATGTTCATGTACATATATTCGTCATCACGCCGCATGTCATACCCATATTTTAGTTTATAAGAAATATATATTATAAAACGTAAACAACTGTTTCTAAAGAAAATACGCATGTTTATGTTTGTTATGATTTTATATTAATTTTATGACCACTTGAAAAATTGGTTCATTCAAAGAAAAGTACGCGTATGTTGTTTGTGTGTCTGTTTTGATTTATTACATTTTTTTCTTTGCATCGTCAACGTTACAGAATATAGCAATAAACTTTTCTAGAGTTGATATTGGATCTTCTTGCTTAGTTTTGCGGTTGGCGTCACTGTCCTTGTAATTGTCCCATCACCAGGTTTCGCCCTACCTTGAGGAGATGAAGGCCACATTGGATGATCTCTATGGCAACGGTAGCCAGGTGGCGCTTTTTCAGGCCCAGCATGTGCTGCACGAGCGATACCATGATGACACAACCGAGTTTATGACAGAGTTCTTTTACCCCGCCGTAAATCTGCTGTCGAAACTAAAACGGGTGAGTTATTAATGTGGAATATGTTGGAACTCAATGTTTATATGTAACACTCGTTCGTCTATTCCATACAAATAACATCCGCATTCAAGTGATGGTGAGAACGGACTTTAGTCTAAGGCCTAAAAGTGCTCTGTTCACATATATGACATCCATAACTATTGGATGTTTAAATGGACTGTTAAAGTCAAATATGACTAACAAAGCCGTCATGGACTAAATATGAATATAGGAATTAAAATTGTTCTACTTTCATTTTCGTCACCCGCCATATTTGAAACTGTAATTAGTTGTAACTTCAGGCGGAACACATCGGCACTCTCCGACGCCTTTAGGTAGAGGTTTCCGAGTAACTTAATCGCAGGAATGGACTTATCATCCATGATCGAATGTAAAAATGTGTGGAAATTGAGTTGTGTACGAACATTTGCCCTAAGTATTTCAATGTATTGGATAACAGTTTGTTTTGCTAAGATATATGGGTTGTCAGCTAAGATGAAATCGATGTATTCTAAGATTTCAAAGGCAATCACAAGTATCTGATGGTCATTTATCGGTCTCTATACAAGCTTTATTTATTGGCTTGTTACACAACTGATTCCGCCCATTAGCAACCAGCTATCGATTGTAAACGTGATCTTGCACAAACACAAAAACACACACACAACAACAAAAAAAACAAATAACGTTTATCAGTTGTTGTTTTTTTTTAATTTTGAAAGGGATCAGAGGTCCACTAATTCTGCATTTACAATGATTTTCACATTTTTTAACCAGTGCACTCATGCTTAGTATCACACGATTTTCCCTCTTAGGACAACTGGCCTGGTGAATGCCACCTAGCCATATGAATCTTAATTTTGAATGAAAAAAGTGTTCATTATATAAACTTTATTCTTTGTCTAACCGTTCTGTTGTCTTCCTGTTTTGGCATTTTTGGCCCAACATTTTAATCATTTTATTTTTTCAATTTTTAACAAAGTTATACAGAATATAATACTTAGACCGGAAAAGATCTCCGCTTGTAACAATCGCGTGCTGCGTACGAGAAGCGACGGAAATCAACGGAGAGTACCGATTTGATCAGATTACGCTGATCCTAATCAATCGAATAACTGCTATCAAAATACAAATGGATTGTGGCAATCATTGTGTACATTGCGACCAGTCTGTGATTAAAATCACAAGCTTAACTCGCAGATTGATGTCAAGATTGATAACATACTGGATATTGAGACTGTTTGAGGATAGGTTTAGGATAATATGTGTGAACATTGACCCATGCAGCTGGGTATGGTCTAAATTCGTTCTTGTGCGTTGCATCAATTTTTGTACAGTTTTGTTGTATTATCTGCATTTGCAGTGGGTACAGAGTTACTGCTGTGCACAGGTAGCAACCGATCTAACAGTTTAAGAATACTCCTGTTCCAAGTGCAACAAACGGTAGTTTTATGTATTTCCATGATTTGATATGAATAGAAAAGCAATATTACACAGTTAAAATCCACTTGCAGATTAAAAGCGTCAATTGTTTACATTAAAATGTGTGGCTTGTTTAAAGTTGATGCGAATGCGATTATCAAATGCAACACTAAATTAACAACACATTTATAAATAAATCAACCCCCTGAGCGCGCAAGAATACAGCATCTTCCAGTGAAACGTGGTACGTGTGACATAACCAGCATATGACGATAGTGACCCATTCTCCCGCTATTAAATAGGTCAACCGGTTTTGGGTCTTGACCATAACCCTTCTGCTGATGTCCACTCCATTGAAAGCGGTGTTGTATAGATTGGAAAGGGTTTTTATAAATTGGAAAGGGTTAAGCTAACACATTTTTTTACAACAGTTTATTTTTCATTGGTTATCACTGTCCCAAAATGTGACTATTTTCTGAAGCTGCGAATACCACAGTGTTTGCAACGCTTTTATTGATACACCACACCTACACAAGTATGGCCACGCCCATCTAATATTGTTGGAAGAAGACGCCAGACAAATGTATGAAGCAGACTTCCAGCGCCCTGCAGGTCCAATGGAAGACCTCCCTACATGAAAGTTCTCGCCCCAACCGGGACTCGAACGTACGCGATAAGTGGCTGTCATTAAGTTAAATATTACTTCATAATCTTTACGTGTCATTAACTGGTGACTTTGTTGTTGTTGCTGTTGTTGATGTTGTTGTTGTGTTGCTGTTGTTGTTGTCGTTGTTTTCGCTGGTAACTTCATACACGTAGCACTGTAACCATAGGTATTGACGAGGACTTTTCAGTAAAATGCGCATACCCTGATCAAACAGATTCTACTGGGAGCCTGTCCCGTATTCACCAACAATTCTTAATCCTTAGTCATGACTTAAGACCAAGTCACAAATTTCATGCCAACAAAAATAAGCTTATTTATAAAGTTTCAATGTGATTTTAGGCTGAGTTAGCAAAGTTAAAGTGTCATACAAAAATACTGACATGTAGCTAAATATATATTGTGGATTAACATCATTGACTTCAGCAATTCTTACTTTAGAATAGTTATAGAATACGGTCCCTAATTGGTCTGGATCTACGGTGTGGTTGTTTTGTTTTGTTTTTGTTGTCGTTGTTTTTTGTCTTTTTTGCCAAAACCTGATCAATTTGTGTTTAGCATGGTGATCGTTGTTATATGGGTACAATTGATTTACATCTAAATGTAATTTGATTGCATTCTGGTTAACACGATTGGTTCCTAATTTGTATTTATTTTTAAATACATCGCAACCATACAATTAAAGCCATGGCGCCCGTGACCAAGCGGTTTGAGTTGCTGACTTGTAACGCATCATTTTGTATTTTGTGTGTATACGTTTCATTTTTATTGACGATAGGCCTATGTGCCGAAGTCAAATTGAATAAACTCTGTTCTGTTCTGTTCTATAACTCCACAGCCCCCAAACCACGTAAAGTTTCCTTTGGGGAGATTTTTCCAGCTGACCTGCGGTGCGCCGGTAGTTTTACGAAGACACGGGTGATTTTCTTCCATCAAATATTAGCTGGACATCGCCAATACGGCCATAATTGTGTCGGTGCGATGCAACAAACAAAACACAACAACAACAAAACAATTTTGGCCATTTTAGTGAAGTCCAGCTGGAAGAACGTCACACATTAGGTCTTTTTTGACCGGGATTCGAGACCGCGCGATGCGAGGCTAAACAATCAGTTAAAAGTCGGCGACTTTACCACTAGGCCATGGGCACGAAGATATATGACTGCATAATTCAACACTACATCTGTAATCTATCAGCCACAAAGAGCTACATGTATCACACAATGTTTAAGGAATTGGTAAAAAAACAACAACGTAGAAACGCGTTGAATTGCTGATCAACTTGATCGATAAGTTGACTGACAATTTTGGGTTCAATTTGCCAAAAATGGCTTCCCGACGCTTCTGCTGTCCATTTACCTATCAGACAACGATTGATTTTTTTTCGTGCCTGCACTTAATAGTCTGCAAATATAGTGTAGGCAGAGCATACTTAATTTGGGCGGGAATCCATTCCAGTCGTCTGGAAAAATGTGTCTGGGCGAATAATATAAGATTATAGTGAACATAATTATCTTCTGGAATATAACTAGTATTTAGTATACTGGTACTCACAACTATCCGAATCACGCGAAAATATAAAAAAATATTTTTTTGTTTTAGTATGCTTTTTTTTTACAGTGTATGTATACTTCATGAAGGTCATTGTTGTGGTGTGGAGATTGAGTTTTTCTGTTAAATGTGTTAGGAAAATAGTGACAAACAGTAGCGATAGGAGGCTTTATATACGCGACATTTGGATACGTGTCTTAAAGTCGAGGTAAGGAATGTCTTCAATCTCTCATGTTTTATCGTTGATGTTTTTGCAGTAAGATGAGATATGCCACTCATCGAAAGTGAATGTTATGTGTATAAAGGCGCAATGTAGTCATGCCATTCATAGAAGGTGAATGTTATGTGTATAAAGTTGCAATGTAGACATACCACTCATAGAAGGTGAATGTTACGTGTATAAATTGTAATGTAGTCATGCCATTCAAAGAAGGTGAATGTTATGTGTATAAATTGCAATGTAGTCATGCCATTCAAAGAAGGTGAATGTTATGTGTATAAATTGCAATGTAGTCATGCCATTCAAAGAAGGTGAATGTTATGTGTATAAATTGCAATGTAGACATGTCAATCATAGAAGGTGAATGTTATGTGTATAAATTGCAATGTAGACATGCCACTCATAGAAGGTGAATGTTATGTCTATAAAGTTGCAATGTAGTTTTAACTGAGTGAGTAATAAGTAAAAATGTTTAGGATTTAAATGCATGAAAGTTTACTTGAAGTGTTATTAAAAGTTCACATTTGCGTCTTGACTTTAGATTATTTTTTTCTTTAAATTGACATTTTAAATACGCAACGGTTGTTTTACGATTCCTTTCAGATATCGTGCAATGGTTGTTTTTACGATTCCTTTCAGATATCGTGCAACGGTTAATTTTACGATTCCTTTCAGATATCGTGCAACGGTTGATTTTACGATTACTTTCACATATCGTGCAACGGTTGTTTTTACGATTTCTTTCAGATATCGTGCAACGGTTGTTTTTACGATTTCTTTCAGATATCGTGCAACGGTTGTTTTTACGATTTCTTTCAGATATCGTGCAATGGTTGTACGATTTCTTTCAGATATCGTACAATGATCTGTTTTACGATTTCTTTCAAATATCGTGTAATGGTTGTTTGTATGATTTCTTTCAGTTATCATGCAACAGTTGCTTTTACGATTTCTTTCAGATATTGTGCAATGGTTGTTTGTACGGTTTCTTTTAGATATCGTGCAATGGTTCTTTGTACGATTTCTTCCAAATATCGTTCAATGGTTGTTTGTACGATTTTTGTCTTTCAGATATCGTGCAATTGTTGTAAGATTTTTTCCAGATATCGTGCAATGGTTGTACGATTTCTTTCAGATATCGTGCAATGGTTCTTTGTACGATTTCTTTCAGATAGCGTGCAATGGTTGTACGATTTCTTTCAGATAGCGTGCAATGGTTGTACGATTTCTTTCAGATATCGTGCAATGGTTGTTTGTACGACTCCTTTCAATACCATGCAACTCTTCTAAGTAGGCCTACAATTTCTTTCAGATGTTATGCATCGTTTTCAGCAGTGTTTTCCAGATAACATTAAACGGTTGTTCCAAAATTTCATAGAACAATTGTTTGTACCACATCGTCGGATTCCCATGCTCGACTATTCGTTTTACTACATTCGTCGACCGTGGGTTTATTGGTAAATTGTCAGTGTCTTATCGAACTGAATAGAACAAGGATTGGCCAATCGTAATACTGCTTACAAAATCCATACTCTTCAGCGTGGAAACTAGAAGTATAACAATATGGCAACAATAGAAAAAAACGAGCTTTATCATTGGACTGAAATCTGCATCGGATTATGAAGCGGCCAATGATATATATCACAACCAGAAACGGTGAAAAGTGAGCTTAATCGCCCACTGTCGATGAATGGAGAGTAACGGAATGGATCGGTCGTCGGTGTCCGACGATGTTTGTACCATTGCTTCCAAAATAAACTACAGCTGTTGTTTGAACGAATTCTTCTAAAATGACATACAACGTTTATTCTTACACATAATGGCAGTGTCTGTGCGATCTTTCTAAATTTGTTGTTGTTGTTTTGGTCGATTTATTGGTCGATTCTTTTAACTGCAACGCTAGAGTTATTCCTCTATTTCGTTTTGGTTAGCGATTATTTCTTTGTTAGTTTCAAACAGTATGGAAGTGCTGTTGTTCATTTATTTCCCTATTCTGTGCGATGGTTGTCTGTAGATTTCTCTCATCATGTTATATTGCCTTATTACTTGCATTGTTAGTTACGTTGTCTCTAAGGACAAGACGAAGCAACGTGTTTTAGAACTTGTGGCTCGTCAATTTTATCAAATTATTATTACATGTCACTTTCATTCTGCATTGCCCATGAAGTTGACGGTAAGATTTGATTGAAATGTCAACTAAATAACATGAATATTTTCTTACACGAAGGGATGGTGGATGGACCTTTCAATGCATTTAGGATTGCATATACTCCGTGTAATTACGAATGAAGTAGGCTTAATTTATGTCCCTAACAGTGTTATCTTGGTACTTAATTTATCACTTTACCGCAATCCCTACTAGTATACCGGTATAAAAATGTCACCGTGACCTGTCAACTCGACCTGGTATCTTTCGTACCTTGACCGTGTTATCGTGACAATCGCAACACGCGGCATGCAGGTATAATAATGAAAACAACTTGACCCGACACGACCTTACATTTGACATCATGACAGCGCTCACTACAGCTACTTTAGGTGATCTTCACTGGCTATGTGAACTGAACAAATATTTACACACACACATACATGTGTAATATAAAGACAGAAAATGGCTATGCATTTTAAGTACAAAATATTCAGTAATTTATAAGAATTAAATGGACCGTAATAAAATGAGAACATTATCTCATTACACTTTATTATGTTGTCGTTACATTTTGTTAAAAAATCTGTAAAAAAGTATTATTTGAATCTTTTGAAGATTAAATTATGTAATAGTGCATTTAATTCGTATAAAGATGTTTCCACATATCAGTTGCTTCCCGTCTTTTATCACTTATTATACACATTCTGTAAATATTGAACCCTATATGACTTAATATTGTATTTACCATATTATAGTAAGGTGTATCTATTTTGTAACCTACAGTAATATATTCAAGCGGGTCAATGCGTTTAGCGACGCCACATTGTTTATTCAGTATTCACTTACTTTTATATTTGTGGACAACTTCTTTTTTTCTTTTTGTCAGCAAAATACTGTACATCACCCCTTTTCAGCTATTTTATACTTGATAATGTGTTAAAAGTTGAAAAAGTTTGAGGTGTGCGAAATGACACTTGGTGACACGGACGCCCTCTGGCGTGAGTGACAAGTATGGCATCACAAATTGCATCATCAATTGCCATCAATTGTCATTATACGCATTAATTGCCCTCATCGATAGCGCGTCATGTTGCACAAGGCTAGTTAGTGAATGTCTGGCCCCCGAGGTTTACTGTTTATTAAGTGATTGCCTGATATCACCCTAAATATGCAATCGAAGCTCATAGGCATGGTCCCGTTAGTTTCGTAAACATTCGCTGGCTTTTCTGAACGCAACGGAAAGTGCCGATGTGATTCGATTGGGCATTCGAATCACCTCGGCTATTTTTCATGTAAGGAAAGAACCGAAGATGTTGCGAGTGGGGTAGGATATGGTGAGTCGTTCCGAGTGTCAACCATGTTAGCAAATTAATATAATGATGCCATTTTTCTGATTACACATTTCAGCTAAAGTTCACCTAAAAGTTTCAAAAAAGTTACTTTTAAAAGAATGGGTATCAAGGAGAATCATGAAGAATATCTTGATATCGGTAATTTAGTTGCGTTACTTGTCGTTTGTTGAATCTTGTTTGACATATGTCACCTCTAAATAGTCTGGGAAGATTTAGCCAGCCTACCATTAATGATTACAATTTTGGAACATATCACAAAGTTTTCAGAGGTTTTGGCTCTTTGCAGTTACAAACAGCATTATAAATATAATTTACTTACAGTCATTTTTCTTAGGATGTATAAGCAACTGAAACTTGTTTTCTACTATTATTAGTAAAAGTCCCTCGCAGACTGTAAATTGGTTTCGAGGAAACCTTGCTTTAAAGATTTTTTTTTCTGAAAATGTATCAACTTTTCTGCTTAAATTTTTAAAAGTAAAAAACAAAACAAAAATAACAACAACAAACAAACATCTCACCCACTGTTAATTGCTATCTATAACGCCATGCTTTTTAGAATCTTTTTAATGGTGTATAAACAACTGAAAACCATTGTTTTAGTTTCATTTGTATAAAACCACTGTATATAGTACTATAAACTGCGATCAGGGATTGCATACGGAATTGTATTCACTTTTACAGATTACAGTCCTAAAATACTTAAAATACAATTAAGGTCAGTGATACATCCAATTTCACGACTGAAAAAGAGTTGGTTTCTAAATAACGTATCTTTTAAGCAGGTTAAACAGCAAAATAATTGCACCTCTGTCATCGCAACCAGTTCCCTCTAATTCCACATTGAAACCATTTTAAAGGTGCCAGCATGCGATGGTTTGCGACAAGGAGCGATCGACCGCCGCTCTGTAATCATCGTCATTCAACCACTGTGCGATGGGACATTGAACAGCCGTTTTCTCTACTAATGAGCTGCCATTAGTCCGCGTTTTCTTGCAGTGTCACAGTCGCAACAAATGGATGTAACCTTATCTTAGCCCCCACCCCAACCCCCACTCCATCTCCGAACCGAACGGGTATCGTTAACTAATCGTAACCTCCCGGCTGTTTCCAGAATGAACCGAGATGTTCCGATGGGTAGGGGGTATTCGTTTAGTGTTTAGCTTTGTTAGCCGGGCAGGTTACCATCTTATTGTAGATGTAGATGTCTGTAGGGGTCGCTCGTGCAAAGGTATCATGTTACGTCATGGTATATCGGATTCATAAATCTCTCATGCAGTGACTCGGTGATTTCTTTTAGAAAACAAAATGGTGGGACATAACCAGAACATAACCAGAAAGCATGTCCAAGTCTATCGAATGTTCGGAAATCTTACGATATCATCATTTCAAATCTGTTGTTCAATTTTCCAAACTTAGATTGCATGATATACATGTCTACTTAAGTTTATAACATATGGTTTTCACATGTAAGTCAACTTTACATAAAATGGTTTACTCGTATAACTCTTATTGAACTTATGACAGTCCGCCATTTTAATCATTTTGTTCAGTTACTGTTTCAGATGTAACACAGAACTGAAATTAACCTCCCTACCAGAAATTGAATAGAAGAGAATGATTCGTCTTAGTTGCAAGAATCATCTTTAACAAATAGGTTTAAACAACGTAATGTACAAAAAGAGCTCAAGCTGTATAGCGTGAACCTGTCCGGAAACATCCGAGTACTTACGGACGTTTCGCGCGTTTGTACGAATTATACCGACACATCCCGGGCGCGACTCAGGTGTGACGATTGTAAAATGTCGTCTGCCGACTGACAAAACGGGAGTTTACATTGAAGAATTTTGCAGTGCCCTCTCGGCTGGTTATCCTAACTCACGTGTGTACTCAGTGCGGACTATTTTCTGTTATGTGTGCCGAATAATTCATTGTGAATAGCAGTTTTGGCGGAATACCTTTGGTCTATTGTCAACATTGATAAATGAGGACATACTGTGTCTATCAACCGAGCCTGACCAAGTTAAATTGCAGTTTGAGGTAATATATAAACGCATCTTATTGAAATAAGGTTTATATTTCTAGATTGTTACATTCTTTATTAATCCATGGTCTATTAATAGCAATTGTAAGTATGTTATCTAAATATGTATGGACATCTATGTGTTTAGATTGACACTACTTTTATCTGCATTTTTTGTTTTACTTTTGATGAGATCTGCTGCTGTCATCAACGTCATCATCATGGTCATCTTCATTATTGTCATCATCATCGTCATCATCATCATCATAATAATGACTTTCATCATTATTATAACATCATCTTCATCATCGTCATCATCATCAACAACAACAACAACAATAGGTGAAAAACACAAACGCACAAACTAAATAAATGAAATAAAATAAAGTAAAACAAAAACTTGTAAAGGTTTAAATATGCAATACTTAGAGAAAAGAGCCTAAATTGAGTAGTGAGTTTGCATTTCTATTCTTTCATGTTGAAAAAAATAAAGTCATTGTGATTCCGAACAAACCTGGACAGAGCAGACCCAACAAAAAACATAGATGTTTAAATATTTAATACCGTCTCACATGTGGTGTAGGGTTTCAAGGTTGGGTAGACAAAATGTTTAAGGTCAAGAAACAAGAGAAGTTTTGGTAAAGTTGGTCAGCTGATGAATAGATGAGCACCTGTTATATGACAGGAACAGGTTTTGTTTATATACAACTGCTTGCTCAAGGGATAAAAGTAAGATTTTTTGTTTTGTTTTATATTCATAATAATTAATGAATATAATAAATTTTGTCAGTAAGTAGTTTCCATCATAGAGTATGAAAACTTGATGTGTGATGTAAGACATTTTTGGGAATACTTTGTATTCAATAAATAAGGAAGCAAATCCATTGCTTTATTTATTTTAAAAGTCAGTCAATAAAGTAAAAAAAAATCAGTTCACAATCTAGTTAATAATTAACCTCATAGCTTGTCTCCAATCCTAACTTTTCTAAGTCTACAGATTGGTCAGTAGTCTATTATGTTCCAAGCAGTTGGGCACCCATGGCACATTGGAAGAGTCATTGACATGTAACGTCTGTGACCGCTAAGCCTCTCACCGCGTGAGGTGAAAGACCTAATGTGGGAAGGTCTTCCAGCTGACCTGTGGTGCACCAGTGGTTTTACCCAGGCATTTGTCATAATTGGTCACTGCAATGTATTTCAAAAACATAACAAAAATTGTTCCAAGCAGAGATCTTAAAGATTGCCTTGCTTAGGGGAGATTTCTTCCTGCAAAGTCAATTATTTTGTCTTAATCTGTCACATGCTGGAAACACCATTAGGTTGGGGAATATGTTTTATGTTAATGGAGTGAATAGTGTTGCCAGAATATGAAGGCTTGAAACACTATGTTATCAGAACTCATTATAATTGTCACAGTGCAATAGTAAACATGAGTTCCCATAATAATGGGTTTTGGTAAAAAATAAATGAGATGTGGTAACAGTTGGTCAAAATTTCATTTTTTTTTATATTTTTGCTTTAAAAGAAAAACTTTTAAAAACAAAGTAAATGATGGCAAAATATACATTATGTTTTATCTGTGATCACTTGATAGAAATTAGTGATCATTGAGTCTTTCTAAAAGATTGTGTTGTCTTTAGGATGAAATAATCAAAAAGCCCGGCATCGCTTTTTAACTTATTTAAGCTGTTTTTGCCAAAACAACCTAGGATATCTCCAAACTGTGCATGTAGTAAAATATGTCAAGTCAATAATAATATGTCAAAATCATAAGCAATATTTCAATTGGCTTGATTGTAACACAATGATTTATTATTAAATACATAAATTTGAAGTACAGGAAAACTTAGGTCTGCATGTCATGAGAATGTACCTTCACAAAACTGTGACAAAGTCGCCTAAAGGTATATATTGTTACATCAAATCTGATTTGTAATCGCAGACCACTTATCTAGATCTCAGTATTCCTCCACCCACCTTTGCTCGCCTTCCCACGCTATATGTCCAGATGTAAGTGTTCATTCTTGTATCTACAGCCACAAACAAGTACTGTTGTAAGGTTTCCATTGTCATCATAACTTTTTTTTTGCCAGCAGACATGATATGCCATTTTATTATTTTTTATTACAACAATATTGTTTGGCTTTTTTATGTATATGGTTATGATGTAGAAGCTTTCTTTATGCGTCTTGCAATTTTTTATGACTTTTTTTTGTGAACAAGCTTTGTTCTGATTTGACTTGTAGCCTGCCTGTCTTTTGTCAGCCTGTTTTTCTTTATTTTCAACCTTTGCTGTAAACACTTGTACAGTTATGCAGAATGTCTTTCTCTGCTTTTTTATGATGAATAGGTATTTAGTAATAAATGCAAATTGATTTGGGATTTTTTGAGACTCATTTAGTAAATAATAAAATAGGATTTGGGATTTGGGGATTTTGTTTTTGTAAGACAAAATGTTAACTACTATATCCTGGACAATTGTTGGTGACACATATAAAGTAAAAAATATTTGTATTAATTTAATTCTTTTGATTGCTCAATTGAATACAAGTAGGTTCAAGGACTGGGTTCTTCTGAAAGACAAACAGTAATTCAAGGGAAATAAAAAATGCTTTTCTTATCTTCACAATAAAACTGTTCATTTGTCCATCTGGTTAAATGGTTTTATTGCATAATCTTTGTTCCTCTTAACCTATTCTATCTTCCAGCATACATCAAAAAGTAAAAAGCAACATTAAAATCCCTGTCATATTCATTTATACCTTTCCTTATTGAATGTTTATAAATCTAAATATTAGTCCAATAGAGAAAATAATATTTTTCTTATATATGACATTATTTTGCCAAACTTCAAATCAAAAAGATTTTTGGATAAATCCTTTAATAATTTCTTACACTTTCCACTTTCTGTTGATTTGGTATCAGTCTGATAGAGATAAGGATAAATAACCTTTTCTTCTATACAATCTTTACACTTTCAAAAGTGTGCACAAAATTTTAAGATGTTAAACTCTTTATGCCTATGTACACCTTTCCTTGCAGTAAGTGAATAAATTTCAATATAAAAATTGGCAAAAAAAGCTAAATTATTTATTTTCTATGTCATTGTTTCTACAACACATCACCAGACAAAGTGCAAGACTTTTATTGCCCCTGTTGAGTATAACATTCTTCACCATTCACAGATGAAGATAGATTGTCACACATCCACTGTTGACATGTAGTCTATGGACCATTGTGTTGCCTTAACCAACCTGCTTGCACATAGGACACAAAACATGTGCATGGTGAAATGGAAATTAATTCTGAAATGACAGGCTGCAAAGAAATATGCACCTAAAGGCTAGTTCACTGTTACAGAACGATGTGAAGTATTGTATGACCATGACAGTGTTTTAGTTAAAACGTACCTGGACACCAAACTTTTGAATGACTCTACAGATTTAATTCATATTTTATTTACTAAGTACTGGTATATGATAACAGGTCAAGTTCAGTTTTGCTACTTTCCATTATAAGTGGTGGTTTTGCCCTTTCTTGTTGTTATCTGTTATTTTTTTTTGTTTCTGATGAATTACACAAAAACGATTTACTGGTAATTTAAATCTGGATTGGAATTGTGGTATCTAACATCTGGAGACTATTCAAATTTGATTTTGTCTACTACTGGTAGTCTATCCTTTGAATAAAAGTGTGAATTGTGGTCCTTTCTTGAGCTATTTAAAACCAAAAGCTAATACTTGTGTAGTTTTAGTTTTGTAAATAAATTTAACCAGTTTGTCAATTTAGCTGATTGCAACAACACTTAAATAAAACAAAATGCAAAATGAAATTTTAGATTATTCTCTTTTAGTAAATCTATATTAACAGTCTCCCTCAAGTCTGTATTAGAGTGAAAATAAGTTCACAAGTCCAAAGGCTAGATAATTAGAGAAAAGCTTTCTGAGGCGCACTTGATCATTGCTAGGCTGGCTGTGTGTGACATGAAAGGACGAAAGGGGAGACATGATGAAACAGGGGTCTCATACAAGGAGGACATTGTTCTTTCCTCCATAACACATCACCTGACATAGACAGTCTCCCCCACACTGCTAGTCTTGAGCTCCAGCATGGAATATTCACTGTCTGCAGTATAAGTTAGATTAGGTCTAGGTCTGCTAAGCATAAATTTATCTGGCATGGGCAACTCATGAAGGTCCAGATCAGTCAGCTCATGCTGGGAGCTGTCAGATCAGGAGCTTCCCTATTTGCAGTTGAGACTTTTTAAACGAATTACATACTGGTATGAGTACTGATGTTAGCTAATAACTTAGAATTTAGTAAGGAATAATAACAATTTAGTAAGGAATAATAACAAATATAGCAAGATTATATAAAGGTTCAGATCTGCCATATAATAGCTATATAATTATATAATTAGTAAAATATCATATATATATATTTTTTATTTGTTGCTAGCTACAGTTGCTGAGTAGTTAGAGTCACTGACTCAACCCCTCATTATGTGGGTTTTTGGCCCGGTTGGCTGAGAACTGTTGTTTGGGAAGGTCTTCCAGCTTACCTGCAGTGCGCCGGTGGTTCTAGCCAGACATAACTCTGGGACTTCCTCCACCAATCATTATCTGGACATCACCAATATGACCAGAATTGTGATGGTGCAATGTAAAAAAAGTTACAACGGTAACAAGTGAAAAATAAACTTGCGAGAAACTCAGCAGCAAAAAGTCATTAGCGGAGCCAGATTCTTGTTGGAACCTTTTGATCAAGATCTACACTATTTGCATATTCATTATTAATTTGGGCTTTCCAGTTAAGGCAACTAAAGGGCTAAGATCGATTTTATCTTGCAACTTGTATTACCTTTATTTGCTTTTTGACATCAAAGCAGAAATGGGAATGTATGGCTGCCTCTATTAAACACGAGCTTCGATAAACATTATTTTGCAGATATAAAACTGTTTTACTTTATTCATTTACTTTTCATCTATGTAGTTATGAAGTTTTTATTTACTCAATTAAGTTTTCTGATTATGTCAGCAGTCATAAAGTTTTATATAAAAACACCCTTACGCATATCAACATTGCATGAATAACAAAATGTACAAAAATGCAATTAATGAATAATTTGCAATAATATTTACAAGATTATGATATGTTATGAATTTTATAACATTAAATATCTCTGGTTTAATGAGTTTTTAATGTATCTCATAAGCATGTACAGCTGCTTTGCTGTTCAAAATCAACTTAAGAATAAATTTTATCTTGTAGATTTTAATACATTTGTATCTTTTTTTATTTAATGTGACCCATAAAAATTATAAGAGCATTGGGTTTATTGAATTATATACAGTATGTGCAAGGCATGCTGCCCTCTGAGGCTGTCAGCAGGTGCTCTTTAGCAAATTGTGTCTGCTGTGAAAAATCAGCAAGCTTTTTTTTTCGTCAGCTATTTGGAATTGATTTTTTTAAGTGTGCATAGGTCTTTAATTTTAAATGTGCATAAATATTCCTTTAACACCAGATGTCATGGCTATCATTTTCCCTCCGATTGTGCCTGTGGTTAAGCAGTTAGAGATGCAGACTCGCAACTCTGCAGCCCCTTAGCCTCAATGTGGGTTTATGTCACATTTGTGGCAAGAACTTTCCTGTGGGGAGGTCTTAAAGGTAGTGTTTGACAGTTTTGACCAAAGTTTTGTTTCTCTAACTAACAAATAAATTACTGTGACCTGAAAAGATCTTGGGTATTGCTGTTTACTGATTTCCACATCTATGTAAAAAGTGAAACATAACACCCTACTCATCATTACCAATATTAGCCACATTGCACAGCTAAGCTTTTTTTTACACTAAGAAAGCCACATGACTACTCACTTTTGAGATCACAATATGTCATTATCCAATTAATCCGCTGTGATGTTGAAATCTATCTTCAGCAAAAATCCCCATCATCCGTATTTATGGGTTTGAAGTAAAATTGAAGTAATGTTAAAAATCATTCTTACTTAGTCTAAAGTATGAGTTTATGAAAGATAATGACCAATTTCCCTAAAACTGGAGTAATCTATTGTTACATGTATTTGATCTAAGCAAACTTTTAGATACCATTTTGAAAGGTGACCAGTTATAGGTATTTGGGAAGGGTTGGAGGAAGGGGAAGAGGAGATGGGGAGATATTAAATAAAGACTGTGACCTGGCACTCCATTATTGGCAAGGTGCAGGAGCTCAACGCCTATATATGGAATGCTCACTGAAATTGCACATTTGTTTTGCGGGCTTTCTTAGCCCGATAAACGATGATCTATTTTTTTTATTCATTTTTATCTTTATTTTTGTGTGTCTCTAACTTTCAAAATAACTTTGAAAATAAACAATAAGATACTGAGAAAGAAACAGCGTAATATGCTCAAGAAAAATACCATCTGAACAATAGCTATTTGTGTAATACAAGGCTGCTGCACATGTGCAATTTTTGCTTGTACACTTTAGATTTATAGTTAATATAAAAAAAATGCAACTTTTTTTCATTTTGGAAAACCTATTATATGGTGTCGGGGTTTTGCTTTTTATTTTGTTGTATGACTTTATATACGTCATGACAGTCACATCCTTTCCCCTCCTCCTTCCCATGGTTATTTACATATCAGTGGTATGAAATGCTCCAGTGAGGTCAGCTAATATATAAAAGAAAATTCTTGTGTTGATATTTACAAAACAATCGCCTGATAAAGCTATCCATATTTAGGTTTTCTGCTTAATAAAGGGATAAAATTGTACATGATTTAAAGATGGTATCCAACAGTTTGCCTATATGTAATACATTTTAACATCTTAGCCATGTTCTGAAGAATTCATGCATACTTACTGCATAAACTTATACTCTAATTTAAGTAAAGGCTGTTTGTAAGCTTAACTGAATTGTTAGACAGTACAAGTCATGAAATACATTGTTTTAAATGCCCATTATTTCATAATCTATAAATAAGCATGATAGGGTTTCCAGCCAAACATTGATATTTACGTCAGATCAGATTACCTGTTTGATCATATTATGAGAACTCAAAAGAAAACAGTCTTTTGCTTTCTTAGTTAAAAAAAAGAGCTAAATGTGTAGCGTGGCTTGGATGGGAAATACATTTTTGTAATGACAAGTGGAGTGTTATGCTTTACTTTTCATACAGGCGTAGGACACCAATAAATAGCATTTTGCAGAATCTGTTCAGGTAAAAACAATTTATTTAGTTGCATAAGAGAAATAAAAATTAGACCACACTTTCGGATACCACCTTTCAGTTGATATTCTGATACCAAAAGTGTAAATGACAATGGTTAATAATACTAGTAAACCACTTAAATCCTTCTTATCTATGTTAACTGGTTACAAATGATGTAACTTGTTCATCGCTCAGAATTATAATACTATAAGAAAAAATCTTTATGTTTATTGGCAACGGGCTGGAGCGCGATGATTAATATTATATATGGAATGCTCACTGAAATTCGCACATGGGGAAAGTTTGTGCGGACTTTATTAACCCGATAACATACAGGTCCTTATTCGGTAAAAGGCGCTTCTTTTATTCATTTATTTTTATATTCATTTTTGTGTGTCTGTAACTTTCAAAATAACTTTGAAAATAAACAATAAGATACAGAGAAAGAAAATAATATGTTACAGAAAAATACTATCTGAACAATAATTGTTTGTGTGATGTTAGGCTGCACCACATGTGAAATTTCTGCTTGTACACTTTAGTTTTATAGTTCATATAATAATTTTGCAACTTTTTGTTCTACATATGTAACATCTGGAAAACCTATTAAATGGTGTTGGGTTTTGCTTTTTATTTTGTTTTAAACAAATCCATGGTCTCAGGAATATAAATTATACATACTTTTTCTCCAGATTTATAGTATGCTGAAAACTTTCAAATAAAAACCATTTTTCAAATATGTCTTTACCTCTTTTACATCGCCTTTGAAGCTTCGCATCAATGACTTTTCTTGTTCTATTTATTGCTAGTGCCCATGAAGGGAAATCTCTGGATGAAGTGATGTTTTCATTAACATCTCCATTTACAGCTAAGCAGCTAAGGATGTCAAGGTGTGACCCCAACATGCAGTAAACTGTGAAAAAAGTCCATCTTTGTGACCAATGCAATTTCATACCATAAGTTCATCCCCACCTGAACAGATCTTTGGGATGCTCGTGAGAAAAAGTGAAACAGTAATCTAGTTGAACAATCTGTAAATGTAAACAAATTCAGTAAACAAGTGTACAGCTACATATTAATGTTCATAAATCTTGTTTAGTTTTGGTTGAAAATACTAAAAGGTTACTAAACTAAGCTTGTCTTCTCATTTTTCTTATTCCTGTTTTCATTCTCCATTTTATAAACATGCTGTGATTTATTGGATCAAATAATATCAAGAATATTGCCCATCAGCGTATTTCTGTAGTAATTTGAATTATCTTTAGTATCGGTATATTGCCCAAGCCCTGTAACAATAGGCTTGCAAGATTTACAAAACTAACTAAGAAGTGCAAAATGATCATATATGTCAATGGATCTATCTTATTCTAAAATATAGTGGTGTAATTATTCAGATGTTGTTTAAAGAATATCTCTATGTCCCAAATCATCTAGATCTACTGGTGTGACTTGGCGCCATATTAGGCATCATATCATTAATCAGTGTTGACACCACTATCTTTGCTCACCTAGGGGTCAGGGCGCTGTCAATCCTTCCAGCTTTAATCCAACAAATAACTAGATTATGACAAACCCTCTTACCTCATAGAGATGGCCACAATAGCTTAAGTTGAAAGAGGGTCAAATTAACAAGCTTGATCCAGAGACATAGCCTATAGTTCTTCACCAAACACTATAGTGTTACTACTCATAAGAATGCTCTTGTCAAGACAATTCAAATGAATACCATGAATGTATGGTTTTAATGGAAAATAAGGAATTCAGCTTGAAAAAATAATCAGAGACTCTGAAGTTATACCACTTTTTGAAAACAAGGACATTCCTTAAGAGTGAGAGACATTCCTTTACATTTAGAGAGATGTTAGGCAAGGAATCATCTCAAACAAGGGCTTAAGATTGTAAGTCTTAAACCCCGTGAGTCAGGAACTGTTCTCTATGATCTGATTGGTCAGTTTTGAAATGTTATTTAATTCTGACCAATGAAATGACTTGGGACTGGTTTTGGATTCAGGTTTTAGAACTTCATAATCCTGGTTTTACATCATCAGTCCTCACAGGTCACACATTCTACAGGAATCCCTACTGACCTCTTATCTGACTTCACTTCAAAAGGGTTTAAGATGAAAGCTAAGTATGTCCTTAGGGATTATGATTTAGGAAATATTTCTGTAGGCTGGATTATCCATAATTTGACTTCTTACTGTATTAAGTATTTTAAGGTAAAGCAAATATAATACTGCACTTTATTGTTTTAGCATTGTACAATTGAGGTGTCTACCTGCAGTACATCAGGCGTACATCATTTCTGGGGTCTTTTTTATCAGGAATAATAAAAGTCCCATTAATATCCAGTACCCATAAATATCCAGTATCCATGCTATTTTTAATGTAACACAGTGATATTTTACATTGGTTATATTACTCCAATTATGTGTGTGGTTTTATCAAGTTCATTTCATAATAAACACCTTGTGATTTTAGCGTCATTTCCTGTCATCTATCCCTATAAAATATTCATTAACGTCGCTGACATGTAACTCCTCAGCCCCTCACCATGTGGGTTTGAGTCCCGGTTGGGTCAAGAACTTTCCAGCTAACCTACGGTGCATCGGTGGTTCTACCCAGGCATAAGTCTGAGGTCTTCCTTCACCAATAATAAGCTGGAAGGCACCAATATGACCATAATTATACTGGTGTGATATAACAAAAAACAAAACAAAAACAAGTGTCACTTATTCCATACCAAGTAGCAAAATTGATAGAGGGTCTCTTCCACCTGTTGATTGAACCCAGTAGCCACAGCATATTGAAGTCATTTAAAAATTGTAGTGGCATAGGTCCCTTTCTTGTGCTCATGTAATTTATTTAAAGGTAGTTCTAAGACTAGTGTGCCCAGCATCACAATAATGCGACTAGATGTGGAATCATGTCAGGTACTCAAGGCATCAAATTTACATTGATGACAGCATTACACTTTTTTTAGTTGACGCCATCCTAGGATAACTATGAGGTTGTTGGTGGAATGATAAACCCAACAAACAAATCACTATTATTCCTGTTAAGGTACCAGGTATATCGAATTGGGGACAGGACCAGAATGGGGGGTCGGACAGGGATGGGTGTGGCTTACGGAGGGGGTGGAGGAGGGGTTGTTGGCTTGTCATTATATTATTGCTAACATGATAGCTCAAGATCCACTATGATTTCCCTTCATATTTTCTGTTTGTTCACTGTGGTTTATAAATCAGAAGGCTTCAGTGGTCATCCTCAATAAATCTTATCTAAGAGAAACCAAACACTTAAAGTACACTGATGAATACACCCTGTCCAGTTGAAAGAGATATAAATCAGTGTTTATAGACCAAGGAAGGGTCAGATATCTTGAAATCTTAGTCTGATAATCGCAAATTGATCTGACCTAAAGAAATAGCATAGATCCAGATCAGCACATCCTGGCTGGCTGAGAGGCATATAGTAGTATAAATAAGTGTTTATTGACCATTTTAGGAAAGGTCAAAGATATTGAAATCTTGTTGCTAAGAACAAATGTTATGATCCATTAGATATGCAGAGTGTGTAGATCCAGATCAGCCAAATCGCCATGGGAACCGTCTAAATTACAATCTTCACTTTTTGCTTTTAATTCTCAAATCTGCAGCTATATGTATATGTATCAATTGTGTGTAGAGGTCATCAAATAACTTTAAGAAAAGGGTTTGAGTTGTTTTATAATTAACAAATCTAACAGGATAAGGGTTAACTTTTGACCTTTTGACAACCTTTTTATAGAGCACAAGAAAGGGGTCAACAAACTGGGGTTGTAAAAAGACCCCCCAAGGAGATAAATTGTCCTACAATAATTGTCATGTTATAATAGAAATGTTGAGCTCTTTCACAATATTGGTTCATCTTGAAAGATTTTGCCATTCAGATTTTATTGCATGATATTATAAATCAATATTTTTATTGTATTTTATTTTGTTGGTAATTATCACATATAGGTCAAACTGCAAGAATTGTTAATTCTAAGCTTAAAGTAGAAAAAATAATACTAATGTAATGAGGGTATTAAAATTTAGTTTTCTTTATACCTCTTAAACAGTTAATTTTTATATTGTTTTCCTCATTACAAAAGTTCACCCTGGCTGTTATTCAAATCCATGCAATGGGGGTAAAGTGTTTAAAACTCAGTGACCATTGGCCATGACTGGTCTTAAATGTTCACCTTTTATTTCAAATGATGAAGCAATATAGTTTATAGCACATCATCACAATAATCTTTGTTTTAGAAACATGATACTATAAAATGCTGTCTAGACACTTATTTTATCAGCTATATTAGTTGAGCAGGATTAAATATATAGTTCCACAAATCACTGTGAAGCACCCTTCACAATGATATTCACCGTGATTGACCCTTCGGTGTAAAAGATTGAACAAAAATATTAAAGATGATATCCATCAGTTTGGACCGAAAACATTTTTTTCTCAAATCAGATAAGTTATTTTTGCCTGGAAAAGTCTCTCAAAATGCTGTTAATTGATGTCCTATACCTGTGAGATAAGTATAAGATACCATATGAATCCCTTTCACAAATAAGATATTCACATTTGACTCTGATGTCAATATATCTAATATAGTGGAAAATCCTATTTTGCTTTTTTATAAATTTGGAAATGATTTACATTTAAAGCATTATTTTTATGATTTGTACTGTTCACAATTGATATAGTGTTTAAAATTGTCTATTCTTAGACTAAAATATTGATGTAGGCAGAATTTATAGCCAAACCCCACAAAGAGGCAAGATGTTCTTACATGTATATGTATTGAAGCAAATTGTTAGATACAACCTTTAAATCTTTATTTACCCATATAAGACTAAATTTGTTAAAAGTCCAAAATAAATTCCTAGTTTCTTGCTTATAACAGTATTTGAAGTTCAGTTTAAAGGTGGTATCCAACAGTTTGGACCAAAATATTTTTTCTCCAATAAAGAACATTTAGTGTGATTCTTTCCCAATTTGTGGTGTCTAACATTATAGGTAGCATTCAGAATCAACTTTATTTAGACTAAAGTATGAGTTTATGCAGAAATAATGCCTAAATTCCCATAGAACATGGGGTAAGATGTTGTTACTTGAATGAGACTGTCAGTAAACTGTTGGATACCACCTTTCACACTTGATCAACAGGTCAAGAAATTATTACAACTTATGATGCTATAATTCACAAGACATTCTAATTTTCCTCACTATTTATCAGATTTTATTACTCTCTCCAAATGCTTCATTAATTGATAACCAAGGCATATTTTATCAGGTCTCCAAACTCTTGACTTTTTGGTCCGGCTAAGTATGTTTTCAACATGCTTAGGCAAGTAGTGCAGATCCCATTCAACCAGTTCCTTCTAACTTAGGATCTGCAGTTTTTGCTGTCAAGAAATAAGCTTTTTTCTTGTTACCTTTGCATGCAGAAGAACATTAAATATACAAAGTGACAATTATTATTGGTTAAGTGAATATGGCTGGTAATAATCCCATCTGGTCTTTAATTATGCCCTAAATGTGTTCCATTTGTGCTCAGAATAAGTAAATTCTTCTTCCACTTAGTGGATTCTGATTGTAATTACAAAAACACATTTTTCTGTTAAATCTTTGGTTCTGATATTTTTTTAGCAGATTTATACTTAAAACGTAAGTTTACCGTAATTTAATGTAAAGAAAGTGACTTTGTGAAAGTTTTCAATGGATGTTACGCACTTGCACATAGGTGAGAAAATGTAGCACATTAGAGCCCAAAGTACTAACAGTATCTAAATTACTCAAGGCTAACATATCGCTAAATGGACCTTTTGAAGGCAGGAAAGGTGTAAAAGCAATGCGTCTTAATCCTACTGTATTAAAATTGGAAAGCAAATAAAATTGTTTATTCAGAGAAATGTTAAAGTGAAATGGTTAAGTACCTACTTGATCAAAGGTACAGGTGTGTTTGAATAGTAGAAATGTAACTGACTTTGGTATTTCAAACATCTCTGCTATTTTTTCATATATCAATAGTACAGTGTGTGCAGAGTGATGTGTATACAGAATGAGAAAAACAAGAAAATAAAAAAGAAGATGAAGAATAATATGATTATGGTATTGATGATGATGATGATGATGATGATGATGATGATGATAATGATGATGATCTGCCTATCTTTCTGCCAAAAGAGTGTACAGAAACATTTTTAAGACACTCAACAATGACAACACCTAACTATGTAAGACTGATTCGATAAAAAATCAATCAAAGGATTCATGACACTTAAGGGTGTTACGTCATGGCTTTAAATCAACAAAACATGATAAAAATCAACAGGCTTCAACAACTACAAAGCAAATATTCACATTGTTTGGTCAATATAGCACAGTTAATAAGATTTTTTAGCTATGATGAAATTAACAAGGTAGTGGGTTCTCTTAGATATGGTATTTAGTATAATTTACAATATTAATACATGCATATGCATGTACATTGTTTTATAAGAAGAATTATATGCACATACATTCTTATTTTTAATAAAAAATGAGAAAAACTGTATACATATACATAAATATATCAATAAGAATGAATAAAACTGAAAATGACCATATTTTATACATTGTTTTTTTTTTCAATAAAAATAGAAACATTAACAAGTTTAAAGTTTTTAATGTTAGAATAAGTATAGCTTATGGTGTAAGGCTATTTGCTCACAGAAGTCACAGATCATAAATTTATGATCTTAGATCTTGTGATGAAACAATTCGCAGAAGCCTATAGGTAAATCACTTTCAAAGCCTATTATGTCAGTTATGTGTGCACCTGTCTGTCATCAAGCGACAACTGCTGTTTGTACATCAAGTCATATCTGTGTGAAACTTCACCTATAAGTCAATTATAGTCTTAACAATGTCAATATTTGCTGGCTAGAGTATTTGCACTAAATTTGATCACGTAATGGTGTAAAAATAGCTGCAAACTGTGAATATATCCACTTATTTTACATTAGTAGTAGATGTCTTGTGCATTTAGTACTTTGTTAGGAATATAAACTGAACCCACCAGTTTTAAAAGGGCAGAAGGTATCTGGTTCAGGTACAAACTGCCTTGGTTTGATCGGAAAGTGGTGGTAGGGTCACAGACTCATTTGACATCCTAATGATGCAAACCAATGTTAGTGATATATTTTGTGTTTTTAAGAGAGTTACTTATAGAGTAGTTCAAAGTCTGGTCGAACTGGTGTCAAAATAATGTACGGTAACTCAGTGTGGTCTTTTGTCAGGTGTTCATGACATTTTGTCACAGTGAAGGTTGCATATATTTCTGTTTCAAATGAACATCATCTTTAATTAACAGAAACCGTGTTAAAAACATGAACATATGGAAAGTATTGTATGTTAAGTTTGTATAATCAGAAGTTAGTGACTTTTGGTCCTAACGTATAATCTGTATGAAGAAGTGGTTGTTTTGCAAGTTGAATGAGTGATGGATGTCACTATTATAACCATAAATTTATGCAATATAGTTAAGAATATGTTGATAATAACATGAACATTATTTTGCACACTTTATTCATTTTTATTAAACATTTTTTAACATGTAGACCTGAAACATTTGTATTTGCCAAATTTCAAAAGGTTCACATTTGAACAAAGGCCTTTTAACATAACAACACAATATACACATGATATTGTATTTATGACAACAAGTTGCTGTTTAGCAAAGACAAAAGGCTTTTAACTTATTCAAGTTATTAGGTACAGTTGTCTGTCATACAGTTGTTGTCTGCCTGCCACATTTGTTTTGTCTCTGGGGTGTGATGTTAGACCAACTGTCAACATTTGTTACACATGGTTTTGTTAAATTGCTGCATCCTGACACTGGTGAATATTTCATCTTCCATTAAACAGCCCTTTAATGTCATACAAATTCTTCTGCTGGATAGGTTTAAGAATTGGTACAAACTTTTTAGAAATATACTTTATGCATTCTGTGTACATAAAAATACATATTATTAGATTCAGAAGGAAAGTATGGTTGGGAGTTTACTTACCTGGATGTACATTTTTTTGCCTAAGCCAGTGATCAATGTTTGCCAGCAGGCTAAGAATTAATTCCATTTTGTTACTTGTCAGTTAAATGGACTCCTGACATGGTGATAAATTTTAACATTTGTTTTGCTTCTAAAATTAGAAAAAAATAGTTCTTTGTTTTAAAATGTTTGGAAAAATAGATAATACATGTTCACGCATAAGAACTTGGTGCCATAATACTGCTGGCGGGCACCTTGTTATATATAAGTACAAAGTACTATAAACTAATTTCGATAAAATTTAGGAAATGTAAATTTAAAAAAAGATGAAAGAGACAAAATTAGCAAATAATATGAAACAGTTGTTTTAATGTTTCAAACTGAGGACCACATCGCTAGCAGTTCAGTGCTCTACTTACTGTACCACTAAATCTATGTACACGCCTCACACCACTCCCTTTTTTGTCATTTCATCCACTGATGCAGCTGCACGAACCACCCATCACCAAACTGTTGTTTTTCCCAGTGAATTCAATACGTTTGCAAACAGCAAAAAACAATGGAGTATTTAAAGTGGCATCACAATATGGTTCGCGACAGAAATATATGAAATTTTATGATCTGGCAAACGGACCAGAATCAGTTAGTGCTGTTAATAAGATGAATTTTTGCAATGTCCAATTTTTCAATGCAAAAAGTTAAATGACTTTTATTTAGTTGAAGTGCATGCAATTAAACAGGTGCATTAAATAATGTCATTTAATCTGCCTTTTACTGTAGAGATATTATACATTTAAATCAAAACACTGTTTACCTCAAAATTTTATCATAAGACTTTATCACTAAAATAAAACAATTATGGTATAAACATGTTTAAAGTATATATATGAAAAATCATTATCTAGCTCAAACCTTGTCCATCAGAACCTATCTTCATATTTTATATATAATGGCAGTGGTAATTGCATTTAGAATTACACGTAACCTCTGAGGTGAAAATTGATGAAAATGTCTGATTATGCATCTTAGCTATTTTATAACAAGCAACAAGGTGTTGATACATCTTGACCCCACATGTTATGAAAAAGTAACAATATTAGTGTTTTTATGTATAAAACTGTTGAATAACAATAATTTTGTTGCAAAATTCTGTCATGGTAAAAATAAAGTTTTTGTCCAAATTCATGAATAATATTTTTAACAAAAATTTCCATCACAATTAAAATGGATCAGAAAATAGTACAAATCATGTTTAGTATACCTTGGCTTATTCCATTTTTTTTAAAGGTGATATCCAACAGTTTGGACCATTTTTTTCTGTCTCATGCAACTAAATAAATTATTGTTACCTGAAAAAGATCCCGCAAAATGTTGTTTATTGGTGCCCTACATCCATGCAAAAGGTTAAGCATAAACCCCACTGATCATTACAAACATGTTTTTCCTATCCGAGCCACGCTGCACAGTTAGCTTTTTTTTTTTAAACTAGGAAAACCACCTGACCACTTAGTTGCAAGTTCACATTACGTGGTCATCCAAGTAATCAGCTTGAATGTGGAATCTTTTTTAAGCTGATACCCCCATCTTATTTATTTATAGATTTTGAACTATGGGACATTTACAGCCATATATTTTTTTTTTAATTTTTACTGTCTAATAATTGAGTTTATGTCATAAATAGCATTTGTTTATACTAAAGCATACATTTATGCAGCATTTCTGCACAAATTCTCCCAAACAGAGATAAGATATTATTATATGAATTAGATAAAGGCAAACTGTCGGATACAACCTTAAAGAAGAGAAAACAAAAATATTCTTAACTTAAAATAAGACTTTTCTTTATAACCTGAAACATTTCCAAATACCCAAATAGAACAATATGCTATCATTATTGTACAGTGTTTAAAGGTTAAATTACCAGGTACCACCTTTAAAAACTAATAAAGACTATTTTATGAAGAATTCATGACTGTCTCAAAATATTGACTTTATAAAGTACATTTTGCGGGGGTGTTTGCCTAAAGTAAACTGGAAATAATAAATCTTAAAATTGTTATAGAAGTACATTATATATGAAAATGCCACTGGATGACATTTGAAACCTGTAAATGCCCCATTTATAAGGCCTGTGACTATATCATATGAAAGTGAAACTAAGCTAGACTTCAGACCCAAGGCACCAGTATGGCTTTAAGTCTAACATGTGCAAGATCAGCCATTTTGGTTTTCAAACAAAGTTCACAGGACTTGATCATGCTTAAAGTGACTATCAAATTTTACTGTATTTTTTTTGGTTAAAATCTTTTTCTGTCATCAAAGAAACTAATTAAAAATGTTTAGAACTAATAAAACTTAAAATTTCAAAACAATGCTTATTTGAATGAATGCTTTTGATTCTGTATGATAATATACCAGTATACAAGCCCAAATTCAGAAGTTAAAGCTTAATTTCAGTGAGTTTTGACTATTTTATTACACATTTTTAGGGTGCTCAATTTGCTTCCAGCAAAAATATCTGGACATTGCTATAATGACTATCATTGTGTTGATATGATGATTTAAAAAGAAATATTGATATGTCAGTGGTTCTACCCCTGGCCTTTGTCAATAGCAATTTGACTATGAGCTTCGCTATAATCTGAACAGTCTGAACAGTATAAACTACCCTTCCCAAAACAGCATCAAAAATACATGTAGACAGAAAAGTCAAGTAAATTTGTAACAAGTGCTTGTATATTTGTGATGCAGGGTGAATAAATGTGTAGCCTGTGGTGAATTTAAGTAAATCAGTTACAGGTGATTGTAAAATTGGGATATAAAATTGCCATGCTGAAATCTGCAGAGCTAAATATCCCATACCTAGATAGCTTACAGAGATATTACCTGTAGAAGAGAGCCTGTGTCAGAAATACCTAGACCATTGGGAAAGATAATACAGCTATCCTTCATGTGGTTTGGAAGGCAATACCTTTAATTTTAAATATTGAGTATATATTTTACCTTTCAGAGTGTTAAGAATAAATAAAGTAGGTCAAGGTAAATAACGAACACCAAGATGTTGTCCTGATTAGCCAGGTCTAGTTAGGAGTTGATCAGAATATGCACTTCCGAAATTTTCTGCTACCTTAAGTTTCCATGTTACCTAATGTAACATCTAAATATTAAGACAGGATACAAGAAAACTTTAATATACAATAATATGCAACAGGACATTGTTAAAGTTTTGAAGATTTTTGAAGATCGCATCTGCAAGTTGTTGGGGGTAGGTCATGGCTGAATGGTAGAGTTGCAGACCTTCTAACTGCTCTCCTCTAACTGTGTAGGTTTGAGTCCCATTCAGGTGAAGAAATTAATGTGGTAAGACCTTTCAGCTGACTTGGGTAAGCTAGTAGTTCTGCCCAGACCTTTGTTTGGGGTCTTCCTGCTCTGAAGTAGCTGGATGTCACTATAATGAGCCTCACTGTGTTGTAACGTATTCTAAAAAGAAAAAAACAAAAACAGAAAAAACAAGTTGTTGAAGTGTTATATGTGTAGTGCTAGGGGTACAGGAGTTAGGAAGGATATGATTGGAGAATGCTAGCTCTGTCAACAGGTAAGCTGATCTGCCTTTCAGTTGAAAGGTCTATAATTTTTGTAATAAAATTCACGTCTACACCTCAATCTTTCTTTAAATTTTCGTAAAGTTGAAGGAATAGTTGGCTTGTATTTATGAGGATTTTATAAGGAACAATGATTTAGTTATTGTAGTGTTTGCTGTCAAGCATTCAAACAATACAATTCAAATGGGGTAAGTGTTGTTTATCTTTTATTTATTGTTGTTGTAAAACCAAACAACAATGTTTTTATGTGTTGATATTAGTAGAAACAGTTAACTGATTATTTATGCGAGTGCTCGAACTATGAACATATCTTTATAGGGAACGTGAAAAATTCATCTCAACTGTTGTTAATCTTTATTCTTATGTAATTGGAAAACGGATACTATTTTTAAAAAGTTTATTGATATAATTATGAAAATTAATTAATATTTTTAGCATATGCAGTACATTGTACAAATGTAATGAAAATCTCACATTTTCAATGAGCAGGATGTGGTGCTATAAAATAAATGTTAATGGCCATTTTGGACAATATTTCTTTATTTCCTGACCTCATGTTTAAAGCCAGCAGGCAAACAGTAATGTTGTTGGATGTGTTATTGTAAGATGGTTCAGATATAATTGTGTGAGAGCATCAATTGTGTATGGGTAGACCTGTAAATATATGCTTCAGGCAGGGAACAGGTACAGCTCTTGACACCATTATAACCTTTTTTAGGTGTAACCAAAATTGCTTTTAATTGATATATTACATGAATATTTGTAAATTTGCCAGAATTGGAAAACTCTGACCAAGTGAGTATAGTTGCCAACTTAAAAATCTCTCTCTATGTAAGGTCTAATCCAGATTCTGGTGTAAACTTTTAATGTGTGAAGGTCATTCAGCGGACCTGCGGAGCATTAATAGTTCTACCTAGATAGATAGATGTATGTCCGGGGTCTTTTCTGTACAAAAATAACTGAAAGTTGCTATGATGATCATAATAGTGTCTTATTTGGTGTTAAAGGTGGTATCTGACAGTTTGGACCAAATTTTGTTCACACTTACATCCAAATAAAAAAATTGTTACATTAGATGGTCACACGAAACACTGCATATTGATGTCTTCAATCTAACAAACTTATATTTCCTATCTGAGCCATGCTGCACAGTTACCTATTTTAAACTAAGAAAACCATGTGACCACTTACTTAAGAGATCATCATCCCTGTAATTTGCTGTGACATTGATAACTATTTTTAGCAGAAATTTTAATTTTGCTTATTTATAAATTTGAAAAGAATAGACTTTAAAGCAATTTTTTCATGATTTGTTCAAACAATTGAGGTGTTGTTTACAATCATCTGTGCTTAGACTACAATATGGAACATAGAAATAATGCCCAATGACCCCCAAACAGGTGTTATATATTGTTACATGTACTGGATATAGGTAAACTGTTAGATACCACCTTTACATTAACAAATCAAAGGGATGGCAGTAATACCAGAAAATAATAACTGATTCTAACCTATGATGTACCAGGTATAGGTTTATTCAGAACTTCATTATTCCATATAATATAATATATTTAAGACTTGACATCAAGCATAAATTACCCACCACAATAGCTCAAGTGGTAGAGTGTCGGCTTGTGGATTGGGAGGTCATGGGTTCAAAACCCCATTCGGGTCAAACCAAAGACTTTAAAGTTAGTAGTAGTGGCTTCCCTCCTAATGCTCGGGGACGGCATTTCGCCCGACTCGTCGGTGTCATATAATGGACCGGCCGGGTTCAGTCCCTGGGCACCTCATAAGTGCCCGTGTGCTTTAATGATTGAAATGTCACTGCACAGTATCAGCAAAAATGTCAGCAAATCCCATCCCTCAAGCATAAATCTTATTATAGACCAAATTGTAAAGCAAAGAGTATACAACAAAACATTCTTATGAAAAAAAGAACCCTCATGAGATCCAACTCGAATGGTACACAACTATTGATGCTAGTGGTTGCTTACTTTTATTTTTTCCAATTATAAAAGATAAGAAGAAATTAGATTCTAATAGCACTGTATACTGCTTTGATGTTGTAAACAATGATGTAATTTCATTTGTCTCTCTGCTCACATTCACCTTTGTTTTGAGGCTGGTTCATTTGCTTTTAAATTGCGCAGTCTTGATGTAGTTTATGTAGGTTGTGCAAACAGACATACAAACTTGAATGTGCTGTAGAGCAGTTTTAGAATAGGCATGAATCACCCCCACTTGAGAAGTACAAAATTTAGATTTTGAATGAGGTCGGGATAATATAAGGTCTTCATGTACCCAAATTCTGTCATTATATGAGCCAGAGGTGGTCTTTTCGTATGTTTAATTAAGTTGTGCACAAAAATAAGGGTAAGCAATATAATTATTAACTTGTTTACAGGTATGCAGTGGATCATTTGGTAATATTTTTTTTAAATGAACTTTCTTTGTTGAAAATGGTTACTATGTAAATATCATCTTGCAAAATAAACATTGAATTTCTTTTAAGAAATGCTGAAGAAGTATCACTTCAATTTCGTTAAACAACCTCTTTAGTGTCCTATGCCTAGATTTGTACCTGTACTTTACGCACATGATCTACATGTTTACAAAGTTTGTTTTTGTTTTGTTTTTGTTTATGAAATACATCACAGCAACAAGTTATGGTACTTATAGGTGTAATAGGGACGTCCAGCTATATGGTGGAAGAAGTCCCAAGACTTATGTCTGCTGGGTAGAACCACCGGTGCAAAGCAAGTCAGTTGGAAGACCTCACATTAAGTCCTTGCCCCGATTGGGACTCGAACCCATGTGGTGAGAGGCTTAGCAGTGAGAAGGGTTACAAATCGGCAACTCTACCACTATGCCACCGGCAGCTCGTTTACAAAGTTGAAAAGAGTTTTTAATATTGCCTACTAAACTGACTGTCCAAGTCACTTTTATTATATTTAATATGCAATAATCAGTAAGAATAGATATCATATTTATTGGAACATATGCTACTATGCTATTTCTCTGGTTATCTGTATTATTATTTCATATGTTTTAAACCAATACTCAATTTTGAGTTATTTTTTCTCACAAAATGATGTACAGGTAACAAGAAGTAGAAATATAAACTTAGCAGCAAAAAGTGTAGATCCAGATTAAACAGCTCCCAGCAGGAGTTGACTGATTTAAGCACATATAAACACTATTTACTTAAAGGTGGCATCCAACAGTTTTTTTCCAAAAAGTTTTTTTGCCTATTACCAAATGAATCATTTGTACCTGAAAAGGTCTTGCAAAATGCTTTTCATTGATGCCAAAGATCTGTGTGAACAGTCAAGGATAAATCCCCAATTGACATTGCAAACTGGTGTTTCCTATCCCAGCCACGCTGCAGAGATAGCTTTTTTTAAACTTAGAAGACCATGTGACCACTTACTTTTATACTGTCATCCGGGTACTCCGCTCTGACGTCAATATCTATTTTTAGCAGAAACCACTATCACGTTTATAGATTTAAAAAGTCTGGACATTTAGAAGCTTTTTTTGTGATTAGTACAGCCTAACAATACGGTAAGTGTTTAAAATCGTCTTTATAATGATAAAGTATGACTGTATGCAAAAAGTATGACCAAATTCGTCAAAGCAGTAGTTAGATATTGGTATGTGTATAAAATATAGAAAAGCTGTCGGATACCACCTTTAAGCCTTATTTAGTTGGGTTTAGCAAGCTAAGTGTTAAGAACAACTGGGCATTGTTTTTCATTCAACTGCTGGGCAGATCTTGAATCTATCACACATGTTCCTTAACAGATATATAACAAGGAATTATTGTCTAGTTACATTAATATGTTAAGAAATCTCATATTTAAAAGGTTATGTTTTTTGTTGCCATTGTGCAAACTAAAAATAAATTAAAGAGGGGTTCCTATGGCCTAGATGTTAGTTAAGAGTCGCCAACTTGTAACTGAGCCCCGCACTTCATTCTTGTTCTTGGTCATGGAGAGCTGGCCTCACTTGCAGAAACATTTCTCAGTTGAGATTTTGCTCAAGCTCAAACTATATTCCTCCACGAAAACTTCTTACTGACACATGCTGTTACAATTCCAGTAAGTTATACTCAAATAATCTGGCAAGGTTAAGGTATTGCTGTATTACATTGAGGTTTAGAGGTATTACAGGAGTAAACATTTAACAGTCAAAATTTGAGCTTGAGAAAAAATCTCAAATGAGAAATGATTTTGCAAGTGGGACCTGGTAATGGAGAGACAATTCATGTTGGTCTTATGCACTGCACTGTGCTGGTGGTTCTACCCAGACATTTCTCTGCGGTCTTCCTCCACAAACTATAGATGAGTATGGCCTACATGACCAAGAATGTGTTGATGCTATACAGCTAAAGAGACAGTCATACTAGTTAGGTAGCTCTCACATGTCTCAGTGTATGTTTACACATATCTAAATTTATATTTGCATAGAATTAAGTTTTTCATCTATCAGGTTGCTATTTCCTCATACTCAGTTGCTATATTAGGAAAATTATATTGAGATAAATAAAACAGCTTTTTCTGTCTCTAGGATGTGTAAGAATCCTTTCTAAGAATAACCTGAGGGGACATGTTTAACTTTAAGCCTTCTAAAAGATTGATTAGGCTTAAGCTATTAGTGTAGGTTCAGATCACCTGACTCTAGCTGGAAACTGTCCATACATGTGAAGTTTCTCGAGGCTAAAGTGGGAGATTTTTACTTGCAAAGTAGAAGATTTGTTATTTTCATAGGAACAAAGAAGGAAGTTTTCTATAAAGAAGTAAAGTGTTCTGAAAATGTGAAAAACAACACTTATTTTTAAATAATTTTGAACCTCAAAAGTGGGAGTCTCCATCAAAAAGTGGGAAAGTTCACATGTATGATTGTCTGATGAGGATCTTCTGTTTTTGTTGCTGATTATATAGCAACATGTCTAGTAACCCTTGCATGTTGTTGTTAGCAAATGATCTGTGTTTTTTCTTTGTTTTTTGGCTAAAAAAATAATGTAAGGATAAGGGTTCAAACATGGGACTGGACATACCATAAGCCCTTTAATATGGTTGTGGTATAGCTCTCTTGCTCATCATGCTCAAGCAAATAAAAGTCTAGGTCCACAACTGGTCAGCCCTGTGTCAGGATTATGGGACTGGGTTTAGTATTAGTTCCTTTCAGCATGATATACATAGTATAGGCATTTTTCTTATAATAGTGCAGGTAGCTAGCTGGCAGATCTGGATCTATTTATTTATTTAGACATAAGATAGAGTATTTTATATACACAACACATACATATAATGTAACATTAGCAATGATACTTACTATAAATGGGTGCAGATTAATTTCAGTATGACAGTTAACAATAGGTAAATAAGAAAAGGTCCTATTAAAATTTCCACAGATATTTAAAATTTATCTACCTGTAGACAAAGGCAAACAGGGTAAATATAAATGTGACAAAAACACTGAGATGAGACATAACACACAAAAAGAAAGACCATCAATGACCGCCTTGGAACTATTGCACAAAACACAGATGTAATAAGCAGTCTTTTTTACATTTAGTGTTTGGTTTATGAACATTAGTAATGTATATAAAATACACTATGTTAAAGGGGGTATCGAACAATTTTTTTCTCTTAAATAAGCAAAAAAAACATTGTTACCTTGTACTTGAAAAGGTCCTTTAAAATGCAGTTTACTGAGATCTGTGTGAATAGTAAAGCATAAAGCTCCACTGTTCATGTCAAACATGTATTTTTTATCTGAGCCACTGTGCAGAGATAGCTTTTTTTGAACTAAGAAAACCATATGACAACTTACTTTTGATATCATGTTATATAATGTTATATCATCATCATTATAGTTTGCTATGACGTCGATATATATTTTTAGCAAAAACCACTACTGTTTTTATTGATAGATATGAAAAGAATGAACATTAGGAGAGATTTTTTTGCTATTTATAGTGTCTAAACTAATGTTAAAATTTATCTTTATTTAAACTAGAGTATAAGTTTATGCAAAAATTAAGTCCCCTCTTCCACAAAGTAGTGGTAAGATATTATTACATGCATTTGATTTAGGCATACAGTCGGATACCACCTTTAAGCTCTGAGTTTTATTGCCAACAGGTCCTTTAATATACCATTTACAATTTGTGCTTTCAGGCTAAAAATCTAAAACTTTTGCTCACACTGTATTTGTTCAGTGCTCAGGGCATGAAAGATTTTTTATTAAAGTGTTTAACATTAGCATACATTTTTCTTTGATCTTTCTGTAAATTGCATCAAAGTAAAAGATAAATAATTTATGGCCACAATCTTAACTGTGCCATTGATGTTTTGTTGAGATTTATGCTTTTTATCCAATCAAAGTCACTCATGTATGTTTATCAACCAAGAACTAATAGAAAATCTTCTAATTCCACTTTTCATGAGCATTGATGTCCTAGTTTTCAGTGTATGGTATAAGATGGTATAAAGTGCTAATATTGGCAGTGGTATCAATGCAGAGTATTGTCAGTGTAAGGCAGTTTGATAGACTTTATCAGGGCATCCACAATCAAACAAGGTCAAAGTTGTGTTTTTTTTAAAATTGGGGACGGTTTAAATCCTACCATACCTTATGTAATTTCATTTTGTTCTTTCTGTCACACTATCCATATATGTGAACATTTTCTGCCGTTGAAGTGGGAGATTTTCACTTGTAAAGAGGGAGATTTGTTATTTTCATATAAACAAAGTAGAAATTATTTGTTTCCAAGTAGGGAGATTTCAGAAAATGTGTAAAACACCCCACATTTTCAAGTAATTTTAAACCTTAAAATTGGGAGTCTCCATTCAAAAATGAGAGTTCACATATATGACTTTCCTGCTACTGTTATTAATAAGCAAGTACAGTAAAAACTCTGCAAACCAGATCCTCTACATACCGGAATCCTTTGCTATCAAGGCTTTTCTTTTCTTCTTTCTGTATGTAAACTAATCTGTTACATTCCAAAACCTCTAGATTCTGCCATCCGGTTAAATTTCTATGACATTTTGTGTATTCCCTGCTTTTATTGCACACTTTAATCCTGTGTGTAATCCGAGTGTTGATTGCTGACCCCAATCAACAAGGTGCTAATCACCAGGCAGCAGAGATTGTTAAGGGAGCTTGTTTACATATTGGTGTTGTCTAATTAAAATAAATAAATGAAAAATTGAAAAGTGGATTAAATTGGTAACTCAGATGTACAACAACCATGTTTGCCAAATTTAATTCACATAGTTTACATTTAAAAATGCATGTATGCTAAAACATATATATATATATATTTTCTGTGTACAAAATCTGACCTATTGTCATTTATATCTAAGAAAATGATTAATAATAGCAGTCATTGTCTTTTTTAAAAAATACATTACCCTGCTTTACTAAGAATCAAAATGATTTAACAGATCACAATATATCAAGAGTAACAATGCTCTATATTCCGGAATCTTCTATAATCCGGACATTTTGGGCTGTCCGAATGGAGACTGGATTATAGTTTTTATTGTGTATGTAAAATTTTATGAAAATAAAAGTAATGCCTAAAGCTTCATGGTCCCTGATTGTGAAGGTTTATGTCCTTATCAAGTTTTCAGTTTTAGATTTGAATGTTTACCAACTAACAAGCAGTATGTCAGTGGTTCTACCCAGACATTTGTTATGGTCTTAATCCACTGATGATAACAGGACAGCACCATAATGCCCTTAATTGGGTCAGTGCAATCGATATATGTATATCGTTCAAATAGACTACATATGGCGATCTGACATCAAATCGGGATTATGAGGTAAACCGGTAAACTTAGATTTAAAAAACAAAACTTCTTTCATGATACGGCAAGTTCTTTTATGCTTGAAGGTTGATGTCATTGAAGTAGAGCCTTTTTACGTGATTTAATACCATTAATGCAGTTTTTAGTGAGATTAAAACCCTTCATTGAAGCTTTGGCTTGAGAGGGGTTCATTTGAATATTTTGGTAAATGGATGTCTGGGTTGTATAGAAGGTAGGTGTCTGTTGTGTGAATAGACATTAGATTGATCTGGGGATAAAATAGATGAGGGTTGATCACCAGCATATTGAAGTCATTAAAGGGTAGAGAAAGAGATCCCTTGTTTATACACTTACAATGCTACAATTGTCTTATACATGTATTATATTAAATTCTCATTTATGTCATTACAACTTCATGCATTGTTAAAGGTCATTAAGCTTGTGCAGCAAATAATGCAGATCCCAATCAGTCAGCTCACGGCATTAATATATATAATTTTGTCACTTATGTCATATATTTTGAATTTGATGATCATATTTCTAGCAATACTTGGGATTACTTTTCATTTAATTTTAGCTAATACTGGCATGAAGAGATTTATATTGAAAATGGAGCCATTTACTATAGTTGGTCTACTGTCCAGCTGAAAATCGTGTCCAGCAGGCTAAACGTAAACATATGAATAACCTTCATTTTGCCTATGCTTCTATTTAATTAGTTGTTCATCTATAATTGTCGTCCTGGGTCCATTATTATAAAACTGTGAGCTGAAGTTGCAGATCATCTTCAAGCATCAGATTGGTCAGATTTCAAATTTTATTTCAAATTCAGCCAATCAAATCTTGAGGATGGACTCTGACCCTACCTTAGGGCAGTGTGACTGGGTAAAGTGTCATGTCAACTGTTTATGGCATGCTGTCACAGTTGTGGCAGCATTATATGTTCTTCAAGTGGAAATTGACTACAGATTAGGATTGCTGTTAGGTGATAAATCTAACAAACAAAATTTAGCAAAGAAAAACTTGCTCAGATTTATAGGCTGAACAGTATAATAATTTTACCTTCTAAGGTGATTGGCAGTAATTGTGGACAGAATGTTGTTTTTTAAATATGTGTGTGTTTTTTGTGGAGAAGGTTGAAGGTTGAACAACCTTTTAATCATTTACAGATGGTACGACTTCAAAATGACAGTATTTATTAGTCATAATGGTCATAACAGTCATTTTACCTCTACTATTAAAAGCTTTCATTACATCATTATTAATCACCAGACCTTGTAGCGCAATTTGTAGAGTGTCAGCTCCAGGTATGGGAGGCCCCTGGTTTGATCTCGGGCATCGACATACCAAAGTCATTAAAAATGGTAGTGGTATAGCTCCCTTGATAACGCTCAAGCAAATATAAGTGTAGTCCAATGACTGGTGAGCCCATTGTCAGGATAATGTGACTGGATATGGTATCATGTCAGGTGTTCACAGCATGCTATACACAGTGAAGGCAGCACTATATCTGCTTCAAGTGGACACCATCTCCAGATAACTGAAAAACTGTTGGTGGAACGATAAACCCAATAAACAAGCATAAAACATACCCTACAAAATTAGTGTTTCCAGTATGTAAAGGGTTAAAAGCTATGAAAGTCATATATGTCACATTTAAATGTATACCAACGTATACCAGTGAAATAATGTAAATCACATCCCAGCCAATCTGGGGAGATCATCATAATATTTTCTAAAGCATGTGTTCATGGGATCAGAGATCATGATGTTATCTAGGGCTATCTGTTGACAGTAATGCTGCTGTTTTCTAGTTTAACATACCTGCTTAACTCTTAGCTTGCTTATCATGTACCTGTATTCATAACTAAAAGGTGGTATCCTACAGTTTGGACCAAAAACATTTTCATTAAACGTCATAAAAAAAATTGTTACCATAACAAATCTTGCAAAATGCCTTTTATTGATGACCTACACCTGTCTAAAAAGTGAACCATACTGTCACAATCGTCATTTCAAACATGTATTTCCTATCTGAGCCATGCTGCGTAGTTAGCTAAGAAAACCATGTGGTCACTTATGTTTAAGCTCATCCACATCATCCGCTGTTATGTTGATGTCTATTTTTAGCAAGAATTCCAATCGTTCTTATTTATAGATTTGAAAAAAATAACAATTTAAGTGTTGATTAATTGATTGTATTATAGGTAATTATTATATAACTAGAAGGCAAAAACTAAACATTTACCATTGGGCTTAAAAAAAATGATTTCCTGCATTTCAGATGCTTGACAGACCTTCATAGAAATGATGCTTTTACACAAATAGTCTAATTCCATTGTGTTTTTGCAAGACATTTAGGTATAAATATTTGCTTACTCATTTTATCTGTTCCTCTGGACGTATAAGTAACACATATGTGACAGTAATAATACTAGTGCTATAAAGGTGCAACAGTGTAGGTTGTAGTTTGGTTTACAGTTGTCTTTTCTTAACACCCAGTTGCAGAATCTGCAAATGCTGAAAAGTTGCCATTTACCTTCGATTGTGATGTATTAAAAATCATAACATCACAAGAGCTGCTGTATTTTACTGCTTTAGTACATGTAGTCACATTTTACGAAGTGACAACCGCTTCTTCTCATTTTATAAAGTGACAACCGCTACTTCTCATTTTAAGACAGTGACAACCACTTATACTCACTTTGAGACAGTGACAATGGCTACTTCTCATTTTGAGACTGTGACAACCACTTATACTCATTTTGCAACAGTGACAACCACTTATACTCATTTTGAGACAGTGACAACCACTTAAACTCATTTTGAGACAGTGACAACTGCTACTTCTCATTTTGAGACAGTGACAACCACTTATACTCATTTTGCGACAGTGACAACCAATTATACTCACTTTGAGACAGTGACAACCACTTAAACTCATTTTGAGACAGTGACAACTGCTACTTCTCATTTTGAGACAGTGACAACCACTTATACTCATTTTGAGACAGTGACAACCACTTATACACATTTTGAGACAGTGACAACCAATTAAACTCATTTTGAGACAGTGACAACCACTTATACTCATTTCGAGACAGTGACAACAACTTATACTCACTTTGAGACAGTGACAACCACTTATACACATTTTGAGACAGTGACAACCAATTAAACTCATTTTGAGACAGTGACAACCACTTATACTCATTTTGAGACAGTGACAACCACTTAAACTCATTTTAAGACAGTGACAACTGTTACTTCTCATTTTGAGACAGTGACAACCACTTAAACTCATTTTGAGACAGTGACAACTGCTACTTCTCATTTTGAGACAGTGACAACCACTTATACTCACTTTGAGGCAGTGACAACCACTTATACTCACTTTGAGACAGTTACAACCACTTATACTCACTTTGAGACAGTGACAACCACTTAAACTCATTTTAAGACAGTGACAACTGCTACTTCTCATTTTGAGACAGTGACAACCACTTAAACTCATTTTAAGACAGTGACAACTGCTACTTCTCATTTTGAGACAGTGACAACCACTTATACACATTTTGAGACAGTGACAACCAATTAAACTCATTTTGAGACAGTGACAACCACTTATACTCACTTTGAGACAGTGACAACCACTTATACACATTTTGAGACAGTGACAACCACTTATACTCACTTTGAGACAGTGACAACCACTTATACTCATTTTGAGACAGTGACAACCACTTATACACATTTGGAGACAGTGACAACCACTATTACACATTTTGAGACAGTGACAACCACTTCTTCTCAATGTGGGACAGTGACAACTGCTACTTCTCATTTTGAGACAGTGACAAATGCTATTTCTCATTTTGAGACAGTGACCACTGCTACTTTTCATTTTGAGACAGTGACAACTGTTTCTCCTTAATGTGAGACAGTGACCACTGCTACTTATCATTTTGAGACATTGACAGCTGCTACTTTTCATTTTGAGACAGTGACCACTGCTACTTTTCATTGTGAGACAGTGACCGATGCTACTTCTTATTTTGAGACATTGACAGCTGCTACTTCTGATTTTGAGACATTGACAGCTGCTACTTCTGATTTTGAGACAGTGACAACCACCTAGTAGAAAACTGTGTATTCTCTAAAGATGGATTGAGATTATATTTGATTGCATTTCAATATGATTTATTAAGCACAAACTTAAATTGCTCTTTTTCTTTCTTATCTAAGTGGAACACTTGAGATACCTTAATTACATCTGCTCCCTGATTTATAACATTTCTGATGTTCCCTGTGCATCATAAATACCATATGTTTTAAATAAATAAAACCTATTTTCATTGAGTGATGATTTTTTAAACACATATTTTTAGTATTTAAACATTGGTTGTTTGAGTTTTTTCTGTTTTATTTTTATTTACTTGTGAAAATATTGTCATAAATCATAAAATCATGAAATCAAATAGAACATGTTTGAAACAGATTTTCCAGGTTCTACAGCTAAAAAGCAACTTGATTTAAAAATTCAGAACCTGACTTGTAATGTTTGTATGGTTATAGCTCTTAAAAATATATTTTATCATACAATCTACCTTTGAACATCATCATTAAGTTGATAAAGAGATTGATCTATAGATACAACATCAAGTTTGGCACATAAAAACACAGTATCTTGATAGACTCTTTCATCTTTCCAGTTTAAAACTTAAAAATGTGTGTTAGTTTAAGACTATCTTTAAAACTTTTGTTACTCGCATCTCGACCTCCTAGGTTTGAAGGTCTATTTAAAAACAAAATTATTATAATAAGTATAATAAAAAATAAGATCTAGTTTTAAGGGCAGTATGGATTTGTATCCTCTTGTTTTCATAAAAATGATCTTTAATTGGCAGAATATCTTACAGATTATTTTAGAAATTGAAGTTTTATTACACACATTGCATTTTCTTCGCTCCATCAGTCAGCCTCACTTTGATGTCTGGACCATAACGTTGTTAAATTTATTGACAGACTTTAAAGGTGATATCGGACAGATTACCTATATCAAATACATTTAACAACATCTTACAACTGTTCTTTGGAATTGTGCAAAATTGCTACATAAACTTATACCTTAGACTAAATAAATGATGTTTATAACACTTGTTGGACAGTACAACTCATGGAGTATATATCGCTTAAAAAGTCCACTATTGTCAAATCTATATATAAGCATGATGGGGGTTTCAGCTAAAAGTAGATCAATAGATCAAAAATGTCAGTGGATTACCCAGAGTGGATTACCCAGATGATCATGTCATGTGATCTCAGAATTAAGTGATCATGTGAATTGTTTAGTTTAAAAATAGCTAACTGTACAGCATGGCTCAGATAGGAAATACATTTTTGTAATTATGATTGTGACATTATAGTTCACTTTTCAGACAGGTGTAGGACATCAATAAACAGAATTTTCCAGGATCTGTTCAGGTAACAATGATTTATTTGGTTGTTTAATGAAAAGATTTTTGGTCCAAACTCAGATTCCATCTTTAAAGTAATTGGAATAATCATCTTTTATCGAATCATAGCAATTTAAATGTAATTTAAATGTTTATATAATAAAACTAGAGCCATGTCAATGAAAAGAAACATGATTGATTATGAAACTGGTGTATAAATAGTTTTATCATTTTAGTTTTTCACATCTAGTTGGAAAGATGTAATATTTTCTTCCATTTTTTGCAGTTCAAGAAAGTCTTGCCTTTTAGAACAAAAATTTAAAAAATGAAAAATTGACCATTTGGTAAACTACTTTAAATTGAATAAGCATGAGTCACACATCCTAACCGCACTGATTGGCTGATTAGAAACTCTGATTATGGCTATTTCTGCTACAGTGAATGCTTACATTATCTTACAGTGTCTTTTCTTAGCAAGATTTATCATCTGATAGATGGCTTATTATCTACTTGGAGGGTGTCATTTACATGCAAAAGATGGTAAACAAATTTTCAGTGGATGCTGAAATCGTTTCTGATTCATAATTTGCTGAGTCTGTACATCTTGGGCTGAGACTCATAGACTGGGTCGGAGACAGCCAACTTCTTCGCTTGATCTGGATCTGTACTATTTGCTTCCTTTGTCCATATAGTATGCTTCATTGTTTTGTTTGATGTTGTCTTTTGTTATGTTGCACCAACACAATTATGGCAATATCTAGCTAATTATTGGTGGCGAAAGATCCCAGACTTATCACTGAGTAGAGCCACAGGCACACTGCAGGTTATCTTGAAAACCTCCCCACATGTAAGTTCTCACCCTGACTGGGACCTGAACCCACGTGGTGAGGGGCTAAGAAGTTACACTAGTTTTGCTAGCACATAGCTTAAAATAGTACTTGGCAAATATGAAATTTTCATAATCATAATAACAAGAACTAAATTTTGGCAAATATCAGACTGAGGACAAATGTGATGATCCAGATCAGGATTGCGATCTTTACTACTTTCCAGTTAAAGTTAAATTATATCCCTTATTTCTTCTAATCCTCTTACTGATAATTCATTACTAATAATTAAGAATATGTATGAATTGTAACTTGAAAAATGGAAATTGACTGGGAGTTCATCTGTGTTAGATTTGCTTTGTTTCAACTAATTTTGTGCAAAACTTACTATGCAAAAAAATAACGGATCTGGTAGCGCAATTGGTAGAGCATTGGCTCCAGGTATGGGTGGCCCCAGGTTCGATCCCGTGCCATGACATACAAAGTCATTAAAAACGGTAGTGATATAGCTCCCTTGTTAATGTTCAAGCAGATTTAAAGGTTGTTCCATGACAAACTGGCCCGGTGTTAGGATAATGTGACTGGATGTGGTATTATGCCTGGTGTTCACGGCATGCTATACACAGTGAAGGCAGCACTATATCTGTTTCAAGTGGACACTGTCTCCAGATATCTGAAATATTGTTAGTGGGAAGATAAACCCAATAAACAAACTATGCAAACATGGGTTGTAAAGGTGCTTACATTTTTAGCTTGATATCCTTACAATGATTGGTTGATATGCTTCTCTATTTTGATGGCATGTTTTCAACCAACAGATAAAAAAGTGAGATGGAACAGGACAAGAGAGTTTTAATGGAAAGGAATTCCATCAGTCTTTCCTCATTGTGATAAATGTGTATGTAATTCAGGTGCTGTGCAAGACGTACTACCATGTTGTTGCTAGCTCTTGAATGTTGTTTGCAGCTGTTGATCAAAATCTGATTAGACCGAGGCAGATAGTGTAGATTCAGATCTGACAGCTCAAAACTGATATGGAGCCTCTGGCATAAGACATGTATTACATGTATATATACATTTGTATATATTATTAGCTTATCAATTTTAATTTATAAATATTATAGATAAAGTTTATGCATTTTCTTATGGTTAATGTTGATTAAGAATATATGACAAAGTCCTATTAACATTGCAACATATACCAAAATTTGGAAAGGCACAGGACAAAAGTATTCAAATGCAAGCCAAATGTAAAAGTAAGAAAAAATCTGTGACAAGTAATTTAACAAACAGAGCAAACCCAACAGTTACTGCCCTGGAATAGTCAGTCAGCAAAAGGGACCAACTGGGGTCTTAAACTGGTTTTACAGAGCTCTAACCTTGCACTTCCTAAGGGGTTTCTCAAATGCAACCGATGAAAAGAAAACTGATCTATTTGAATAGAAAATGTCCAAGGATTGACGTTTTCTTTGATAAGTTATGACAAAAGTAGTGATGTCATTTAAACATAATGGCCACATAGTATTTCGAAGAGAAAGAAGTATTATTTTCATTAGAAGAATTACAGAAAATTATTGATTGTAAATGGAATTTATTGATGCCAAAAAACCAAATCAAACAGGTGAAGAATATAATCATTCTTCTTCTCTTTAGAACTATTTTGTCATTTGAGAAACAAGTTTTTTAGCTGATATTAATCTCATCCATTTCCTGGGAAGAACCAGTACTCAGGTTGTTACCAACTTACACAAGGATACCTTAAGATATATATTGTGGTCGGTTGTGGGTTTAATTCGGAACTTGTAGTAAAAAAATCTTGACAGCTTGGGGCTTTTTTTTCCTTCTTTAGTAGGAGCCATTTACAGGCACATTCCCCTCAAAAGTTTCTTTAAAATCACCCATTCTTCCCCAAAAAGTAACTTTACATCAGTTTTTTTCATTCCTCTTTAAGGAAGAAATCATGCTAGTTTCCCCAAAATGATAAGGCATGGGCCCCTTTCCCTGGCAGTTAAAAAAGCATTGCAACTACTAGACCACCAGACAGGTCCTTTGCTGTTTTGTAAAATGAAAAAGTGATCAGTCCCAAGTATATCTGTAATTGTAGGATGATAGCAAAACCTACTTAACAAACAATTCACCTAGGTGGGCCTATACAGGACAGGTACCTGTTGATCTATATTCTCTTGTTCTCTTCTGACAGTGTATTGTTCCTCTTTGATGTTACATTTGTCAGCTTAATTGAGCATCAATGTATCTTGCTTGCTAATACAATAGGAATGCGTGGACAAACAGTCCTGCTTTTGTTTTCCTCCAGTGACCCAGTTCATGTCAGTGCAGAGGGGAATGGAGTTTGAGGGCATGGATGCAATATTTATAAAGAAAAGAATAAAATAAAGAAACTTTTTAGAGAGAATTCAAAAACTTAATTATCCACATGTTTGTCAAATGATTTTTTTACCGATGCTTTGCTTGCATAGAAATAAAAAAATAAATAAAATAATTATGTTTAAACAAAAATTAAATCTACATTCTTTCCCAGTTTAACACTAAGGTAGCAATTTTCAAAAAGGTAAGAAACTTTGTAGGTTAAAAGGTTTGGTGACAACAGCTGAAGGTTACTGTTGCACACTAATTATGCTGGATACTATGAACAGCCATTTAAAGAATAGAAAAAAAAACACACAAAAATAAAATTGACCGCCAATTATATGGTGGCAAACTGATGCATATTCATGTCTTGTTTATTTTTTCATGATTTGTGTTTGCACTGTTTAACACTATAAATACTGTAAGAATACCAGATTTACCTTTTATTTATTGGTGGATTGTGTCTGTTACATTTAAAATACTACCTTCAATAAAATAGCATACACTGAGTTAGGGACCTCATCTACATTTTCTTATAATCTGGAAATGGCTGATACTCACTTCTATTGAAATCTCTGTCACTTTTATTACTTTTAAACCTCAATACAGCTTTATTCTTTTTATTTCCAGATTTAAAATCAAAGTACATACTATTATTTTAATTGTAGTCTGTAAAAACTCACTAACCATAATGTACTACTTTTTTAGTTTCATGCCTCCAGGCTACCCTGACCAAATGTTCAAAATGATCATGGTTACATAGAAGCTGGACAGTTGTTAGACAGCTGGGGGCTATTAATTGTCATAGGATACTGATTATATCATTTGAGGCCACAGGACATTTAAATTGTAAATTGTCATTGTTTGTTTGGTTTTAAAACAAATACATCACTTTCTTGTGTCAAACTAGGCCAAAGCACTTTGGTTAATGGCTAAGTCTGCTTTCAACTTCCACTTTTTGCATAATACAGATCTAAAACTAAACAGAGAGGAAGCATTTTAGTGTTTTTGAATGGTTTAGTGTTGGGATTATTACAATTCACAGGTGAGGGAATTAAGAAATATTTTTAGGCAAGGTATTTGTTCTCTGTATATATTTATATTAAATATGTAGTATAATTTAGTATAATACTTTAAATATTTTATATTTGTGATCATCACATGTCATCAGATGATTATTCTGTTACCATGTATGTATATATTTACCTTTTTACAGCTACTGGTAAATTTTGCTGTCCTATTTCTTGGTAGCTGTAATTAAATAAGATGATTATTTATCTCAGTCATACATGTGAACTCTCCTACTTTTGGAGGGAGACTCCCTCTTTTAAGGTTCAAAATTATTTGAAAATGAGGGGTGTTTTACACATTTTCAGATATCTCCCTACTGGGAAACAGATAACTCCCCTCTTTGTTTATACGAAAATAACAAATCTCCCATTTTGCAAATGAAAATCTCCCACTTTGGCCTCCTCAGAAAAAGTTCACATATATGCTCAGCTTTTGACAAATTCATTGATTTTTCCCAAAAAATTGGCAAGATGGCCCATATATCCATAACATTTAGAAGTTGTTTTTTTTAGGATTTCTTTATTAAATAATATAAACTTGTGTGTAGCTTTTATATATATGCATAAAATTAATAAGTTACAGTTTGTACAGAATTTGTTACAAATAACTTGTTTTTCGATTAAGAATGGAATTTTGTCCCAATTGGTTTTTGTTCTGTAAGAATTTAGAGAAAAAATTAGAATAATAATTTTTTGAAGCTGTGGATTCTTAGTTAAAGTCTATAATTATACAACTATCTTAATTTGAGTGGGTCACAGTTGGTAACCCACAGAATACTTTATTGAATTACAATCAATAATGGATTCAAATATTAACTCATCTACATGTAATCATGCTGTGCAGTGGCTCTTATTTCAAAGTAATATAATTGGATGGGGCAGATGGGCCTGTAAAGCCTCACGAATGAAGTTGTGGGATGAAGTAAGCAGTCAGATAAATAGCACGGTGCCCTTTATTAAACCATTCAAGTATTTTATGGATACTTGTTTATCAATATTATTACACTAAAAATCATAAATAGCATTAAAATTACTTTTTTTAATCAAAAGGGAATGAAACTATAATAAAAACAGTCTTGATAACAATTTGAAATATAAAGTCTCACTAAAAAATGCAATGAAAAGCATTGTTTAGGTGTTGTAAGTTTAACCCTTTAAGCGATTAAAGATGTGGTCTGTGGTCTCTCAAAATTACAATGCATTGGAAAGCAGGCAAATCTTCTGCTGTAAAAAAGAAACAAACCACCTCTTCTAAAAATATAAATTATACATTGGGACAAAAGTTACAACTGAGTTAATAACATCTGATAATAGAAACTATTTTATAAAACTTACTTTATGATTGCATTTTAACTTAAACTAGGTCTACAATATATGCTCATAAATGCTACCAGATGCTATCTAAATACTCTGAGTTTAATATTAACATCTAGTTATTTTTTTCATCAACACTATACATCAGTGATCTGAATGTGAAAATCTCGAGGAACAGATGGCACGCGGGATTTTGCAAATATCTTGACCTAGTAGATACTGCTTAGTCAGTGGAACACTCTTTGTAATAACATTTTGCTCCCCATTTTGACTCTTTCCATAAGTCAATGAGTGATTTTTAGGCAGCATTGTTCATAAAGCTGCATTTCATGCATTACATGATATAATAGCTTGAACTTCTAGTTTAAATTTACAACATGACAAATGTTAACATTTGAAGCATGCCTGCATGCAATTGACATGTCTTGTCTCTTTCAGAATACATTTCTGTACATTAACTAGTTCTTCCTAGGTATGACGACTGACCTTGAGTAGTCAAGGTCATGCAGGGTCAATCCTTTGTGCTTCTGACATTTAGCTTTCTCATATCTCTGGGCAGTGTCTCAGCCAACACCACCCAAAAACCTGTAAAGGCACAAAAAAGAACATGTGAGATAAAATGAATAGTCTGAGTTATGGCAAAGAGTGGAATTAAAATGTGGATGTAAGGTGTAGTTGTGCTGAGTGGAAAATTTACTAACCGAATGACAGATGGAATGAAACAAATGAAAAAACAACAACATAGTTAGTTAATGTATGAATTAATAAATCATTGATTTTATAAATAGTTCTATAAAAATAAATATTCTTTTCAATAAGGCATATAAATGTTCACAAACAAATCATGAACCTGTGAATGGGTAAATTGACCCTGCAATGTTACCTATTATATTTTTTGTACAGATTTATTTTGAGGAATCCTCTTTAAGTGTGTGTGTTTATTTATATCTTTGAAAATTCACAAAAGAAAAATCATAATGTCCGGTCATTTTTCAAATTTTGTTGGCCAAAAATGCCCTTTAGAGTTGTCTTCCCTTTGGCCCATGTTAGTCGGGCAACTCTTTAGCTACCTGATAACCCAGAACCTTGGCACTCGAAAGCTGGATTTGAAACTTTTCAAACACCAATTACTCAATGTCCATTTATCCAAGTGAGAAGTTTGCTTCAATGTTTGGCTTAACATGGCCCAAATACAGATAAAAAGACATGTAAATTAGGAAACACCTAATGCTTAAAATTGTTTGACTTTTGAGTTCAGGTGTCTGGATCTTTTTAATTCTACTGGCATTTTATGGTTTACTTTATGTTGTGTTTGTAATAGGGTGTGTCAGGCTAAACTAGCTTATCTTCTATTGTGATTTATATCAGAGTTATATATATTGTGTGTTATGTGAGATAAGGTTGGAATGAAATGATTGATAAATGTTTTGTTTGTTTATTGCATTTAACATTCTATGTAAAGTTATGTTGGGGCAATGGGATAGAGTCTGTTTGAGGCATATGTGGGGCAGCAATCACTTTGATTGGCAGTGCTCTGGAGAACAGTGTCTCTTATGGAATGAATTTCATTAATGGGGTCGATAGTGTAGCAGGCAATAACAGGAAATAGCAGCCATTCTGTAAGACCTTTTTCAGAGGAAAGAACCAAGTATTTCATTTTTTAACAGTATATGTTGCAATAATAAGGTCTAGCTTGCAATAATAAAGATGTAGCAGACTTTAATAGTAATTTGCAGCTGTTTGGCAAGGTCTAGTTTAACAAAAGCAATCATATGTTAACAATGTAGCTTGTAATTACAGATGTTGCTGACAACATGGAAGATGGTAAAGCAGCAAAATATGCTAAGTCCAACCAGAGTTATGGTTCATTACACTCAAATATGTATGTACCTGTAATGAATCACCAGTGTAAGAAAGTGTTTAGTTCCCAGGATACCATACCATTTAGTCTTGACTTGAGTGGGTAGAGTTGCCCACTTGTTACTAGCCATATAATGTTCTCAGTGACTTGAGTGGGTAGAGTTGCCCACTTGTTACTAGCCATATAATGTCCTCAGTGACTTGAGTGGGTAGAGTTGCCCACTTGTTACTAGCAATATAATGTCCTCAGTGACTTGAGTGGGTAGAGTTGCCTACTTGTTACTAGCCATATAATGTCCTCAGTGACTTGAGTGGGTAGAGTTGCCCACTTGTTACTAGCCATATAATGTCCTCAGTGACTTGAGTGGGTAGAGTTGCCCACTTGTTACTAGCCATATAGAGTCCTAGTGACTTGAGTGGGTAGAGTTGCCCATTTGTTACTAGCCATATAATGTCCTAGTGACTTGAGTGGGTAGAGTTGCCCACTTGTTACTAGCCATATAATGTCCTCAGTGACTTGAGTGGGTAGAGTTGCCCACTTGTTACTAGCCATATAATGTCCTATTGACTTGAGTGGGTAGAGTTGCCCACTTGTTACTAGCCATATAATGTCCTCAGTGACTTGAGTGGGTTGAGTTGCCCACTTGTTACTAGCCATATAATGTCCTATTGACTTGAGTGGGTAGAGTTGCCCACTTGTTACTAGCCATATAATGTTCTCAGTGACTTGAGTGGGTAGAGTTGCCCACTTGATACTAGCCATATAATGTCCTAGTGACTTGAGTGGGTAGAGTTGCCCACTTGATACTAGCCATATAATGTCCTAGTGACTTGAGTGGGTAGAGTTGCCCACTTGATACTAGCCATATAATGTCCTCAATGACTTGAGTGGGTAGAGTTGCCCATTTGTTACTAGCCATATAATGTCCTCAGTGACTTGAGTGGGTAGAGTTGCCCACTTGTTACTAGCCATATAATGTTCTCAGTGACTTGAGTGGGTAGAGTTGCCCACTTGTTACTAGCCATATAATGTCCTAGTGACTTGAGTGGGTAGAGTTGCTGGCCTGTTTATCCTCACAGTCTTTTACCCCTCACTGCATGGGTTCGAATAAATTACTTTCATGTACTTAGACTTTCCACCTGTGGTTCTACCCAGTAATTTGTGTAGGATCTTTCTCTACCAATAATGGCTGGATGTCAATTTAAAAAATTGATTGAATTTTGTTGATGCAAATTTTGTAAAGAAAGAAGACAAACTTCAACAAGCATAAAAAAGCATATGCCAGTTATAAGACCTTAGATGGCAACTTTATCATGACTGGAGTTAGAGCCAACATTACAGGGGATTGAGTGGACTCCAAACAATAGCAACTATAACATGCATTTTAAGTTAAGGGTTGTTTCTCTCTATATTTTAATATGTTGTTGATTTTTTTATCCATTTCAGTTGGAGAATAAACCTTTAGCTGACCTGAATTGTTCAGACTCCTCCGAGGATAGTTTCCACTCCCTGTCATCAGAGGGTATCCCACCTCCATTTTGCTCTCTAGAGGCTCTTCAGAAAGAAAACAAAAATGGTTCTGCATTCACATTAGGTAACCTTGACAACACAGATTTAAGTGCTGATCATTCGTGTGCTGAAAGCTCATGTGCAGTTTTGAATAATACTTGTACAACGTGGCCATTGGCAGTGCCAAATGGAATTATTGTCAATTTGTGTGAGCCTTTATTCCGTGGAGGTGTTCAATCACAGCATGGAGATCTGTATTTCTATGTTTGCTCTTCTTCAGAAAAGGAAGTAGTATTATGTGTTCATTGTTTCTCTGGAAACCTATGTCAGGATACAGTGGTTGCAATTCCTGAGAACAAGTTTGGCAGTGTATTCACAATGGATATAAGGGAGAAGGTGTTACCAGACTCTACGGATCAACTAGTAACAGCATTACAAGTTTGTCTCACCACGTTAGAGGAAAGCATTGAAAGACTACGCTGGGAGGATATTGTACCAAATGTGGGCGCAATTACCCAGCAGGGCACCAAGTTCAAACACCCACAGACGCCATGTGCTCATTTGGCATCGTTGTCATCTTCGTCACCCGGTGCTAGTAGGAGCAATAAGCAGCCATCATTTTGTGCCAAATGTAACAATGCAAAAAGTGCCAGTAAATATGTCAATGGAAAACACTGGAATAATGTAAATAATAATAACAGCATAGGGTTTGCTTTTAATGGACATTCGATATTACAAGGGCTTCCGTCATCACCAAAATTAGGTAAGTTTTAAGTATTTCTTTTCAAGATCTGTTCTTTAAGAATATTACAAATTATATTTTGGTATAAATAAATTACTTTAAAAAAGTTAAAATATTGCTTGCAAAAGATTTAAGATATTTCCAAATATATATTTAAACTTCTTAACTGAAGAAATTTCAGAATTATCAGACTTGTAAGAATATATATTTTCGAAAACTGGCATAATGGATTATTTATTTAAAATTTTGTAAAACTTCACTGAAAAGTTATATCTTAGTTGTATATCAGTGATTAATTAATTTTATTAATTTGTTAGGGTTGCCCGTGGCATAGTGGTAGAGTCATCAATTTGTAACTCCTCTGACTACTTAATCTCTTACACCATGGGTTCAAGTTCATTCTTGGCGATGGATTGAATGTGAGATGGTCTTCCAGCTGACTTGCGGTGTGCCGGTGGTTCTACCCAGACATGTGTCTGGGGGTCTTCCATCACCAAAAAAACTGGACATTGCTATAATGGTCATATATGTTCGCTGCAATCTATGTAAAAACAAAACAAAACAAAACAACACAGCAATTTGTTAAAAAGACAGTTACTGTAAATTTTAGATAGTGACCTCCAAGTTACTGACCAGTATGACAGAAGAACTATTAATAATACTTACAGTACTTTAGTAGAGCTGCCATAATCACTGGGTGACCCTAGCTTTTAGGTACAATTATAATCCCTCTACAACAGCATTATTGACTATGAGCTCATGTTGCTTATACCAATACCTATACTTATTCTTGTCCTCCTTAAAGAATGAACTGATCTAGGGTCATATTCATGAAGAATATTAGTTGTTCTTTCTGACTTAAGCTAAGACATTTCCTTAATTATTGAAGCATTTCCATAGATATAAGAAAGTTTCTTTAATTGTATTCATAAAATTATTTAATCAAAGACATTTCTTATGCTTTTTCCAAATTTAAGGAAAGTTTTTAGTTTAAGTAATATAAAATAACTAAGATTCTTAATTTATGAGACGCCGGGTCTTAGGTCAAAAAGTTCAGTGTCTTGTCAGTATCTGCACTGTTTACTGCCACGTTTCCAGGAGAATTCCTAAGTATTTGTTACTGGTATTATTAAACTTGTGCTAAGCATGCAGTTTTTGACAATAAATTAACTAATAAAAAGTTTTGGTTGGTAACTTTTTACCTGATTAGCATAAATTAGTCAGGGTTTTGGAAAAAGCATAAGTCCAGATCAGCCTGCTTCCACTGGGAGCCATCTGTTAAAGGATCTGAATTATTTTTTCTCCTAAGTCTCTAGCAGAAAATCTTGGACTTCACATGTTGATGTAAGCAAATGACTAAATTTTTGTATGGATTTTGAACAAATTACAGCATGATAAGGGTTTAAAAAAAATGCAGTCATGTTATGGCCACTGGGCAGGTAGGGTCAATAGACTAACCCCACACCCCGTTTTCTTGCACAGAGGCTTAAATAACCCTTTATCATGCGAAATTTGTTTATCACCAATTATAAATTCTTTGTCATTTGTCAACAGTTTCATTGTCATGCGTAGGTAACAAGATGCACTGAGAAATTCTTACCCAGCAAGTAGTGCATATCCTGATCACAAAGGCGCCCAGTGGGAACTTTGTGACCTTGATCTTCAATATTTGCCTAAGCTTGATCAATTTGTGCTTAGCAGGTTAAGAGCTAATCCAGGCACCTGTACACTGTTTCGTCATGCCGGCGGATTTATTACACTTGTTTAAATGCTGTTTAATCTGTACTACAAACAGCCGTTTTAATTAAACACTTAGGTGTCTGAATCATAGGCTGGTCAGGTGAATTCAAGTGGGTACCCTTAAAAGATTGTTGGAAATTAGGCTTCACAGTGAGAAGAGGATTGAAATGTTTGATCAGAGATTTTTCATTTACAACTGCTGGATAGTACATGTGTGATTATTTTTTAAGGAATCACATATCAAGAAATCAGGTAATATGATCAATAATTTTTTATATTTTAAAGTTTATTTTTACTTTTCTCCATTTTAATTTTTGTGTGTTGGTGTTATTTTTTTTAGTTATTCTGTGGTGCTTTAGTTTTAAAATATCTTTTTCCCTTTATTTTGCACTTTAGTTTTACAGGTAATAAGTTACAATACTGAAAAATGAAGACTGCTTTGACAAGCCTTCTGAAACTATACCTGGAATAATTCTTAAATTAAAAAACAGATCAATATATACCAAAACATTTTAAATATTAATTCTGAATATTTAGTTTTATGGGGGTGTCCATGTCATAGTGAAAGAGTCGCTGATTTGTGGCTCCTCTGACTGCTCCCCCCACCCCTGCATGGATTGAAGGGTTCAAGTCCCATTTGGGGCAAAGGACTTAATGTGGGAAGGTCTTCCAGCTGTCCTGAGGAGCACCATTGGTTCTACCCAATCTGGGGTCGTCCTCCACCAAAAGAGCTGGACATTGCTGTAATGATCATAATTGCTTGCTGCGATGTATCACAAAAAAAACAAATCAGTTTTATGGTTATAGTAGCTCTAAGCCAGTTTATCATACAAAGTCTTTAGCAAATCAATGAGTCAATTAAAGACTATTCGAGCTAGGTTTTCATTACTCTTCAGGAGACGGTAAAAATGTTATTAATTTTCATATAGTGAAATGGAAAATTTCATTTTTGACTCTGTATTTTAATAAAACTGTGTTTTAAGGCTTTTGTTATAAGTAAGAGTTATTTAAATCTTTGTTAAATAGATGTACTTATGTTGCAATTGTTTGTAGCATAGTTTTGCCTCTGAATAAAGTTGGAATATTCTTCGCTTGAAATATCGAAATAGTGCAGATCCAAATTAGCCAGATCCATGCAATTTTCTGCTAATATTTGATTAATGACACCTTAACATGTAATATATATTATGTATAGGCAAAAGAATAAGAATTTAACAAAATGTTTTAACAAAATGCTGCATAAAAAAGGGTCAATAGACTGAAATTAAGATATATAGAGTATCTGACATGAGTTATCATTTAATACAAACATTAATTAAACAAGTTCAGGAAAAGTGATAGTAAGCGAGCCTATGTGAATGTTATTAATCTCAAAGGCTTGTTATAAATGCTTGTATTAAAGGACATAAGTGTCAGATTCTTTTTATCATGTGATTTTAATAGCCAATATACAATTTTACAAAATTTTAACATTAATACATGGTAAAATAGTGGTATGGGACGATCTGAATTATGATGGCATCGATGACGTCATCAGTCAAATATTATACTAGTGTAATATAAATAGAATACTAGTATAGCAAGCCTTGCAATTTAGATTTGTCTCAGTCTTGTGTGATAACATTTGTCTTTATTCAACACTAAGCTAGTATTCTATTTATATTTCACTAGTGTAATACAGCTTTTTGATTCATCATCGACGTCATCATGATGCAGATTGTTTCATATCACTACTTCACCAAGTATTGTCGATAACATTTAGTATAATTGTATATAGGCTATTATGGTCATGTGATAAAAAAAATCTGACACTCGTTATCATTTAATACAACTATTTATAAAACTCATCCAGAAAAAATGATAGTAAGCTCACAATAGGCTCGCTTACTATTACTTTTCCTGAACTCGTTAAAAAATGTTTGTCAGATCCTCTATGTGCTTCAATGTCAAGTGACCTATAAATGGTTGGTCGACATAAAAAACCCAAATCCAAATACTTTTTTATCAGTCTTGTATACTTGGACCCATGTAGAACATACGCTCCATATCTAATAGGATCTGCGGACAAGCTTCCTGGAAAAAAATGCCCTTGTAACACCGCAAATGCATTTTGAGGGCATTCAAAATGATAAAAAATATTGTGCAATTTCCTTTATTATTTAATTTTGTTGATACACTGAGGACAAAGCATAATCAAAATTCTACAAACAGTATAATTTATTTCTGGGTTGGGTTTATTTTGTCTTTTTTTTTAAAGTTTCCACTTTTCCAATTAATTATTTGCACATGCTGTAGTGGGTAAGACTGGGTCTGCTTCTGGTCTTAATGCCTTATGCTCTTAAGGGTTTTTATATTTTAGTTTTTGGTATAAATCACATCAACAAAATAATAGTGAAAATGATGAAAAGTTCAACTATAATTAGTTAAGGCACACTCATGGTAGAACCTCTTGCACACTGGTCAACTGGAAAATCTCCCCATGCTCAATTTTTATCCCAATCAGGACTCGAACTTATGTGAAAGGTTAGTGTGTAGGAGTTGCAAGCTTTATCCCAATCAGGACTCGAACTTATGTGAAAGGTTAGTGTGTAGGAGTTGCAAGCTTTATCCCAATCAGGACTCGAACTTATGTGAAAGGTTAGTGTGTAGGAGTTGCAAGCTTTATCCCAATCAGGACTCGAACTTATGTGGAAGATTAGTCTTTAGGAGTTGCAAGCTTTATCCCAATCAGGACTCGAACTTATGTGGAAGATTAGTGTGTAGGAGTTGCAAGCTTTATCCCAATCAGGACTCGAACTAATGTGGAAGATTTGTGTTTAGGAGTTGTAAGTTGGTGACTCAGACTGTTTGGTTGTGGGAGGTCTCTTCTTATGTAAGTAGAGAATATATATAACAAAGCAATTATCAGACAAAAATAAAGTTTTGATTTGGATTCTTTCCAGATTGCCTGAAAGTATCAATGTAACTAACTATTTTCAAGTATCTTGATGTAAACCCTTATTATGCTGCAGTTGATAGTTAGTTAACCAATACTAAATTCTTTTTTATTTGAACACCAGTTCATTCATAGGTTAAAAATGTCTTTTAGATAAAGAATTTTCAAAATAATGTAGATCCTGATCAGACAGCTCCCATTAAAAATTAGCTGATCTTGATCTACATGATTTGTCTTAAGCCCTATCAATTTATGCTTAGCAGGCTAAGAATTAAGTTCAATTTGTACATATCAGGGTGACGGGGGAGATAAAATGTCACGTCCTGTAAACGTAGTCATCAACAGGGGGCTGTTTGTGCTTATTTGTGCAATACAATATCCTGGTTTGTGGTTTAAGTTTGGAATGTTTGTGCCAACACCAAACATGGAAATGCTATCGTCAGTGGACAGATTAATCTGATACAACTGCATTAGACTTAACTCTATACTACTAAGCAGGAATTTGCCCAGTAAAAAGTATCAATCCCGATTAGCCAGCTCGACTTGAAGCTGTTTTATCAGAATCTGCAAGATTTTCTGATATAAGTCTCAACCATTATGATGGGATTTTGTTTTATAATTATGTAGTTGTTAAAAAAATTCAGAATAGAAGTGACATTACTAAAGACAAATAACTTTTTCCATATGGTATTCTTTGAATGATAACCTTACTGCAGTACTTTCAGTACTTTGATTACGAATCTCGCTTTAAATTGTTTTGTTACATCACACAAAGGCAGTTACATTCATGTTGGTGGTGTCCAACTAATTGTTTGTGTTGGAAGAACCCAGACATATCAGACAGAACAAAAGGCACACACCCTACACCGGACCAGATAGTGCAATGGGTAGAGCGTAGGCTCCAGGTACAGGAGGCCCCAGGCTTGATCCCGGGCCATGAAATACCAAGGTCATTAAAAATGGTAGTGGTATAGCTCCCTTGCTAACACTTAAGGAAATTTAAGGGTAGTTCCATGACTGGTTGGCCAGGTGTCAGGATAATGTGACTTGGTGTGGTATCATGCCAGATGTTCATGGCATGCTATAAACAGTGAAGGCAGCACTGTAGCTGCTTCAAGTGGCACCATCTCCAGATAACTGAAATACTCTTGGTGGGATGATAAACCCAGTAAACAAACACCTCCCCACGTGAAAGTTCTCGCCCAAACCAAGACTCGAACCTACTTGGTAAGGGATTGATAAGTCAGCGACTTTAAACAATGAACCACAGGCTCCTACTTACTTTTAAATTAATGATTATGTGCAGAATGTAACAATGTCAGCTGTTTGGTATGATGTTATCAGTGTCATATTTATATCTATCTGTAGATAGGTAGGAAATATGTTGTATTGACCCTCCTTATTCTAAATTTATAACTTAAATTAATGAGTATTAAAAAATTGCAGTTACTTACTAACATCTACAATAAAAATTAGCCATACTAATGGGACATAAAGATCTGATCTGGATCTACACTGTTTATCTAAGCCTCAACCATTTGTGCTGAGTTAGCAGGCAATAAATAAAGTTTATCACTGGATAAGCTATCTATTGAACAGGTGTTCTTATCCTTAACTGGCCGGGGTTTTTTTCATAGGATAAAACCAGGTGGCCTAAACTTGATATTGGGTTGTGCATTTTCATGTCACAAAGTAATCTGCATGTAGATAAGTCGGTATCTAGCTGGATGTCACTGTAATCATCATAATTGGTCGCTGCGATGTACTTCAGAAACAAAAATAAAATAAACAAGATATATTGATGTCATAAAGTTGGGATAATTGTTGAAATGCAACATTTTTTTTTTTAAATTCAGCTGTTTTTACTTTTAGCTGAAAATTTAATATATTTCACAAACAGTTTGCCTATATCAAATACATATAACAAGATTGAACCACTGCTTTGGGAAATTTGGGCATGTTTTTTATAAATGTATACTTTAGTCTTTATAAATGCGATTTTGAACACTTACTAAATTGTTAGATAGAACTGATCGCGAAAAAATCACTCAGAATTTGTACTCTATCTGTATTAAAAACTCAGTGTGGTCTCTGCTGAAAATAGATATCAGAGCGGATTACCCGGATGACAATATAACGTGATCTCAAAAGTAATTAGTCAATTGGTTTTCTGTGTCTAATTACAGCCATCTCTGCAGCGTGGCTCGGGTAGGAAATACCTGTTTGCAGTGATGAGTGGCTATTTATGTTTAATGCTCACACAGATCTAGTACATAAATGAACAGCATTTTGCAGGAACTTTTTAGGTAACAACAACTTATTTGGTTTCTTGAAAATAAGAAATTTTGGTCAAAACTGTCGGTACCACCTTTAACTCAAACCTGGTAAAAAAATTCTAAATTTACTTAATTAGGCAAAAAGTCTAGACTCAGATCTACCAGCTCCAACAAGCCACTATAAAAGTAACAGAATGGTAACAATCATACTTTCATTAAATGTTGCTGGATGGGAAATGTGGTTGCCCTAATAGTCATAAATTGGTCTGAAAGATATTTTACCAGGGGCATCCATGGCAGAGCAGTTAGAGTTACTGACTTGTAACTCCTAGTCCCCTCATCGCATGGGTTTTAGTCATGGTTTGGGTGAGAACTTTAATGTGGGAGATTTTGCAACTTAACTGTAGCACACTGGTGGTTTAACCCAGACATGTCTGGGGTCTTCCTCCACAAATATTAGCTGGATGTCGCAAAATATTTCTATAGTTGTGTCAGTGCAATGTACAAAAAAAACACACCAAAAAAGCAAGATATTTTACAAAATTCCACCCCCTAGAAGTTTGTCTTCGATTAATTCTGAAATACTTTGAAGCAACACAATTTGGGCCATTACAGTGACGTCTGCCTTTTGCTTGTGTGGAAAGACCACACACACATCATCCATTTCTAGGTAGAACCACCAGCTTGCCAAAAGTCTCCAGGAAGACCTCCCCACATGAAAGTCTCCCACATGACAAGGTCTTGAATACAATGTACCCCCTAGTGAAAAAACCCATATGTCTCAGTCACAGTGAATCTAGGCTTGTTGTTTTTAGCTGGTGATTGATAGATATCAAATTATTGTTTGTGGACTCCAATGTAATGTTTAATTTGGACGTATTGTTATCTACTAAGTGGTAGAAAACACACTTGTCATATCAAATGTCTGTGTGTACACTATGATTTTCTGTGGGATTTCACTCCATTAACCCTTACTGTCATGGTCTGTAGGTTTTCTATTGCAATGAGAGGAATTGGTGAAAATTATCTCCCCTTAATACTTTTTTATTCCAAGTAGGTCCTTTTACTGGGTTTACTCAGTTTTTATCCATGCACTCTTTGGACTGTATGTTGACTTTGGTGCCTACACTGTGATGGTAAAATTGACAGTCATAAAACTATGTGTCTATATTCTGGTTTATATAGCGTGTCTCAATTAGTGCTGGGAGTGGTGGATTTAGTGCTCTTATTAATGTATAAGAAAGAAATTTTCACTGTTTGTAAGGACATTATCGTAAATTAAAGAAGTAGGTAAGAAAGTCCAAGTTTTATACAATTTGGTGTTGACCCAGAATATATTGAACTAAGAAAAAACATGCAGTGGAATTCTGTTTGGTGGAGTTTAGGATAAAGAACTGGACAGAGAGATACAGTAGTGAGTGTATGTTGTGGACATTGTACTAAAAAACAAAGTAGTTTATATGTTAACTTATATTTATTTAGTTTTGGCATGAATTAAAGTCCTCAGTATAATTTGTTACCATTTTCAAAATAACAAGGAAAAAAGCTGGTGTGAAAAGTTATAAATATTTTTATTCACTTGGAAATCAAGGAAACCCAATAAACAAATAAATGTGTAGATTTAGCTAAAAGTTTAAGAAATATACATGTTATTGAACTGTACAAATAATATGATAAATATATAATCATGTTAGAATGTGGGTTGCCTACATACATTGGAAATTTCTTCCTACTGTTGTATTTTCTATTGTGACTATGGCCTGTGAAATTATGAAACAGCCACAGCTATACAATGTTCACAATATGAGAATCTTTTCAAAAAGTTGTCCACAAAAATGTAGTCATGAAATTTAACCTGTCCCCAAAAGATTCTTCAATTTAATTATGGCAATTGGAAAACTGTTCTCATTCAAAATTCATAGAGAAAATATTTTATTAAAATAAAATTTACATAAAGCTTTGAAATTTCATGAGAAAATGTGTCTGGAGATGGCTGTCAAATGAGATGACAGGTTTTACTCTGAAAGATTTCAAGACAAAACATAATATATATATATATATATATATATATATATATATATATATATATATATATATATATATATATATATATATATATATATATATATATATATATTTTATAAAAATTGAAGAGAATGTGTGCCTGCTTTAAGTCATATAAATGTTTTTTTTTTACTGAAATGCTTTTATAAACTTAAGGCATTAAAACTAAAACTAAGTCTATAAATTAATTTACTTCAAATCAAAAGAGAGCTTATGTTTCTCTTGAAGTTTTCTATTACATGTAAGGCAATGAAAACTGACTAGACAAAACAATTTGTATACAAGTAATTGAAGTCAGTCAAGAATGGAAATCAATCTTCCTTTTTGAATCCCTTGTTTTCAAATTGTCACAAGAAGCCCATTAACTTCATACCTTTGTTATAATGTTACCGGAATACATATTACATTACTTTTAAGTTAACAACTGCAAAGTACATGCAAAACCAAGTTTAAGAGGGGTTACAATATAAGATTGACAAAGGCAATTTAGCTCCTAAATTGGTCAAGATTACTAAAAAATGTAGATCCAAATTAACCTCTTCCCACAGGAGCTGCACTATTTGCTGCTGAGTCTCTTGAAATATTAACCTTTGTATGTAATGTTGAATTGCTTATAATTTATATATAAATGTAGCAAAATAAAGGTCAAAATTTAACAATAGACAACAATACACTGGCATGCTGATCCCAATATGGGGACCATCCGGCAGATACAGGTTAAATTTTTAGGTAGGATTGGCGGCTGTTTTCACCCTGGTATAATGGATTTGACCTCTGTAATTTCACCTCCTAACCTTATTGATCGCTATCTTTGTATCTCCTGTCCCTCTATTGGTAGTATTCAATTGCAAATTGGGTTTTTTTCCCACAAATGATGATAGTTTAAAACAGGTTTATAACCAACGTTAGCTCTCAACCTGCTAAGGAATGGTCAGGTTATGGAACAAGTGTACAGACAGACCAGAGAAAAAACCTGTTGGGCTGATTGGCATCTGTACTTCTTGCTGTAAAGTTGTTAGCAATATGTTACACTTGGATATTGTTGTAAAATATTAAATGTTACTTTAAAGTTAAGGGCTAATACAAGCTATTTACAACTGAAGAAGGTTAAGGATCAATTGCTGTGTTTTGTAGTTAAATTGGCTGTTGAGTGGGCAATTATGACAAAAGAGGTGATAATTTTCTCAATAGGTTGATTTATCTACTTTTTCCACAAACATTATTTGAAATGACACTTGATAGATTCAATATTTTATTTATGCTAAATATCATTTCAGTGATGCCATGAATTAAAAATAAAAAAACAACACCTGGTGGTGTCCTGTCTTATTAAATTCATTTCATTATAATGGTGCTAGTGTTATGATGTTAATAATTATTTCATTATAATGGTGCTGCTGTTATGATGTTAATAATTATTTCATTAAAATGGTGCTGCAGGTCAAACAACAACAGCATAGTTTCATTAAAAAATTTGTGTAGTGATGTTCAAAACCAGTTTTTCATTATAATGATGGTGACATGGGGTAAAAACTTTATTTCATTATAATGCTGATGTCATGGTCAGAGTTCTGTGTCAGTACACCATTTATATAAATATTTAGAGCTTCACAATGGCAATCCCCTTTTAATGGGATTTTAAATTGTTGTATCATTATTAAACCAATTATTGTATTGTTTATGTTGGACCTATCCACATATAGGTATATGACTGCATGCAGTATAGAGTCGTTCTATGTCATTAAGGTTGCAACAACTGAAAAATAGATGAAAACCATCACAATGCCTTTGATCTCCAAACCCCAAAGATAACACAATCTTTTGAAGGATTGTTCACATTTAATCAAGTGATCAGAGTATGTAGCATCTTTCATTCAATTAATCAGTGTGGGTCAATAAATTTTTTTTATTAAATTAAAAAATGAAAAATTGGGAAATTGTGACCAAGTAGCTGTAAAATGTATTTAATCAAAATTAGAATGTATGATTATATTTCATTAAAATATAATGTTCAGCATAATGACATTGGAATAGTCAGTCATTTATAATTTGCCAATACATTGTCAAGGTAACAAGATTATAATGGGTTCCTGTGACCAGGTGGTTCAGTCATTGTAATGGGGCACCTGTGACCAGGTGGTTCAGTCATTGTAATGGGCACCTGTGACCAAGCGGTTCAGTCATTGCAATGGGCACCTGTGACCAGGCGGTTCAGTCATTGCAATGGGCACCTGTGACCAGGTGGTTCAGTCATTGCAATGGACGCCTGTGACCAGGTGGTTCAGTCATTGCAATGGACACCTGTGACCAGGTGGTTCAGTCATTGCAATTGACACCTGTGACCAGGTGGTTCAGTCATTGCAATGGACACCTGTGACCAGGTGGTTCAGTCATTGCAATGGACACCTGTGACCAGGTGGTTCAGTCATTGTAATGGGCACCTGTGACCAGGTGGTTCAGTCATTGTAATGGGCACCTGTGACCAGGTAGTTCAGTCATTGTAATGGGCACCTGTGACCAGGTGGTTCAGCCATTGCAATGGACACCTGTGACCAGGTGGTTCAGTCATTGTAATGGACACCTGTGACCAGGTGGTTCAGTCATTGTAATGGGCACCTGTGACCAGGTGGTTCAGTCATTGTAATGGGCACCTGTGACCAGGTGGTTCAGCCATTGCAATGGACACCTGTGACCAGGTGGTTCAGTCATTGTAATGGACACCTGTGACCAGGTGGTTCAGTCATTGTAATGGGCATGTGTGACCAGGTGGTTCAGTCATTGTAATGGACACCTGTGACCAGGTGGTTCAGTCATTGTAATGGGCACCTGTGACCAGGTGGTTCAGTCATTGTAATGGGGCACCTGTGACCAGGTGGTTCAGTCATTGAAATGGACACTTGTGACCAGGTTCAGTCTTTAAAATGGGCACCTGTGACCAGGTGGTTTGGTCACTGAAATGGTGCGCTTGTGACCAGGGGGTTCAATCGTTATAATGGGTGTCTGTGACCAAGTGGTTTAGTTCTTGTAATGTACACCTGTGACCAGGTGGTTCAGTCATTGTAATGGGGTGCCTGTGACCAGGTGGTTCAGTCATAATGGACACCTGTGACCAGGTGGTTCAGTCATTGTAATGGGGCATCTGTGACCAGGTGGTTCAGTCATTGAAATGGACACTTGTGACCAGGTGGTTCAGTCTTTAAAATGGGCACCTGTGACCAGGTGGTTTGGTCACTGAAATGGTGCGCTTGTGACCAGGGGGTTCAATCGTTATAATGGGTGTCTGTGACCAAGTGGTTTAGTTCTTGTAATGGACACCTGTTACCAGGTGGTTCAGTCATTGTAATGGGGTGCCTGTGACCAGGTGGTTCAGTCATAATGGACACCTGTGACCAGGTGGTTCAGTCATTGTAATGAGGTGCCTGTGACCAGGTGGTTCAGTCATAATGGACACCTGTGACCAGGTGGTTCAGTCATTGTAATGGATAGCCTGTGACCAGGTGGTTCAGTCATTGTAATGGGGTGCCTGTGACCAGGTGGTTCAGTCATAATGGACACCTGTGACCAGGTGGTTCAGTCATTGTAATGGGCCCCTGTGACCAGGTGGTTCAGTCATTGTAATGGGCACCTGTGACCAGGTGGTTCAGTCATTGTAATGGGCCCCTGTGACCAGGTGGTTCAGTCATAATGGACACCTGTGACCAGGTGGTTCAGTCATTGTAATGGGGTGCCTGTGACCAGGTGGTTCAGTCATAATGGACACCTGTGACCAGGTGGTTCAGTCATTGTAATGAGGTGCCTGTGACCAGGTGGTTCAGTCGTAATGGACACCTGTGACCAGGTGGTTCAGTCATTGTAATGGATAGCCTGTGACCAGGTGGTTCAGTAGTAATGGACACCTGTGACCAGGTGGTTCAGTCTTTGTAATGGGCACCTGTGACCAGGTGGTTCATTTGTGAACATGTAACTCTTTGTTTCTCACCATGTTGGTTTGAGTCCTGGTCGGGGCGAAGGACTTAATGTGGAAAAGTCTTCCAGGTGACCTGTGATGCACTGGTGGTTCTATGCAGACATTTGACTGGGGTCTTCCTCCACCAAAATAACTGGATATGACCTTAATTATGTAGCTGTGATGTATTTCTTACAGAAAAAAAAAGAAGAAAAAAAGATTGTAACCAATAATACTACATAAGTAGACTTATTTATATATGACAGGGTAATCCCAGATAATGAGGATGGCATGATTAGATACATTTCTTCATTGTTTGACAATGTCATGCCAGGCAAATTTATGGTGTAATGGAAATTAGATAAATTCCATCATCAGTCTACTTTTACCACATAAGCATTCATTAAAAATACTACAGTTATTAATTTCAAAGCCAGACTTCTATTGTATTTGAAACTTGTATTTTAACACCTAAAGACTATTCTATGCATCTTGTATGAATTTATTCAAAGGAAGTCTATTGCAGTTTAGAAACAAGACATCTTCCATGGTCAGGTGGGTGGGATGTTGAAGTTTTGATCAAAGGCTCTGAAGTTTGAAACCCTAACATGTTTTGAGTTGCCTATTTTCTTAGCAATACTGCAGATAATTACTATCAAAGTACAGTGGGTTTTTTTTTTTTCTAGGAAATGAACATTTGAGAATGATTAATATAATTTGTTATAACTTACTAGCTTAATATCTTAATGGAGAGAATATTTACTTGATTAGCAACAACAACACCATAATTAGCAACAACAACACCATAATTAGCAACAAAAACACCATAATTAGCAACAACAACACCAAAATTAGCAACAACTACACCATAATTTCTGACAAAAAGAATGAGATACTTCCTTGAAATTCCACAAAAGTGTAAACCCATAAAGAGTCGTGAAATCCTTTCTATTTGAAAGAACTTTTCATCTAAAATGAAAATAATAAATAATATTCCATATAGGTTTAAGCTATACTAGGTAACTGTAAACATTTAAGTAATTCTTATGAGTTGGTCATAATTGAATTCTTTTTCTTTTTTGTTTTCAGACTTTTTTTAAAAATAATCTTTAAGCAAGGTTGCTCAAATATCCTCACTATTTGTAGGTTTTAAAGTTCAGTCACATCTCTAGGCTGTTTAACAGTTGGTTTACTGTTACAGGTTTTTACCAGTGGACTTGAAACATTAATGGAACTCATGGCTGTTTTGTAGCATCCAGACATTGGCTGATTGAATTATCACAATAATTTGCATGTTAATTAAACTCAGACCCTCGCAATTACCAAATTCCTCTCCATCATGTTTAGGCACAGCTTTTGTCTTAAAGCAGAAAATAAAACTAGTCATTACTGTAAGTTTTATTGCCAATGAGTTTGTAATCCAATATTGGATAATTCCACATTGTCTTCTTTGTTAGACACGTTTGTTAGACCCGTCTTGTTATTTATTCCCATCAACTTAATGATGTTTCCAAATTGACTAAAACAGAACAAAGGAATGCCGTTTATGCCCATGTCAATGACTTTACCAATCTGTGGAACAATCAATTGCAATTATTCTAAACATGTTTCCATGGTTACAGGATGGTCAGCTGACATCTGTCACGGTCAGCTTCACTAAGAGGATTTCTGATGGTCAGAAACGCACTCTATCATTGATGCATGGATTGTTTTATATTTGGCATCATTTGAATTGTTTTACTAGTGCTATTTTCATTTGTTTTTCCGGCACTTATTCACAATTAATAATATTGTAATCATACTTGTAAAGTGAATAATAATATTGATTAATTAATAAATTTTATTTGAATGTCTTGCTATTTTTTTGTGTCCAATGAAAGTAAATATACATTTTACTTTTTAACAATGTTATTTTTTTATTTTCCTTTCAAATTTATCTTTTTTTCTTTTCACAAAAATTTAAAAATCTCAAAATTTTACTCTCAATGAAAAATGTTTACAATTCTTCTGGGTAATCAAGTGAGGACAAGTACATGACCCAATTTTAGTTGAATTTAAGTCCAGTTCTTCAGAGAAAAACAAATATTTCTTTTTTATGACACAATAGTTATTATGATTTTAATATATTAATATTGGGATAAATCCAGTAATTTCTAACTACACTTACCTCCCTTTGCATCTCTAGTCTCGCCCATGTTATCTCCCTTTCATGTACAAAGGAGTCTTGTGTGAATTTAATCAATAGTGGGGGCAGATGTCTCGCAATATAGAACAGGGTTTATAATGTGCCAGTATGTGACAGTGTTTGGAAATGAATCCCTTTATGTTGCTGTTACAAGGGGGTAAATAAACATCTGTTGACATTAAGCCCGTTCTTGTTGTTGTAGCTGCAGTGCCATTTGTAAAATTTGTGCTGAGGTCTTTGATGTGACCTTTGTGAAAGTTGACAGTTAGTGATAAGGATGATACAATTTCACAACAGTATGGAATTATGTGTGTCATGATAAGAAAAGATGTGGGGAAATATACATTGGCAGTGAGTTTAGGCAGGATATTTATGGTTGATTGAAGTGTGTTCAGGTAGATTTTTGGTATAAGATATATATGTATGTTAATCTATATTCATATATGCAAAGTAGAGTGGAGAAGCTATGCATATTAAGGTTTGGATGGGACCTTGCCTGATCTACCAGGTCTTATTGAATGAAAATAACACTCATTTTTTGCAAAACTTATCAGGCAGACATACCTATAACTAAAATTGAATTTATATTTATTATAACATTCACAGAAACAATCTTCTTGTATTATATATCTTCCAACTAGCATAATTTAGTGATGACATGTTTAAACATATCTTTCATATTCCCAGTTACATAAAGTAAGGATTGAGATTATTATATATATATATATATACTCACGTAAAATATAATCATGCAAATGAAGTATGGAACTTGATTACTTAATCATGTACATAAATAAACAGTCGTAAATTCAATCATGTTTAATTGAAATATGTTGTTAATTGATCATAATTTATATTGCTGAAGCCATAAATCTATCCTTCCATGCATAAAAAACATTGATGTTAATTTTTTTAAATACATCACAGCAACAAAAAAATGGCATTAAAAGCGACGTCCAGCTGTTGTGGAAGAGCATGATTTTTTTGACCACAGGCAAATGTCTGGGTAGAACCACAAGCACAGTCAACTCACATTAAGTTTTTCTTTCTGACCTGGACTGGAACCCTTATGTTGAGAGGCAGAGGAGTCAAAGAAGTTACAAGTCCACCAAAAGGGCCACCATTCATTTACCTTTCCGGTTCCAGGTACGGAAGGCCCTGGTTTTGATCCTGGGCCGCAACATACTAAAGTCGTTAAAAATGGAAGTGGTATAATGCTCAAGGAAAATATAAGTGTAATTCCACGACTGGTTGGCCCGGTGTCAGGATAATGTGACTGGGTGTGGTATCATGCCAGATGTTCATGGCATGCTATACACAGTGAAGTCAGTGCTGTATCTGCTTCAAGTGGACACTGTCTCCTGATAACTGAAATACTGCTGGTGGGACATTAAACCCAATAAACAAACAAACATTTAACTTTCATTTGATAATGCTTTCCTGCTCATGTTTATACAAATATTTTCAATACGGGTCCTAAAACAAAGCAGCATGACATTCTACCAATAATCATCTGCAAGTGCAGGGTCGCATCAAGGGTTTTACTTTGAAGGGGGCATAATTTTTTCTTTCAAATGTAAATAATGCAATAAGAATTAAAATGTTGATTGACTTTCCAATTTTTAATTTGCTTTTCAAACCAGAATATATGATTGCATATATATAAGAGACATGCGTTATTTGGTTGATGTATATATAAATTACCGGATTTATCAGTACTGTCCAGGATTTTTAGGGGTGGGCTTGTGACAGGTCAACGTCTACATCCGCTCCCGAAGAAATTTGTACGCCTGTCTTCTCTATTCTGTGTTAAACAAGATTAATGACACTGAAAATATAAACAAATTATGTTTATTTACAATGGATATGACATCCCAAACACCAACATACCGGTATAATACAACATGTACTGAGAATGTCTTTAGTGTAAAAGTTAACATATAGCTTGGCTAATTATTGGTCCAGTGGTTAATTATCCTGGCTTACATAACGTATGTGCCAAGCAGGCAAGGTATCCATAGCCCAATATATCATTGTTTTTATCTGTGTGCAAATGTAAATAATAGATAGAATGGCTAAGTACACTTGGGGCTTCCAGATATATTAGATCTACAAAGCAAATCTATCTTGCCAACTTCAAGCCTCTATTATTCATTTATCAGTATGTATTTGATTAACACCTCCCATCTATATTGGAAGATTTCTGTGAAGGTGGTGGGGTGGTAAAGGGTGGTGGGTAGTCCTTCAAAAAAAATGTCCTTTGCACATTCATGTTGTGTTAATATTTATTATATGTTCACAGTTTACATCGTCTTTGCATATGTGGTGGTAGGATTAGCATCTGCATTTTAAGCAAGGCAAAATCATTACAATGAGAAACATGCTTGCTAACCATCTAGATAGTGCTTATACAAATCCAAAATAGTGCTGAAAAAAAATGTCTGAAAAATTTATTAAGGTTTCCCCATTACCGATACTCATAAAGTAAAGGCTGATCATGGCACTTCAAGAGAAAGATGCCAGAGAAATGACAGCTGTAAGTGCATGGTCGCAATCAATTGAGCAGAATATTGGTCCAGATTGACCAGTCGAAGCCAGTTATTTTCGCCTCCCCACTCCTATCCTCTCTTGTGGTTGCTGGGACAATCTAATATTAGACTGAGGCATGCAGCTCCAGAGGGTACAGTCCATTTAGGGTAATTAGTTAAAAGGGGTTCATTCACAGTCCATTTACAGTCCAACAGTTCAAATGGAAGTGTTGTTAGATTTGAAGCCATTTTTGACTTAGTCATATCCATATGTAGCATGTGTCCAGAAATATAAAATGTAAAAATATTTGTCCATAATTTGAAATGTTAAACCTTAGCAGGCCACATTAGTTAACCTATACTTAAGTCAGACTTTTGGCTTATCAATAAATGCAATTGAATATTGTCAAAGACTAAGAAGCAAATAATGCAGATGCAAATGAGAATGAACTGGATGTACATTATTTGCCTTCACCTTGTTAATATATGCTTAACAGGTTCACATATATAGAATCTTTTATTTAAATACTTAGATTAATAGACCCTTGTGACTGTAAGGCAACTCTGCAGATCAAAAATACTTTAAGAAGAACAATAAAGTTCAAAACTCAAATAAAGCAAACATACAACTAATTACTACATTAGGTAATTTTAAATTACCCACAATCCTAGCAAACCCTCTGGTCTTTAATTTGAACTGATGATGATTGTTGCAGGATTCAATGTCAGGATGTTCTCACTATGTGTGGTATTAGGGCAAGTGTTCATGACATCATATTACAATCCATGTCTGGATATTGTCATTACGTGTGGTACAAGGGCAAGTGTTTATGACATGCTGCGACACGCAATGTCAAGATGTTCTCACTAGATGCAGTACAAGGGCAAGTGTTTATGACATGCTATAGCACTCAATGTCAAGATGTTCTCACTAGATGTGGTATAAGGTCAGGTGTTCATGACATGCTGCAACACTCAGTGTCAAGATGTTCTCACTAGCTGTGGTATAAGGGCAAGTGTTCATGACATGCTATAGAACTCAATGTCAAGATGTTCTCACTAGGTGTGGTATGAGGACAAGTGTTCATGACATGTTGCAGCACTCTATGTCAAGATGTTCTCACTAGATGTGGTATAAGGACAAGTGTTCATGACATGCTATAGAACTCAATGTCAAGATGTTCTCACTAGGTGTGGTATGAGGACAAGTGTTCATGACATGTTGCAGCACTCAATGTCAAGATGTTCTCACTAGATGTGGTATAAGGTCAAGTGTTCATGACATGCTATAGCACTCAATGTCAAGATGTTCTCACTAGCTGTAGTATACGGGCAAGTGTTCATGACATACTGCAACAATCAATGTCAAGATGTTCTCACTAGCTGTGGTATAAGGGCAAGTGTTCATGACATACTGCTACAATCAATGTCAAGATGTTCTCACTACATGTGGTATAAGGGCAAGTGTTCATGACATGCTGCAGCACTCAATGTCAAGATGTTCTCACTTGATATGGTATAAGGACAAGTGTTCATGACATGTTGCAGCACTCAATGTCAAGATGTTCTCACTAGATATGGTATAAGGGCAAGTGTTCATGACATACTGCAACAATCAATGTCAAGATGTTCTCACTAGATGTGGTATAAGGGCAAGTGTTCATGACATGCTGCAGCACTCAATGTCAAGATGTTCTCACTTGATATGGTATAAGGACAAGTGTTCATGACATGTTGCAGCACTCAATGTCAAGATGTTCTCACTAGATGTGGTATAAGGGCAAGTGTTCATGACATACTGCAACAATCAATGTCAAGATGTTCTCACTAGATGTAGTATAAGGGCAAGACGTGTTCATGACATGCTGCAACAATCAATGTAAAGATGTTCTCCCTAGATGTGGTATAAGGGCAAGTGTTCATGACATACTGCAATAATCAATGTTAAGATGTTCTTCCTAGATGTGGTATAAGGGCAAGTGTTCATGACATGTTGCAGCACTCAATGTCAAGATGTTCCCACTAGATGTAGTATAAGGGCAAGTGTTCATGACATACTGCAATAATCAATGTCAAGATGTTTTCACTACATGTGGTATAAGGACAAGTGTTCATGACATATTGCAGCACTCAATGTCAAGATGTTCTCCCTAGATGTGGTATAAGGGCAAGTGTTCATGACATGCTGCAGCACTCAATGTCAAGATGTTCTCACTAGATGTAGTATAAGGGCAAGTGTTCATGACATACTGCAATAATCAATGTCAAGATGTTCTCACTACATGTGGTATAAGGACAAGTGTTCATGACATGTGGCAGCACTCAATGTCAAGATGTTCTCACTAGATGTGGTATAAGGGCAAGTGTTCATGACAGGCTGCAGCACTCAATGTCAAGATGTTCTCACTAGATGTGGTAGTATAAGGGCAAGTGTTCATGACATGCTGCAGCACTCAATGTCAAGATGTTCTCACTAGCTGTGGTATACGGGCAAGTGTTCATGACATGCTGCAGCACTCAATGTCAAGATGTTCTCACTAGGTGTGGTATGAGGTCAGGTGTTCATGACATACTGCAATAATCAATGTCAAGATGTTCTCACTAGGTGTGGTATAAGGTCAGGTGTTCATGACATACTGCAATAATCAATGTCAAGATGTTCTCACTACATGTGGTATAAGGACAAGTGTTCATGACATACTGCAACAATCAATGTCAAGATGTTCTCACTAGGTTTAGTATAAAGCCAAACGTTTATGACATGCTTCCTCAATGATGACAGAAAAATGTGTTGCAGTTGGAATCCTTTTTTGTTTTCAGATATCTAGTGAATGTGAAGTGAATGAGAGAAACATGACTCAAAGGTCATCAATTTAATATTGCTTTTATACTTTTTCTTTCAAGACATTTCAGTCTTTTTGTTGATTGACATTTTATACTGAAATGCTCACTGTATGTACATGTCTAAGTTTCTATTCCATACAAAGTCTAGTTAAGTTTGTTTAACCAACTGAACTTGTGAACTTTGCATACCATGGTTGTTTGTTTTGTATGGTATTTACCAAATTCTGATTGAAAATGTCAACTTTTAAAGGTTATATTTGTGGAATCAATCTTCAGTGGGGCATTCAGTATGTTGGGTTGACCCAGAGTCTGTGAGTTGAATTAATGAATATTTATTCCATGAAGTCAGCAAAAACAGTATGTAGATCATTGTGACAATTTCAGGGTTTTCATGTCCGCCTGAATTTTCATTTAAGCTTGAGTCTAAGATAATTTTTTAGCATTTGCGGGGTGCCTTAGGTTTGAGAAGCTTTAAGCTCAAGTTTGGGAGAATCTTTGAGCATTTTGGTTATATATAGCAATATTTTAAGATAAGATCTGGGACTATTCTCAAGAATTAGAGACACAAGGTCATACAACTTTAAGTTTAAGAGTACATTAAGGCACCTGCAATCTTGGTTGGATTATTTTGATCTTAAAGGTGGTATCCAACAGTTTGCCTATATTAATATATGTAACAATATCTGTCCTCTGTTTGGGGTATTTGTGCATTACTTTTGTCAAAAAACATCAGATTTTAGTTTAAGCTTTGATGATTTTCAACAGTATCTCAATTTTGGTTAAGTAAAACTCATTAATCAACACTTAAAATGTTCATTCTATAAATAAGAATGATTGAGATTTCTGCTGAAAATAGACATCACCATCAAAGTGGATGTGTGGATGTGCTAAACCATCAGAGATCATGTGGTTGTCTTAGTTTAAAAAAAGCTAACTGTGCAGCGTGGCTCAGAAAAAAAAATAGATGTTTGAAATAATGATTGTGGCGTTATAGTACACTTTTCAGACATGTGTAGGACATCAATAATAATACAACATTTTGTGAGATCAGTTCAGGTAACAATAGTTTATTAGGATGTTTAATGAAATTGGGGCCAAACTGTCAGATATCACCTTTAAGTCTGAGACCAGTTTTAGCTGCACTTTTTAAAGAAAAAAAAGTGGAGCAGTTGTCATGGCACTTTCAGCAGCATTGGCGACACATTAGTTAATCTCTTTTATTTACCTCTATTTATAAAAAGAACAACATCAAAGATTTTTTTCTTCCAACTTAGGTACTTTGTCATTTTCAAAAACGGTACCTATTTGAATGGACAGTAACTCCTGAAATTAATTTTTTCAAAGTTATGCCCCTTTTTGACTTAGACTTTTGACTTCTATTAGACTTTCCAACACAAGGAATAATTGGGCATGCTTTATATAGACAGCTCTCGCTAAGCATATGTAGCCATAATTGAGCATGCTGCTTGTAGACAGCTCTTGCTAAGCATACGTGACCATAGTTGAGCATGCTGTCTAACATTGCTTTTGCTAAGCATATGTGACCATAGTTGAGCATGCTGTCTAACAATAGCTCTTGCTAAGCATATGTGACCATAGTTGAGCCTGCTGTCTATAGACAGCTCTTGCTAAGCATATGTGACCATAGTTGAGCATGCTGTCTATAGACAGCTCTTGCTAAGCATATGTGACCAATAGTTGAGCATGCTGTCTATAGACAGCTCTTGCTAAGCATATGTGACCATAGTTGAGCATGTTGTCTATAAACAGCTCTTGCTAAGCATATGTGACCATAGTTGAGCATGCTGTCTATAGACAGCTCTTGCTAAGCATATGTGACCAATAGTTGAGCATGCTGTCTATAGACAGCTCTTGCTAAGCATATGTGACCAATAGTTGAGCATGCTGTCTATAGACAGCTCTTGCTAAGCATATGTGACAATAGTTGAGCATGTTGTCTATAAACAGCTCTTGTTAAGCATATGTGACCAATAGTTGAGCATGCTGTCTATAGACAGCTCTTGCTAAGCATATGTGACCAATAGTTGAGCATGTTGTCTATAGACAGCTCTGTCTGACCATATGTGACCATAGTTGAGCATGCTGTCTATAAAAGCTCTTGCTAAGCATATGTGACCAATAGTTGAGCATGTTGTCTATAAAAGCTCTTGCTAAGCATATGTGACCAATAGTTGAGCATGCTGTCTATAGACAGCTCTGTCTGACCATATGTGACCATAGTTGAGCATGCTGTCTATAGACAGCTCTTGCTAAGCATGTGTGACCTTGCTAATAATTCTTTGGGCTTGAATCTGCACTTTGGCAATTCTTGAGCATCTGGACACCATGGGTTATGAAATAGCAATATTTAATTAGTATTGACACATTCTATTACAAAGTATTGAAAACAATGTCATAGTTCCCTTCCTGAATGTATGCTAGTAACAGTACTTAGCCTTCATGTTTCTTACCTGGTTGCTTGATTCTGATTGTGCACATACAAAGTGTATGTAATGTGGTCTGAAAGACAGAGGGTTTATGTAACAATGTTTCCCACACCCAGTAATTGTTCACATGTGGCAGTATATTATGTCAGATGTATTGTGCTGAATAGGTTTCTGCTTGAGGGTTTCTTATGTCTTTAATTACTGCATGGGACTGGCATATACTGCTCATTTGACCTCAGCTTTTGTCTGCATGACTCTTAACCTGCTAGACAATCATTTGGCAAATTGTGACGCTTCTCATCAACCATGGAGCCGCAAAATCAGGATTGGTACTTTTTGTTCTTGAATCCCTAGTAGGAGAACTAGTTACCTTTACATAAAGCTGTTTACACATAACTGCTAATTTAGTATTAGTTATTCTTTTTGTTTAAAAACAAGTTACGGATTAAGCGTGACTCACATATTGGGTAACTGGCCTTTTGATCTTAACTATTGTATTAAATTTGAGATTTTTAAATGTTGGCAATGTCTGCATTTTTCTTAACTTTAATATTTATTAAACCATACTGTTATATAGTGGTTTAATATTGATTTCTGATGGCATTTGTTCATTAGTATTCATTGATTTGGATTTTAAAAAAATGAACTACAGGAATTTTCCATGCCATTAAATGGATCTAGTTTAGATTTTATTGTGTTTAAATAGAATGCATAAGAAAATCACATTAAAACCCCAAACCAGAAGAAAGTACCAGGAAAAGGATCTGCACTGACTTAATTTCTAAATTTGTCTTTTTACTCTGGAAAAGTTTTTTTAAATGAAATATATGTTCCTATCAGTGTCTTTGAATCTATGTGCTGGTGTATTTGAAATATATGTTCCTAGAAGTGTCTTTTAATCCATGTGTTGGTGTATTTGAAATATACATTCCTAGAAGTGTCTTTTAATCCATGTGTTGGTGTATTTGTGTCTGGATTTATGAGCAAAACATAGTTAAAATTTAACTTGAATAGCTTTAACAGATTATTGTGGACTATAAATCTACATATCTATACAGGCACATAAAGCTGCATAAGGCCATGAATTTCAATTTAGGTTTGTGTTTTCTCTGCTTGATCGTGAACTGCTCAACTGCATGTAACTTTTACTATATTTAGTTTAAATTCTGCAAAAAAGTGGACATACCAGGGTAAGGTACAGATAACTAATTCTTCATTTGTTATCTTAATACCTTGGGCAGAACCACTTAATAATTTATTATAAAATTAATGAAAAAAACCCAATAAAGATGGTGATAATAATAATAATAATAAAGATAATTATATTATTATTATTTATTTATTTTTATTAATTTTTATTATTATTTTATTTTTAATAACTATTTTTTTATAATATCATTCACAACACAAGCACACTCAAATACATAACTTATATAAATATATGAAGAAACGTACCTTGTATTCTTAACTTATTTACACAGACAAAAATTAGCAATAAGATAAACAATCAAATAAGATCGAGGGCAAACCCCAAAGAAGACATTAGTAAATAATTAACCAGATTCCATTCATTGAGGTGCATATAACTCTATGTGATGCAGTACACCCAGCATCGGGTGATGCAATTATGCGAAGGGAGGCATCAACTCTTTGCCTGCTTTGTTTGTATTGACCAATCTTTGACAAACAGCGTTGATCCAGATCAGCCCGCCTAAAACTGGAGCTGACTGACCAGGATCTACACTATTTGCTGCTACGTTTTTACGGACAAGTTTACCTATGAATGATATGGTGTGCAAGTGATTAAGAAATGTAGAATGTGATAATAGCAAATATCACATGGTAAGGGTTTTAGGTGCAGTCTAACCTGTTGGAATACTGTTGTCTAGTGTGCCAGGTATTGCTCTCTGAACAGTTGAAACTGTGAAATTATGCATGCATGTATTGAGAAACAAATCTGGATTACAATTGACAAAACAGTGAGGAATGTGTTAAAATGCATGTAGATCTGATAAGAATGCATGAAAAAGAAAAGAAATAAAAGTGTTCATAAGGTAGATATCTAATTAAGAATGTCCTGAATACAAGACAGAAGTGCTGAAGTTTGGTAAATAATGACACAAATAACGTTTTACATTGAAGGACATAATTGAAAATGTGTTTGTGAAGTTTAAAAAACAAAACTGCTGCATTTGAATGGGTTTTTTTCTCAATGACATAAATTTTGGTTGTTGTTAGCTTCTTGGAAAATGTGTTTGTGAAGTTGAAAAAGGAAATAGATAGATTGATTCTAGAATAGTATAAAAATATGTTTGGGAAGTTGATAAAACAAAATTTGTGTGAATCTGAAAAATAAGAAGGATCTTTTTCCTGCTACTAAAAAGTTGGTGGTAATTTTTCATTAATAGAAAGAAAAGCAAGACCATAAATGAAAATGACATAATTTCTGGTTTTAATTTTAGATACCATGTAAATATTGGTATAAATATAAAGAAGCCGCTCTTCTGGTATAAATGTGTCTTGGGCTGCCCAGTGCCTACCTGACTCACCTCAAACATAATGGCTGGCCCACTTATCTGTAGGAGTCAGTCAGACAGTTTCCTGTGTATGTGTAAACATGGCTTTCACTCGCCACGGCTGCGAGCATTGACTCGGATACTCTGTGTGCTCCATCTGGACCAATGTGTCGCATCATCATGTAAACTGTCACATGTTCCCTGTATCTCCCCAGAGGTAGGCTCGCGCCCGGGCATGGACGCCACTGATGGGCGTGAGATTGACAAGCCACCGACGCCCAGAAGTCCCGGACTGCACAAACATCGCTACTTAGAGCCCCCTCACACCATCCTAGATGTGGATTACAAGCTTCTTCAATCAGGGGTCGCAATTCTTCCGGGTGAGTTTTAAATTTTATTAATATTATATTATTTAATTTCAATTTGTATATTTTTAGACAAAAAAGTAGAACTCAGGGGAAAACTTAAAAATTTATTTAAAAGAAAATCACTTTTTAAAGTAAGTTTATTAGTTATGTAGTAATTTAATGAATGACTGAGTTTTGTAAAAGCACTGTGTGATTTGAAATGCCACTATATCAAGACTAATTATAGCATGACTCTATCTCTAATATCCCAAAATGTTCTTCTAAACAAAAGTCTTAAGTTTGTACTTTCTGAGATACCCTTAAGATTGCTGCACTATTGCTTCATTTGACTGAATATCTGCTGTCTTATCCAAGTTAATTTAATGATCCATGTATGCTAATAGATGCGAACCTATTGCCAAATATAGCACAAACGAGATCCTTATTGGAAAATGAAACACTCATTGAGGATATTGAGCAATATCTGAATAGAGGTGGAAGGAGTAACTTCTCAGCAGTTTAAAATCACATTATTTATCCTCTGCCAGATAAAGAGGAATATAGTTTTGGCATTGTTTGTCCATCCATCCATTTTTCCATCCACCCAGCCATCAAAAAACAGTGGATTTTCATAAAAGCTAAAAGGGTGATAGATTTAGAAATAGAATCGAGTGCACTGACCATGTTAAGATTAAGAAATAGAATCGAGTGCACTGGCCATGTTAAGATTTAGAAATAGAATCGAGTGCACTGACCATGTTAAGATTTAGAAATAGAATAGAGTGCACTGACCATGTCAACATTAAGAAATAGAATCGAGTGCACTGACCATGTTAAGATTTAGAAATAGAATCGAGTGCACTGACCATGTTAAGATTAAGAAATAGAATCGAGTGCACTGGTCATATTAAGATTTAGAAATAGAATCGAGTGCACTGACCATGTTAAGATTAAGAAATAGAATCGAGTGCACTGACCATGTTAAGATTAAGAATAGAATCGAGTGCACTGACCATGTTAAGATTAAGAAATAGAATTGAATGCACTGACCATGTTAAGATTTAGAAATAGAATCGATGTGCACTGACCATGTTAACTTTAAGAAATAGAATCGAGTGCACTGACCATGTTAACATTAAGAAATAGAATCGAGTGCACTGACCATGTTAAGATTTAGAAATAGAATCGAGTGCACTGACCATGTTAAGATTTAAAAATAGAATCGAGTGCACTGACCATGTTAAGATTTAGAAATAGAATCAAGTGCACTGACCATGTTAAGATTAAGAAATAGAATTGAGTGCACTGACCATGTTAAGATTAAGAAATAGAATCGAGTGCACTGACCATGTTAACATTAAGAAATAGAATCGAGTGCACTGACCATGTTAAGATTAAAAAATAGAATCAAGTGCACTGACCATGTTAAGATTTAGAAATAGAATTGAGTGCACTAACCATGTTAAGATTAAGAAATAGAATCGAGTGCACTGGCCATGTTAAGATTAAGAAATAGAATCGAGCGCACTGACCATATTAACATTAAGAAATAGAATCAAATGCACTGACCATGTTAAGATTAAGAAATAGAATCAAGTGCACTGACCATGTTAAGATTTAGAAATAGAATCGAGTGCACTAACCATGTTAAGATTAAGAAATAGAATCGAGTGCACTGGCCATGTTAAGATTTAGAAATAGAATCGAGTGCACTGACCTTGTTAAGATTTAGAAATAGAATCGAGTGCACTGACCATGTCAAGATTTAGAAATAGAATCGAGTGCACTGACCATGTTAAGATTTAGAAATAGAATCGAGTGCACTGACCATGTTATAAAGAGCACAGGTCAATGTCACATTTTCCTAATCAAATGTCAAAACTATAATATACCGGTAGTTTGTTTAAACCCGTTACATCTCAAAACACCATTCACCGCATAACCTTAAACCACGCTTAAGGTGTTTCCCACAAGTAAAGGGTTAAAAATGGGTACTGATTAAATAAATTAGCTTGTTTTATATTGATTGTGATTGTCAACATTTATTTTCAAGTAAAAAAAGATCTGTTTTAATAACAATAACTTGTAAATATTATTCTCTGTTTCACTTAAAGATACACTGTTTTTTCTGTTTGTTTTGGGGTTTATCTTCTAAAAAAAGGTAACAAAATGAAAAAATTCTATAAATAAGCTAAGCCATGGCTTTAATACTTTGAGCTTGAATCTGAGACCATTTATAAGCATATTTTTATTTCAAATTTTGTAAGATATATAGCCGTTAATATATTTTCAATTGATATATTAAAAAACCCAGTTATCTTTGTTGTTTTTGTGTCGCCTGAAATGGCGACATATAGGGATAACTTTGTCAGCGGCGTTGGCGTCGGCATCCCGATTTCCTTGTCCGGAGCCTAACTTTGTCACCGTAGGTCTAAATGACCATATTTGGTATGCATGTTTCTGGCAATAACTCGAAGTGCAGTGCAAAAGAACTGTAACTCGACCTTGTTCCGTTTTTGAATTATTCCCCTTTGATTGATTTTTATAGAGCATTTCTTGTCCAGAGTGTTACTTTGTTACCGTAGGTCCAAATGACTCCAAACTTGGTATGCATGTTTCTGGCAATGACTCAAAGTGCCATGCACAAGAATGGTAACTCTACCTTCTTCTGTTTTTAGTTATTGCCCTTTGATTGATTTTATAGAGCATTTCTTGTCTAGAGCCTAACTTTGTCACCGTAGGTCCAAATGACTCCAAACTTGGAATGCATGTTTCTGGCAATGACTCAAAGTGCAGCACACAAGAACCGTAACTCTACCTTGTTCCGTTTTTGAATTATTCCCCTTTTATTGTTTTTTATAGATCATTTCTTGTCCGGAGTGTAACTTTGTCACTGTAGGTCCAAATGACTCCAAACTTGGTGTGCATGTTCCTGGCAATGACTCAAAGTGCAGTGCACAAGAATGGTAACTCTACCTTCTTCTGTTTTTTAGTTATTCCCCTGTGATTTATTCTATAGAGCATTTCTTGTCCGGAGCCTAACATTGTCACCGTAGGTCCAAACGACTCCAAACTTGGTATGCATGTTTCTGGCAATGACTCGAAGTGCAGGGCACAAGAACAGTAACTCTACCTTGTTCCGTTTTTGAATTATTCCCCTTTGATTGATTTTTTTAGAGCATTTCTTGTCCAGAGCCTAACTTTGTCACCGTAGGTCCAAATGACTCCAAACTTGGTATGCATGTTTCTGGCAATGACTCGAAGTGCAGGGCATAAGAACAGTAACTCTACCTTGTTCCGTTTTTGAATCATTCCCCTTTGATTGATTTTTTCAGAGCATTTCTTGTCCGGAGCCTAACTTTGTCACCGTTGGTCCAAATGACTCCAAACTTGGTATGCATGTTTCTGGCACTGACTCAAAGTACAGTGTACAAGAAGGTTAACTCTACCTTCTTCCGTTTTTTAGTTATTCCCATTTGATTGATTTTTAGTGCATTTCTTGTAAAGGGCATAACTTGTTGTGCATGTTTTTTGCGATGAGACAATTAAAAGGTTATTTTATATGTGAATTTTGTGCAAATACATTGCTAATATCTGTACAACAAAAAACTAATTAACATTTTTTATGTCGACTAACAAAATTTTCGTCAGGCGACACATCCGACTCGCAGAGTTCTAGTAATGATGTCATAGGCACTGATATGTATATTTTTTAGAGTTTTCTAGTCATTTTTCTGAGAGATTATTCATGAATTATCAGAATCGTTCCAATACTTCCAATAAAAGGCTTACACACAGACTTAAAGTATCAGTAATAGTTTCTTGTCTCTTTGGTCGTGTGCACATTTGGCAAAATTTCATAGCTCTTGCTCATGAAGCTCAAATTTATCTGACATAGGCAGGTCAAGTTCAGCCAGCCACTGTTGGAATCCTTTTTTAGCAGAATCTTTACTATTTGCTGCTGGATCTTTTTTAAACATCAGTTACATGTAAACATCAGGGACAATACTGGATGTTAAACCAAATTAATGGCTATTTATATACTTTTGCCTGTGTCAACTGGAATCGTTCTAAATCTTTAATTCTTTAATATTGAAACATTTTCACCATGTACATGTTTATAGCCATTTTTCCAAAAACAGGGTGTGAGGTTTAGACATTAGGCTGATAAATGGTTATAAGTCTGTACATGGTCCTTTTGAATTTCTATGTGCAACTCAATTATAGATTAAGTTTATTCTATTTCATTCATTTATGAATTCATAAAAAGGAGTTGGCAATAAAATCTGTAGTTCTATGTGCTTGTGTTTTTTCTCAGCTGGTGCAGATATTCTTATTAATAACACGCAATTATGTAATTACATAAAAAAACATCTTATGCATGGAATGGAGTCTGCATCCTGCAGGTGCAGTTTGAAATGCACCAAAAGATGGCACCAATACATGTATCTGTTTATCTCTCTCGGATCTAATAAACAGTGAGTGCATGCAGTGTGATTTCAATAAACACTGAGTACATGCTCACAGACATGTCCACATGAACACAGCTTGTGATCAGGAAGTTTTAGGTACAAAAATTTAGTTTGCTTTAAATCATCAATCAACTATACAAGATAAGTGCTAAACAAATCTTCAGATAACAATAGTGCTAAATGAATATTGGAAAACTATGTGAGGAACTGATACACCTGAAGTAATTACTAACAATACCAAATACATTGTATATGGACATTATTTAAAGCGGCTAAGTCACAGGTACATAGGCACAATGTACATCATCACATTACATAGAACAAAATGGTGCACACTTTTGCACCATTGTCAAAAAATCACCAGTAAGATGAAAATATATTCACTTTTTTTTAGGTCGACTTTTTTTTTTTATCATGAAAGTATTGGATTGAAATAAACAAGGGTGCTGATGTATGTTACTGGATTTGATGTTTCCAGTTGAAGAAATGGCAGTGATGTGTTCACAGTACACCACCATTTTGAGATATTAACATATAATTTAACATAAATCTTTTAGAATTTGTTTAGTCATTGGCTCTTTTAAAATTATACTAATAGCTATGGATAAGGTCACTTTAAGTTCCATTTGGCCAGAAAGTCAATTTTCCAATTAAAAAAAAAGACCATGTATTGTTCAGATTATTATATTGCATTCAGTTAAGTAAAATACCATAAAAAATGTTGTTATTAACTTTGCAAAAAATGTTTTCTAGTTTTTGTTTATTTTTCACAATGAAAACATATTCCACAAAGCAACATTAAAAAGTAACTTCTTGCACTGTTCTTACAGCAGAATAAGTTAAAGTATTCAATTAGGTGAATTTTAACAAACACTATTTATGGATGGCAAGTTAATAGCATCTGTCTGACTTGTCAAATGTTTAGCATGCTTAGATCTGATATGAGGGAGTCCCAGTTCAAAGCCAGAATTTTTTAGTTCTTATTTTAAATACAATTATGTTTAATTTGTTAATAAGATACACAAATTTGTTTGTTTTTTATTTTACAAAAAATAAATATTATCTTGGAATTTTGTTAATTGGAATAATATTGGAAAAGTAAATAAAACATTAGGATGCACAGGTAGACAGAAACCTTCAAGGTCTGCACTAATTAACTTCTAGCCTTCTTACCGTTAGGAAGAGATAAACTATAAAGTTACATAGAACTTTATATTATAGATCATTAAGATGTAGATAAGATACTTGCTTGTATGTTTAGACTAGGGCAGGAAAGCTGAGAGATTTGTTCTCATCCTGTGGGAGGTCAGGACGCTCTCTGATTTCCGGATAAGCTTGGACACTTGTAAACATGCCACTGGCCTACTGACTGACTTCTGTGCTTACTCAACTGTATCTGTGACCAGATTTTTTTGTTCACCTGCCACAGGTGGAGGGATAGAATCTTGTCTGTGCCCTTCTAAGTCTGAATGCCTCGGATATTGTTTCTGATGCAACCTAGAATGTAGTAAGATTAAAAAAACACAAGATGTCACAATTTTTGTTACTGAAAGTAGTTTATCTGAAAAACAAACTGATCGTTCCTGATACATTTTAAATCATTGAATAACGTTACCTAGTTGTTGGTTTTGCATAGAGCATTTAATCATTAAATAAAGTCACCTACTTGTTGGTTTTGCATAGAGCATTTAATCATTGAATAACGTTACCTACTTGTTGGTTTTGCATAGAGCATTTAATCATTAAATAACGTCACCTACTTGTTGGTTTTGCATAGAGCATTTAATCATTGAATAACGTTACCTACTTGTTGGTTTTGCATAGAGCATTTAATCATTAAATAACGTCACCTACTTGTTGGTTTTGCATAGAGCATTTAATCATTGAATAACGTTACCTACTTGTTGGTTTTGCAAAGTGCATTTTGATTGCAACACTGAAGACCACCTTTGAACAAACATATTTTTTTTGCATAAATAATACATTTTTTAATTCTCAAGCATTAAAAAGAAGGTTCAATTATTTTACATTGTGAAACATCTAAATTTGTTTAAGAATGTTTGAATAAAAACATCTAAGGGTTTCAGCTCAAGCCATTTCTGGGAAAAAAAATATGAAATTGCTCACACTAATCAATCATTATAGTGCTAATATGCCATCACTAACCAAAGGTCAAGGTCAAATGCCAAACATGGTGCATTGTTCAATTAAGGTAATATAAGAATTGTCAGTATGTTGATTTTTGTGAAATCTAAAGCAGTTATGGATCCAGAGCACTCTAGAGTGCAATGCAATGATAAAACTTAATATACTGTTTAGTTATTTATTACATATGCCTAAATGATCTAAAACAAAATCTGCAGTTCTTTAATTTTTTTCTTCTGTTACATGACAATGACGCAGTTTTTGTCCTTTTAATTGCTGGCATTTAGTGTTCTTTTTGGTGGAGAAAGACAATAGAAAAATTTCCAAAAACATAGGAATCTCTTAAAGGTGGTATCTGACATTTTGGACAGGCTTTACTTAATATAAACTATAAGTTTATGCAGAAATTATGCTCAAAGCCTTAGAACAGGGGTAGGATGTTGTACATGTATTAGATATAGGTAAATTCAGATACCATCTTTAATATCAAATTGATGTCCATATATACACTGGACCTGGTAGGGCAATGAGAGACATTAATGAATAGTCTCCCCTGAATAATGCCTATATGCAAGTAGGCCCTGTCATTTGTTTTATACGATTTTTATGCATGTGCTCTCTGGAGTGTATATTGACTTTTCTGTCTTTCTTAGGATACCAAGGTATATCATCATCAATAACCATGTCCATTTTCCTTTTTAAATAACATATCTCTATAAGTATTTAAATTAAGTTTAAGCTTATATTTATGCAAAAGTAAGAAATTCACTGTTTGTTATTGCAATATCTGCAAAAGAACCGGCGATAAAGTCCAAGAATTTCCACTACAAGGACCTACCTACTGTTTGGAATACCTCGGATATTAACTAACAAGGGAGACAATTTCCATTTCACCTATGTACCCCATTGGTAGAGCAACTGCTTAAGGTATGGGAGGCCCCAGTTTGTTGCAGGGCGCAACATACCAAAGTGGTTAAAAATAGTAGTGGTATAGCTCCCTTGCTAATGCTCAAGCAAATATAAGGGTAGCTCCACGACTGATTGGCCCGGTGTCAGGATAATGTGACTGGGTGTGGTATCATGCCAAGTGTTAATGGAATGCTATACACAGTGAAGGCAGCACTATATCGGCTTCAAGTGAACACCGTCTCCAGATAACTGAAATGTTGACGATAAACCCAATAAACAAAGAAGTTCCCACTTTCCATATATTTTACTTAGGTGATGTTTTTCTATAAAACATATTATTCTTGATCTTCTTGCAGGCTGTCATGACCTGGAGCAGACGGCAGTGGTTCTACTGTTCACAAGCAGTCCTCTATGGCAGAACCAACAAGTAACCAGTACAGACCTAGCCCGACTTCTCATGTACTACTTCTCCATCCCAAGGTAATTTCCAGCCTTAATGTCATTCATCATCATTGTTGTCCTCATCGTCATCATCATCATCAACATCATCATCATATCATCATCAACATCATTATCATTATCATTATCATAATCATCATCATTATTTATCTTTGTCCCATCATCATAAGGTTGTCGCACGGCAGTTTGATTGAATCTTGCCATCCCTCTTTGCTATGTGCATCCGGTAATCTTTGGCTTCATAGTCTATGGGCACCTGTCACTTCCTGACAGTCTTGGGTTATTCATTTTTGATACTTTATACTTTAATATACCACAATTGAAGAGACTTAGTACTTGTTTGAGGAAGTATTAAATGAAATTAAAATAATAGCATATAGTCACTATATTTTCCAAAATAGTATGTTTTTATACTTTGAAAATGGTTGTAGAGTGAATATGTAAAATATTTACCAAAGAAATGCCAATAACATCTTGCCTGTTGGGAAAAATCAAGCAGTAAAATAATTACAGGCAGATTCAAGGAAATCTAGATAAAAGTCATTTAAAATGGCTTCCTTAGGCTATGAAGAGAGATCTTGATAACATCTTCTTCCCCCCTTATCTTATGGATATCAATGGAGATTAATCACTTTGCCTGGATTATGATATTTGGATACCCCAACCAGCCCAGTAGGTGGTCTCACTCCACTAATTTGTTTGTGAAACATAGCCAAGTCCTTTTGGGTCAGTGGTTGTGTGTCCCCTGGCTGGGTGTATGGTCTGTGACCATTTAGTGTAGGCTCATCTGTTTGGTCATGCATACGGGCCATAGACTGTAGGTTAACAGTCACTGGTCTTTCTGATCGAAGTTTATTTGTTTTTCCGTGTTAATGTCTAAATGGTTTTACCTGTTCAGCTTTCAACACTGTGTGAGCGAAAAACAGTTTAGAATTGACAAATCATTAGTTTTGATAAAATTAAGAGAGGTTGGACAATATTTAATTGTTAGACAGAGGACATTATCAAGTTTTTAGATCTTCTGGGATTTAACTTTGGAATAATAATGGATGATATATTTAATGGTAAGTTTGATAGTAAATTCTTTGCTGTAACTTATATTTTATCCTTACATTTATATTGAGTAAAAAGTAAGGGAGATTATTTTTTATTTATGAAAACAATGATAACCAAAAAGAAAATATAAAAAGTATAATAATTATGTCATATATTCATAAAAATATAACACTATCAACACCTTGTTGGAATCTCTTGTTTGATGTGAAAAGTACTCAATGTAACAATAATACTATATTATTATTATTATTATTATTATTTTATTATTATTATTATTATTATTATTATTTTATACCTAATAATAACAATAATCAAAAAGTATACTTAAAATAATAATAAATTATAATATATCATAGAGCATATATATTATATAAAATGGTTTATAAATGTGTATTATAATAGATATAAAGATATAAAAATATATTATATTATTATATTTGCAGGGAAACCATCAGATGTCGAGGGTTAACTGTAGTAGCTGACATCCGTGGTTGTTCTACATCAACTATCAACACTTTGTTGGAATCTCTTTACTTGTTTGAGGTAAGTAATAAGTTGCCATCTTATCTTAGCCTTCTGCATTAGTAAATAACCACTAATTGACATTATTTACAAACAGACATTTATAATAAGATATATTGATAGATACCTAGCAGCAAGAAGTGTACATTGGCAGAACTTATCAGACTGCTGTCACTGGGAGATGGCTAAACTAGCTCTTCACTTTTTTTTCTACATGTATGTCATATAAATACTAGATCAAAATCAAGCATTCTAATTAGTCAGAACTGACACAACTAAGCATGTGATTGGTTAACTTTAAAATGATTAAGCATCTGATTGGTCAGATTTAAAAAGTTCAGCATCTGATTGGTCAGAATTTAAAAGTTATGCATCTGATTGGTCTAATTTAACACAACTTAGCATCTGATTGGTCAGATTTAAAAAAAAAAAAAAAAAGTTAAAAATGTAATTGTCATATTTAACAAAATTGATCATCATCTCATTGGTCAGATTTTAGTACATAAAGTAATGCTAATCATTAGGGAGCTGGAAATAGTCCTTGGTCTGACACTCATTTATTAACAGCATTTTAACCCTAATTATGAAATTTTTTTCTGTTCTGTCCTGTTTATATCCATATGTTCAGTTGACCACTTTTTATTGTATGCCAAATTATTTATCGGTATGCCTGGTTAGTAAAATAAATAAAACATGTTAATTTTCTAATCTGTAAACAAATTGCAACAAATCACTCTCTTGTCAGATTAGAATTTATTGAATGTGACATACACCTGTACAGTGTAAGATACTGTAATCATACTTCCAGCAACAATTTGGCATGCTTTAAATACCCCCACAGTGTATGTTATCAGCCTGGTTGTTGTGGTTGGGATTAATGGACTGGAGAAGTATACACTGAAGAAATTGTTCTGTATCGTAGTGGAATGGGTCTCAACAATGACCTGATTGGGTGTCTCGTGTCAACTTGACATCGGAAGATTCTGATACGTGATGTTGTACAGGTCTGACGATTTTGGTTTTGTTTCCAGGACTCTCTTCTTAGCCTGCCTAGCACGAATTGATCAGACTTAGGCAAAATGTGTCGCTCCTGATCAGCCAGCTCCCACTGGAAGCTCTCAGTGATTAAGATCTATTTGCTTCTATGTCTTTTACAAGTTTTAAGCAGAAAACAGGGAGCTGTTTGATTAGGATCTACATTATCTCTATAGTCCCTATCAATACATGCTGTAGACCGGCATGATAACCAAGATTTTTTTTTGTTACATCTCCCTGGTATAGTTACGGTGATATTGACCAACTAATTATTGGGAGGAAGATCCCAGAAGTAGAACCACCAGCATATCAGCTGAAAAAAATCTGACTTTTTTAAATGTCTTGCCCCAACTGGGACTCGAACCCACTCATTGAGAAGCTGAGGATTTACAAATCGGTGACTCAGCACCCCTGTAGTGAATCATTAATCATATTGACCTATTTTCACAGGTAAAATTGTTTTTAATAATGACCTGGTCACAGTTTAGAATAAACTCATGATGCATACAACCACATTATCTACACTTCTTATGTTGTTAAATTACTGCATCACTTTTAAATCATTTAGCGTATTACTTTTGAATGATATACTCATGACAGATTTCTACATAATTTCAAAGCTGTACCAGCTTTCTGAAATTCAAGTGGGTAAAAAGTTGAAAGCCGTCATTTCTTTCTCCCGTTATAAGACATTACACTCTTAAAGTACAGCATGTCCACATTCAATAAAATCTTGTTAAATGTCACCTCCCTAAGAGGGGCACCATTGTTAAAGGGACACTTTTCTTCCAAGCAGTATAATAAACTGGCTGGAGGTAATATTTTATCCATTATTCTTTCTGGTTAAAAAAGGTTTGTGCACATACAAAAATGGTTTAACACAAATAAAGTTTGTCCATTTGTGACCAAGACCAAAGATTTATCAAAATAGAAGAGGCTGTGATCAAGCAGATATAAAAAAATCCTGTCTGATCCAGATTTTCCCATGTTTCTGATGCATATAAAAGCACATTTAATTTCTAATTATGCCAATATTTATGAGGAAAAATAAATAAAATTTTCAAAATATTGAAAAAACCTCTAATCTTTAATCTAATCCAATAAAAGATAAATCTGCAATAATCAAAATATTTTTTATAAGTCACCTGTTAATCTGTCAACAGCTTAAATTGGTAATCTTGTTTCATAAGTTATGCATAAGTTATAGTAATCTAGGTAATATTATCCTTTAATGAAAACACCTTTAATGAAAACAAAACAATATATAATAGATTATCTCTTTGTCACTCATTAATCTTCAGATTTGGGAGATGGTGGACGATCTGAGATGTGGATTATCCTTTAATCTTCAGCGTATTGTTTCTGATAGATCATCCTGTTTGATCTCACTGATAGATCCCTCATTGTTTGTTTTCCCAGCTCACTTGGTCATAAGATTGTAGTAGGCACTGCATTGAATGTCCTATGTGGATAAGTACATTGTAATCATTGATTGGCTGCAATAAGGTGTAATCTGGTGGGGATTATGTAATACACAAGTCTGTAGTCAGCCTTAATCTTCCAAGTGTAAACCCGTTTCATTCTACATTTGATAATAACACTTACTAAATTCTTACTTTTGACTAACAATTACATGCTTAGGTAAAAAGATGTTTTAATAAAGACTTGGCAGCAAATAGCATAGATCCAGGGAATCTATCAGATCTGGATCTACACAAATTACCTGAACCTGATTTATTTGTGCTAATTAGGCTAGGAAATTAAGTGGGGGGTCTGAGGTCAAGTTGAACTTTCTATGCTGGTCAAGTGTTTCAGGATAATGGACCCTTGAGTGAGTGTTGACCATGGTCACCGGTAGTTGGAAATTATTACAGGCTGTTTATCAGGCTTACTGTGTGAACCATTTCTGAGGTTTCTCCAAATTTGAAAAGATATTTGAGCTTTTTATTAAATCTGCTTGTATTGAATGTTTGCTGGCACTTCATCAAAATTTAATAGTCAGAAGACTTGCATGTGGTGATTTTAATAGGTAAGTTTCTACAAATATGAATCACCACATGGGTTCCAGTCCCTGTTTGGCTGAAAACTTTCATGGAGAGAGGTCCTTTAGCTGACCTGAGGTTCATGTATGATTCTACAAAGGTGTACGCAAGGGTCTTCCAGCACCTGTAATTAGCTGCTTGGACATCGCCAATATTTGACCATAATTCTGTTTGTGTAATGTAACCAAAAAAACAACAACAAAAATTATTAGAAGGCAACCACTCCAGTAGTGATGTAGTAAACTTGTCAGCCTATGGTATGGAAAGGTCTCTGGCTTAACCCTTTTGCTCACGCGTATGCCATTTTACGCCTTTGTAAAGCATTCACAATTATTCCTTTTATCTTCAGCAGCTTCAACACATATAACAGTTTATTTGTAGACTAGTTTAATCTAGGTTATATAAGTATATGCTGAAAGTGCATGTGTTTAAAAATATTTAAAACTATTTCAAAGAAAATCAACAAAACCAAGTAAAATTTTTAAAATCCTCTACATTTACTATGAATGGAAGGGTTAATCTCAAGTTCTTCTTTTGCTGCCATGCTAGCTTCATCATTCGGGCAAATAGTGTTGATCCAGATCAGCCAGTTTCCGCTGTGAGATGTCTGATGAGAACCTACACTATTTTCCACTAAATATTGATCAATACAATCTCTTTGGTACATGTACATTAAAGTTTAAGAACTACTTTTTCATATTGGCTATTTATGGCTATAACATTAAGGTTAACAGTTTGTTTTCTTGTGTAATTCCTGTGTTTTTGTGTGTGGACATGCAACTGTCCAAATGCTGGATCAGCTGATCCTCTGACTTTCTTGACAGAGCTCTAGTTACCTGGGGATTAGCCCACCTGTCACTCAGCTATCTGTTTGCATTACAATACATGTGACCTGTGCTGTGTGAGGACCCCCCTAAAATTGGCAGTGTTTTTTGTTGACACTTTTTTCGCAGAGGAATATAATCATACAATAAAGGTATTGATGGTTTAATTTCAGTTATCAGGTTGCTAAGATAAAATCAAATGTTAAATTTTACTGGTGTTAAATGTGTATGGAAATTCATTAAAATGTAGCAGCAGTTTTGTAGGTGGAAAAAATTGTGTTACCCGAAAACTAACATAAACTAAAACTTAAAAGATTTTTGAAAAAATTAATTGATAGATTTATACTGGTTAAGTGCATTATATCCTGATAAATGTTCCTCTCAACTTCAGTAAACATGATCCTAGGTAAAAAATAATTTTCTTAGCTTAGTTCGATTCAGTTCACATGCATGATTAGACTTTTGAATACTGGCATTGCTACTTGGTTATTTCTTCAGCATCATTATGTACAACTGCTGGTTGAGTCATTGCAATCTAGTATTGAGCTGTTCACGAGTATAATGGCAGTAAAGCTTGTGGTCGAATCCCACTTGCTATAGGTTTCCAAGATCATGTAATAAAAACAAGCACTGACAACATATCAAAGATTTTGTCAGCCTAGGCAACTCAGAGCAGATATTTTGTCAACTGTGGCATTTTTGGATGGGAAATCTCAATGATGGAATATTTGGACTGGCTCACACAATAAAAACATGTGGCTGTGTTTGTACTTTGGTATGGATGATATTGTTTGTACAACTGATGCAATGTATACCTAATGTCACCTATAATTAACCTTACTTGGAAAAATGTATTCACTGTAAAACACATGGCTGTGGTACATGTCATACCTCGGTTCAAATGGTAAAACCTCTTTTTGTATAACATACTAGAAAGACTTTGATTTAAAAACAAACAAACAGAATTGTCACTTATTCCCTTCTGTATGAGTACCCATTTTAATCATATTGAGATGTTTCAAATAAGTAACAATTCTATATATTGCTCTTTGCAGAAATAAATGATATGGTGCAAAACAACCTCTCTTAAATGATGTTCTGGAGAAACATCTTTCTCTTCCTTGACAATGTAATGAAACGTAGGTGTAGTAGAACATTGACTTAGTGCTTAGTGTGGAGTATTCATAAAGGTTGAGTCATGGAGGATGCTGAATGTACTCTAGATCATGTCATAAAACATATGGCTGTCCTGATACTTTGGCTGAATGCCTATGACATGTCAAGGTAACTCATCATCTGACATTGGCCCACATCTCTTGACTGCAGATGTTAGGTCACGACCCTCTAAGCACAAGTTGATATGTCCTAGATAAAAAGTGTAAATCAAGATCAGGCATATTCTTCTGATCAGAATCTGCTGTTTGCTGATAAAATTACGGATAAGTATGGGTTATTATTGTATTTGTTAATAACCAGTGCAAAATCACAATAATTGGCTAACAACTACGACAAACAGCAATAGATATTTCGAAAGACTGCAACAAAAAGTGTAGATCCTGATAAGACAGCTCCCAGCTGTTCTAGGCCTATACTAATGTTCTTAGCTTAAGTTTGTGCTTAGCATGAGCTGTGAGTTATTAACTGTTCCAGGTTTAGGGTTAATCCTTTCATTCATAGTTCATCTATAATTTTGAAAATTCACCTGACTTTGTTGTTTTTCTTTAAAAGAGGTTAAACGATTTTAATAAATGTACGTTCAACTTGTAATAATAGATTTATAAGGCTGAACCAGTTTACACATAAACCCCTAGTCATGCAGATTCTGCTAATGATTGTGAATGGTTTGTAAAGGCGTATATATGTAGGAAAGGGTAAACTGACATTGATTCTTCCCCTTTCAGACACTAATCACCTGGCACCTGTGTCTAATTATGATGCCTAACCTACTATTTGTCATTAATTTCTTCCTATTTTTTCTCATTAGCAATGGTCTTGTCACATTATAGTCATAACTGACAGTTGATTTATTGTGTTGATCATTGTGTAGATGTAGATAAGCATGTCCTGACCAGAACCTGACGAAGAGTGTAGATCCGGATCATCCATTTTGTGGATCTCAGTATTCACTAATTAGTCTTAAATTATTCTGATTGTTTTTTCTTTTAGTTCTAAGCAAATACATAAACTTATTTGAATATTCTTGATTGGGACACAGTTACCCTTTTAGTTAGATTAATTATTCTGTGTTGTCCTTTTCCCTTAGTAGAACCAGTACTCAGGTTATAACTACTTAGGGCAAAATTTTTTTGTGCCTTAGAACTTGTATCTAAGTCAGGTTTGTGGCTTGAACCCTTGACCCTTCAATCCTAAGTTTTATCTAAACCATTTAAGCTCATACACCTTGAGAATGAATATGGCTTAATAAAGGTGGTATTCAACAGTTTATCATATGCATGTTATACTATTTTTCCATGGTTTCTGAGAATTTTGGCATAATTTTTGCATAAACCCAAACTTTAGTCTAAGTAAAGACGACTTTGAACACAACCTATATCGTTAGACAGTACGCATTGCGAAAAAATCACTTCAAATGTTCATTCTTTCCAAATCTACAAACAAGCACGATAAGGTTCTCTCCCAAAAATAGATACTGACGTGAGAGCAGACTAGCCGGATAATAATACAAAGCGATCTCAAAAGAAAGCTGTCACATGGTTTTCCTAGTTTAAAAATAGCCATCTCTGCGGCATGGCTCAGATAGGAATTGCCTCTTTGCAATGACTAGTGGGTATTTCTGCTTCACTGTTCACACAGACCGTAGGCATCAATGAACAGCATTTTGCAGGACCTTTTTAGGTAACAATGACTTATTTGGCAATTTGAGGGAAAAAAAATCAGTCCAAAACTGTTGGATACCACATTAAACAAATCAAGTAAGATGATTACACTGCTGGTTTCTGAGACAAGCTGTTTTGTCAAACATACTTTTACATGTGTATACATGTATACAACCATTGATTCTTAGTGTTTTGTTGCTTCGTGATGTAAATGTTGATCTTTCTATTATGGATGATGTTCAACAAAATAGCTACATACAGGTATATTTTTTATCAAAATTGTCATAATTATTATATTAGTATATTTCTTTGCCTTAACAAACTCTCATCCCACTAAGTTTTGTTAAAGCTTTACAAATTTGGCGGTGCATGACCTATCAAGTGTGTGGGTGCTGTAAAACCCAGTATACAGAAATACAAAATACAGCCTATTAATCCCATTCAGATCATGAATGGGCAACATGTGTTGATCCCAATCAGACATGGTGTGACAAAACTCTATCCCCACCTTTTATCTTATTTCCTTTTCTAATTCCTATTATTAACCGGAAATGTAAAAACAATTATAGAGCAAGTCATAATAAAATGTCCCCTATTTTCTCTTTCTTTACCTCTTTATCGTCACCTTTTTATAAGTGTTTTAAAAATATCCTAATATATGATTGTTTCGTTGTTTTCTATTATACATGTTCTTACATTTTACTTGTCTGTACCTAAGAAGTGTGTATGACAGATTGAGTATTTATGGTAATTCTGTTTTCAGGGTAACATCCCACAGGCAATAGCTGTAGTTCACCTGCTAGCAGACCGTCACACTCAGTCACTGGTGCTCAAATCTCCCATCTACGACGTTCATGCTGCATTTCAGGTAACTTTCTGCAGTTGAAGGTATTTTGTTTTTGAAATGTTCATCGCATCAATGCAATCAGTGTTCACTATAGCTTTGCGCCAAGTCTTTGGGCCCAGGGACTTTAAAATAAGATAAGAGGCTTAAAATATGCTCCCACCCCCTCTCCTCCTCTGAATCATTTAAACTGTCTAATTTGGGTGAAATTGGGTTGAAAAAATTACAATTTGAAAAAAAAAAGATCAGTTATTACAGAAAAAGGACCTCTAAATTGAGTGCCTCTATCGGGCACAAACACTGTTTGAGAATTTGCCAAAATCAATATTTAGGGGCCTGCACATTGTTTATTTTAAGATGAACATGAAGCTTCAGGTGGGTTTGAGTCTCAGTCTGTAATAAAATCTTTATGTACTGTAGGAATGTCTTTTAGCTGGCCTGTGGACTGCAGGTGGTTCTGCCAAGAAATGTACCAGGGGTCCAATAATAATGTGGCATAAGCATCTCCAAAGTTAAATCGGTTAAATCGGTTGCATGTTGTGAAAGAAAACAGCCATTTTTTTAATCAATTTGCAGAACCCAGAATATATTAAGTCATTTGGCAGAAGAAAATGACGTGAATAGCTCAAATTCACCAGTATTATATATAGAAATTTACCCCTCTCTGCCAATAAATGATAAATTAACATTTAACTGGTATTCACTGTACAAATGTAAGACAACTTGCACCATACATGCTAGGTGAAACCTATCTCAATAAGAGATGACTTGTAAAATGTAGAATAAAAACTTTATACATGTACTGCTAATGGAGCAAGTAATCAACACTTGGGAAGTTAAATTGAAATTGCTCAGATATAAAAAAAATAATGTTTTACTTTAGTATAGTTTATTGGCATTTATTTTAGATTAACTGTTTTACAGAAAAGTCAGTGTTTGTTTATATAGATTTTTTCTTGTCTGTTGTTAGCTGTACTTGTTGAACAAAAAAAGTGGTGCAATTACCAGGACACTCTTGTTGGTGTAAAGATTGGTTAATCTTTTGTTATGGTCTTTCTCTAAAAAAAGAAAAAGAGATACATAACCACTTCAAACATTGATTACTTTTTCAATATTTAAAGCGTAACAAATTTTATCACCAGACCTGGTAGCGCAATTGGTTGTCACCAGCAGTAAGAAAATTGGAGAGCATTGTCCATGTAAGGCTCCTGTTTTAATAATGCACTTTATCGAAGTATTGTCCAGGATTTCACAAATGTCTCTGTTGTGTTGTTTTACAGATTGATCTGTTGTTATCATCAGACTTGCTGTATTCCTACATCTCTGCAGACCAGTTACCTCCAGTATTAGATGGTACTTATCAGTATAGCCATGAGGACTGGGTCAGATTCCATATGGTAAGTAGACAAGTGAGAAATCATGGACAATTTGTTTTTCTATTGTTAGCCTAATAACCCTAATTTTGTCAGTGTAATGCTATAAAAACAAACAAACTTTCTTTATAAGTTATATCCAACAGTCACATGACTATGCAAACCTTATTGTTTTAACAGCAAAATTCCTCAATGGGGGCATCCATGGTGAAGTGATTAAGTCACTGTCACTCCTGAGTGCTTAGCCTGTCAACATGTGGGTTCAAGTCATGATTGGGGTGAAGGATTCAATGTGAGAAGGTCTTCCAGCTGACCTGCAGTGTGTGGGTGGATTTACCCAAACATTTATTTGGAGTCTTTCTCCACCAAAATAACAGAACATAATTATAAAAAAATCATGATTGTTCACCGCATTTCAGAAACAAAAACAAAACTATTCTTCATTTTTTTCTGTTTTCTATGTTTCTCTAGAGATTGGATCCATTTGTGGCAAGCTGTAAGTCAGTTGTCCGGTTTCTGGTCAGCGTGATTGAAGAGCTTGCTGTGGTGGACCAGGTACCAGCCAGTGCCCAGGAGGCTGCCCATCTCGTACAGCACCACGAAACGCTTATCAAATCTGCGTTTGATGATCAACGTGTTCAACGCCTTCAGAATGAGGGAGACTCCATTCTAAAATCCTTGGAGAGTGAGAAGGTCAATATTGGTCACTCGGACGATTATCGGTAAGTCTGAAAACATTCAGTAATGTTATTCAGTAATTGCTGGACAATCAGGAAGTGTAAGTTTGACAATAAAAGACAATCAGTTACAGCTAATAAAGCTTTTTTGTATCATTTCTTAACAAATCTACTGAGCACAACCATGGCCAAGCAGCTATAGTCACTTGTAACTCCTCATCCCCTCACTGTGTGGGTTCAAGTCTAGCTGGGGTAAGAACTTTAATGCGGGGAGGTTTTCTAGCTAGCCTACAGTGAGTCAGTGGTTCTACCCAGACATAAGTCTGGGGTCTTTCTTCACCAATAATTAGCTGGACATCGCCAATATGACCATAATTGTGTCGGTGCAATGTAACAAAAAGAAACAACAACAAAACGAACCTACTGCAGAGGTGTTGGTTTGGCCCAATCAGAATGCCTTGTCCATTTCTATAATACAAACAACCTTTGATTAATTTGGAATAAAATTAGGTCAAGATGTTGAGCTTTGTATCACAATAAGTAGTTTGTGCCATTTAATTTTAACTTTAAAACCTGTCTTTGATGATTTTGTTTTGATGATATATTTCAATGATTAAACAATTATAACTTGATTTTGCATACAGTAATGTTATTTTGACAGTGTCACAGAATGCTATGCTTGAAAAATATACTTTGTCAAAATGCACTTTTTTCTGCAGCATTTAGTGCCTTGCAATGTCTTTTACAATGTGAAGTGACAAAAGATTGTTGTTTAGCAATATAATTGCATTTGTGTGCAGGTACGCTATGGAGGACATCACACGACTTTATGGTCAGGTAAAAGACACAGTTCGTAGGCTGATGTATGCCTCAGACAACCGATTGCATCGGCTTGACAAGTGTCTGCAACTGAAAGCATTTGATGAAGAGTGTAATAAAGTAAGTGAGAAAAAAGAAGCTGTAAGCCTTTGGTTGAACATTATTAGTTCATATTACTCTAAGCCTGCTAAGCATGCACTTAGAGACAGAAATTAATGATGGTCCTAACCGGATGGCTCCCAGCAGAGAGCTGGCTAATATGGAACTTCACTATTTGCCAAAGCCGTATAAAATTGTGTTTAGCAAGCTTAGGATTAATAAGCAAAAATTACAAAAAATTACTTTGCTTAGACCTTCATGTACAGGTAATAATGTATATTGCCAGCGACTTGATAGCAAAAAGTGCACCAGACATGGTAGCGCAATCTGTAGAGCATCGGCTCCAGGTATGGGAGGCCCCAGGTTCAATCCCAGGCCGCAACATACCAAAGTCATTAAAAATGGTAGTGGTATAGCTGCCTTGCTAACACTCAAGCAAATATAAGGGTAGTTCCACAAATAGTTGGACTGGTTTCAATATCAATATTTCAATTCAGGATAATGTGACTGGGTGTGGTATCATACCAGGTGTTTATGGCATACTATACACAGTGAAGGCAGAACTATATCTGCCTCAAGTGAACACCCGTCTCCAGATAACTGAAATACTGCTGGTGTAACTATAAAAGTTGAGAGTTAAATGTGGTATCTGTTTGCCTATATCCAGTACATGTAAAAACATCTTATCATCATTTGGTGGAATTCCTTGGGATAATTCCTTTATAAACTCATACTTTCGTTTACTTTCATTTAAGTAAAGACAATTCTGACACTACCTCGGTTGTTACATAGTACAAATGGGGATACAAATGTTCATTTTTTCCAAATCTCTAAATAAGCCTGATGGGGATTTCTGCCATTAGTCACATATATTTTTTTTTAGTTTAAAAATACCTAACTATGCAATGTGGCTCAGATCGGAAATGTATGTTTATGATGATGAGTGGGGTGTTATGTATCCCTTTTAACATAGATGGAAGGCATCAATTAACAACAATATGAGAGACCTTTTTGGGGTAATTTATTTGGTTATTAGAGAAACAAAACTTTTGTTCAAGCCATCGCATATCACCTTTAACTTAATAAGTACGTATGTTGTATTTTTTTAAGCATAAGGCCTGTAAAGTAGTCTTTAGTTTAAACAGTTTTATTGATTTGCCTTATGGAGAAAATGTCATCGATCTTAAAGATAATTTCCATTATCTGTTGCACATATTATCACATGAATGTCACTTTCTCCTGCAGGTGATTAGCTGGCTACAGAACCATGGCAACGAGTGTTTACAGCGCCATCTGTTGTTAGCTGACAATCTTAAGAGTATCCGGCAGCAGCAGAGAGACTTTGAAAAGTTCTATTTTGCTGCCAATGTAAGTCTGTGATTAATTGTCATTCTAATTGAAGAGCATCAAAGGAAGCATTAAAGAATCTGTCTTTTATCCAGTACAGTTGTTTGATGATTAGTTTGCTTATGCCTTTTTTTCACACACCTTCAAGCAAGTTGGAAAGTAAACCATTGGTGCATTTTTTTATCATTTTTTGTAAGTAGCTGTATATGTTTATTTTGAGGGACTCAGTTGCAGAACATGAAAAACTAACTTGCATGTCCATTTTTAAAATATCTCTTTTTGATCATTTTGCAAATCTTGAGCATAACTTGGTAATTAATGTTGATCATAAAGGAGTATACAAAGCATATGATAAGACGATATGCTGGCTCAAGTACAGAATCTAATGTTTATGCATATTGTTATTATCGTAACAAACAATAAATAAAATCTTGTTGAAATGCAGTTTATGTTTTTTTTTACCCTTTTTGATGTAACTTTCTACTTCTGAATAATCAGGCACATATAGAGAAAGGAAATGATCTTCTGGAGCAAGCCAGTACCTTGGCCCAGTGTGGGGACTTCGAAGAAGTAATAGGCTGCAGGGAACTGGCACGTATGTTGAAGCGCCACCTTCAGGAGTTCTCTGAAAGACTTGAGGAAACAAGGGAGAGAATTGAAAGTGCTTCCAAATGCTACCAGCTTTTGGATAAGGTATATATAAAGTTTGTCTACATTATAGATTTTTCTATGTCAGGCCTTCATTGGATGTTGAAAAATGGTATAGTTATTTGATCAACCCCTTTCTTGCTAGAAACACCATCAGGGTGGTATGTGTTGTCTGCCTGTGGAGTGATTGGTGTTTCCAGCAACAAAAGGGTAATAGTCTTATTCATGGTTCTGTTTATAATACCTCCATTAAGCCTACAGGTAGTGGAAGCTGTTTAGAAGCCCTTTTGTACATCTGTCCATTCTTGTATTCATTCTGAAATATGACTTGTCACTGCAAATGTCTTGTTAGAACCACCATTGCACTGCAAATATGACACCAGACCTGGTGGCACAATCGGTAGGGATTCAGCTCCAGGTACAGGTGGCCCTGGCTTCGATCCCGGGCCAGGACATACTAAAGTTGTTCAAAATGGTAGTTGTAGTTCCCTTGCTAACGCGCAAGCAAATATAAGGGTAGTTCCATGACTGTTTGGCCTGGTGTGAGGATAATGTGACTGGGTATGGTATCGTGCCAGGTGTTCACGGCATGCTATATGCTGTGAAGGCAGCACTATATCTGCTGCAAGTGGACACCATCCCTAAATAACTGAAATACTGTTGGTGGGATGATAAACCCAATAAACAAACTGCAAATCTGCTGGAAAATCTCCTTTAAATGAAAGTTTTTTGCCTGTTGGGTGACTCAACCCCACACAGTGAGAGGTTGAGGAGTTATATGTTACTGGCTTAAAAAAAAAAAAAATGTCATAACATATATAAAACTCAGTTTATAACACTTCATTTATGAATAACAGAAAGTATCTTTCGTTTCAGACTTATGAGTGGGCCTTGGAAGCCATGAAGTATGTGGCTAGCATGAGAATGGAGCACTGTGCCACTATTGAGGGGGTGGAGAAATTGTTACGTAGCCTTGACATGTATCTTCATGAACACCCACCAATCTCTGAACAAACCTTCACTGATATGACTGACATTGCAAAACAAGTGAACAGTGACAGATTACTTGAACAATGCCAAACAGCACAAAATCGGTGCCTTGAAACGGAGAAAATGCTGACGCTTCGTGGCAACACTCTTCGCCAGTTTTATTCGCAGTTGGAAGAAGACCAAACCACAACTCCTGGAAAGAATACATCTTTTGAGGGGTCACGGACCCTTATGTCCACCCCTGGAAATAATAGTTTGCAACCAGGGATCAATAGTGCCTTGTACAGTGATGGAGATCCGGCGTCCCGGACAGACTGGGACCCTAGAGACACGAGTACACCCGTCACATCAAAAACCTCCACAAACATTCACACTAGGGTGTCTAGGGACATAATGCAGCCGGTCAATTCTTCGTGTTCATCTCCTGTGGCTTTATCATCCCCTAGTCATTCTATCATCTCCTCCTCCACTTCCTCCTCATCCTCACCTCAGCACTCGTGTCTACCATCCCACCTGTGTTTATCCGCTAACTCTTCACCAGAACATATGCCCACCCAGACTGGGAACCAGCCCCAGTTTCATGAACAAAGAACCAACAGTGATTATGGTGTGGGTATTGATGATGTCTGGAATAAATGTGTCACAACAGCTTTACCAAAACATCTTGTTGAACGACGGACTAATTTGTCAAAGGAGAATGTGTCTGATCATAGACTCGTATCAAACCATGTGCCAAATGTTACACCCAGTAGACAGATTCATGGTCAGAGTTCGAATTCATCTCAAAGCCGACCAAAGTCAAAACAGTTTAAACGTGCAATAACAGCGCCACAAATCACAATGGCTCTGCCAATAGTTGAGGAGGATTCTGAGACGAAGAGCAGCCGTGTTAAGAATTTGAGAAATGAGGGACGAACAGACAGCATGATAACTGGCAGTTCCGACAGCATCCCCAGGTAATATTAGACAACTAGCTAAAAGTTATTTGAGTCTTTGACTTATAACTAGGTCTTCTGCCAGAATGTATGCTTTTGGGAAATATATATTTAAGTTAAAAAAAATAGAATTTTTAGATGGTTAATAAAAATAAGCCATGAGTTAATTAATGTGATGGTAAAGACTGTCAGACTTCCCTAGTAAAGGACTGGTAGGCTCTGTGTCCAGATAATGATTTCTGAAGTCAGTATAATGATTTTGTTGAGAATTTTTAAGAACAAGAATAATACATTTGTTATTAGTATGTGTAAATATTGTACATTTGTTATAGGTCATAATAATGACTTTGTTGCAGTATTTGTTAGGACAATGAATTTGTCGCAGTATGTGCGAGGACAATGAATTTATTGCAGTATGTGTGGGGACAATGAATTTGTTGCAGTATGTGTGAGGATAATTAATTTGTTGCAGTATGTGTGAGCACAATGAATTTGTTGCAGTATGTGTGTGGACAATGAATTTGTTGCAGTATTTGTTAGGATAATAATTAACAAATAATACATGGCCTTGAGGGCAATATGCAAGTTTACGGACTGGTTGGTCAGACCGAGGTAGGAATATGGCCCGAAGCGCAGCTGAGGGCCATATACCCTCCGAGGTCTGACCAACCAGTCCGTAAACTTGCATATTGCCCGCAAGGCCATGTTTTATTTGTTATATTATACCGAATCTTAATCCTTTTATCCTTTTTGTTGCTTTTATTTTTAGCATAATTTGCTTCCAAATAATAATTGTAATTGTTCAGTGTGTGAAATATCTCAAACCCTAGTCGTTTTTTCATTATTTTCAAGCGATGCAGCAAAAGATCATTCTCGTCTTTTAATATTCCATTTTTTGTTGATCAAATTAAATAGTAAATGTTACTAGACAAAAGACCCGGACTTTAAGAATTTCGTTCGTGTAAGCTTCAAAGGAAGAATCGTGGCCTTTTTCTGCTAGATATGTTCGAAAGAGCTTCAGTTTTGTCGCGGTTTTGGTGCTTTTTTAATCCTTAGATTCGCTGAGTATAACTTAATCTGTCTTCGATAAAGAGGCGAATCACTTAGCCATTTTGACAATATCGTCTGTTTGTGTTGTCGTAAAATTCGCACGTCGTTAAAGTCGCGTTTAAACAGTCAAACAAACTGGATGACGTCATAAACAGTCAATATAAGAATTATGGACCGGGTAGCCGGTCAATATGCGATTTATGGACCGGATGACGTCATATTAAATATAGAAGGGCGTATGCAAATGAGGTATAATATTTTGTTTCATTATGTGTGAGCACAATGAATTTGTTGCAGTATGTGTGTGGACATTGAATTTGTTGCAGTATTTGTTAGGATAATTAATTTGTTGCATTATGTGTGAGCACAATGAATTTGTTGCAGTATGTGTGTGGACAATGAATTTGTTGCAGTATGTGCGAGGATAATTAATTTGTTGCATTATGTGTGAGCACAATGAATTTGTTGCAGTATGTGTGTGGACAATGAATTTGTTGCAGTATGTGCGAGGATAATTAATTTGTTTCATTATGTGTGAGCACAATGAATTTGTTGCAGTATGTGTGTGGACAATGAATTTGTTGCAGTATGTGCGAGGATAATTAATTTGTTTCATTATGTGTGAGCACAATGAATTTGTTGCAGTATGTGTGTGGACAATGAATTTGTTGCAGTATTTGTTAGGATAATTAATTTGTTGCATTATGTGTGAGCACAATGAATTTGTTGCAGTATGTGTGTGGACAATGAATTTGTTGCAGTATGTGCGAGGATAATTAATTTGTTTCATTATGTGTGAGCACAATGAATTTGTTGCAGTATGTGTGTGGACAATGAATTTGTTGCAGTATTTGGTAGGATAATTAATTTGTTGCAGTATGTGTGAGGACAATGAATTTGTTGCGTATGTGTAAGGATAATTAATATGTAGCATGTCTTCTTCAATGGCATAATATAACAGTATGCAGACTTTTTCTTTACTATTTATCAGATAAAGTCAAAGCAACCAGAACAGTCATAATAACCATTTATTTCATTAAATATTAATATTTCTTAGCACCATAGTTTTCTATTTGAAATTTATATTGATAGGCCATCCAGATACCTTAATAGTAATTTTTACCAGTAGTTTGTATCACTTGACCCTTCATTTACTGAAGTATTCATACTCCCCTCAGCCTTCATGATGAGAATGAAGTGGTCTCAGACAATCCTGACGCAGTCCAACGGGTGTGGACACCAGTACCAGTCAACTCTCATCTTATGGAGCAGCTGTGTAACCCAACTACTGAGTCGGATGCTGATCTTGAACTGTCCCAGGAAGAGTTTCGCAGCAGAAGGTAATATAAATCCCAAAACTAGAAAAAAGACAATACTTGTTCATGTTAATTATTTCCAAACAAATACATGCATCACTTACCGGCCGGGTGAAACCAAAGACTTTAAAGTTGGTAGAAGTGGCTTCCCTCCTAATGCTCGGGGCTAAGGGGACGGCATATGCCTGACTCGTCAGTGTCAGTATAATGGACCGGCCGGGTTCAGTCCCTGGGCACCTCATAAGTGCCCCTGTGCTATAATGATAGAAATGTCGCTGCACAGTATCGGCCAAAATGCCTGCAAATCCCATCCCGTACAGGACATGATGCTAGAGACATAAGATAAGATAAGATCAGACTTATTTAGTTTTGGCAAGATAGCAAAAAAACATAACATAAGCTCTAAATTAGCTTTCACAACTGACTATTCAGGCACTTGTGTTATTTTTTTAATAATTCTACAACAAAGATATGCTATAGTGGGTTGAAATATGAAGTCTCTGCATAAGCCATGAATGCCTTAAATGCTACATAAACTGACAAATTTATTCTACAGAGCCGCCTAAAAGCTTAATAATAGACTGGAGATTGAGGAATATTTTTGATTAAATATCTCAGCAGTAAAGAGAACCATGCATGTACACGTTACCATATGAGATTGAGTTTGTAAAAAGCTTGTAGTTATTTACAACAATTTCAGAGAGCAGCTGGAGCATTTACAGTTTTTTTTTCATTCCAAAAAGACATCTGACTTTTAAAAGTACCTATCTCTACACATTCTCTAGCAGTTTTGAGGGAGTGAATTCCACTGGACTGGGGCAGCAAACTTTAAAAGATTTCTGTCCATAAGTTGTTGTCTTCAGGACGCTACTAGTGGTTGCTGGTTAATCTGGAACTTCACTCTTTAGCTAGGCCTGTGTAATTGGCACTAAACTGGCTGAAATGTTCAGTCATAATCAAAGCACTGCAAGCACTGTGGTATTATTCACAACTTCTGAAAAGAAGTCACATTTTGAGACTATGACAACAGCTGGATGGAAATAAGATGCTGTACATTACTTGTATATGATAAACTGACCCATCCAAAATTATACTCCTCCACTCAATGTATTGGACAAAAGCTGAAGATAAAGGCTCGAGTGCTTGTAATACTTCATTTTCATTCATTTTTTTGTTCCTGTTTTTTTTGTGTGTGTGCATGCTTTTATATAAAACCTTTGTAAAACAATGACAGGACCCTGTCCCTAATCATGAGTGAGATGGTCCAAACAGAAAGGGACTATGTCTGCTCCCTGCGACTAATTGTCGACAACTACATCCCTGAAATGTTGAGAGAAGATATGCCCCAGATTCTGCGAGGAAAACGCAATGTTATCTTTGGCAACATTGAGAAAATATACCAGTTTCATCAGCAATACTTCCTGCAAGAGCTGGAGGCCTCGAAGAGGAACCCTTTCTTAATTGCAAAATACTTCCTCATGCATGTAAGTGGCTAAAAGTTATCTGCATATATTTTAAGAAGATTTAAGAAAGAACAAAAACAACCTAATATTGGGAGATGCTTGTTGAAATTTAAAAACAGTTAGCTTATTATGAAAATATAATTAGCCTTGAAAAAGGGTTGTTTATATTAATGAACAATATTTAATGAGAAAAAGTTGAGGATACTCAAAACTGTGGACAGTTATATTTGAGTTGAAATCTCCATGACCAACCCTTTCTCTGAGACCACTACACCTCCTGATGTGTCTAGCCAAATACTCCATTAGGAAAGCAGCAAGGATAACAGTTGCCTCACACAGTGGATATCAATGCCATTTAATGAGTTGCATCTGTCTGGACTGTTTGGTAGAATACAACTGTGAATTGTACACTGTCTTCATATGACTGCAGATAAAACCTAGCAAATGAACAAAGATTAATTGATTTTTGAAACTATATTAACAAACCCAGTCTTTATTTCCAGGAGAACCAGTTTCATCTGTATGCAATCTACAATAAGAACAAGCCCAAATCAGATGCCCTCATGGCAGAGTATGGCAAGCTGTTCTTCAGGGTAACTACCATTTTGTCTATTTCTTGATGTCTTTTTTATGAAATAGAGGTTTCAGATTACCACACTACTGACTTTCTAATTCAGATGATATTGGCAAAGTTGCCACTTAACCAATGCTTTTTTTACTGACTACAATTATTTTAGGTGTGCACACAATACCTGGATGTGCTCTATATACAAGTAATTACGGTGCCCTCTATTCATTGGATCTAGGTGGAACAATGCAAGGTTGGTTTCTTGCTCAAAGAAATAAGTGACAGCCTGAACAAGATACTAGTAAGTGACAGCCTGAACAGGATAAGTGGCAGCCTGAACAGGATTCGAACCATAGATCTCATAATCAGCAGTTGTACAAACTTTGCTGAAGTTCTTCCTAGGACTCAAACAGTTAAATGAAACATCATCAGTTCATCTAATCTGGTCCGTCTTAAAGGTGGCATTCATCAGTTTGACAATGTCAATTACAAGTTTGCTATACATATCCTACCACTGCTTTGGGAAATTTTGGGAATAATTTCTGCATAAATTCATACTTTAGTCTAAGTAAAGACAATTGTGTACAGGTACTATACTATTAGACAGTATAAATCACAAAAAACAACACTCTAAATGTTATTCTTTCTAAATCTATAAATAAGCATGATAGTGATCTTTGATAAAAATAGCTATCAACGTCAGAGCGGATTATCTGGATGACAATATTATTTGATCTTAAAAAGTAATCGTCATATATTATTCTTTGTTTATAAATAGCTATCTCTTCAGCATGGCTCAGGTTGGAAATACCAGTTAACAAAGCCGAGTGAATTTAGTCTCTACTGTTCACACAAATCTAGTGCATGAATGAATAGCATTTTGCAGGCCCTTTTCAAATAACAATGACTTGTTGGGTTATTTGAGAAGAAGAAAAATGTTAGCCCAAACTGTTAGATACCACTTTTATTCAAGTACAAGGTTTGTATTCCTTTATTCATTATTGTATGATTTATATTCCTTTCATCATTATTGTATTACAGAGGAAACAGCTAGAGTTGGGAGACAAGATGGATCTATCTAGCTACCTGCTGAAGCCAGTGCAGCGTATGGGCAAGTATGCACTGATGATCAAACAGGTGCTCAAAGAATGTCCAACATCTGCACCGGAGTATGCCAATCTTCGCTTAGCTGAGGAGATGGTGCGCTTCCAGCTTCGCCATGGCAACGATCTCCTGGCAATGGATTCTCTTAAGGAGTGTGATGTAAGTGTTTATGAAGACTATTTTGTATTTAATATCGAAATAAATTTATTTCTTAATCTTTACAATCTTTTATTCTTGAGATGTATATTCTAGAGCAATTTTTAATAAATAAAATTGTCAGTGACTTTCAGGTATCGAATTTATAGATTGAAATGGAAACATGATGAAAAATATAGCTTTGGAATGATACTTCATTGTGACTTTTATCAATGGAGAAAATGTTTTACAAAGAATCACAAACTTTTGTTTAATTGTAGGTGAACCTTCAGGAGCAGGGGAGATTACTCAGACAGGATGAGTTCCTTGTGTATCAGGGCCGCAGGAAGTACATGAGACATGTGTTTCTGTTTGAGGACCTGATACTGTTTAGTAAAACCCAGCGCAGCAGAAGTGGTGGTCAAGACACATATCTGTACAAGTTCAGTTTTAAGGTAAGTCACCTGTATACTGTTTCCTGTCATTTGTTTTGGGGGGTTTTCTTGGACCTGTCAGTAGCTGCCTCAAACTCTCCTGCTTCTGCGACCAGATGCCAGATGGGAAGCTTGTTTGAAAGGTATCTCAACTGTTAACAGTTATTGCAAAACCAGTTAAACATGTCATTGATATATGTTCTTTATATTTTCAATCTATTTCTTACTATTCTATTTATATGTAGTTTTTTCTGCACCATATGGTCTGGTAATTTGTCATAAAAGTGAAATGTCAGTATGGGCAACTGCTAAGAAAATACAACTATGAAACATTTAATGAAGAAAAAGTTAAACTGTTTACTTATGTTTGTATACATGAATAAGCAATAATAACTTCTGTACAGTGCAACATCCACATTTGCTTTCTTTATTTTTTGTTATATGTGCTTATTCATTCTAAAATCAGAGCCCCATATAACAGAAGTACACCTCCTGCTCACTCCTCCAAACCCTTTACACCCGATACTTATTATAATCGTCTTGACAAGAAAAATTTAATGACTACCAAGTTTGGAGGGTTTAGTTGAGAATTATGGGATATATGGTAACATGAAATCATATATACTCCTCTTTTATGGAGCTCTATTAATTGTTTACATTTTCAATTCCCATACACCTCAGACTCCTTTATTTTAATGTTATAAATGCAAACATATTTTGGCGTCCCACATTTCAGATGTCTGATATTGGTATGACACAAGATTATGATGGTTCAAACTACAAGTTTGAGATTTGGTGGCGCCGACGTACCACGGGAGATAGCTACGTTCTGCAAGCACCAAACTCAGACCTGAAGAAAGCATGGGTGAAAGATGTAACACGCCTGCTTTGGAATCAGGCCCTGAAAAACAGAGGTAACATCATTTGTAGAACTGGCAAAAAGAAAAAAGATGAAATTGTTTATTTGGTTCTGTTTAATGTATAACACAGTGAAAAGCAAGATGGTATGGCAGTTGTGGTTCTTATAATCTCTGGGTAGAACCAGTCTCCAAGTAATTAGTGATAACTTGGATCAATGCATAGATAATTGTGTTGACCATGGAACATCTTATGTCAAATCTGGGGTTGAAGCCCAGAGCCTTCTAATCTAGTGTCCAAGATTTTTATTTAGAAGGGGGATAATATTGTTATGTTCCTTTTTCCTCAGTTATTTCCCTTACATACACTTTATTGATGTTTACAGTGAATCTTGTGCGTACATTGTTGTATCTCTAGGTTACATTTTGCATATCTGTAAAATATCTACTGCAGCATCTTTAATATATACCTAAAACATTTTGATAAAATTGTACACTTGTTGTTTTTATAAATTATATACAAAATATACATTGTTTATTGATTTTTATGTATTTTCAGTCAAGAAATCTTTACTTTTGTTTAAATAAATACATAATATGTCTCCTTTTGGTGACTGTGGACTTCTTTACAATTATTTTTATTGTCTTATCCAAATTTAAAGGTTAAACTCACATAAAGTTAAAGTGCATTTGGTCATTTGTTTTAACAGAGGAATTTGGTAAGAAAAGTGCTAGTAAAAATTGTGTGTATTAATCCAGATTTTGTGATGTGAAAGAAGATATTTATTCATTAACAAATCTTTGTAAACAGACTGTACTTTTGTATTTTTTCTCCTGAAATGTTTCTTTGAACAGTTTTGCTTGGTCTGGTTAATTACAGCTACATGTAGTTTGATTAACCAGGTAGACAACTTTATTTTATCCTTTGTGTGTACACTTGATAGAAAACTACAAGAAAGCAAACTTTATGACCATGATTTTTTTACATTATATTCCTAAACTCCTTACCGCATGTATTTCAGTCTTAAGAGGTGTGCAAAAAGTTCATGTGGGTAGATCTTCCAGTTGTCCTGCAGGATGCCAGTGGAGATTCTCCAATATTTCCCTCTGGAAGCTTAAAATAATAACTGGATATAGCTTTTGTGACCATAATTATGCCATATACATGTTTATAAAATGATTGATATTGATACCATAATTATGATTAATAATGATTATATGATTTTTTGGTGGAATATTTAATTTTTTAAGTTTAAATCAAGCATAGGTGCACATTTCAATAATATTTACTGTTTTCTTTTTCCTTGTAAGATGCTTTTGCAAAATATTTTTTTTATAATTACAAAATAATATGTCAATCTACTTTTGCAAATAAATAACTGTAGCTCTGTTTTATCAACCATCACAGCCAAATATATGTGCTTCTTATATGCTGGAGAATATGACCAGTCAACTATGATTGCTTCCATCTGGAAAAAAACAAATTTTCCAGGCTTCTTTTTTAAACCTATGTATTCAAAATTTGAACAGTGATAACCTTTGCAAAAATAATTAAAAAAAATTGTAAAATGTGCTGCATATTTTATTTTGTCTCTAACATGGCTTTTTTGTAATGTTTCACTGACAAAAGGTGTCACGTTCATGTCTCACACTGCCAGAATTCAGATATATCTATATACTGCCTATATAAGTCATTACGAAGCTCTGCCAGCACATTATTCAATGAAAGTCTATGAACAATTTGAAACAGGAAATGTTAAGAATGAAAAAAAAAAGGCTAAAAAAGCAAGACAACTCTGTAACATATTGAACAGATAAGATAGCAAGCGTTGCATTTCCTAAATGCTTATGAAGTACACAGTAAACCTGAGTAAAACTAGGCGTAAGGCACATCAGAAGCTATTATTGCCCGAGCCCAACTTCGGGTAGGGCAGTGAAGGCATTAGGAAAGTATCATTTAGGTAATTTTACTTCAAAACATGGTACTTTAAGAGACAAACCTTATTTCTGCATTGACTCTGAAAGGTGAATACCAATGATTAGTTGCTGATACACAATTATGACTTAATTTCAATGGATTTAAAATTGATTGGTTAATTCAGGGCTGAATTATTGACTAAGCTGACATTAGAAACAGCCAATTTTAAATAATAAAATTAAAGTTCTTGTAACCTGCACTTTATCTTTCTCTGCTTCAGAGAATCACCTGTCGGAACTTGCCACCATGGGTATTGGGAACAAACCCTGCCTTGACATCAAGCCTTCATCAAACAATATACATGATAGATTTATCAACTACGCCATTGGCAACAGAGAAGGTATTGGTTTATTTTGTATAGTTTTTACTCCATCCCTCTCCCACCCTGCTCTTAAGTGATGTTTTTTTTAAATAACTGAAATAGTACTTCAGAATTTATAATGAAACCATTAATATCGTCATGTTAAGAATATTGCTTAATGAAGAATATATTATCTTAGTTCAAATATTTGGACTTTTTCACACAATCTTCATCAGCATGTTGACATTCATTCACTTAGTGTCATGGTAACAAGCTAAGTCTAGGTTAGTCATATTCTTCAGAAATATTCTTTTAGTAAGAAAATATGTTTTGCATAAATGGATGTTTGTGAACAAAAATCCCAATCCAGACCAAGAAATCAACATTTTTTATAACATTATTTTGCAGAAAATTTGCACAAAAAAGAGCATTTATAAGTATTTAAAAAAGTGATAGTAGAGCTTGTCTTTTAGTGTTTCTTCTGTGTTTCATGTCGGCAGAATTGATATATAAATTGTTTTACTGTGATAATATACACATATATTTCTTTATTCAACAAAGTTACCAAAAATTCTGTTTATTTCGTTATAAAGAAAAGCCCTATTGTTTTTATCTACTGGTAGGCCTGCTAGGATTCCTTTTATACCAATTGCCCCTACGAGGTATCCGTACAAAGTAACAAACAATCAATGTTGCTGGAATTGACAACTTCTGAAGCTGCTCCTTAAAGTCCTATGATCTTAAACCTTAATGGTTGCACTTTTGCAGATGTTATGTGCCATCCTTCTTGGCATATGGATCCTTTTTACAATTTGGTAATTCTCCACTTTTATGTTTTCAAATGTTCGGCACCGTAAGACTTATTAAGTGTTGGTGTGCTGTAAAACCATAAATGCCTTTTCAAATGATAATAACAATTAATTTCTATCAACAAATGCTTCATTCCTTCTATTCCAGCTCGCACCCGCAACTCAATTGCAGTGTGTTCTACAGAGCATCTTCGAGAAGGAAACAAGCGCCCCCACTCGATAATCTCTGTGAGCAGCAACTCATCATCCAACAGCAGCCACTCTGGACACCTCAGTTTCGGAGCGATGAACCTCGCATTTAACCCTGTCGACAGCCCCCATGCTTACCGAAGGTCCTTCATGTCAACAGGTACGTCAGATGTATATTTATCATAGACAATTACAATGCCACGGTAGACTATGCAATGCAGGATAGTCAAGTCGTAGGATGCACAATTTCAGATTATGGGATCTTGGTTCGAACCTTAGTTAGGTTGCTGCTTATTTCATTACCTCAATTCGTTTCACTCAACCAAGATATATAACTGGGTAACTGCCATGGTTATTCATGTAATTTTCATGAATTCGCAGCATCATGTGTCAGCTGCAATAATATTGAATTGACAAATACACCCAATGACCAGGGGATAAACTGTAAAGTAGCCTGATAATAAGATGCTTGATAGGTTTGGCTCAAATAATTCAAAATATGTAATAAATAATTATCACATCCAAACCATTAATTTTTTTCCATCTTCACTCCCACTTTTGAAAAAAAGAGTGGAGCTATGTTCATGACATTTATTTATTTACATAAAAGATATTCACTGATGCCAAATATGTGAAATAACATCAAAATCTGTTTAAAATGTTTTCTCTGCCTGTACCACTAATTTGTGTTATTTTTTCTAAATCTTTACAACCTTAGTTCTAAAAATAACCATAGCCAATTAAACATTTAGATTAAACATGTGCTTTGATAATTAAAATGTAAACTAAAAGAAAACAATTGGCTGAGCCCATGTGAAATAAAAGAAACATATTAATGCACTAAAGCCATGAAGAATAAGAAACTAATATAATTGAAATAAAAAATGCACTGAATCCATCCACACAGGCATTTCAAATATGTTGTATGTTACACACTATGGGGTTTTCAGGCATTTGTTGAAGTTCGCATAAAGTTTGTTTAAAAAAATGTGGGTCCTCACAAAGGACTCTCAAAAGCATCTGTTTTAAAATCAAAATTCATACAAAAGTAGGATTTTGGTAACATAACAATTGAACATTCAACATAAATAGAAAAACATATATATAAACACAGGAAATTTTACCTGCAACTTTAGCTGCAACTTTTTGACGATATCTTTAAGGCTTCTAGTTCTTAGCAATGACCAAAAGGACAGATAACCCTGTTAAATATTTTTGTTAGAGTAATGCCCCTTATTGAGAAAGATTTTTCTATGTTTTTTGAAGGTTTTTTTACAGCTTACAGAAGCTTAAAGAAAAGTAGAACTTGCTGACTGCAAAGAACTCTTGCTTTTGATTAGCTTGATTTAGATATCTAAATTGTCAAACTATTTATTCCAAATTTTTCTGAAAATATCTATATATTGATTAAGATTATCTTGTCAAATAAAAATCAGTTTTACTAGAAGGTTTTGATTTTTGGTAGACTTTGAAGGTACCAAGTACAGTGTTTGTTGTCAAATAAAGTTAGCACTTTAATTGTTCCTTTGTTCTTTCATTCTTAATATGAATCAAACTAAAGTTGACTCACTTGCGTCATTGATTAGGTTTATTTATTCTTGACTTATTTCACATCTTTTCTGCTTCCTTCTTTGCTCATCTCACACCTTTTTCTTTCCCCATATTGCTAACCTTTTATTACTTGACATGATAAACCCCCCTATATTTTTCTCACTATTTTTTCTCAATAATACCTTTGATACCCAAATAATGGTCATTTTCTTCTATTTTCAGAAAGCGGCATTGGCACTAGCATTGCCAGTGGAGCTGACATGGACGCGGACACATCTCGTATGAACTCACCTCCGCCTTCCTACCTGGAAGCGACACGGCCACCACTACAACCACCGAAACAACCACAGACAGTGCTAACCCACCAAGGACTGGACAGAGATTGTGTGAGACATAGAATTATGAACCTTCCTTCACACTCCGAGGAAGTTACCGATGTTTGAGTTATATACTGGCAACCAGAGACTCGTGAAAATAACAGAAACTTTAAGAAAGTACCAAACGTTTGAGAAGAGTTTAATGAGGTCATCATTGGTTAGAGTTAGGGTTTAAACCTATTTATAAAAGTAGTTTTTACAACTTCTATTACTTTCTCTAAACTGACCATTTCCTGGGTCGAACCACTACTCAGGTACCAAGTACCTGGATCAATGTACAGTCAATAGTCTTACCCAAGGACATGTATCAAGTGGCAAGTTTCGGGGTTCGACCCTGGACCCTGAGATCCAGGTCCTGACGTCTTAACCACTAAACTATGGATGCACACTACAATGTTAGGAATAACTTCACAAATGGCAAAAACATCTGTGCATGCCACCATAAAACTCATTCGAGAAAGATATGAAAGTCTTAACACTGCTGATAAAATAAGACATATATGTTTCTCCCTCACACTTCCAGGAAATCAAATATGTCTGAAGAGTATAGCATATACTGAGCTTGAACAAAATTATAGGTCTGTGCATACTGCTTTGCACAGGTACAGATTTTTAAAACATCACAGTACAAGTTATTGTAAGCCTTTTTTCACATCCTTTCTTAAATAATAATTGTTTTATTGCAAGGTGAGTAAGCAGAAACTTACAAGATCTGTGAAATGATTGAGTGAGGAAGGAGATCGATCATTTTCATTACTTGCTGATGATGATAGAGATTTAGAAAGCAATACTTTGATCTTTGAGTACCTATTTCGACAATGTGAGAAAAACAATAATGTTTTTTAATAAATACATTGTTGGTGATCGTAATCCTGGTGGATTTTCACTAAACAGCAATAACAATATTGTGCTTACATTTCTGGCACTGAGAAACTATTCAAATAATTTCTATAAATAAATGTAGAAAAAGTGCAACTAAAACATTACTATAACAATGATAATTATGATGATACTGACATCATAGAAATTACTACACTATACCTGACTAGTGACATTGCAAAAACACTTATTTTAAATAACTGTTGAAATATATGAGCATAGAACAATCAAGTATGTGCATGAAATAAATAAATCTGTTATTATTGTTTTGTGGTCATTTTTATGTGGAACTTTTGAAGTTTTGTTGTATTCTGATCACCACTACACTACAAGTGTACATTAAAAGGACCTGGACAAAGCTGAGCATGTGAAATTTATACTCAGAGTAAAGTGACCCGGGATTCCTGTGTACCGTAATCACTGGTACTTTGTGCACACCTATCTATTGTATGTATCCCAAGTTTGGGGACAAAAATAAGGTGAAATCTTCTTCCTAAATACAATGTTTTGAGCATTGGGTATTTCAATGTCTGGGGTCTTCATTCACCAATACTTAGCTGGACATCACAAATATGACAATAACTGTGTTGGTGTGATGTAACAAAAAACAAACCAAACAACAATCCAAAAGTAATTGAGGTTTTAGCAAAGTTTTTAGCTTTTGATGCCAATAAATACCCACTAGACCACCCTATGTCCAGGTCACTTTAAGTCATAGACAATTTATATCTGAGCTGACTATATCATTGTCTTGTGATAGTGTTAAAACAAAGCTATATAAGGTAGTTTCCAAATTTTAAACTTACATTATGTATGGGAGATACATGCAGTGTATACATGATAAGTGCCTGGCTTGAGTTATTTTTACCTCATAATAGTATGAAAGTATAATGTTGGTTTATCATCATTTTGAATTGAATAGCTATTTGCTTACTTTTGTAAAAAAGCTAATTATAGTCCCAATATGACAAATTATGAATCTGTTTTGACAAGGTGTCTTGCACCAATGATTTGAAAGGCATATGTAAGGTTTTAAATAGAAAAGGGATTTCACACAAACTTTTTCAGAAGTACCAGTGTTGTTGTGTGTTTTTTTCACTATTAATATTTGCAATATTTTTATAGATTTTTAATACATGTACATTATATTTACCTTTAAATTGTGCATTTTTTTCAGAATACTGTAACTGGTTCTAAATTGGTATAGTAAATTAAAAGTACACACAAAGAACCAATGGTGCTAGTTGTAGAAATATAGAGTAGAGTTTAGTTAGTAAGTCCAACAATGGTCTTAAGAGAGACCTGTATTAGTTCAATGTCTTATTGTTAAGACCTTGAAAATGTGCTGGCTAAATTGTGCAGTTGCCAGATTTTTTTTTCAAGTAAACTAAATAGGTGTTCCTTGAAACCGTCATCTCGCCTGCATTTTAGTAGTTTGTCAGAAAGGTTGGGCTAACAGTTTTGACATTTTTGACAAAAAAGTACTAATGACCAAGCAACTCAAAGCAATGTACTTTTTTAAATAATATCCTTGCAGTTAATATGAAATAAAAATACCTTAATAATACAATTTATGCAAACAGATTTGAAACTAAGAACCAAAATGTAATGGCCATTATTTTTGCCAGTTATCTGAAAAAGAGCCAATAGCATTTCAGCATAAGTAACAAAAATGTGGAAACCTCCACACTCCAAAAAAAACAACAAATAAATATAGTGACATAGTTGAATATTAAAAGTATTTACACAAAAATAATGGATAGTGTAATTATCAAGACAAAAATGTCATAAAATATTAAAACAAATTGTTGTTTTTTTAAAGCAAATTCTCAAGCCTATTTTGAAGTTCTTTTGTGTGTGAAAATTGGCAATGTAGTATAAAAGGCAGACTTCTTTGAATTTTTATCTAATCATAAAAATTGTACATTTTTATACATGACACATATACAAGTGTTAAGCTGACCAAAGATAAAAATGGTCCATCCCATAATAGACATTTTGTCTGATTTTTTTTCTTTCTTAAAAAAACGTTGCTGCAATTATACATTGGTATAGCATGTATATTTTGCATATTTTTGTGAACTGTTTTCATTGACTTTATACATTATTATGTATATAAAGATAAATTTAACTAATCATGTGACACATATTTATATATATTATTTATCAGCCTTTCTGTACAAAAATTGCCATCATGATATTATGTATTTATAAGAAGAAAACAGGTGTAAATAAAATGTGTAATGCATTTTTGTATTTGGTTTTACTATCATTCCATTTTAAATTGGGACACAAGTTACATGTTTATTGTTACACATTTTTATTTTGTTTATAACAAAGATATTAACACAATATTCAGGCAACATTGGAAATAAACATGTTGTCAGATGCCCCTCTAAGTGAGTGAGAATTATGCAATTAAAATAGGTATCCGACAGTTTGCAATGACACATAAAAACAGTTCATTTTAGAAAGGAATATTTTAATGGATTTTTTTATCATCAATAAATGTTTTTGGGTTTTTTTTATAAACAGAAAAATAATATTTGAGGTACTGGTATCCCCTTTCTAAGGTGTTTTACTTTCATTTACAGGATCGGAAAGTGTACGGAAAAAAAACACAAACATGATTTTATTTCTGATTTTTTATTTAACTATAATATCAAGTACATTTACAACCATGTCAAAATATTGTATTGTAAGTACCATGTTACACAATTATCTTTAATTTGTACCAGTACTTATAAAGTCTGCGAAAAAACAAGCATATAAAATATAATCATCTTTAAATTATTCAATTTAGTAAGTATGAAAATTATGGGTCTTAGTAATCTTATTCCCAGACCTCTCATGTACATCCCCTACTACATAAACAGTCTTCAAAAAAGAAATTTAAAAACACCAGACCTTTGGTCCACCAAGATGGCAATATCTACTGGACTGGACTAAATTTTACCGGACCAGTTTGATTTTGGCATTTTGACACAAAAGGTTGGTAAGCTAACCGAGGTGTTACGAATGGTCGGGATCAGTGAAAGGCTGTAAAGCGTTGTTTATTTCAGTTTGGTATATATGCTTTCATAATGATTCAGAATTTTGAAAATAATGTGGCTGAAAAGTCTGGTGGATAGTCAGTCCATTTAACTTAAAAAATTTAATGGACCGACAGAGAATTTGTTGGTCTCGGGCCAAGGTCCATCAGATTTTGTTGAAGACGCTGACTTAAATAATTAATCAAATTCTATCTAACTAATCCACCCTTGACTGACCTATAACATTATCATCTTAACTGACAATCTCATGCCTATGAATTATTACTTCAATTCACAGCTAAAAGTATTAAGATCTATGATTAGGCATGTCAAACAAATTATCAGCAACTTCAAAAGCCACAATAAAAGAATCTGTATTAACTCAGACTGACTTGATCGTCAACGATGAGAGACAAAACATGAAGAAACAATAATATGCATCAAACAGTAAACACAAAATAAATAAATACTTTAATCAAATATGTAAACTGTTTCCCTAAAAATATATAATTTGCAGCCAATACAGGAGGTATCTGATAGTTTAACGATTATCTATATATTTAAGAACATCTTACCTCTGTTCTATAGAATTTCTGCATAAACTTATGCCTTGTTTAAGGGCTGTTTATAACATTATTTTAATTGTAACATTATTTTAATTGTTAAACAATACAAATCATGAAATAAATATCACTTAAAATGTACATTATTTTCAAATCTAGCATTAAATAAGATGGGGATTTCAGCTGAAAATAGATATTAATGTCAGAGCTGAATACTGAAATGGTCATGTAAAGAGAGCTGACAACCCAAATGTTCATATAAAAAGAGCTGAATACCCAAATGGTCACATAAAGAGCTCATAATCCAAATGTCCATGTAATGAGAGCTGAATACCCAAGTGTTCATGTAAAGAGAGCTGACTACCCAAATGGTCATGTAAAGAGAGCTGAATACCAAAATGGTCATGTTAAAGAGAGCTGAACATCCAAATGTTCATGTAAAGAGAGCTGAATACCCAAGTGTTCATGTAAAGAGAGCTGAATACCCAAATGGTCATGTAAAGAGAGCTGAATACCCAAGTGTTCATGTAAAGAGAGCTGAATACCCAAGTGTTCATGTAAAGAGAGCTGAGTACCCAAATGGTCATGTAAAGAGAGCTGACTACCCAAATGGTCATGTTAAAGAGAGCTGAATATCCAAATGTTCATGTAAAGAGAGCTGAATACCCAAGTGTTCATGTAAAGAGAGCTGAGTACCCAAATGGTCATGTTAAGGAGCTGAATATCCAAATGTTCATATAGAGAGAGAGCTGAATACTCAAATGGTCATGTATAAGAGAGCTGAATACCCAAATGATCATATAAAGAGAGCTGAATACCCAAATGGTCATGTAATGAGAGCTGAATATCCAAATGTTCATGTAAAGAGCTGAATACCCTAATGGCCATGTAAAAGAGAGCTAAATACACAAATAGTCATGTAAAGAGAGCTGAATACCCAAACGGTCATGTAAAAGAGATCTGAATACCCAAATGTTCATGTTAAGAGAGATGAATACCCAAATGGCCATTTAAAAGAGAGCTGAATACCCAAATGATCATGTAAAAGAGAGCTGATTACCCAAATGGTCACGTAATGAGAGCTGAATATCCAAATGTTCATGTAAAGAGAGCTGATTATCCAAATGGCCATGTAAAAGAGTGCTGAATACCCAAATGGTCATGTAAAAGAGAGCTGAATACCCAAATGGTTATGTAAAGCAAGTTGAATACCCAAATGGTCAGGTAAAGAGAGCTGAATACACAAATGGCCACGTAAAGCAAGCTGAATACCCAAATGGTAATGTAAAGAGAGCTGAATACCCAAACGGTCACGTAAAGAGAGCAGAATACCCAAATGGCAACGTAAAGTGAGCTGAATACACAAATGGTCATATAAAGATAGCTGAAAAGCCAAATGGCCATGTAAAGCAAGCTGAATACCCAAACCGTCATGTAAAGAGAGCTGAATACCCAAACAGTCATGAAAAGAGAGCTGAATACCCAAATGGCAACGTTAAGTGAGCTGAATATACAAAAGGTCATATTAAGATAGCTGAATACCCAAATGGTCATGTAGAGGGAGCTGAATACCCAGATGTTCATGTAAAGAGAGCTGAATACCTAAATGTTCATTTAAAAAGAGTTGAATACCCAAATTTTTATGTACAGAGAGCTGAATACCCAAAAGTTCATGTAAAGAGAGCTGAATATCCAAATGGTCATTTAAATAGATTTTAAACATAACAAAGTCACATGGTTTTCTTAGTTTAACAATAACTGTGCAGCGTGACTTGGAAATGATTAGCAATACATTTATATAATGACAATTCTGGTGTTATGCTTTAATTTTTTTATAATCGTGTAGGGCAACGATAAACAGCATTTTGGATCTTTTCTGGTAACAATAGTTTATTAAGTTTCATAAGAGAAAAAAAAACTGGTACAGGTTAAAACTATCAGATACCACACTGAAAGATAATACAAGTCAGGTAACAATGGGGTCCTACCGATATCCACAGTTATCTCCCTTGCGAAGTCAGTTTAGAGTGATTTCCCTTTGGTATTGGGTAGTTCCGGTTTGTTGAGAAAAACTACGATCAGATAAAATATCGTGATTTATCCCTGTGTTCTTAAAGAAATTTCAATGTTCGCTCTATATTCAACGTAGAAAACTGATGCAGAACAGCAGTACAGCCAAAGATAAGAGGGAAATTATGTATGATAGAGTAAAACTGTTTAAGTCGGAACAGTTTTTCAAGAAACTGTATAGGTGGGGTAAAATAAGTTGATACTTAATCTCGACAGATCGTCCCGTAATACTGGCGTGTTGCGATTAATTTCACTATTTTTGTTGTCTTTTTTTGTCATTGATGAGCTGCAGATAATTTGTGTAAGCTTTTAATGTAAATGTGCTGGAAGTGAAGTGGTAATTGGAGCAATTCGACTATAGTAATGCATTTTTATACTAGTCATGATTGAAATTAAATGTGTGGCATGTAGGGAGTTGGCAACGTATGCAACCTATTTTGGTGTGTGTATTTTTTGCTCTTTTATCCTATTTTCATTAACTCATTGAGCCATACAGCTAATTAACCAGTCATCTCCTAGAGGCATTTCTCCAGTCATCCCCTACACCTGGTGGGGGTCTTATCTGCCCCTCATGCCTGGTGACACATCTGGTGTGGATTACCGACCAGTGTAAGATATTGTGGGTGGATGTATACAGAACACAATAAACATGTCATTTTGGATATACTCTGCAGCACAGAAAGTGCTTTACACAACCGTGTAATTTTTAACACTGTAAGAAAAGAAATACTTCAGAAAAGAAAGAAAATGACTGAAATCCGAAGAACAAGTTAGATTAATAATATCAAAATTAACACATTTCAAATGATTAAAATAAGATATAATTGACCTCATAAAGTTTTCTTATGTTTATAACGTAAATAACACTGCTTTATTTAAAAAAATATATAATGAGTAACTTTAAAACAGTCGGCCGTCTTTGATTGAAAGTTGCGATTTACCGGTAGTTTAAAAAAAAAGCTCTTAAACTGGATATTTGATTGAAAACTTCCGCTATTTATAAGCGTTAGCTTTTGTCTTTTGATCTGTTGATATTTGCAATTATATTATAATTGGATTTGACACAGGTTATTCCACATATCCGCCAATACATGTGCATATAAATAGGAATTTTAAAGCTAACAGTAAGGCACATCGCCGTTTTTCTTTGTCTCGACATAATTAATTCATTGTGTTTACATCCGGGTTACATGAAATTCCAAAAGATATATTTCAGGCCATAAAAACCTTACATGTGACCACGCTTTTTTCCTAATCCACAGCTATTTTCAACATAAAATCGACGTACTCTCAATATAGTTTACTGTATATAACCGAAATCGGAACTACCCAAAGAAGCGCCACTTCGTTCAAGGGAGGTAAATACGTAGCGAAATCAGGGATAACTCCGTATATCGGTAGGACCCCATTAGCAGTAAATACTAGATAAATTACATACAAGATCAATTATCTGTAAATACTAGATCAATTATCGGTAAAAACTGGATAATTTAAAGACTGTATCAATTATCAGTAAATATTAGATCAATTTTCAGCAAATACTTGATCTCTAAGCAGTAAATACTAGATACTGAACCTGCTAAACAAATACTTTGCTAGCAACAAGTGTGTATCCAGATCAACCAGCTGGAACTGTCAAATTACCTACCAGTATACATGTTTGTGTCAGCAAATAACTAAGGTTGTGTATTATTTATTGATAAATGTAGGGTGTAGCACAAAAATGGTTTAACATAGGGATAGCAATATACCATTTCAAATAAACCAAGGAAATTGCTGTAAAAGAAACTTTACATAGACAGGAAAATCAATGAGATATTCATGTTCCCTATGATCTAATGAGCTAATTTTGTCGATTTCTCACAGCAGACACTTGCAACCCTGACAGCACCCATTGAGAGCAGTCTGAAGGTAGTCACAGTATCAGAACATGATGTATTAACAGGTCAGCGGAAGACTATTCTAACTTAATTCAGTGGAAAAACTGGGCTATCTACAAACAAATGCAATATAATTTCATGTATTTAACAAAGATTAATTAACTCTTAAAGGTGGCATCCAACAGTTTGCCTATATCTTACACATAACAGTATCGAGCCACTTCTTTAGGGAACTTGAACATTGTTGTATACATTTATACTTTAGTTTTACTAAATACGATGATGAACACTTACTGAACTGAAAGACGGAATCAATCGCGTAAAAAAAAAATCACTATGACTGTGTATTTTTTCCAACTGTGTAAAAAGTGGTCTTTGCTATAAAAAGACAGCAATGTCAGAGCCTATGACTACATAACACGATCTCAAAATTAGGTTGTCACATGGTTTTCTAAGTTTGAAAATAGCTATCTCTGCAGTGTGGCTCGGATAGGAAATACCTGTTTGCAATGACAAGTGGTGATTTATGCATAACTATTCACACAGATCTAGGACATTAATGAACAGCATTTTGAAAGACCTTTTTATGCAACAATGATTTGCTTGGTTATTTAAGAAAAGAAATTTTGGTCCAAATTGTTGGATACCACCTTTACAAATCTAGGAAATAAATGAACAGCATTTTGCATTATCTGTTCAGATATCAATGAATTATTTGGATTTGAAAGAATTTTTTCATTTCAACATTAGAAAAATAATACAATGTTTACCCTTTCCTGTAAAAGATAAAAAACCTAGTAGAGTAGTCTTCCGATGGTACATCAGTATGTATTCAATGATACAAAAAAATGAACCCCCATCTTCATTGTTGCAAACCGACCACAGAAGCAGTTTTCCACACTAGTTGTTATGTAATATCTGGGTGAATGTTCATGACGCGTTGTCAAACAATGTTGCAACTGTAACAGATGCTTATCAATAAACGTACAAGTATTTAGGTAATTTAGACATGAACATATTTTTTTAATTAAAACAATATATTCCTGATTTACACCAGATTTAAGATACAAATATGTAATTATTTGGCAATTTCGGTATGTGACATATAAAGTTAAGCATGCATATATACGGTCTTTTTGTCAATTTCAACGAGAAATTTTGTATTACATCATCAATTTTTTAATGAACATTCATAAGAATATCAAAATTAATACAAAACAATCACTAATAACTAAGAAAAATTCATTTATGAAGTCGCTTTCGGTTAATCAACCTCACTTTCATTAGAATTTCGATTATTAGGGTGCTTTCGGTAAATCGTGTTACTGATCCTAATCTATGTGTATAGCAGTCTGAAATGTCACCTATTCTAACTAGCAATCCGATTGAATTTTCATATAATTCTTATCTACCAAAAAAAAATTCTCAATTAATAATAGCAAATATACAGTATTGTATCAAGGGTTTGCTCCAATAAAAGGCAGAAATTTATTTGTCATCAGTATCACGAGGTTCATAATATTCTAAAAATAGTAATTACACCAAATGGCATTAACAGTAAAATGTCAACGACCAAAGATGTACAGTGAACATTTAATAACAATTTAAAATTAATGTTAGACATAATGCTTTAATAAGATATGGACCCAAAGTTAAAAATCTTAAAAACTTGAGTCTGAGATCATTCACAAACAGATGTCTGATCAGACTTTAAATCTTCTACAAAATTTGACCAATCAGATGCATGAAAATGATTTCAAACTCAAAATAAATGTTAAATTACTTCCAAATTTCCATCTGTTCACTGCGAGACTATTTCAGCTGTGGCTTCTTCTACAATATCCTGAGTTATCAACTGGGCTGGTACCTCAAATGTAACTTCATTGCCACTGATAATTGTGATGGGAATTTCTTCACCTCCGACACCTGAAATGTTCACAAACTGTGGTGTGCTTACGTTCTCTGGTACTTGCAGTTCATATGTTTCAAATTCATCATGGATGCTTATCAGTTCTTGCTCCCCAACCTCTTCTAAGCGCATTACTCCTTGAGTTTCATCCGAAGATTTAAGGTAGTCTGTAACTCGAAGCTTTTTACCTGGTTTTTCACCCACATTGTGCTGCTTGTAATAGTGTTCTTTCAGTTTGTCAAATCTTGTGGTACAGAAGGGACAATACTCACATTTAAATGGTCTGTCATTTTGGTGCAAGAGCAAGTGTCGCTTCAGGTTTTTAACAAGAGAGAAAGATGTACCACATATATCACACTGATGTGCTTTCTCACGAGTATGAGTTATCATATGAAACTGGAGGTTGGTTTTCTTCGTGGCTTGATAATCACAGTCTGGCTCTGTACATTTAAAAGTGTTACCCGTATGGACCAGTTTGTGTGCCTTCAATTGTGCTTTGTGGGCAGTTGAGAAACCACAAATATCACAAAGATAATCTTTAGTATTCTTATGAATGATCATGTGATTCTTCAGAGCATGTTTCCATTTAAAACCAGCTCCACATGCTTCGCAAATGAAGGGCTTATGCTTTGAATGTTTTGGAACATGGAGCAAAAATTTGGTCCTAGTTTTAAAACGAGCAGAGCAAAAGTTACAAAAGTATGGTAAGTCTCCTGTGTGTTTTTTCAAATGCTCATCAAACTGTTCCTGCGAAAATTCATTTCCACATGTCCAGCCACAATAGCTGCATTTTTTCTCTGAGTGTAAATGAGCCTTGTAATGGTCATTAAAATCTTTGACTTTCTTAGAGCTGTAATCACATTTATCACATGAATATCTTTTCGACCTTTCAACAATTGAGCACATTTCCTTCTTAATAAAGCCTCCTGGAAAGCTCCTATGTTCTCGAACATTTTGTGGTGGTGAAAGTGTTTCTGATTCAGCAACTTCATCATCAGACAACAGCTCTTGTTTTATTTCTATGTCTGTCAGCAAGTCATCAGAGAACACTTTGGGTTTTATTACCCTTCCACGTTTACTGACCCTTAATGGCTGTTCAACTCTCTCAATCAAAGATTCTTGCAGGTCTATATCCTCATTTGATGATTTCTGGTGCTCATCCAGATTCTCCTTCTCATCACTCTCCATCTGTTTTGCATCATGTCTTGGTCGACCTCTTTTTCTTTTTTTTAAACCAGTTACATTAGTATTACTTATGTCTTCAGTGACCTGGCTTGTCACACTCTCTGTGAAGTCAGTTTGACATATCCCATCAACCAATCCCTCTGTATTATTCATGGAACCTTCAGTATATAGTTGGCAAAAACCTGAAATGACATAAGACAATGTGATATTTAATAACTCATAAACATAGCTACAAATGTCTGAACACACTACAGGTAAGTACACAAACACCGGTAGCCAAAATAAATTATTACCATAAAACAGTCTTCTCATAAAATCCCCATTACTATTTAATTCTAAATTGAGAATATCAAGATACTGAGGGTAAATGAGCCTGAGCTGGCATGTTTAAACACTGAAATTTGGTATGTGGTCTAATAAGGCCTCACATCCTCAGATTTCAGTTGTATCAGGAAAGGGGTGGGTATAAGTGTCTTTCTGACACATGAAAGTACAGTAAGTCCATGTGTATCAAGTACTTTACAATCTTTCCCCCTATGAGATCTCCTGGTTCAAGTACAAAAATCAAGTGCTTTATGACTAACCACGTTTGTAGAGATGGGTGGGTGGCTTGGTCTGACAATTTTTGTCCAGCTTGTTAGACCAAAATGTCTGACCGATTCTTTTGCCTTTTGCGAAGTCTGTTACAGTGTTGGCATGTCTTGAACACGTGCCATAATACCACACCCATTCCCATCATATCGAATCAATCAGATGTTGAGCTACTCTGATAATTGCTGAGTGCAAAGCAAGGGAGCTTTAGTCCTAAGTATTATACTTTGATATATCACAGCCTGGTTCCCTAGGTGAGCTAACCCAGGAAACATAAATTAGCACATGACAATTTAAATGGAAATTGGATATATGTTGGAAGATGTAGAGCATGACAGGGTGGAATAATATACCTGTGCTAATGACAACTCAACATTGACTTTTTTTATGTAGCAACATTGTTAATTAAACAGAAAATAGAGCCAACATATGTTTGACTTTTGGGAAGACTACTTACTCCCTCTCAACTTGGCCATGTAAATTTTCTAGCCCAAAGTCCCATGCTAATGCTAGGAGTGAAACCTCTTAAAATACTGTTATTGCTTTATATTATTTAGCTTGGCCTCTGAACCAGTGCCATTCAACTCAAATGACGTAAGTTTTTCAGCATTCCTGATTGGTGACAAAAAGTATAAAAAATGCTAGAAAATGTAAGACTGCCATATTTCAATTAAATCAATGGACTGCAAAAACCACAGCATGCCCTGTTTACTTTTAGTGTCTTTTTAATTTGATTTCAAGTCAAATAATAAATTTGTCAATGTACATCACAATATATTACCCACCTAGGACATTGGTCATCTGCATGATTTTTGCAATCTCTGCCACTTGAGAGAGGACATTATATTCAAGTTCGATTGTGCTGGTGTACATGAAGTCCACAACTCTTCGTACCGCAATTTTATACCCAAGATCTCTGGGACCATCGATGTGGATCTCGATTATCTGTGGTGATTTGGGTGAGAACTCGCGAGACAGTTCTTGACCAGAGAATAACTGATCAAAATATGGACTGGCTGCGGCAAGTACATTAGAATGTGCATGTATTTGTTCATCAAATATCTGGAGTATTACATCACATAACCTCGACTTCAGTCTTTGTGCGTTTAAAGCATCAATAACGGACGATATTTGTGTTTTGTCGTTGTAAATACAGCTGTGATCAGACGAGTCCTCCATTTTGGAGACAATATCTGTAAAGAATGTTGTGATTGGTTGGAATTGAAATATTTGATTTCCGGTCTCTGCGGTTCCAAATTCGGAAACAATATATCGTGTTGCCGCTTTTTTGTAAGCGCCTTCAAACTTCAAAACGATGTAATCCTATTTTTTAAAATGAAAGAATATCGTACATTTGAATGCAATAAAAGTCTGAAGAGTGAAATGTTTTATGGTAATATATTAATAGAAAATGGATACAATTAAAAGCCCCAACTTATGGAATACATAACAGTCTAAAATCAAACGACAGTTGTTTTATCCTGAAAACCTATTTAGTCCATTTCTTCAAGGATTTTTTTCCAAACATGGTTGTTAATCCCAGATTTCCCCCAAGAAAAAAATGACAACATTCAACATTGTAAGCAGACTAAAATAATTGTCATCGATTTTAGTAAAGCGTTTGACAAAGTTATCGACCGTCTTTTGACCTTTCAACTTTTTAAGCTAGGTATAAACGCTTTTTTATCATTTTTATTATTTAACAGAAAATAGACACTAGATGTAGAAGTCCATAGATCATAGAGGGTGTGAGGAAAGATGGTGATGGGTGTTTAGGTGAGATAGAGATATAGGAGGGTGTAGAGGTGAGATAGAGATAGTGAAGGTTGTGGAGTTGAGGTAGAGATAGTGAAGGGTGTGGAGGTGAGGTAGAGATAGTGAAGGGTGTGGAGGTGAGAAAAATATAGAGGAGGGTGTGGAGGTGAGTTAGAGATAGTGAAGGATGTGGGGATGTGGTAGAGACTGAGAAGAGTGTGGAGGTGATATAGAGATAGAGAAGGGTGTGGGATGGTAGAGATAGCGAAGGTTGTGAAGGTGAGGTAGAGATAGTGAAGGGTGTGAAAGATAAATATTGAAGGGTGTGGAGGTGAGGCAGAGACAGTGAAGGATTTGAAGGAAATGTAGAGATAGAGAATGGTGTGGAGGTGTGGTAGAGATAGAGAAGGGTGTGGAGGTGTGGTAGAGATAGAGAAGGGTGTGGAGGTGTTGCAGAGATAAAGAAGGGTGTGAAGGTGTGGCAGAGATAGAGAAGGGTGTGGCGGTAAGGTAGAGACCGTGAAGGATGTGAAGGTAAGGTAGAGATAGAGAAGGTTGGGTGGAGGTAGAGATAGAGAAGGGTGTGGAGGTGAGGTAGAGATAGAAAAGAGTGTGGAGGTGAGGTAGATATAGAGAAGGGTGTGGGGTGAGGTAGAGATAGAGAAGGGTGTGGGGTGGTAGAGATAGAGAAGGGTGTGAAAGAGAGATAGTTAAGTGTGTGAGATTGTTAGAGATTGGGGAGAGTGTGGGGTGATATAAAGATAGAGGAGGGTATGGTGTGGTAGAGATAGAGAAGGTTGTGAAGGTGAAGAAGAGATAGTGAAGGATGTGAAAGAGAAACATTGAAGTTTCTGGAGGTGAGGCAGAGATAGATGAGGATGTGGGGTGATGTAGAGATAGAGAAGGCTGTAAAAGAGAGATAGTGAAGTGTGGGAGGGTGGGTAGAGATAGTGAAGTGTGTGAGGGTGGGAAGAGATAGTGAAGGGTGTGAAAGATTGATTGTGAATGGTGTGGGGGTGAGGTAGAGATAGTGAAGGGTGTGGGGGTGAGGTAGAGATAATGAAGTGTGTGAGGGTGAGGTAGAAATAGTGAAGGGTGTGAAAGATTGATGGTGAAGGGTGTGGGGGGGGGGGAGGTAGAAATAGGAAAGGGTGTTAGGGTGAGGTAGAGATAGCGAAGGGTGTGGGGGTGAGGTAGAGATAGTGAAGGGTGTGGGGGTGAGGTAGAGATAGTGAAGGGTGTAGGGGTGAGGTAGAGATAGAGAAGGGTGTGGGGTGAGGTAAAGATAGTGAAGGGTGCGAGGGTGAGGTACAGATAGTGAAGGGTGTTGGGGTGAGGTAAAGATAGAGAAGGGTGTGAAAGAGAGACAGTAAATGGTGTGATGGTGAGGTAGAGACAGTAAAGGTTGGGAGGATGAGGCAGAGATAGTGAAGGGTGTAAGCTGAGGTAGATATAGTGAAGGGTGTGAGGGTGAAATAGATATAGTGAAGGGTGTGGGGGTAAGGTGGAGATAAAGAAGGGTGTGAAAGAGAGATAGTGAAGGGTGTGAGAGTGAGGTAGATATAGTGAAGGGTGTAAGTGCGATGCAGAGATAGTGAATAATGTGAAAGTGAGGCAGAGATAGAGAAAGGTGTGACGGTGAGGTTAAGATAGGGAATGATGCAAAGGTGAGAAAGAGATAGTGAAGGGTGTGGTGGTGAGGTAGAGACAGTGTAGGTTGTGATGGTGAGGCAGAGATAGTGAAGGGTGTGAGGGTGAGGTAGATATAGAGAAGGGTGTGAGGGTGAGGCAGAGATAGTAAAGGGTGTGAGGGTGAGGTAGATATAGTGAAGGGTGTAAGGGTGAGGCAGAGATAGTGAAGGGTGTAAGGGTGAGGTAGATATAGTGAAGTGTGTGAGGGTGAGGCAGAGATAGTGAAGGGTGTAAGGGTGAGGCAGAGATAGTGAAGGGTGTAAGGGTGAGGCAGAGATAGTGAAGGGTGTAAGGGTGAGGCAGAGATAGTGAAGGGTGTAAGGGTGAGGTAGATATAGTGAAGGGTGTGAGGGTGAGGTAGATATAGTGAAGGGTGTAAGGGTGAGGCAGAGACAGTGAAGGGTGTAAGGGTGAGGTAGATATAGTGAAGTGTGTGAGGGTGAGGCAGAGATAGTGAAGGGTGTAAGGGTGAGGCAGAGATAGTGAAGGGTGTAAGGGTGAGGCAGAGATAGTGAAGGGTGTAAGGGTGAGGCAGAGATAGTGAAGGGTGTAAGGGTGAGGCAGAGATAGTGAAGGGTGTAAGGTGAGGCAGAGATAGTGAAGGGTGTAAGGGTGAGGCAGAGATAGTGAAGGGTGTAAGGGTGAGGCAGAGATAGTGAAGGGTGTAAGGGTGAGGTAGATATAGAGAAGGGTGTGAGGGTGAGGCAGAGATAGTGAAGGGTGTGAGGGTGAGGTAGATATAGTGAAGGGTGTGAGGGTGAGGCAGAGATAGTGAAGGGTGTAAGGGTGAGGTAGATATAGAGAAGGGTGTGAGGGTGAGGCAGAGATAGTGAAGGGTGTGAGGGTGAGGCAGAGATAGTGAAGGGTGTAAGGGTGAGGCAGAGATAGTGAAGGGTGTGAGGGTGAGGTAGATATAGTGAAGGGTGTAAGGGTGAGGCAGAGATAGTGAAGGATGTAAGGGTGAGGTAGAGATAGTGAAGGGTGTAAGGGTGAGGCAGAGATAGTGAAGGGTGTAAGGGTGAGGTAGATATAGTGAAGGGTGTGAGGGTGAGGTAGATATAGTGAAGGGTGTAAGGGTGAGGCAGAGATAGTGAAGGGTGTAAGGGTGAGGTAGATATAGTGAAGTGTGTGAGGGTGAGGCAGAGATAGTGAAGGGTGTAAGGGTGAGGCAGAGATAGTGAAGGGTGTAAGGGTGAGGCAGAGATAGTGAAGGGTGTAAGGGTGAGGCAGAGATAGTGAAGGGTGTAAGGGTGAGGCAGAGATAGTGAAGGGTGTAAGGGTGAGGCAGAGATAGTGAAGGGTGTAAGGGTGAGGCAGAGATAGTGAAGGGTGTAAGGGTGAGGCAGAGATAGTGAAGGGTGTAAGGGTGAGGTAGATATAGAGAAGGGTGTGAGGGTGAGGCAGAGATAGTGAAGGGTGTGAGGGTGAGGTAGATATAGTGAAGGGTGTGAGGGTGAGGCAGAGATAGTGAAGGGTGTAAGGGTGAGGTAGATATAGAGAAGGGTGTGAGGGTGAGGCAGAGATAGTGAAGGGTGTGAGGGTGAGGCAGAGATAGTGAAGGGTGTAAGGGTGAGGCAGATATAGTGAATGTGAGGGTGAGGTAGATAGTGAAGGGTGTAAGGGTGAGGCAGAGATAGTGAAGGATGTAAGGGTGAGGTAGAGATAGTGAAGGATGTGAGAGTGAGGTAGAGATAGTGAAGGGTGTGAGAGTGAGGTAGAGATAGTGAAGGGTGTGAGGGTGAGGCAGAGATAGTGAAGGGTGTGAGAGTGAGGTAGAGATAGTGAAGGGTGTGAGAGTGAGGTAGAGATAGTGAAGGGTGTGAGAGTGAGGTAGAGATAGTGAAGGGTGTGAGGGTGAGGCAGAGATAGTGAAGGGTTTAAGGTGAGGCAGAGATAGTGAAGGTGTGAGGGTGAGGTAGATATAGTGAAGGGTGTAAGGTGAGGCAGAGATAGTGAAGTGTGTGAGTGAGCAGAGATAGTGAAGTGTGAGGGTGAGGTAGATATAGTGAAGGGTGTAAGGGTGAGGCAGAGATAGTGAAGGGTGTAAGGGTGAGGTAGATATAGCGAAGGGTGTAAGGGTGAGGCAGAGATAGTGAAGGGTGTGAGGGTGAGGCAGAGATAGTGAAGGGTGTGAGGGTGAGGTAGATATAGTGAAGGATGTGAGGGTGAGGCAGAGATAGTGAAGGGTGTGAGGGTGAGGTAGATATAGCGAAGGGTGTGAGGGTGAGGTAGATATAGTGAGGTGTGTGAGGGTGAGGCAGAGATAGTGAAGTGTGTGAGGGTGAGGTAGATATAGCGAAGGGTGTAAGGGTGAGGCAGAGATAGTGAAGGGTGTGAGGGTGAGGCAGAGATAGTGAAGGGTGTGAGGGTGAGGTAGATATAGTGAAGGATGTGAGGGTGAGGCAGAGATAGTGAAGGGTGTGAGGGTGAGGTAGATATAGCGAAGGGTGTGAGGGTGAGGCAGAGATAGTGAAGGGTGTAAGGGTGAGGCAGAGATAGTGAAGGGTGTAAGGGTGAGGTAGATATAGAGAAGGGTGTGAGGGTGAGGCAGAGATAGTGAAGGGTGTGAGGGTGAGGTAGATATAGTGAAGGGTGTGAGGGTGAGGCAGAGATAGTGAAGGGTGTGAGGGTGAGGCAGAGATAGTGAAGGGTGTGCGGGTGAGGCAGAGATAGTGAAGGGTGTAAGGGTGAGGCAGAGATAGTGAAGGGTGTGAGGGTGAGGTAGATATAGTGAAGGGTGTGAGGGTGAGGCAGAGATAGTGAAGGGTGTAAGGGTGAGGCAGAGATAGTGAAGGGTGTAAGGGTGAGGTAGATATAGAGAAGGGTGTGAGGGTGAGGCAGAGATAGAGAAGGATGTGAGGGTGAGGCAGAGATAGTGAAGGGTGTAAGGGTGAGGCAGAGATAGTGAAGGGTGTGAGGGTGAGGTAGATATAGTGAAGGGTGTGAGAGTGAGGTAGAGATAGTGAAGGGTGTGAGAGTGAGGTAGAGATAGTGAAGGGTGTGAGAGTGAGGTAGAGATAGTGAAGGGTGTGAGGGTGAGGCAGAGATAGTGAAGGGTGTAAGGGTGAGGCAGAGATAGTGAAGGGTGTGAGGGTGAGGTAGATATAGTGAAGGGTGTAAGGGTGAGGCAGAGATAGTGAAGTGTGTGAGGGTGAGGCAGAGATAGTGAAGTGTGTGAGGGTGAGGTAGATATAGTGAAGGGTGTAAGGGTGAGGCAGAGATAGTGAAGGGTGTAAGGGTGAGGTAGATATAGCGAAGGGTGTAAGGGTGAGGCAGAGATAGTGAAGGGTGTGAGGGTGAGGTAGATATAGTGAAGGATGTGAGGGTGAGGCAGAGATAGTGAAGGGTGTGAGGGTGAGGTAGATATAGCGAAGGGTGTGAGGGTGAGGTAGATATAGTGAAGTGTGTGAGGGTGAGGCAGAGATAGTGAAGTGTGTGAGGGTGAGGTAGATATAGCGAAGGGTGTAAGGGTGAGGCAGAGATAGTGAAGGGTGTGAGGGTGAGGCAGAGATAGTGAAGGGTGTGAGGGTGAGGTAGATATAGTGAAGGATGTGAGGGTGAGGCAGAGATAGTGAAGGGTGTGAGGGTGAGGTAGATATAGCGAAGGGTGTGAGGGTGAGGCAGAGATAGTGAAGGGTGTAAGGGTGAGGCAGAGATAGTGAAGGGTGTAAGGGTGAGGTAGATATAGAGAAGGGTGTGAGGGTGAGGCAGAGATAGTGAAGGGTGTGAGGGTGAGGTAGATATAGTGAAGGGTGTGAGGGTGAGGCAGAGATAGTGAAGGGTGTGAGGGTGAGGCAGAGATAGTGAAGGGTGTGCGGGTGAGGCAGAGATAGTGAAGGGTGTAAGGGTGAGGCAGAGATAGTGAAGGGTGTGAGGGTGAGGTAGATATAGTGAAGGGTGTGAGGGTGAGGCAGAGATAGTGAAGGGTGTAAGGGTGAGGCAGAGATAGTGAAGGGTGTAAGGGTGAGGTAGATATAGAGAAGGGTGTGAGGGTGAGGCAGAGATAGAGAAGGATGTGAGGGTGAGGCAGAGATAGTGAAGGGTGTAAGGGTGAGGCAGAGATAGTGAAGGGTGTGAGGGTGAGGTAGATATAGTGAAGGGTGTGAGGGTGAGGCAGAGATAGTGAAGGGTGTAAGGGTGAGGCAGAGATATAGTGAAGGGTGTAAGGGTGAGGTAGATATAGAGAAGGGTGTGAGGGTGAGGCAGAGATAGTGAAGGGTGTGAGGGTGAGGTAGATATAGTGAAGGGTGTGAGGGTGAGGCAGAGATAGTGAAGGGTGTAAGGGTGAGGCAGAGATAGTGAAGGGTGTGCGGGTGAGGTAGATATAGTGAAGGGTGTGAGGGTGAGTTAGAGATAATGAAGAGTGTGAGGGTGAGGTGGAGATAGAGAAGGGTGTGAAGGTGAGGTAGTTAAGAGAATGAAGTGAGGATGAGATAGAGATGGATAAGGGTGTGAGGGTGAGGCAGATATACAGAGAGAGCGTCAGGGTGTGAGAGTGGGGTAGAATAGGCGACCACGATGTGAGGATGATGTAGAGAGAGAGAGAGAGAGAGAGAGAGAGAGAGAGAGAGAGAGAGAGAGAGAGAGAGAGAGAGAGAGAGAGAGAGAGAGAGATAACGGATATTAATAATACATAATTTTGTTGTATTTGCAACCCCAAACATTAAAAATCAGAACAAGAAAATCAGAAAAAGTGTTGATCATGTATAACATCATACTCTATCGATTAATGCGAGTCACAAACATAAATGGCATTTGTAGGCTATTGTATGCATAGAGCTTAGAATAACATCAAATAATTTAAAATGAAATTGAATCTCCATTTAGTTCAGTAGTTAGTCTTATCAATCAATGTCGCTTAATGGTTAACGCTACACGATAATTTGAAAAGAGCAAGATGATGTACTGTTTTAAAGGACAATTAAGTTCGTTTTTCACCTCATTAGAAAATTGTTTTTTTAAAAAAGAAAGTCAGAAATGAAATGTACATCATATCATTACGTCTGTTGATTTTTGTCCATTCCTTTGATAATTGACGTTTATTTCATTAAAATTATGTTCAGGACCAGAAATATTTTATGTTTATTCTTTTTTTTTTTTTCCTTCTTAATAGTGTGCTTGCTTTCGTTTGTTTGTTTTTTGCATGGAAAGCTACCATGTCTTGTTAATGTTCTTGGCGTGTGTTTTTTTACTGACATTCCATGCCTTTTGGAATGCTGAACACGAGGTAAGCCGCAGAATGTGGTGTCCAACACAATCGGAACTCCTCGGGTAATTCCGTCCACGGGACAATCATCGTGAATTTTCCGAGGTGTTCCGATTGGTATCCAACAGTCTGGACACAAGAATTCTTTTCACCCAAACAGAGGAACAAATAATTACATGAATTTGATGTAAGCACTCTGTCGATTACCAACTTTAAAGACCTAGTTTACGCCTAATTCGCTAACCAGTTGCGACCTATGTGATCATATTTTTTATCACTCACAGAAATTCATTGATACATGGATTGCGTATAAACGAAATAGCAACATATATTGCAATATTTTTAGACCGCTTTCAGTAGTCTCAAAGGTCTCAATTAGGTTTCAAACACGTCATATATACACGTTTAAGAGCTTACACAATCTTTTTTAATAGCGAGTCTGAGGCGACCACAATGAGACCGATCGCACCTTTTCGAGATCGACATGCGATCGAATTGTGCGGTTATCACAAGTGTATGCCATTACATTTTCTTGCGACTTGGTGCGAACCTTTCTCAAATCAATATTTTCAAGACTTTTTATGCGAAATTATGCGACTGATGCGATGAGCTTGTTAAAAGTAAATAATGGAAACGGTGACAGCTACTATTTATACCACTTGTTTACGTGTATGACGTACTTGAAACAAATTGAACTATATCATCAAATATATTACGGTAGTGGCTTTGCCTAGGGGTGAACATTGAAATGCAGCAAGAAGTTGCCATTGAACACATCTCAGGAAAACCCAGAAAAAGAGGCGAGTTCCCGAAAGTATTTTCTTTGAGGTTGGTGGTCAGGTGAGAGATGGGTTTCAACCCAATCCACCCCAGCTGTAGTTTGACAGCCTTGCACGGCATCTACATTCGCATAATGAAGTCTCAAACACCTTCAATAAATGCACGAATCTTTGCAACTATATGACGATCTAAGCATGAGACTTAATTGAGAGTACATTAAAACGCTTGCGTCTATGGCGACCGATTATGCTACCCAATTGTGTGTTTCAATTTTGACTCAACTATTGCGCATGTTTTGAATCGTTCGAAATAATCACAGCCTCCTATGCGATCTATGGAGAGTGATGGAGATGGAGATGGAGGCCAATAGATATGGCTTTTAATATAATTGAGACTGCATTGATACAAGCGTTCAAAAAGCAGTGCACGTGTGTGTGTGTGTGTGTGAGTGTGTGTGTGTGTGTGTGTGTGTTTTTGTGTGTGTGTGTGTTTGTGTGTGTGTGTGTGTGTTTGTGTGTGTGTGTGTGTGTGTGTGTGTGTTTGTGTGTGTGTGTGTTTGACCACGGCCGCCGACCGCAGGCCTACACATCTACCACCACTATTTTACAACAGAATTACAAAAAGAGTCGTAAAGGTGTTTCGTGCGAATTTTTGTTTGTTTCATGCAGTCTTCAATCGGTTGCAGCACAGTTGTGAACAATGCATTCCGCCACTCCTGCGGAATGTGTACGGATACCACTGTTTAGCTGATGTGATAAACGCCAGGGAAAAGGAACAGAAGGTGTCGGCGGACACAAGATATCAATCGGAACATATCGGATAATTCACGAATCATCTCTCGGATGTATGTAGCTAATCGAATCACCTCGGCCATTTCGCTAAACGGGACTACTTTTGAGACAGACTTCAAAACAAAGATGGCAGCTCGGGTGACAGCTCACTACAGTACAATGCCTGTAAAACTTCAATTTGTGGCGGCTTCGAATTTAAATAATCCAATTTTAATTTACCCAACGCAACAGACACGAAGCTGTCAAACGATGGCAGTGTTTATGTTTTGTTACTACATAAGCATATTCGTCCTTCGATTTCCGGCGAACAAAACGATCGTGATTTCAATTAGTATCATTGCACCAGACACATCCGAGGAATGATTGTCCCGAGGACGGAATTACCCGAGGAGTTCCGATTGACAAGATATATGAATATATGTCATTGCTTTAAATGATCGTACTTCTGTAAACCTCACCGACATGTCTGAAGCACAAAGACTCCAAGTCACGTGACTGGAGCTATATGAATGGTTTGATTTCTGACTACGAATCAGATCAAACGTCGCAGCCTTTACAGCAACAACGCGCTTGTTATAGAAGCTCGAAATGAATGGCAGTGCTAAGGAATTGAAAAATATGACTGGTGAGTTCTACTTTTGATTGCTTTCCGGTTTTAACTTTCGTTAAGCCATTTCGTTTTTCAGTATTTTCTGCTTTGTTTTACAAAATATACTTTATCTTGAGTTTGTCTTTTATTAATTGCTTTATTTGTTGTTTTCTTTATTCAACTCCATGTATAAGTAGAAGCCTCCTGGAAATCTCTTATGTTCTCGAACATTTTGTGGTGGTATTCAGTTCAGCGGCATAATTGCCCATTTATATATTTTAAATAAGTAAGTAATATAATAGATTTATTTAAAATGTTAACATGAGAAAAAGTAACATATTTCTATAAGTCATAATGCAAGCTTGCCCACATACATGTATATACTATTCCTGAAATAGTTTTCAATTTAATATGATAGAGGTTTATTGGTAAAACAGATACATATATAAGAATATTGCCAAAATGTTGAAGTTGGTTTTCTTTTAAAATAGAATTATAAGTGAAATGTGTTGGTCACTGTGTTATTGAGACGCGATATTTTAAGAGCCTTCAAATCCTTTTTCTGTAACGAATACTCAACTTTAGGCACCGGTAAGAGTGACTGCTCATGTTGGTGTCTTTGGTGATGGAGGTATAAATGTTATATTTTAACATATATAATTTAGGTTTCTAAGTGGGTGCTTAATCGAACACGATCTGCACTGATAATAGTTAATACTCTGTTCCTCCTTCTGGTCATTTACACCAATGCGTCTCGACGACAGAGATATCGAAGCCGTGACTTGTTCATCCGGCCTATGTGTGTGTCACTGTGAACTAGAGGGATTAGGGATTAGCCGGCATTTTGGCCGATACTGCGCAGCTGTGAACTAGACCTTTTGAACAAAAAAGTTAAGCTATTGTCACAACCCTCTCGTAGGTGTCGGCAATGCGAAACATTCTTTAAGGTCCTTTTCTGTTTCTGAAAAACTGTAAAAGTGGGAAATCTTTTAAACTATAAAAAGCGGAGCCCAATTTAATGTTACCCCAAAATTATTTTTGCACATTTAAGCCCATTTTTATTATCACGATCGTTTTAGTAAAAGTAATTTGAATTCGGATAGAATGTAACAATTTGAACTGCTTAGAATTATATTGATGCTATTTCTTTATTGTTCACTCTCCCCAAAACTACCACTGCTCTTTGCACAAAGAACGATTGAAAATCAGTCTAAGCCTGTTTTCTTTTTAGTACTGATTCTTAAGAGTTACACCAAGTTCCATGATACGTCTCGTATCCCCCGTGGACTTCACTGCCCAGTAAATCTATCTTCACTCCTCTTGATTTCTAGACTTGATACAGCTTCTTGATCCGTCGACCCAGGTTTCCTAGATATTAGATAATATATATGCTTGCCGGCTATTAGAAAAGTTTCTTTAGCGGCTTCTGTTTACGAAGAACGTTATTATTACATGAATTTGAAGTAAGCACTCTGTCGATTACCACCTTTAAAGGCCTAGTTTACGCCTAATTCGCTAACCAGTTGCGACTTATGTGATCATATTTTTTATAACTCACAGAAATTCATTGATACGTGGATTGCGTTTAAACCAAATAAGTTTTCTAGACAGTTCTGTTGTTCGGCTAAGAATCCAAACAAAAAGAATTCACAGTGAAGTTTCTCTTTTGAAAATTATGATCGTCAAATGCATTCTTTTCCTTCTATTCCCTGAATATTCCTAAATGAATATATATTACATGTGTGTGAATTCATTTGAATCGGGTTTTGTCCAGACACGTCAGATCCTCCCCTGGTGTGTATGCCTTTTCTTTTGCCTTGCGTTGGTCGCATCATTAATAAAACAGGAATGTGAGGATGCGGAGGCATCCTTGTCGAACTCCTACTAGACCTCTCTTCAAGGAGTTTTTATGTTTTTTCTTGAAAGAAGTACTAGTAATGTACTAGATTTTACGTGAGTTCAATTAGAGTGGATTGCCACAATGCTCCCTCAAGCTTCACAATGACATATCCTAGTGTGACTTTCGAAGGCTTTCCCAACAACGACGAGGCACAGCAGTCATGTATTGTTGTTCTTTAGTCAGAAGACTACTCTGTAAGTGAGGCATCATTGGGTCTTCGTTGTAGCGATGGTGCGTCTGAAGAAAATTTAAATTAAAAAGTAAATAGAAAATAAAAAGCAATGTAGATTGGTAAAGGTAGGAGAAACAAAGAAGTAAGAGATTGGAGGAAAAAAGTTCAGCTACGTTTTCGCTCATTCACTCTTAACCAATTGTGTTACGGTGGCTGGCTGGTTGTTATGTACAGGCATAATTTTGAGCAGCAGTCATTACCGTGCCTGGCTTTTTGATGCCAGGGTGCGTTGGTGAATTGTCTCCCATTAATACCTTTATTCTATAAACCTTGTTTTAATCTTATCTTACTGCTCTGAACTCAACTTGTGACTTAAGAAGTTGAAGAATGTTTTTGGCTGTAAGCAGCCTGTAATTGTATAGGTTAGTATAAACATGTTTATTGTAAACTAAAGAGAAATATAGAATGATAAACAGATTTGAACATTAAAATACTACTTTAAAGGGTCACTTATTACTACTTACTAGATAACGTGTGCAATTTTACACGGGTTGGTTAGCTTGTCTAGGGTTAATTGTGTCTGGAGTCTTTGACACTCTTTTCAAATGAAAGCGCTCAATTTTAAATTAATTTTTTTAACAGGTAAATGTTTGTTGAACCAAAATAAACAATGGATCAAATATTACCTTTGCTCGTAATTATCAAAATAAATTGGCCTCCAAAAGAGTATCTTATCTTAAGTATGATTAAACGAAAAACTTGTGACGCTTTGTCAACTATCCGCATATCCATGTATCAGAACTGCGAATGCGGGAATTTCCGACAAGTGTATACGGCAGTCTTAAACAAGACGGATTGGCTCATTCGAGACGGGATAATTTAAATACTGGAATATGGAATGCGCATTGTTGGATTTTGTGTCTTTTATCGATGTAACGGTCACAGGGGTAGACATATAAACATTTCAAACCAACCTCGCTGCTGGGTTATTTCTTTAGCGACGCGGTTTAAGCGTCTTCCAAAGTTGCGCGGTTAAGTAACGGTTACCGTGGCTTGTGAATGGATGGATGACCGTTGGAGGACGCCGGCCTTTGTTACACCTACACTAAACTGCGACCAAGTCGTCAAATGGTCAAATCGATGTAGTGCAGGGTTTTGATTCTACTGGCTTCTGTTATATTAGGACGTTGTAGTTTTTAAAATAAATAAAATATCTAATTGTTTAAATGATCCCTCGGTAAAGGAAAACCTCCTGAGATAATTGCTGCATTTTCTTTCTTGAAAGGCGACTAAATGAGTAAAGAGGTATTGTCATTTTTACAGTACTCGTTTAAAATAACATACCATTAACATAATCTTATAATATTGATGCCAGCTCGTTATGCAGAGTATGTGTTCTTTTATGTCATTTTTTTAAAATAATGACACTTTTTTCTAGGAAAGCAACAGCTGGTTGACTCCAATGACACCATGTGCTTTAATATATCGACACTTATACCCTGCCCCAACACTACCACGCCAGGTGAAAATAGCACCGGAAGCTTCACAGCGCCCTCTGCACTGTCGAATTCCGAGATATCGGTCATCGTCATCCTTACCTGTATCGGAGTAGTAGGTACGGTTATTTTGATTTAAACTTTAAAATTTAACTTAAAGGTGGTATCCGACAGTTTGCCTATATCTAATTCATGTAACAAAACCTTGCCACAGCTTTTGGGCATTAGAGAATAATTTCTGCATAAACTCGCACTTTAATATAAGTAAAAACTGTTTTGAACACTGCCTACATTGTTAGAAAATACATATCGCGATAAAATACTCTAAAGGTTCAACCATTCCAAATCTTTTAATAAGCACGATAGTGATCTCTGCTAAAAATAGATACGATGTCAGAGCAGATTATACGGTTGACGATAAAACGTAATCTCAAAAGTGAGTTGTCACCTGGTTTTCATAGTTAAAAATAGCTATCTCTGCAGCGTGACTCGGATAGGAAATACCTGTCTGTAATAGGGAATGGGGATTTATGTTTTATTTATGTTTCACACTGATCTAGGGCATCTAAGAACAGCATTTTGCAAAATCATTTTCAGGTAACTTATTTGGTTTTTTGAAAAAAAAAATGTTTTGGTCCAAACTGTCTACTACCTTTAAGAAAACATACTGACGTTAATGGTAATACATTATATACATTGTATATTACATTAGGTTATGGTCAAACTGAGTAGGTACGACTATTTTAGTTTAAAGTTGGTATCCGACAGCTTTGAGCATGTTTTCCTCTAATGCAACTGAATAAATTATTTGTTACCCGAAAAGATCCCGCGAAATGATGTTTAATGGTGCCATGAACCACGTGCAAAGTAAAGCATAACACTATACTTGTAATTACAAATTTGTATTTCAGATCCGAGCTACGCTGCACTGTTATCATTTTTTTTTAACCACGTGACCACTTATTTTTGAGCCGAAGTCTTAATCGGGCTAATTAATAGATGTGGAAATAATGTATAACTTAAGCGAAATATTTCACGAATTGTACTGTCTAACAATTCACGTATTTTATTTAAGTAGAAATGTACGCAGCAATAATGCACAAATTCCTCAAACAGGGGTAAGATCGTGTGACATGTTTTAAAAACACACCTTCGGTTACCAGCTTTAAAACCTTAAATATCTTCGTGGTAACATTAATTGCAAAGGATTATTGTCAATCTCAGCAATGGCGAAGTTGTAGGTGCAATTGATTGAAGTGAATAGCAATTATAACGATCGCGGTCGGAAAACACCATAATTGTGGGGAAGGTCGAATAGGACAATGTTTGAAAGATGACATGCATGAATCGTTACAAATCTTACTGTTAGTCATTAAAATTGTAAGATAGATGTTTTAGAAATCATGCCCACAACGCAAATGGTAACACGTCGTGCTTGATGGCATTGTTTTGTCTCATCAAAGCTTCCACTGGCAGTGTCTTGAAAACGTAATGAAAACGTATAGACACCTCAATAGCCGTATTATTGGTCGTAAAATATACTGTAATGACCGCAGATGTAAAATTATAAGCGCTTCAAACCAGCCTCCCTACTGGGTTAACATTTTAGCGACTAGGTTTAAGCGGCTTCCAAAGTTGCGCGGTTAAGCAACGGTTACTGTGGCTGGTGTATGGTTGGGTGACCGTCGGTGATCGCCGGCCTGCGTTACATTGGTGGTATTGGCCGGACTGCAGTTGCTTGCCCCACGGAACTTCCCAGGCCAAGTCTCGGGTCTAGACTTCACAGAGGAGGCTTCAAAATCGCTGCTGGTGACTGTTGGTGATTGCCGTCCTGCGGTAATGTTTTCCATGTACACTCGTCACGCCATGACAATCCATATTCGTTAATGCATTTTAGAATGTATGCATTATTTCTAAGTCTCCTAACAACAATATGTTTAGGCTTACTAATATGGCCCACCTCTCGCCGGGGACTGCCTGATCGGGATATACACGTCTTCATCTGGAAAGAACTGGAAAGCATTCCTGATTGGTGCTAAGTCTTATCAATAAATCTTTTTTTACAATTACTAAGAAGCGTGTTAGAAATGTAGCATGATGCAATCAGTCGCGCATGTTTTTGTGCCTTTAAAGTTGCTCGACAATGACATTTTTCAGCAGTGTTGATTCAATTTTCTGGTCTTTAATGTACATAGGTGGTCAATGAGAGGTTAAATTATTTATATGCACTGGTAACACTTAGCTGTATGTTGTTGTTGTTGTATTGATGTTGTTGTTTTGTTGTTGTGTTTTTGTGTTTTTACTTAAAAATGGTTTTATTAAAAGTAACATTTTAAAACGCATTACTTTAACCGTTCCCTCCACCACCGGAAGCTTGGTTGGTTTCTGCGAGATAGATGATCCTATTAAATATGTTTAAACAAAACCAAAGCAATGGTTATTGCAAAATACAACGAAACCTTTAAGCCCCTTCAGAAAAAGTTCTGATAATTATAATTGTTACTTGAATAGATCTCGTAAAATTCTGTTTATTGATGTCCTACACCTGCCTGACAAGTGAACCATAACGCCACAATCGTCATTCCAAAAATGTATTTCCTATTTGAGCCACGCTGCACAGTGAGCTATTTTTAAACTAGGAAGAGCACGTGACCCCTTATGTTTCAGCTCATCGACGTCATCCGCTGTGACTTCGATGTCCATATAAGCCGGAATTCCACTCGTTCTTATTTATAGATTTAAAAAAATGACTATTTTAGAGCAGATAAACGAGCTTTATTGTCCTAAAAGTGAGATACTGTTAATAATCGTCTAAGCTTAGACTAAAGAATGATTTTTTTTCTGCAGAAATTATGCACAAAACCCCCCAAACAGAGCTAGGATTGTGTTACATATATTTGAGATAGGCAGACAGTCGGATACCACATTTAACAGATAGAATCTGAATGAATTACCATGGTGCCTTAGACGCAACACGCATGCGTGGCAATGAATTGGTAGGACATTTACAAATAAAATGGTGTTCTTTCTCATAAAAATGTCGATTTTGTGCATTTGTAACATGAATCCAACAGTATCAGAGCAGTTACTGTGCATCTAAAACACAAATCTCCTAACGCAAACTTATAATATTAGCAAACTTTAATTAAAATATCGTTGATTAAAGCCTTAAATTATTTTGAAACATACATCAGATTAACGAAATAACCATCGATTCCCCATCGTCGGACATCCACGACCGATCCATTCCGTTACTCCCCATTTATCGCCCGTGAGATATTTTAGTCCACTTTTCGCCGTTTCTGGTAATGATATTTGATAGGTCGCTTCATAATCCGATGAAGATTTCAGTCCAGTTGTAAAGCTCGTTTCTTTCTGTTGTGGCACTGGGCGCAGCCATTGTTATACTTCTAGTCTCCACGCTGAAGAGTATGGATTTTGTAAGCAGTATTTTGACTGGACAATTCTTGTTCTATTCAGTTCAGTTAGATGACAGAAAATTAAACCAACGGTCGACAAATGTAGTTAAACGGAATAGCCGAGCGTGATTTTCTGACGATGCCGACTCCCTAACAACTGTCTGATCTTAGGATGGCTATCGAACACCGCGGGGGTGGGGTGGGGGTGTTGGTGTGGATCTGTTTATTTGTTTGGCAAAAAGGGCCCGCCACTCATTACCAGAATAAATGAACGTATGATTGAGTTGGAAAAAAGGCTAAGCTTGCTTTAAACTTAGTGCTTTGAAACTAAATTTGAGATTGAGATCATTCTCAAGCAATTCGTTGCGTCAACACATGGTCAAAATGACCTGTGTGAATGCACTCGGTGTATTGTGGGTAAAGTAGTTCTTCAACATGGCTGTTATGAATACGGAAGTGATTGCCAAAATGAACAAAACAAGTATGAAGAGGTATACAACAGATTATTTTGGCATTTTTTTATACATTCTAATAGTTAAAATATGTTTCATGCAAACATTTTGAACTAAATTTTGTAAACGGTCCAGACTTTAACATAGTGACGTCACACGCTATGTCATTTATCTTAATTCAATGAATATTATAATCGAACGTATTTCCTACGCGGAACTATTTTTTATGTAGGCACAAATCTCAAATTTTGGGTGAGTTACGAGTCGTAGTATAGAGATGACTTTAACGTAGTGACGTCACACGCTATGTATAGAATGATGGACATATTACTGTTTAACGAAAGCGAAAGTAGCAAAACTTGCTCATCGTATTTTTTACCATTTATCTATTGATATCAAGACTTTAAAAGTTTCTGGACATAGAATAAAGCCTTAGAATATGGTTGTTAAGTCATTTATCTTAATTCAATGAATATTATAATCGAACGTACTTCCTACGCGGAACTATTTTTTATGTAGGCACAAATCTCAAATTTTGGGTGAGTTACGAGTCGTAGTATAGAGATGACTTTAACGTAGTGACGTCACACGCTATGTATAGAATGCAAGCAATTGGTCAGATTTAAAATCTCCTTGAGAATTCAGCCAATCAGATCCACGAGAATGATCTTAGAATCGAACAATAAACTTTAAAACATTGAGCCCAGTGAATGATATTGTTTTACCATAGACATATAGTAAAGGGACCGTTGACTCGTGACGTCACGCTATTAACTCTTTATAAATAGGTTGTATCCGTCGTAGCGCCATCACCGAGTGTCATATAAAATTTCCGATGTGAACTGAACTATAGATGGACAGATGGAAGCTGTGTTAACAATAATGAAAAACCGCGTAAATTTCGTGTCATTGTGGTACTAGGACGTGAAATTATGACGTCCAAAAGGTTTTCCAAAAAAAGATTGACGGGGACACTATTTCTTGTTTAAAATCGTTGAGATTTTAGTGTTAACACAGACACGACGCACATCTGCTCCGCCAACTTCGAGTCTTCTGTCATGGTATGTTATTATTTCTTTACTCGTTGAGTGTTGTTTTAAATATGAATATTAGGTTTATCAATATATATAATCAGTCATTTTACGTTTATTTTCCTGCTGAATAGATGGCTAAATCGAAAATCAGCTCGTCAGTAGCAGCTGACAGAAAACCTTGTACTTTACTTTCAGTTTCCATTGTGATAAAAAGTAACTGTTAAGTTTAAACTTCTGGATTAGATTATCTTAAACAACAAATCATGTCTGAAACTTATAGAAGTTTCTTTGTACATATATATGCTTTATTTTCCATGGATCTTTTTTATTTTTTTTTCTCTTTACTTTGCAGCCTGTGGTGAGCAGAAGGGCATGGGGTCTAATCTATACATTTTTATCATTTATGAAATCGAACCATTTATAGAATCAAACCTACCACTTCCGTTGCTCTTGTTATCAATGAATAATTTGAAACAAATATAGTGCTGCTTTTTCTGTGAGTTCATACCATGAACACTTGACATATCAATTAAACCCAATAGTTTTATTCTGAGACCAGTATTGTATAACCATCAGATTGAGGGTTGTCAAGAAATTGAATTACCAAACGTATGTACCACATCCTAGGATCAAGCTTCTATCTTTGTGTGCTGTCTTTCTGGGGTGTATCTGCTGGTCACAAATAAAGCAATACTTTCCTTGACTTACTCACAAAAAAATAAATTTCAGGTTTACATTGTAGTATAGTCAAGCCAGTCAAGGCGTTTAGAACAACTGAAACCGGCTTTATGAAGATATTTTTCATAAAGCACTTATTCTCCACTCAGATCAATAAAGAAATGTGATGCAAGGAAATTCAGACAAATCTATACCTTAAATAATTTACATCATTAACATTTATTTTGAGACAACTAATCTGTATTTTCCTGAACCAAGTGCAATTATTTTTTGTTACATTACACCGAATCAATTATGGTTATATTTGTGGCGTCAAGCTTATTATTGGTGAAGGAAGACACTAGATTCTTGTCTGGGCAGAACCACCAGCACAAACAGGTTAGCTTAAAAACCCTCCCACCTGATAGTTCTTGTCCTGACCAGGACCCGAACCCATGCATTTAAGTGCTATTAGAGGTAGAAGGGTTTACTTAAAACATTACAGTGTACGTGTCTTTTGTCTTACTAACATCTGACATTAAATATAAGCATTTTTTTCAATCTCAGCATGTATAAAAAACCTATAAAAAGAGAACTTGTTTAATTTAATATTATGAATGCATAGCTGTTCTTTTTTCTATTATAGTTGAAGCCTTCACAGTCTCACTCCTCTACTTATGTGCAAACCTTTTGCCAAATATTGTGAAAGAGCTTTTTCGGTCCACTTAGAGGCATTCTGTTTTGACAGATAAAACCTACTACTAAGAGGTTAAGGTAATGCAAAGAATCATCTGAATGTAAAGATCTGATACATATTAAACATTAACACACCTGTTGGGAATTTCTTAGTGTTAATAAAGCCATTTTACAAAAAAAATGTATGTATATACTGTATATACAATTACACTTGATTTCAAAGTTAGTCAGGAGTCAATAAGATTTTGATACCGCTGTGCTATTGAAAGGCACAAAATAACTTCTTTTTTTTTCAAAATGGACTTCGAGAATTCTGTTATATCATATTCATATATATATATAGTTGGATGTTGTGCTTCACTTTTCACTTGGCTTGGGGACTTTAGTAACCAGCATTTGCTGGATCTTTTCAGTATGTAATGATTTATCTGGTTGTTTGAGAGAAAAAAAATGTCTAAACTTTTGGATACCACCATTAATCATATAGTCAATATTTTTTAATAACAGTAAAACATGATAATAAGTATAGGTAAGATTTACGCTGCAAATATTTTTTGGTGTGACAGCAGTCACATAAATCTAGGACATAACAAGATTTTAATATTTTGTTCTCACTTTGTATGTTTTGTTTTATATTATTATTAGTCAATGAATAATAAATGTATTTGTCCAGACTAGGAAGAGGTTAGCGGGTGCAACTTTTCATATAAAGCTGACACCTGAAAAGCATACTTTTTTTTCAGTTACCATGACATGAACCATTTCTTCAGAGACAGTTAACCTTTAAAGTCAACGCCATGGGCCAGCCAACAGAAGCACAGCTGTCAGAAAGACGGAGAGGAAATATCAGTTATTTGCAGTCTTTTGAAAACGATTAAATATTATTAAAAGATTTCAAATTTTCAATCTGTTTCAGTATTGCTTTCTTAGTGGTAGACCATTTCTTAAATTTTACTTTTCACAAAACTGTTTTAACACATCACAAGGCAGGATTGTGTTAAATGTTGTTTATTTCTCCATATAATCTACAAAATAATTTGACAGTTAAGAAACATCAGCATGACAGAAGAATCTAACTTTCCATATCTAATGAGTGACAGTCATGTTTTTAATGCTATCAAAACAAATATTTAAAGTGTATTTTACTAAGATTAAATCACATGTTAAAAACTTTAAAAGAACCACTTAATGGCACATTTACTGAGTACTTGCACATAGTTAATTTATATCAAATGGTATAGGGAGAATGAAACATGTGCTATTATTATATATATAATTATTAAGATGTCATTAAAAACAACTTTAATAAATTATTTGACATTTATTTCTATTAAAAATACTTGTGTTGCATAATCATTGTCTGCATATTTAAATTTATATGTATTTGTATTTATCTGTCATAAATGCATTTTTCCTTCCACTTTAAAATATTTTCTGCACATTATAATGCTGTGTTCTTGCTTAAACGCCTTAACATGTAGGAAATGGAAAAAGAATAAAATGTTTGGAAAAATAATTTATTGTTGTTTGTTCTGACAACATTCATTAAAAAGTATGCTAAAAGACAGTGCCATCTCTGGATGCAAGATTTAATAGTTTTAAACCCTTGAGCCAGGTTGATAGTTTTCACACTGCAAGAACAAAACTTATACTATATAAAGTAGGGACCTAAGCAGGTTGTAAATTAATAAAGACACCTGTTAGTTTAAAATCATAACTAAAACTATATATTTTTATATATTAATTTGTTCATACTTAAAACATACATGAATTGTTGTGACTAGTTTAACTCTGAAATTTGACATGTTTATAGTGTCAAAACAACACACATCTATAAAGAAACGTTCTGTCAATAAAATTAAACTTAAATCACAGCATCAAACATACATAAACAATTCAGATAATGGGGTTTCTACATTTACGCAATTTATAATTAGTGAACTAAAATATTGAAACCTGGGTTTGATATGAAATGTTAAAACTATATGTCAGCGGTAGATAATAAGCCCTTGTCAATAATGTAGGATACATATCAAAACTGAACACACACCAAGAAGACCACACCTTAAATGTTGTTAGTTGTTTTATATGATTTAGATCTATTTCTCAAAATGTTCTGTTATACTAAAAATGAATATGTTGACATCTAACAATTTAATAGTAATTTTATTATTGTCTGGAAGACTTCTTGCTCCAATAATTGTTTAAGTTCCCCTGTATTGGTTGAACGTCTCAGAGCAACAGGCAAAGGCAGACGTCTCTGTATCGTGAGGTTCATCACCGTTGTCTTGTTTCTAAAATCAGTATAAAAAGACAATTAAGTGCATTAAGTATAATTTAATTATAATTGTGTGCAAATATTGAAAGTTGATTGTGGTTCTTTTTTCTTTCCATTTTGGGGTCCCTTACACGCTTAATCGTTTCCACCATGAAACTTTGCGCAGTCTTCCTCCTGTGTCTCCAAGCAACGACTTATTTATTTTATTTTAACTAAAAGGTATGTCTTTTCTTCGTGCAGATTTGGTAAATACAAGACATAAAAAATACCACCAGTTATACAGTATTAGCTATGGAAGTATTTATGGGAAATGGGCAGCAAAAATAAGGCCTAAATGGAATTTGTCTATGATTCATTTAGAATTCGGGTTCTTTGTTTACACGTAGTTACGATATGTTGACTGCCGATTCATGGAAAACTAAACACAGGCAATGGATACACATACAAAGAAGATATTTACCTTCAATCCATTTTCAAGCTGAGTCATTTTCCGTGGCCATTTTTCTTCAAATCTCAGTTTTATTTGTCAGCTTTATGCTATTGTTTTGCATGCGAAACCCCGACCGGAAGTCTTTCTATGACTCCTGGTGATGGCGCTGCGAAATTCAAAGATATTCGCGCACCTTGCGGAGTCGAATGGTTCCGTTATTATATGTCTATGGTTTTACTGTTCTATCTCTCCAGGAATCTTGTTGAACTGCGGGGTGCTCTTTACGGCGATTAAGGGCCGTCTGGTGAAAAAAGATTACAGGATGGTTTATTACATCTTCATAACTGTCGGCGATACCCTCTTCTCCGTACACATCGTCCTAAACGTCATCAACATCGCCTTCAGGTCTGTTTATTTCTAGTTTCTGTTTTTGTCAACTGATTACGTGTCGTTGTGTGGTAATTGTATCGATATTCCCCACATTCGTTCCACAAAAGCTTGGTTTCCATATAATTTTAAGACATTTAAGTTTTAAGACATTTAAAAAAAATCGATACAATTGGTGAAGCATTGTCATTTACATGTTCAGGCCAATTGTTCATGCACATAACTTCAAAGGGGACGCTCGTGGCGTAGTGGTAGAGTCGCCGATTTGTAACTCCTCCGACTTCTTATCTATCACCGAGTGGGTTCGAGTCCCGATCGGGGCGAAGGACTTAATGAAAGACCTTCTTCCAGCTGACTTGCGGTGCGACGGTGGTTCTACCCAGACATGTGTCTGGGGTCTTCATCCACCAAACGTTGCTATAATGATCATAAATAGTCGCTGCAATGTAGGCCCCTATTTCAAGAAACCAAACAAAACAAAAGCTCAATTCCAAAGTACTCGTCGCAAGTTCGTCGTTGTCGGGCGTTAGATTACATACTTTATTGTTTAAAACATTAATTGGACGCCCTATGGTGCTTTGTATCAATTCTTCTCTTGTTGGCGCCGCTCCGGAGAGCCTTGCCTTTTATTGAATGCGTTTTGTATGCGGGTGATAGGAAATCAGTGAGACCTTTTTCAGAAAAGAACTGAGTATTCCTTTTTTAACATTGTAGCTGGCAACAATAATGTGTAGCATGCAATTATTAAAAAAGCTGGCATTTATAGGAATTCGCTGCTGTTTGGCGATGTATTGTTTAAGAAAGAAACTGAGTATACCGATGTTAGCAATACAGCTTGTAAATACAAATATAGCAGTGAACAACCAAAACAAAGAAAGTAGCAAATACTCTACTTCCCATCAGAGTCATGGCTCGTTACTGCCAAATGTTTAATTAATCGACGGTGTAATAGAGTGTTTAGTTCCCTGGATAATCATATTCTTATTTAAAGCTAATGCTCTCTGCGGCGCCTGGGATGTTAAATCCTTGCTCTTTCTTGTATACCATAGGGACGCATACATTTTTCGATCGTTCCCTGTATGTCTCTTGGTCAACACAATTCTGGGATCGATGCCGTACCAGTGGAGCGCCTTATGTATCCTGATGCTCATCACAGACCTCGTCTGGTCCCTCAGACATCCGTTCACACCAGACGACAACAAACGGCTCTTTTCCAAAATCGGCTGTGTCTGTACCTTCTTCATTGGTAAGTCGTTTGCTATCGTATATACTGGACGTCGTCGAGGAATGTCAATCGGTTTTGTTGTTTTTTTTTTCAACCGGAAGCTGTTTGGTGACTGCATATAACTTAAGAACAACGGTCCAAGACTAAAACATAGAGACTTCCCTGTCTGTGTATACATGTAGAATGAGCCATGAATGGTAGAATAGAGACTGTAACATTGATGGCATGATGCTGAAGCATTTAGCCCAAGGAGTTCGAATAGGCATCATTCGCAACCTCTCTGCAATTAAAGCAGTTCACTTAATCCAATGAAGTTATTGATAACTATCAAACTGGTTACATTCGCTTGCTTATGTCCATATCCTAATATCTCTATCGTCTGAGAGTTATAAACTCACATGTATGCATCGAGAATTTTGCATGATGGCTTGGCGAATTTCAATCTCACTAAAGTGGCCGCAAATACCGTCTATAAACAAGACAGGTTTTCCCCGATTACTATTTTATAACAGCCAATCAGAGATGCGTTAACGCGTTCAGTAAGAGTCGCAAAATGGCCGCCATCGAAGTTGTAGTAGAAAAGTGTTTGACAAAATTAGATATTCGGTCGTTTGTTTCGACCTGAAGATGTTACTGATGATGAAACAAATGGGATACCGCATACAGCGCACCTGTCTTTAGTGACATAAATCTTGCGCGGGGTGTCCATATTTACATTTCTTTGTAAATTAGCGCAGCCATTAAAGTAATACGTTCGGAACGCTTCAGATCATCATTTACTTTTGCGATTTCGTAGGCGACAATCTGATTGGTTAGGAAGGTTTAATTGGCTCGTCGTCAGATGCTGATAATGGAACGATTTTCAGGATATGATTTTAATTAGACTGGTTGAGTATGTGGTACTACCCACGCAGGCACGTCCTTTTTGGATATGTTTAATTCGCATAGTAAAATTCTGTAAGTAGGGGAGTGAGGGTGAGGTGGCGGCGAATGGTTATAGTCGCCGAATAAATGTAACTTTACCACGTGAGTCGGGTAGAAAGCTTCCAAATGAAAGCTTATTGATCTAGTTTTTAGTGCGACTTAAAAAAAGTCGTGTTGCATTTACAAGTCATTAACGTAAAAGACCATGTTTAGTGCGAAGGGATGTAAACTGCGCACCAATGTATAACCATCTACTATGCGCCCTACTGCTTTTGGTTTGAAATCCAAGTAAAACAGCACAGTAATTTCAGCCGTAATGTTCAAATCATTGACATTCGACTCTTGGCAGGTATTCTGGTAGTGATCGTACCGTTCTTCATCTGGTTTGATGCCCCAGCTCAGCTGCCGTTCTGTTCCATCGCCAATCTGTACGGAATCCATTGGGACGCGTATCAGCTTGGAGCGATGATCGTCATCAGCATCTACTTCATCCTTCTGGCAGTCGTCAGCGTCGCCTTGGTGGTCGTCCTATACAGGTATTATGGTTACAATCGATATAGACTTTCCTTAAGCTGTGCGAAAGATTTACAAGTTTTAAGTTTAAAAAACAACAAACAAATGTGTTCAAATTTGATGATACGACACATGTTCAATCTCTAAACAAACATTTTTATTCAGCGCCACTACAGAGACTGATCTTTTCTCTATTCCAGATAAACCCGTTGCATATTGTTTCAGAAACTAAGACCCAAAGCAGTTTGGGTCCTTAACATTTTGGAAAAAAAATAATCTTTTGAATGACTCGTCCCGGGCTAGTAACCTGGACAAAAATGACTGAAATGAAAACTTGCGTTGTTGTCAATTAACGAACACAACAACACATTTGTCATATCTACAACTAACAAACAATGTATACCAACAAGCTGTTTCTTTTATGTTTTGTCTAGAAGCGATTATATATTGCGCTTTATAACTGGCTCTTTTGGACAGGTGCGTGCATTGTACATGTACCACCTTTACGTGTTGTTCCTGACTTGAAATTGATTGTTTTCATCGCTAATTAGAAACTGCTGTTTATTTGTCACTTGTCCGACTGCCGATTTATGACTTGTCCGTGACTCATTTAATGATCAATGACTAGTTGCCCGAAACTGCATTTTGACTTGTCCGGGACGTCGAGCTACCGTATTTTTCCAGCCAAGCATAAAACGTGACGTCGTCGTAGCCGGAAAATAACTTTTTATTTTAGACGTTTTATGGTATTCAGGGTTGTAAAACAAAACTTTACTCTGACAAGTGGCATTAAAAAAAGATACAAATGGAATGGTAATTTAAACAGCTTTAAAGCGGCGTTATTGATTTGTGTATGCCATGCCTTAATATTATCAAAATACAAGAATAAACACAATGACTTTACAAATTGGTCTCCCTTATCTACACTTTTTAATGGATGTCTGTAGATACAATACAGAGTAACTTAGAAAAAAATGACTGCAACATGCAGAAGAAGAATGTGTGGTACAATATGAAGTTAGAACATAATGACAAATAGATATGATTGCAGGAGAAAGATTCTGGCTCAAGACATTATGTCAGTCCCATTTTGCTTGTATTATATATTGTATGTAATTTGAAATAAAACATATGTGTTATATAGATAGATTGAGGGCGCTGTGTTTAAAAATAAAAATAAACATCCACTTTCTTATCGTATTCATGCTCATATTAAATTCTTTGTGTGATTGGTGTCATTTTTTATAATTGTATGTGCTAGAGTCAAAGAAAATTGGTATAAAAGGAAAATACATAGATAAGGGGATGCTAACGGTTGCTGACAGTATACCGATCCAACGAGCCAGTAATCCACACCCCACTCCCGTCCTACATTCGCAATGTATAGTGACTATAATGTCTTATGACATAGTTAGTGTTTAAATTCGGCTTTACTTAGACTAAAGTATGAGATTGTGTAAAAATTATGCCTCAGTTTCCAGAAACCGTGGAAAGATCTTATATCATGTATTTGGTAAACTGTCGGATACCACATTAAATGGACTTTTCATGAAACCATCGATTTCATCCACAGAATAACCAAATTAAGGACCAACACATTGTATCATTCGTTTGAGGATTCGTCAACTGTGTAAACACTATTCCTAAGCGTAAAGACATTAAACCATGTGAAATAACTGTAATAATGTTACTTAACGTCCTATTACCATTCATCCATTTACCGGAATAGTGAAACAAATGGTCATGGTCACAAGAAATGCGATCCCTGACTGGTCGGTTCCCAAAGAAAAGTTATTTGCAGGACGTAGCCATCGATCGGTCAGTTCTTGATCCCGCATCAGGTCTTTTTTTTAGAAGTCGCCCTTCATTTGTAGCCAGTCAGAAGCTATCAAAACTCATATTCCGAAGCGATTTATTTTAATCGAACTCTTTTCTATTTTCTTTTTTGCAATGAACAAAATAGATCGATCTGTATTACTAAAGGGTTTGTTTTTTTTTCAACTGCATATGTGCAACAAACTACGCATTTTGGCTTGACTCCTCCCCTTGTGACGACAAGTTAGAGTGTGATTAACAGTTTTATTGGGGAGGATTACATGTCATTTTGGTAGAACAGGTAGAAGTGAGGCAGGGACTTCTAAGTCAGATAGAATCTATTAAGACGTTTCCATAGGAAATAGAAGCCTGCACTCGCTGCGCTCGTTTCGGCTTCTATTTTCTAGATGTTTGTGGATTTTTGTGAAGTTGATTGCGTAACATTTTAAATTAAATATTTTTGCCAGGACATACACAGTTCCTAGCTACGTTAAGAAGTCGAGCGTGGGACCGACGGTGGACCAGACAGGAGTCCTGACTGTCTCTGGCTCTGTAGGTGAGGAATGTCTTCTCATTGACAGAGGCGGATTTGTTTGGTCATCCGCACTGTTTTTAAATTATTATTGCCGTCGTCGAATGTTTTTTCCCCTTGTTCTTCACCCTTAGGCATATGGCGAGCAATAATTCATATATTGCCGGACCGTACATAAAACATATAGTACATGCAGTAAATTGTATAAATTTGGGTTTAGATTTTACGTTCCAACTCGAAGGGAAGTATGTTTTTGCCTATTTCGGCATATTTTTCGAAGAATTAGAACCAGTTTCCAACAACAAAGTTATTTTGCTAAAGGTTTATTACTTCCCATTTTCAGACGTTCAGAGTCAGTTTAATAAAACCATGACAAACTATTAACCTGTTGTCAAAACGCATCTCTCCAGCATTCCAAAAATAAAATAAATTTCTGTAGGACTATACCTGTACTCCTCTAGTAGTACATGTTCTTCTCCATCGTCCCATGAAACCATGCCTCCTCCCACCCCACCCCACCCCACCCCACCCGCCCCCACTGACACCAGCATTAAGAAGCAAACGTGTACAAGTGTACAATATTCACTGAAATGCAATATTCATAAAGTGAGGTGGTCATAACTTACATTTGAAAATAAAACGGATCGCCTCGACCTTGAACGTAAAATCCTGAATCAGCACATGGTACTGATCCATAACTCATCTTAGTATTTAAAGCAAAAAAAAAAGTTTTTTAATAGCACCGACATATGTATGGTCATATCGACAACGCCCAGCTAATTACTGGTGGAGGAAGGTCCCAGACTTATGTCTGTGTAGAACCACCGACGCATCACAGGCTAGCTGGAAAACCTCACCACATGAAAGTTCTCGCCCGACCGGAAGTCGAACCCACGGGGTGAGGGGCTGAGAAGTTACAATTCTGCGAATCTAACTGCGCGGGCACGGGCACCTCCTGCAGAAAATGAAATTTAAACCAAAGACTTTAAAGTTGGTAGTAGTGGCTTCCCTCCTAACGCTTGACTCGTCGGTGTCAGTATAATGGACCGGCCGGGTTCAGCCCCAAGGCACCTCATAAGTGCCCCTGTGCTATAATGATAGAAATGTCGCTGCGCAATATCGGCAAAAAATGCCGGCAAATGCCAAATCCCGCTGGAAGTAATCTTATCAGGATTTATTCAATTTGTACTAACTCCGTGTGTCCTGCAATACGTCTTGCTATGTGTACCATGATGTGGTAAGCCAGATGTTGCGGGTTTTGGACATCAACGTTTTATTCTTATGTTAAAGATGGTATCCGACAGTTTGGACAAATAAATATTTTCATTAAACATCATAACAAACCATTGTTACCCGAATTTATCTCGCAAAATGCTGTTTATTGATGTCCTACACCTGTCTGAAAAGTAAACCATAACGCCACAATCGTCTTTTCATGATTAAAGTGATAATTAACGAGTTTTACTGCCCTTAAATGAGATGCTGTTGAAAATCGTCAAAGCTTAGACTAAAATATGATTTTTTTTCCTGCAGAAATTATTTACAAATACCCCAAACAGAGGTCAGATATTGTTACATATATTATATATAGGCAAACTGTCGGATACCACCTAACAGATAGCATTTATATTCTTGGCTGTTTTGGTTATATGCCAAATATAACAACAGGTGTACATGGCGTTTTCTTTTTCTTCGAATTTCAGAATCTAAGCATTATCTAATTAAGTAAGAATAGCTATGACGTATGTATATACCCACCTGTTTTGTTTTTTTAACATTTTATACATTTTGTTTCTATGGAAATATGTTAAATGAATTTCGAAAAATAGAGACAAATATGTCACAACAAAAAAAACATCAACAACAACATCAACAGAGCTTAAAGAATGTGGATGAATTTATGTTCTTATAAAGATACTTTTTTTTTTTTTTTTACAGTAATCATTACTTTCATATGATGTATTGTCCTTTGTTTACGGCATATAAATGATCGTGAACGTTATTTTATTGGACCATCGGTTTTTAATTTACCATTCGTTACAGCGATTGAGCGGTGTGATTGAAACCATGTCATTGAATTACAGTGACATAAGAAAACAAATATAATCAAGCCAATAATTACATGACGTTATTTTTGCAAGTATATGCCGTGTGTGGGTAATTAATCTGAAGTAAAACGTCAATTAACTGAAACAATGTTGGAACATTTTTGTTTACGGAAAATGGTGTCCATAATCATCGTCGTCATTAGCTCGAGTATAATTGATTGGGGAAAATATTATTAATTGAGTTTTATTCTCTCATTATATCGGAACTGAAAACAACTCAAGATGAAACAGCAACGAATGTGATTTTTAAGATGGAATAATGTTCGTTAATGCTTCATAATTAAATACGTTAAATTAGAGACTTGTGGAGGAGATGAAATAAGGAAGGAACTGAACAAGGGGTTCAGGAATGTGGGAAGAAAGAAGAGAAAGGAAGCATGGGATTAATGAAGGAAGGTAATAGATAAGAATCGGTGTGTTAAGCAGATTTAGTGACAGTGATAATTTTATTTACCCTTTTCTACTATAGAGCATGCATCGATGCATCGGGTAAGCGATGATGACAGACTTGGAGTAGCAGCAGCCGAAAAACGAAACCATTTCCTGAGGGCTTGTCGTACCGTCGCTTCCTTTATGGCTGTGTTCCTTATCTGTAGTGGCCCTTACTATGTCCTCATGGCGATGGGTCTAGGTTGTGGTAGGAATTGCAGCTTTGACACTAAGGCCAAGCGGACTATACGGACAATCGTCTCGGCCCTCGTCTACTTGTTGCCCATCCTTGACCCGATACTCTACACACTGCGGTTCGAGCTCTTCCGGTGCAGTATCAAGGACGTTCTGGCGCGGTTCTGCTTAATTGCCGGTGGTCAGCGTGAATATGGCTTGTCGTCTTTTACTGAACACTGAACTAATCAAATTAGCATTTTTTTCGCTGTTAATGGATGTATTCATGACCATATCTAATAGTTTTGTTTTAATGATTTTGTGACTTTTTTTATTTTTATTTTTTTTTTCGAGTTTTGAATAAATGATTTTGTGGCTTAAAATTTGTTACTGTTTTTGTGATTTTTGGAAAAAATTATTAATGTTTTCGTAACTTTGAAAAATATGTGATTGTTTATTGGTTACTGTTTTCTAAACTTTTATGATTATTTGTGATTTTTTTGTAAATTTTGTTAATGTTTTTGTGATTTTTTTGTGTGTTCTTAGACACAGACTTTACATTGACTACAAACTCGAAGAAATTTGACAAAATCCATTCAGTGCGCCGAAAAAAAATGACAACGTGACTTTTTTCTAGAATTGCAATCGACTTGGTCACAGTTGTTTAAACTTGTGGTCTTGAATTACTAAAAATGAAAATATAAATGTCATAAGCCACAATGATAAATTAATTAAAATATTACCTTTAATCATTAGATTATAATAATTTGTTGTAAACTTGGTGCCCTTTGAGTTGTGGATGTTATTTGTGATTTTATTTTTGTATAAAGTTTATGATTTTTCTTTTTCCTTTTTGTAACAGCGGAAGTTTTAATCATTTGAATGTAAGTTTAGTATCATTGGCAAAAGACTTCACAATGATTACAACCCCGAAGAACAATGACTAAAGACATTCTAGTTGTGGTGGCGTTGTCACGTCGACATTTTTTAACATAAAAGGGTACATTGGTGAAATGGAAATTGTCTCCCTTGTTAGTTAATATCCGAGGCATTCCAAACAGTAGGTAGGTCCTTACAGTTGGAATTTTTGGACTTTATCGTTTGTTCTTTTGTAGATACTAAACTAGCGGTGACCAGTTGACAGTGTAGGTTGATTTCTTGTTCTGTAGTGTTCATTCTCTACAAAATGTGAACAAGTCGCTTCAATCTAAATTCTGTGATAAAAAGAAGGAATTAAGTCTAGACAATAGAGTCTACACCATTAATGAACAAAAATAAATGTGACTTGACAAATGCTGTTATATTGACATGGCTTAGATCAATACGTAGATCTATGTTGATAGTAGGCCCTACTGTGTCGTGGGCAGTTTGTTATTCTTGTTGTTTTATTCCGAATTTGAACTTTCTGTTTAATAAAAGTTGTCAGTAAAATAAATAGAAAAAAATGTGTTACTTGTTTCCTTGAAATTAACTGGGGATCCAATCACGTTTGTTCTAATAAAAAAACTAAAGTTGGGATACAACGGTTTGAATGTTTAGAAATAAGGGAGGCTACTTCTAAATAAACCGGATAAACATTTGTTCGAGTTGTTTCCCGTGTTTGCCGTCCCCAACCCCACTTACCGCCCCACATATATATATATATATATATATATATATATATATATATATATATATATATATATATATATATATATATATATATATATATATATATATATATATATGAAATAAAATTCTAACTAAGTAACAAATTGAAAGGAATTCTCATGTTTTGAAAAATAATTTGTTGAAATTATAGTATTTGAAACTTTAAATATGTTAATTTCTGTACTTATAATAGAAGATAAAATCTACTGAAAAATACAATTTTGAATAATCTTATATATAGCATTGCATAGCTATATAGCAGTTCTGCTGTAAATCGGTACTCGACATTTAACAAATAGAACATGTTTCTTTAATTTTATTGCTACATGAATTAAATATGTCTTAACAATCAGTGTATTGCGGTCATAAATCATCGTCCCTTAACATATTTCTAAAATAGCCTATTTAGATATTAATTTTAGAAATGTTAATTTAAAGCAAGCTCAGCTGGACATTAAATATTCAATGAGCATAAACGACTGCGATAATATGCACGTAAAGAAATTAATGAACGTTTTTATATCTAAAAATTCAATCCCAACTGCACTGAATGAATAATCCCCGGAACACGCTCGATGTTAGACGAACTCGACCGTGTCGATCCGCCCTTGCAGACGACTCGAGTTTCCGGTTGTTTACATAACTGGCAATTTCTAGAGTTTTCCTGAAACATCGCTTGCTTTTGATAGTTTTCATATTTTGTCCTAGGTTCTAATTATCCTATTATGTAACATATACACGAGACCATTTAACTTATCTAAAAAGGACATAGAAAATTATTTATTTTTAGATTTTTTGAAAAGTATTCCGTTGAGAAAAAAATTCCACTTGTTTACTCAGCTTGACATACGCATGCGCACAAAGGAACGTGTCAAATTGTGAAATTCGAACATGCTGATCGGTAATTTTAAACTTTTTTTCACTGAGACATAATTGTAAATTACAAAAACGGAGTTCTTTATATATTTGGGAATACAATTTCGTGTGTATGGATCCAAGAATTGCTTGGTATCCGCCTGAGCAGTTGGGAAAGGCGCACGACTTATGGACTTGTATCTGGGAGGCTGAAATAGGCGTGGACAACATGTCGATTAATTCACGGCTTGACCATTTCCAAAATGAGTACATTCCCTTAGATTTCGGTAACAGTATAGACACAAAGTACAATGCTACAAATAGACAATTTAGCAATCAGAATCAGTTAAACTTGTATAAACGGAAGAGAGACAATCGCGCAAGCACTTACGGATTAAATCACTCGTCCAACAAACATCATCTACGGGAAAATGGCGGAATGACACCATGGAAATCTCCAGAGAAAAAATATTCACTCCCAGGAATTATTGGGTAAATCATTTTTTTCTTTTTCAGATAATGACATGAGTATGAAATTGTGTTCCATTTTATCATTGACTTTATGTAGTTTTCAAGTTAAAGGTCAGAATGACGTTCAATGACAGGACCAGACTCAGGGAAGTTTTGATGGTTGACAAATGCAAAAATTCCAGTGTACAAAGTAATGGTTGTTTACTTTCAAATGGTGCTTGTTTTACCCAATGGAATTCTTGATATGGCATTTTTAATGCTGACATGTAACAAGATTCATTGACTATTAAATTACAATAATGCTTAATTTTCCCTTGAGTTTGGAATCTTATCGGCTTATTTAATGATTTTTTCCTTTCGTATTTGTTCAGTTTAATCAGAGACGTAGATAACATGTTGTTATACGTCTCTGGTTTAATCAGATGTTTTTGCAATTTTGTTAAAATAAAAAAAAACATTAAAAAAATGAAAATGGGCTAAATCTGACATGGTCTCTGCAGCACCGCCCCAGGAGAAGGCAAAGATGAAGAATTAAATCTACATCATCATATTTAATCCATATAACATTCCTGGGGTCGTGGTTAGGTGATCCTTCCGTAGGTAATTGTCGTCAATTACAGATGCGATGTTCTACGCCTTTTAGTTTTCTTTTATAATATCAATTTAGTAAATATAATTTAAGCATCTTTTTGTTAAAACAAATCCATATAAGCAAAATAAAATTCAACTGACAAGTGACAATCGCGTACAAATGAATTAAAAACATTACACTAGGATATTGTCATACCAGCGAACAGCTTGTGTTGGTAGTTTTATGACCTTGTTGCGGGCCAGTCAACTCTTCAAAGATTTGCCGACGTTGCTAATCGCCTCTTTGAGTAGACATCAGTAACAAACATGTAAGCACACAATTGTCCCATTTTGTTTAGGAACGTGAGAAACTTAATAGAATAGAATACATATTAAATATTATATTATAGATTTAATGGTAAACAAGTTGTGACATATTTTAGTAAAAAAGCAACAAAATTAAGTCCCCCATTTCTAAACTAATCTAGCACTTCGTAAAATGAAGAATAGTAAAAAAAAAACACTTTCATACAATACACTATATATACTCTTGTATTCGTAAAAGGACGCATGACTAAAAATTACTGTATTAGAGGAATAATCATTTCGCTGATATCAAAATGCAATAGGTTTTTTAAATAGCTGATTTAAGATGTACAGATACTCTTATTTATTCAGGTCCTTAACCTTTTCCTTAAAAAAATCTGTGAAATGCTTGTGAATGAGAACCATGAAGTTAAATGAATTAATATCACAGAAAAGCCAGTGGTTTTCCATAGATGTTTATATTACAATGTATTTAAAAAAAAAATCATAGTCAAAATTGAATGCAGCCTTGCATTTATTATTGGAGGTACAGGAAACCCAACAAACATAAGGTGTTTTGAAAAAAAAATCAATAAATGAATGCTTTAATTAAAATATTGCTTTTCTTGCAAAATAAATTATGCAAGGCAAAATAAAATATCAAGTGAACATCTAATCAATAGGAAATCGTATTTATTAATAACAATTTTTGACAATTAAATTCTAGATCCTTTAATTAATTGTTGGTACATGTGTTACACTTTGTCGGCAGTATTTACGAAAATTCTATTTTTAGAAACTGAAATTAGAATTTCCATTTTTTCATAAATCTTACGTAATACAATAATATCAGACAATTTAATAATTAGTACATTATGTGCACAGATGATTAAAGGATCAAAAGTTTCATAAATAGATTTTATTCAGTCTATTTTGTTATCTTCACATTGGATGTAAAATGTTTGTGTAAGGTCTGCCATGAAAAAAAAAATACCTTCAGACCACGTCGCTTGCAAAATCAACTGAAATGGGCTATTGCACTTGTAAAAATACAGAACTTACATAGATTTTGTTGGATTTCGGCTATAGTTCACTGCTGCTTGTTATAGCTTTTAAACACTGTAAATAGTTGTGTGATTGAGATAAGAGGAAGAACATGTCTACTTTTAGTCTTCATGTGGAAATAAAGAACTTCTTACTTAGCTCAATTTATTGTGTGACTGAAGTCAGAGGAAAAACATGTCTACTTTCAATTTTCATGAGAAAATGAAGGACCCCTTAATTGAACTCATTTTGAACTTAAGGTAAGAGGAAAAACATGTCTACTTTCAGTCTTCATGAAGAAATAAAGGACTTCTATGAGTATATGTCTCCAACTGTTGAAGAAGCCAGCATGAGGGCTGATGTGGTGGACAGGATAAAAAATGTGATAAGTGGACTCTGGCCTAAGGCAGATGTAAGTAACTTCTAAGGGATAGAATAAGTATTTTTTATTATATGTTATAAATAATATATTATTTATAAGCTTATTTTGCAATGATACTTACTGAATTTAAAATTGCTATTACGAATTATTTTATCCTTTAAAAAATCTTTATTATATTAATGATACAAAAGCATTTCTTCTATCGTTCTGTAATAAAATGTATATACAAGTATCATGAGCTAGTGGCCTTATATTCGTTTCATAAACATTTTGATTTGAAATTAGGGTTGGTATTGCTGCTGCCAGAAATTCAAGATTATCTGCTGTTGATCATTTGAACACATTTACTGAACTGTATACAGAGCTTGTGTTTTTTAAATGTAACCAATAAGAAAAAAAGGTCATTCCTTGTGGAAAAAACTTGAAAACTTGAAAACCTGTTTGGTCATTTTTGCATTTTGGACAGGAACTCACATCTTTTAAACTTATTTCTGGAGGACTTTGTCATAAACTGTACAGCTTTTATTAAGCAGATAAAATTAGTAAATCTCTTGAAGTCCTATTTAGTGGTAGGCACATTTTGTGTAAATACGATAGCAATAAGTAATTAACTGTATTTTTATGTATTAACTTACATCTATTTTTATTAAAAAACTTCTATTGCTTTTAATTCTACTTTTGGAAGTGGCGTTTTTGTTATGGCCTTCTCGTCAGCGCAAACCGACGTTTGTTTACCTTTCAATTAAGGTCCATTTCTCAGATATATTAGATAATCACTTCAAACTTGGAAAAATTGCTCTATCTAAAGCAGAACCTATTTCAACAGCATTTAACCCAAGTATTATTTTGTCTTAGTAATGTCCCCTTTATTTACTAAGAATTTTTTGTGTAAAAATCTTTGGACAGGTTAGTAACAGCTGATTTTCTGCTATCTGGCACATCCAACATGGAGCACACTGTCTATTGACAGATCCTGTTTTTTATTGAGTGTCTTTATAAATGCACAAAGAAGACACATGCAGCTGATAAAGATTTTTTTTAATATTTGTGGTCTTTATAAAGATATTTTTTTATTGACTCTTTATGCGTGTACCATAATTAAATATTTTATAATGGATTGTACATATTGTCATATACAGACAAGTAACCTGTAAATAAGATGTGATTATATGTGCTAACATGTATTTTTCAGGTACAAATATTTGGCAGCTTTCGGACAGGACTTTATCTCCCCACAAGGTATGGTTTGATTGCTTTTCTTATTTCCTATAATATAATGACCAAGGACAATTAGTGACTTAAAGTTATACTTATTTATATAGACTGAAAACAATTGTAAAAAAAAATAAAGAAAAGCAACTTTTGTTTCAAATTGGGAAGGGCAACAAGCTTTGTATTTCTTATACATGGTGCAATCTTGAGCTCTTTAATGTAATAAATAAAAACTTATATCCAGACTTATATGACTGACATATATGACTAATTTCCTATATTTGTACAGATTTCCTATATCAGATTCAGTGAAGAGCTTGTGTTATATATTGATATCCCATCATTATAGTTATAATGAGTATAGTTTATTGCTTGAAAACTGTTTGAAGCTGACCTACGTAGAAAATCAGGTATTGGTCAGGTTATATCTTAGTTTGAAGAGATTGGCATTATAAATATGCCATCACTGCTGATGCGTGAAAATTTATTTGCTTGTTTGCTGAAAGATGAGTTCACTGTGAGCATCTGTGGTACAGTGGTTAAGATGCTGGACTCTGAATTGGAGGGTCCAGAGTTAAAACCCCTGAAGGATCCACAATGTTCTCGCAGTAATGATTTTTTAAGTGGACCTTGTAGCTTTATCTGTAGAATGTCTGCTCCAGGTAAAGGAACCCCTGGGTTTAAACCAAAGCTGAACCTACAAAAGGCATTAAAAATATAATGATATAGCTCCCTTGATGACACTCAAGCAAATATAAAGGTATTTTCATGACTGGTTGACCCGTTGGTATAATAATGTGTCGGTATAATAATGTGTCTGAATGTGGTATCATGCCAGGTGTCCATGGCATGCTGTACACAGTGAAGGCAGCACTATTTTTGTTTCAAGTGGACACTGTCTTCCAGATAACAACCTACTGTTGGTGGGAAGATAAACCCTACAAACATTTTTTTTTTATATAAACAGTCCACTATCAACAAATGAGTTTAAATCTTTAAAAAATCTATTTCACAGCGATATAGATCTGGTTGTGTTTGGAAAGTGGGAGAAACTGCCCTTGTTCACACTAGAGAAGGCATTACTTGACAAAAACATCACAGACAAAGACAACATCAAGGTGCTCGAGAAGGCTTCGGTAAGTGTTGCACATCCTACGTTGTTAAAACTGTGTATAATGTTTTCTGACAGTGCTCGTAAATAGTATTTGAAATAGACTAGATGATTTTATGGCATTGTTCTTAAATGGAAGTTGAAAAATGCTTGACATTTCTAGTGCTTTGAAATAGAAATTGAAATTAACTAAATGAGGACTTAAAAAAAGAATTTATATGTATATATCTTTCAGGTTTATGAAGTTCTTTTAAATTAGTGATACTACTGTTGCTATAAGTCTTTAAGGAGTTAACATTTAGTGGCAATGTCAGACTTATGAAGTCATGCAACTGGTAGCCATGTCTTTAATGTGTTAACATTTAGGGGCAATGTCAGGTTTATAAAGTCATGCAACTGGTAGCCATAAGACTGCAATGAGTCTTTAAGACATTTACAAATAAGGGGACATGTCAGGTTTGTGAAGTTAGTCATACAGGTGACTGCAATGAGTCTTTAAGACATTATTATTATTGTGGTATGTCAGGTTTGTAAAGTTAGTCATACAGGTGAGTGCAATGAGTCTTTAAGACATTATCATTATGGTGGTATGTCAGGTTTGTAAAGTTAGTCATACAGATAATGGCCATGAGTCTTAATTAACATTAAGGGATGTCACTGGCCAAGGGATAAATCCTTGACCATGCACCATGCATGTTCAAATCCCTATTGCAGTGAAGGAATTTGTCACTTTACATTGGGAGGTCTTCCAGCTGATCCATGTATTTAGTGGTAGTTCTTCCCAGCCATTTGTCATGGGTCTTGCCATAACAAAATATTTACATACTGCTTGAATGATTATTAATTTAAAAAAAAGCCAATGCCATAATTACTGTGCTAAAGCCTTAACTTTCTAATACAATCGTTGCTATTTGTTATGTACACAGAAGTGCAGGAGTTTTGCTGATCAATTATGTATATTTTTATTGAGAGATTGTTATAAATCTGACCAAAAAAATCAACAAATGGATACTGTGATAATTTTTATTTTTATATCATTGTTATTATTAAGTAGTCTATCTAAAAGGTGTGATAACTCCAGGTATGTTTGTCATTACAGGTGCCCATTGTGAAGCTCACAGACACACAGACAGACATAAAAGTGGATATAAGCTTTAATGTCAAGAACAGTGTGGAGAGTGCTAAATTTATCATGGTAAGGTCTCTTTCTTTAGACATGGAACATATACTCATTTATTTTCAATCTGGAAAAAAATGGATATATCCTGAATTTTCTTTTTTTAAGGAATCATTAATTTTTATGATAAACATGGACAAAAACCCTTTTTTAACATGATAAAGAAGAAGTCATGTCTATTCAATAGTTGAGCCATTAAACATTCTTTTTGTATTTTATCATAGAAGTAGTTCTTTTGCTAAATGTAATATTAATCTCTCCATCCCTATGGTAGGTTCTCTTATGAATTATCTTCATAAGCAGTATTTAATAAGTGCCTACACTAAAGGTTTTGGTGAAATGTATTGAAAGAATTGGTATGTGAGGCAACTGGCTCCCTGCTGGTAACTTTTCCTACCTTCATCTTTAATCTGACCTGTGGTGCACCAGTGATTCTATCCAGGCTTTTGACAGGGGTCTTCCTACACCAATTATTTTTGGACATTGTTAATATGAGCATAACTGTGCCCGAGCCATAACTAAAACAAAAAACTGGACTTATATAGCATGGGTATCTAGTTTTCCCAGGGAACAATTGTTTTTTAATAGGAGCTTTATGAACTAGAGGATGTCAGGGTCTGAAAATTCTTGAAAATGCTACTCGTCCTGTAGGATAAGTGAATTACATTTTTCACTCGTCCGACATGAAAAGTTACTCATCCTTTATTGAAGTTTAATTTTTTAACCAAAAAGCATTTGTAAAATGTAAATAAACACAGACTTTGTAGCAACTCTCTGTAATAAAGTCGGTCTAGCAAGGAGCAGAATAAAAGAAACTGTTAACAATTTAGTATAGTTATTCCAATGAATACACTGCTGGTGGGAGAAAAATTCTTCAGTTCAGGCCTGATTATTTTTCTTAACTCGTCCGGTCAGACAAGCAGTTTGAATTTTGAACTCATCCTGCAGCAGGTTTGACTGATCATGATAAGCGAACGATTGGAATTTTCCAACCCAGGGTATATATTGCAACAGCAAGACAGATTTACTTCCAGTGATCTGGAGATTTGATTACATAATGAAGTATTTACATTGTGTTATTTCTTCTTTCTATTTAGCAATTCATGGAGAAGTACCCGACCCTCAAGTATCTGGTGTTGGTATTGAAACAGTTCCTGCTCCAGCGAGATCTCAATGAGGTGTTCACCGGGGGGATCTCATCATATAGCCTCATCCTTCTCACTGTCAGCTTCCTACAGGTAAACCTATTCCTCATTTTCAAAATAAATGTTAGTTATCTCCCTTTTAGGTTGGTATTTTCATATATTTCATATTAAAAATAATAAGAATTTCTAGTTTAATTTACAATTTGCTTATTTCTTATTGCTGTGCAAGAACATTTAGTTTCATTTGTAATGCTTTATTTCACAATACTATTCAAGCATCTTTACTAATTCTGATCACATTTCAACAACATTCATTATAATGTGCATGCTTCCGTCTAAAGCATTCTCAGTAGTTAAAAAGGGAATGGGGCAGGGCCCGGGTCACATTTTTTTCTGCATTACTAATATATGACCTGCCTACCCCAAGTGAGGTAATACTTTGATACGAATAAGGTCCTTTCATAATTAAAAAGAGGAAATGCCCTTCTTTATGACATTGGCTCGCATTTGGCTCAAGGTATTAGTTGTATTAGGTATAAGGTATTACTGTCAAAGTGAAAACCTTTAATATACTGGTCAACAAAGACACATTTTTTTATATGTCTTTTGCAAACCTTTCCACCTACTACTGGGGCAATCTTCTGCAATTTTAAGGATTGTGGAAATGTTACTTTTGCCTGATGTGTGGAAATGTTACTTTTGCCTGATGTCTGTTAAATAATCCTATTGAAGTTTGCTTAACTAAAAATGTTGGTGACCGATTTAAAAATGGTCACCTTAATAGTATATGTCTCTGTAGAAAAGGGGAGGAAATTTTTTTGTTTTCTATCATATATAAGGACGTGAAACCTTTATGACATTATTTTATAAAAAAAATGTACATGTATTTTTTGTAGAAAAACGGGAGTAAATTTTTATGTATCCTATCATTATATAAGGACATAAAAGCAATATAACATTATTTTATAAAAATGCACATGTATTAAATTGTAATATTGCAGTTACATCCACGAGAAGATCCCACAAACTCTAAAATCAATCTGGGAGTTTTGCTCATCGAATTCTTCGAGCTGTATGGACGCAACTTCAACTACTTGAAGACAGGCATTCGGATAAAGGATGGGGGATCGTATGTGCCCAAGGATGAGATCACGCGAGAGATGGACAATGGGCACAGACCGTCACTGTTGTGTATAGAAGACCCCCTTACACCAGGTAAGGAACTCATACTTTTATACTTATACATCACATTATAATATTTGTATAATATTTTATAATAAAATATAAAATAATATTGATATAAAGTTTGGTTTTTGTGAGAAAAATTGCTTTTGTTCACATTAACCATTGTTTGAGAGGTGGGGGTTGGGGTGGCGGGGGGGGGGGGGGGGGGGGGGGGTCAGTATATACATCCAGGTTAAAGTTATTTGTGAAAGTGTTACAATGCATCATACTATGAAGCATTTATATGGTTGGGTGGCAGCCCCTTGACAGTTTGTATTATGTATATCTGAAAATATTTTTTAAAGATTTAAATAAATAACAGAAGTTCCTGTGGTAAGATTTGCCGATTTAAAAACACTTTAGACTCTTACTTCGAGTTTGAGTTTCAGGTTGGTGACAAAGTTCTGTCTGACCTGTGGTATTGGTGTTAAAAAAAAAATTCATTGGTATTCTGTCACTAGCTTGATCACTATAATAAATAATAAAGTACATATTAATAAAGCTTTGATTCTAGAAAGCCAATGTCTTCTTGTGATTTTTTTTTCTGGTTTCTGTAGTCACTTGTGACATTGTGTTGTCTGCTTGTTACTGTTTAGCTTTCTCTGGGAGCTTTGAAAATAAAGTTTTGTTGTAGCTAATGAAACGATAAAACATTAAATGTATTTTTTATTGCAAGCGATGTTGTTATCCTTTTTTTTTTACTACAAACGAAAACTGTTAACCATAAAATGTAGTTTTTAGTACAAAATAGGAGATGTTAAAATCTTTCTTTAACTGTAAACGAAAACATTAAAATATTAAATGCATCTTTAGTGCAAGATGGAAGATATTAAAATACTGTTTTTCTTTTTTACTGCAAAGAGAATCATTAAAATATTAAATGATTAAAATATTTAATGATTGTTTTAAAGCATGATAGAATATGTTTAAATCCTGTGGTTGTTTTTTTGTTACAAATGAAAAAGTTAAAACATTAAATGTGTATTTTAGAACAGGATGTCAGATGTTAAAATCCTGTTTTTCTTTTACTGAAAACTTTTAAACATAACATTTAGATTTTATTGCAAGAGGGGAGATGTGAAAATCAAGATGTGTGTTGTTGTTTATTACAGCAAATGATGACTGTTAACATTTAGTGTAGCCTAAAGAACAAGATGTAAGGTTCTCTTCTTTTCGGTGTGCCTTTGACGGAGCAGTTATAATCGTTGACTTAAAACTCCTCAGTTCCTTACCAGGTGGGTTCAAGTTCTGGGTAAGAGCTTTCATGTAGGGAGGTTTTCTCTCCAACCTGAGGTGCACTGGTGGTTCTACCCAGATATAAGCGGTCTTCTCCACCAACAATTAGCTCCCTAATATGACCTAAATTGCGTCGGTGCGATGTTACAAAAAAAAGCAAACAAACATCTATTTTTTTCAGGCAATGATATTGGTCGCAGCTCATATGGTGCTATGCATGTGAAGCAGACGTTTGAGTATGCCTACCTTACACTGACATACGCCCTGGCTCCTCAAAATGAATATTTGCTGAGAGGTACTCAAAGGTAAGACATAACATTTTATTTTAATCATAAACATTCTTAAACAGTAATTTTTTGAGAAAATATAACAATGGAAAGTATCCACAGCTCCAGAGAAGAGGAGTTTAGCTCCTGCTATTTTCTTCATTACTTCTACAAACCCTTTATACTTCAGTCTCAATTACACTAGCCGCAATAGCTCAATTGGTAGAGCATCGACTTGCGGATCGGGAGGTCGTGGGTTCAAACCCCGGCCGAGTCAAACCAAAGACTTTTTAAGTTAGTAGTGGCTTCCCTCCAAATGCTCAGGGCTAAGGATACAGCATTACTCCTGACTCGTCAGTGTCCGTATAATGGACCGGCCGGCTTCAGTCCCTGGGTACCTCATAAGTGCCCCTGTGCTATAATGATAGAAATGTCGCTTGTACAGTATTGGCAAAAATGCCGGCAAAATCCCATCCCAAATCCCAGTTACTCACTTAATCTTAGTATGGCATTTCTAATGAGTGCCCAGTTTTTTTAGAATGATGAAATATATGGTCAGTCACACCTCTTAGCTGGAGCATGGATAAAGGATTTAACATCTAAAATCAATGAACCAGAGTACAATAAGTGCTGTTCAAGATTGCTACAACAGTGCTTTTTCGTAGCTGCATTTATTTAGAGAATACCTGACTTGTTAAACTTAGGTTAACCTTGGCAGCATTAAAGGGTCTTTCTCAACTACGGCTAGATTCTGTTAAGAGCAACTTTATACAAATACAATAAAGTGAATGTAATATTGTTTTTCTAGCATGCAAAAATTTAATGTCAAGATTTTATGTTGAAATAATGTCACTCTCACATCTTTTATTAGATGCCTGTCTAAATTTGATCAGTTTAGTTTGATTGTTGTGGTGATGTTTTGTTTTTATTTTTCTAATTTCTTTTATCAATCGTGGAAGACTAGACTTTCAAATCATATCCAGTGAATTTGTTCTTGATATGCCTTTAATGTGAAAACATTTTATCATTGCTGGTCATAAATAAATGAAATAGGTCTTCATTTCTTAATAGGATCACAGATAAATGTTGGTGAAAATTATTTCTAAAATAAGTAATGTCTTGCTTTATTTAATCACACCTGCTTTTCATATTTTAAAAAAAAAATGTCTCAGTTAAGTAATTGGAATATGATGGTTAATTTAAGTATGCTGCTTGGAAAATAAGGTTTGATAAATAACAGTTAAATAGTAATGGGGCTTTCTTATTATAATTTAGTTGATATTAATTGGTGTTTTATATTGTTTGTGATCAATACAGGTGTGAGTGCATCATGTACAAAACTTGCTTTATTTGTTGAATTTAAAATGTTTTTTGTTTCTTTTAATCATCAAGTTCCATTAATAAATGGACCCCTAATTTAAAAAATACAAGAAACTTTAAAAATTGTTGTCTGTATGTGTCCAACCTAATTTATAAAAGGTTTAATGAGGTTCACCTTCAAATAACAATTACCTCAGTATTGATGTATTTGTTAAGATATTAAAATTTTGTATCCATTATGCTTGATTTTACTCCTGTTTTTTCCTTATTAATGTTAAACGTTTTCTTATATCATACCATTTCTTTTTGTGTACAGCATCCTTCTTGTGATTATACTAGAGGCTAAATAGAAAATGAATACATATTGTGTTTTTTTTAATTGTCTAATTAGAAGCAATTGATGTTACACAACTTGTGTAAAAAGAATTGTGAGTTCCTGAACAAATTCCCCTGACCTTGGCAGAGAGAGTAGAGTTAACAATGCTGTTGGTAAAACTTTACATGATAAGGTGTTCCAGCAGAGCTGCAGTGAACTGGTGAATCAACCCGGACGTTTGTCTGGGGTCTTCCACTTCTCGCAAAGTAGCTGAACATGTCCAGATTGTGTCTTTATGTATTTTACAAACAATGTGCTGAAACGAGTTAAGTAAATAAATTCATCTTGATAAATAGATCAGAACTGGAAATAGTCTTGATAGACTAGGGGCCCCTGTGGCATAGTGGTGGAGTTGTCAGTTTGTACATCCTCTGACTGCTTAGCCTCTCACCGCGGGGAGTCAAGTCTCAATCTCGGCGAAGGACTTAATGCGGGAAGGTGTTCCAGCTGACATGCGGTGTGTAGGAGGTTCTACCCTAACATTTGTCAGGCGTCTTTCTTCCACTGAAATTGCCTGATGTCAATGATCATAATTGGTCACTGTGATGCATTTCAAAAACAAAAATTTGATCAACCATAAGGGTCTGTCTTGATTAGACTACCAAACAAAAATTTGTTATTTAACAGTTTATTTTCTTTATCACTTAATTCATTTAACTTAGACTTTAAACAATGATCCTTTTACATGGCATAAAAATGATAGCTAGAAAGGGTTATCAGAATTACAATATTTCTTCTGTTAATTCGTTCTTGCTGTCTCTAGACAATGTAGAGTAGAATTGTAAAAAGAAAACTTTATCAAGACAATTATTTTATCATTCTACAAAATTTTATTCATTTTTTGTTTGTTTAAGATACTGTAAGATCTGTCGGGCTTCGAATAAAAGCTCTCCAAATGATAACCAAGGAATAGGGCAGGATATAGTCAGCTTTCCCTGGTACTGTTTTTGGGCATTAAACTATCTTACCTCATTAACTTGTCTTTAAATGTTGCACTTTAGCTGTCCCTGCTTGACTTCTCTCTTTACTCTATCCAGATGCTTGTCATTCTAACTTACTGTATCTCTGCTATGTTTAGACAAGCATGTGCCATTTGCATACACAGATACACAAAAATATCTCAGATCAGGATTCGACACTAACTTGCAGGTGGTGTTGGTTGTAAAAAGTACCCGTCTTTGTCTTAAAGTACTGGTCCTACCAATCCTGAATCCAGTTTTTGTCTCAACATAGCGCCACATTATTAGCAGACTACATAGACGCTTGATTTTTCCGTGCGTTTAAAATGCAGAATCCAGCCTTGGCGTGTCCTCACACTTGTTTTATGACTTAAAAAAATGTATCAAAACATTTTGTCAGGTTTATTTTGTCAGGGTTTGGCGAAAAAATAATTTGTCAGCTATTTCAATGAAAATTTCATGCGGACTTGTGCATTGTACCGGACAAACCAGCTTCCAGGTTTCACTGGTCCTTCTTTTAATCAACTGGTCTTGAACCTTGCAGATTAACTTAGTACTTAGTCTACCTAGTAGTGATATTAATTATTAGCAGTGGCTGCAGGTACAGAAGGACCTGGTTTTCAACCCAAGCTGTGACATACCAGTTCTACAAAATGGAATTGTCATTGGCCCCTTACTGATGCTTCAGCAAATACATGTATAATTCCACGCCTGGTTGACCTGGTAGAAGTTTTTTGTGATTAGAGACAATATCTTGCCAGGAGTTAATTGCCTGGTATTAGTAATTAAGGCAGAAACCACTTCTATTTCAAGTGAACATCAATGAAGATAAATGAAAGATTGTTGGTGGGATGATAAACTCAGCAAACAAACTTACTGTCAGACATACAGTGAGTCAGTGGTTCTACCTTTATGTTCATCTGATGGTTTAATAGTTAGTCATTATTTTTTCTCGCCTGTTCCTGGGTGGGTAAATCCACCAGCTTGTAACGCTTGGGCTCCAGTCCAGGTTGGGGCAAGATGTTTTTTATGTGTGGAGGTTTTCCATCTGACCTTTGGTGCATTTCCGGTTTTACCCAAACGTATGTTTGGGCTCTTAATCGACCAATAATTACCCAGACATCTCGGTTATGACCATTATCATGTCCTTTCACTGCATGCCTCCCAGTCCAAATAAAAACTTGAAAGTTCTTCCAGGTATGGGCCAGCTTTCGAACACAGTCACTGGTTCTTCTTCCACACTGATAGCTCGACTTTAAGTAATAAATGTAATCGTGTCAGAGTTGCTGTCTTTTTTTTCAAAAACAAAAATAAATACTAGGTTTGATAACCGCATGCTGTCAGAGTGAAAAAATCTATTAGATAACAATATAGCTGCAAAATCTATGCTCTAAATATCCAGTTGCAAAAGCTTTGCTCTAACTATCCAGTTGCAGAATCTTTAACCTAAATATCCTGTTGCAAAATCTATGCTCTAAATATCCAGTTGCAGAATCTATGAGCTAAATATCCAGTTGCAAAATCTATGCTCTAAATATTCAGTTTGCAGAATATCTGACCTAAATATCCAGTTGCAGAATCAATGAGTTACATATCCTCTTGCAAAATCTATGCGCTAAATATCCAGTTGCAGAATCTATTTGTCAAATATCCAGTTGCAAAATCTATGAGCAAAATATCCAGTTGTAAAATCTATGAGTTAAATATCCAGTTGTAAAAGCTTTTAAGTCTTTAATATTGAGGCTTTTCTGAAAGGTTGATTGTGGGTCGCCATCATTATAAATATGTTGAAATGTTTCAAGTTGAAAAAAGAGTGATTTTCATGTGATTGAAAAAAATCTTTATTCAAAATTGTTTATACACCATTAAGGGTTTAAACTAATTGCTTATGTCAGTTATTTACCAAATTTCAAAGATGGCCTACACCTGTGACATTGGGAATTCTTGCACACACACAAAAAGTCAAAAGTTTGTAGTAATTTTTCAAAAATAATTCTTTTTAAACAATAGAAAATAAGTTATATTTTAATATTCCCATGCTTAAAACTAAACTGTATGTTTGAAGTATTTATTACTAAACAATCTGTTTTGGTTTAAGATAAAGACTGAAAATGTTATTGTGTCCAATATTTCTTTTAAGACTATATGTATATTTTATATACAGTATATTTTATCCCATTTGGAAAAGGACCAAGTGATGGCTGTAAATTTAGATACCAAAAAATGTATAGGTACCATTTACAAATTACAAATAAGGCAATGTATTGGTCAAAAGATAGTCTGTAATAGTGTATGCAAATGGCATTTTTCAAGGCAGACCTATAATCTAGTAGATGTGGCGTTCACTTGTTTGTTAACTGTCATGTCATCTATTTGCAAGCATTACATATCTTCTTATTTCTAACAGGTGCATTCCATTAATTTCCAAAATTATCAACTGTAAAAAAAATGTGCAAGCTAGTAACATTATTCATATTTTTTGTTTCATTGATCTTATATATGAGGGGGATAAAAGATCAGTAAATGATTAAAAATGCTCAGTGTAAAAATTAGATGTTCTGCATACCAAACTAACCTTCAAGCTGAAAATGAGGTGATAGATATTAAGTTTATATACAGTAAGACTTAGGCCCGTATTCACCAACCATTCTTAAGCCTCAGTCATGACTTAAGCCCAAGTCACAATTTTCATACCAATAAATATAAGCTTATTGAAGTTTCAATGTTATTTTAGGCTGAAAGTTGCAAAGTTAAAGTGTCATACAAAAATAAAGACATGTAGCTAAATACATTAATAAGATATTGTAGATTAAAATCAATGACTTCTGCAATTCTTACTCAAGAATTGGTGGTGAATACTGACCATTGTCACAGCTTCATGTTCTCTTTTGCCATATAATCAGACTTTAAATTTAATTTAAACTTGTTTTTGGATTTGACTCACACAATGCATGGACATGAAAAGCAGTATCTTATATTCACTAATTGCATCAACTGTCCACACAGATAAATGTGCCATATTTCTTTATAGTTTGTAAAATTCCTGCTATTCTTTGAAAAAAAATACAAAAATGTCTTTATAAGAAATGAATGTGCAATAATATTCATATTTGCTACTTTAAGACCTTTTTTTTTCTTTTTCATTTTGTGGGTTGTTGTTTGTAAGGAATTTTCATTAATGTTGAATGTTTATTCACACAATTGTTCAGATTGATTGAGCTGTCTCTTAGTGTCTTCTAAAATATGTATTTTCATTTTTAAAAAATTAATTTATGTTTTTTAATTTGTAGTTTGTACTTTCTGATGAATGGAAATGCACTTTCATCAAAAAAATATGTTAAGACTCCTACAACATGATTTCATAATTTGTTATAAATATATTTTGTATACTTTTTATTAAGGCTTTAACGTTGTATTTGTCTTGTTACTTCAGTATACTGGGGCGTATAGTGCGTGTCACAGATGAAGTGGTGGAGTATAGACGTTGGATCAAGGAGAAATTCCCTGTCAAGATACCGTCAGCATCCCTCGACCACCTGTCACGCACGTATGCAAGTGTGGCCACCTCAACTTCCATGCCAAAAGGGAAAGAGGATAGTAACAATAACAAGTATGAACATTGAACAGTTTCTCACTGCAATAATTGAGCAGTGCAAGATGTCAAGGGCGCACATAGCCGAGTGGTTAGAGTTGCTGCCTTGTTACTTCTCAGCCCCTCACCACATGGGTTCGAGTCCTGTTCGGGGCGAGAACTTTCATGTGGGGATGTTTTTCAGCAAACCTGCGGTGCGGGTGTGGTTCTACCCGGGCATAAGTCCTGGGGTCTTCCTCCACCAGCCAGTGCCCAGATAATTTTATGGGACTATGCGAGAATGTTGTTTCATGTTATATTCAATTTTTGTAATGATATTAAACTTCATGGATCTGCAAATTGATGTTGCACCTGTTATCTATTTTAACTAATTACATGTAAATACATAGATGCGGGGTGCGTCTATGGCATAGTGGTAGTCGCCGATTTGTAACTCCTCTGACTGCTTAGCCTCTCACCATGTGGGTGCGAGTCCCGTTTGGGGCAAAAGACTTAATGTTGGAAGGTCTTCGAGTTGACATGCGGTGCGCCGGTGGTTCTACCCAGACATTTGTCTGGGGACTTCCTCCGCCAAAACAGCTGGACATTGCTATAATGATCATATCTAGTCACTGCAATGTATCTCAAAAACAAAACAAACAGTGATGTGGCATGTGCTTTCCATTTTAACAACATTCAGTATAACCATAAGTTTGAACACTGTATATATGTATGCCTGGTTGTTACTAGGGAAGAAGACCTACAGCCAACATTGTTGACGGACAAGACCGAGTGTGAGACTGACTCCAGTGGTAACAGCTCAGTGTGCCGCTCATCTTCATCCTCCAACTCAGCTAGCTCTAGTTCGAGTCTTGCCAGTGACTCGGTAAGTAGTCTAGATTTACGCTGGTATTTACCAAGCAATAGACAAACTCAGTTTTAGGAATCACACATTCTTGTGTTCAACTCCTAGCCATCCATGTTTAATAACCTAAATTCATGATTATTTGTTGTCAACTTGATGCAAAGATATTAAAGATGCATTGTTGTTTAAGGAAGTGTCAGACAGTTTGATCCAGATTTTTTTCTCTCTAAAACCCAAATATATTATTGGTGTAAATTAAGATCTTGCAAAAGGATGATTATTGATGTCCTACATCTATGTGAAAAAGTAAAGCATAACACAGCACTTGTCATTACAAATAGGTGTTTCTTATCTAAGCCATGCTGCAGAGTTAGCTATTTTTAAACTAAGAAGACCACATGACCAGTAACTTAATATAATCATTGGGGTAATCCACTCTGACGTCGTCTATTTTTAGCAGAAATATTATAGTTTTATAGTATTTATAGTTTTAGAAGGAATGGACATGTAGATTGATTTATTTCTCGATTTCTACTGTCTCACAATGTAGATTTGTTTAAAATCGTCTTTAGTTAGACGTCACTTTACTTTTTACAGAATTTATGCCCCAATTCCCAAATCCAGGTTTACATGTATTTGATGAAGACAAACTGTCGGATACCACCTTTAAGATATGAAATGAGAAAATGTAACAGATAACCTTCAGATAGTGTTTACACTATTTACCACAATCGCTTAGTGCTTAGAAGACTAAAAATGCTGAATAGAAGGCCTGTGCAGTTTACTCTGTAATGCAACAATAAGATTTATCTTATTATTTTAATCCTTGTATTCTTAGATTTAGATAAAAATATGAGTTAAATTTGTCATGTTTCTGCAGGATCAAGAGTCCGACACTGACCCCGCTGTTGTGGAGATCAAACCTGTGCAGCACCCCGTCACCACCGGCAGCAGCAGCAACTGCAGCAGTAGTGGCAGCAGCAGCAATAAGCCGCATGTTGTTTCACGTGAGTTCCGCAGTCGAGACCAGAAGCAGTACCAAGGCGGGTACAATTCGGCCAAAACTAGAGACGGTAGCTCTAGTAGTGTCTCCTCTAACAAATCGGGCAACTCCAGTTCAACCTTCACCCGTCCTCACCCTGTGAACACAAACTATGGCAATAACAGCAATCATCATCATTACTTAGAGCAAAATCAGAACAGAAACTCTGAGATCGGACCCTATAGAGAGGGATCTCGACCTGTTCACAGTGCACCGTCACACAGTAAACAGACTGGCAGAAACTCACACGCACATTACAACGGACAGCAAGGAAAAGTAGGTCGTTCACAGTTCAGCAGGCGTAGAAAAAACAGCGCGAGTAGTAACAAATCAGGTACAGGATCTCCTAAAGACCAGAATTTTAATAATTCTTCAAATGTGTCGCCACGGTAACGATGACAGATAGACCCTGAGGTAAAGGGTCGCATAGTGACTTGTTAATAGTGACCTATAAAAAATTTATCTAGTTGTGTTGAAAATAAAGTAGTGCCACAAAAGAAGCCATGTTGTGATGAGAGTATGTGTGCCGGAGTGATGTGTGACTGTAGAATTAATAGGTGCATGGTTTGAGCTAAGGTTAAACTGTCTGATATGTACATTATCCATTTCTGTGCTCACTACCAGAAGAGACTTGGTCACAGTTGGTCAGATTTGCTTTTTTTTTACATTTTTTTCCAAAATTTCAGTAAACCACAATAAATGAATATTGCACTCAAAATATTATCTCATTGTTCTGCCCTTCAAAAAAGTTATGCTATCGTTAGGCAGGGAGAATAAAAAATGTGAAAAATTGTAAGTTTACAACCAAGAACTGGGCATGAAGGATATAAAGAATCATGTGTGTACAGCAGTCACTGATTGGCTTAGTAGAGATGCAATAATTTAGATAAACATAAAATAATGAAAACATAAAATATTGATTATATGGTTCTCTACTTTATGTTCAGAGGCTACACTGTGACCAAGTCGCTTTTATCTTAAGAAAACATCTGAAGCTGTGATATTCAGTGTGTTGGACAGATAGTATAAATGTTTTTTAATTGTCTTATATGTGAGTTTTATTTTCTATAGAAATGATCGGATTTTGATTGGGTTGAAAAGTTATTTGTTAATTTTAAATTAAAACATAGTACATGGGAGTACAAATTGTGAATTTAATGATAGGAGATTATTATTTTCTGTGAGAAAGCCATCAAACTTATATCATCTGTACTGATTTTGATTTTTTTCTCTTGTCATGAATGGAATTAGAACACATTCTTAAGGGGAAAAAAATGGAAAGTTAATACCAGGTTTAGGAAATAGCCAAGAAAAGAACAAAAAAAGAAGATATTTGCTGTGATTTGAATAAAAGGTGATTACTATTGATGGAGGTAAAGTGTATGGTAATTAAATTAGTGAAAGAGATTGGGGTCTAAATGATATTTAATTTTGTATAAATAAAAATTAATTTTGAGACATTTTTGCTTTGAAAGCTTTAACTGTTTATGTTTTGTTTAAAAACAACAACTTTGTTTTAAATAATACCATGTATTTTTTGTTGTAAATTTTAAATATTTAGCGTTCCATTTGTTGACAACAATTATTTTGTGCTGTTCGAAGTGGCTGTATCTTATTTATTTTTTTTGTAACGCGAATTGTTATTTAAAACTAAAACAACAGATACCAGAAAGCCTGTAACAGACTTATAGAAATTTGCTCATTATCGAATAGATGATTTTTTACTTGATCAGAATAAATGTTTTAATGTAAAAAAAATCAATGTAAAGAATTCTTTCTTGCTAATATTACCGATCAATTAACCCTTGGATTAAACAAGGTGATAAACAGGTAGCACATAATTATGTCAATGAAATTATTGAAGAAATCAATATTTGATTTCAAATTTGCTAAAACACAATGCAGATCTCTAATCTCACTTCATCTAGTGATAGATTGTTAGCATTGGTCTTTTCCTGTATCTGATGAAGTAGCTAGGAATGATTTTAAAGAACACTTGTCACTTAACAACATTAGACTGTGTCATTTGTTGCTTCTTTTGAATCAGTAAAATAGTTTTAAAGATAAGTGTTCCAATTAAGAAAAAATCTCGTTTGCTGTTATGAATGTGTCAATCAGTAAAAATGTACACTTTATTGGACTGAGACTCTCCAGCTAGTCATTGGGAACTTAACATTTTGTTTTTAATTTTTCCTAACTCTTCTTGATATGGTACTTTGTGTTATTTTGAAAGAGCACACAATGCCAACTTTCATAGACTAAGGAAATGATTTTTCTTATTTCTTTTTTTTTTTTCTTCTTTTTTTTCGCGTGTGTGTAAATTACATGTCTCATTACTCATATAATGGAATGATCTGACTAGCACGTAGCAATTGGTTGTATTATTCATTGATTGAAGGATCATTCAAGGTTTGATTTGAGTGCCATAGTCATGTATACTTTGTAAAATGCATGTAAAACAACACTTTGCAAACAGTTTTTTTTTTATTGATTCTGATTGCAGTTATTAGTTGCATCAGCTATGTTCGCAGGGAGGGAACTCGTATGCTGTCACCTTTTTTGTCAATGCGTGATGAGCTGTTCAATTCCTAACGGAATAAAATCAGAATGTTTTAATGTTTAGGCAACATTTCTTAACTTTTTCAAAATGAAAGGCGAAGGACATAAAGTGAGGTCTTCCAGCTAACTTGCATTGCCCCAAAGGTTCTACCAAGACATTTGTCTGAGGTCTTCCTCCACCAAAAAGCTGGACGTTGCTGTAATCATCATAAATGGTTTGCAATGTATTTCAGAAACAAAACAAACACAATACTAAATGTAATTTTGCTTTTTTTTGCGTAGGGCTGTTATCTCTTTGAAAAATAATGATTATTTTTTGTAATTTTGGTATCAATTATAATAATTTTATTTATTTTTTTATAAATTTTAGTACCCTTGATATGAAAAAAGATGAAATAATACTACAAATGTAAACTTAAGTATAAACCAGGAAATCATCTCAGGAATACAAACATGAAGCTATGGTTTCTTATCAGATTCTACTGTCAGTTGAGAACCCTTATCTAGCAACATGATCTAGCTTACTTTTACCACTTAAACTTACATATACATTACAGTTGTAGGAAATTTAGAACTTTGGAGGAATATATCTGCAATCTATAGAAACTGAAATGAAAAAGAAACATAGACTTACAAAATATGATATGTTTAACCCCTTTGTTTGGAATTGTGATAGTTAGATGGTTTAATTACTCAATAATTAATGGTCACAATTTGATGCATTAATTAGTGATTATAATCATAATAGATTGATTTATTAAAAATATTGATAACATTAAAATAAATAACCATTAATCACCTCAATTTTTTACCCTGCTCTTCTTTACTATTTAGTGCATATTGCTGGAGTACACTTCTGTTGAAAAACTGCAGAACAACATTTCTTAGAACAGAATGTGTTGACATTTTCACATAAAACAAGCAAAGGCATATTCTATATAGAACATTCTAAGTAAGGAAATATGTTTTACATCAATGGATACTCATCAACAAAATGGACAACCCAAAAAAGGAGCTCAACCTTCATTGTTCCTTGCTTGTAATTCCACATTCCCTCACTGTGTAGGTTTGATTCCCAATCAGGGTGAGAAATGTCATGTGCAGAAGTTTTCCAGTTAACCTGTGGTGTGCCTGTGGTTCTACCCAGACATAGGTCTGGGGTCTTCCTCCATCAGTAATAAGCTGGACATTGCCAATATGACCGTAATTGTGGTGTAACATGATAACAAAACTACATTTAAATATGTTCTCTATCTTCCTGTATACAAATCTACAATACAATCTTTTTGTCAACACATCAAGTATTGGTATATAGGGCCTATTGCACATTTTAGCATCTCTAATCATCCCCGAAGTCACAGAACAGATTTTTACATTTCGTAACATTTTTATCATCTTAATAAATTTGAGCAGAGGGAACTATGTATTGTCTGATTTGTTTTGAGATATTTTAAATGTTTTGTATTCATTGTTGCTCATCACCCTAGTTTTACTTTTAATCATTTAACATCACATATTCCAAAAATTTTGTAGAGGTTGGAAAAAGAAGTCCCGTTTTACGTCTTAGCTTGAATTTATTGACTTGTTTGTGGTTAAGCAAGAGGATATTATTTAATGAGTCAAAAGAAGCAGATAAACTGTAAACCTATCTGGTATATAGACGTGGTAGATTTTGTTAGGAAAATAAATTAACTAAAAAATGACTAAAGGAATTTAGTATTTTAGTGGTATTGTTGTTTAAAGAATAAAAAGAACAGCTTTAGTTGCAGGATAGTCACTGCATAATGTACGGTTTACATTCTCTGGAATAATTTTGAGGAACCTATTTATAGAAACTGTCATGCCCGTCTTAACTAACACAGAACATTTTATCTTTTATCTCAGGTATGAAAGGGACTGTGAATAAATTACTTACAAGAATAACTTCGATAATTGTACATATTTTCTAAAAAGACGTAAATAATAGTTGAACAATTTTACACAGGGTAAGTATCAGTTTTAAAACTTAACATGTTTTCTTTTTTGTGTGTATTATGGTCACTGATGAAAATGAAATGTGGATTGTTTGTTAAAGGTTTATTTTACGGATCTGAGTTTCAGGTAAAGTTATTTAAATCTCACCCAGCATGCTTTTATTTTTTTGATTCAATAATGATGTAGTTGCTTTGTTTATCTCAATGTAAATCAGTAGCAGGTTTTAATAAGTCATGTGTTGTTAGCTTTTAAAAGCAAGCCAGGTGTATGCAGCACACGCATTTACCTTAATTTGTTTGAACTAGTAGGTGACTACATGTGTATGTAGAATAAAAAAAATCTTATTTTGAATTTTTGAACATGACTTGCAGCTAGATACAGGAGTTATTTTCTAGTTTTTTAAGCACAAACTGAATAGACTTTAATCAAAATTGGATATTAACCTATGTGTTGTTAAGTCAGAAAGTGTGCAAATGGCCTTGTATGTAACTGTAAGCATGTTTTATTGTATTTATTAAATCTCAAAATGAAACAAAATGCAAATCCAAAATGAGCATAATTGTAATATTATTAATATGAAAAAAGTGTGTATGAAAAAAGTGTGCAGGTATATTTGCTAGCATCTATTTAAGACAGCATTTACCAGTTTTGTGGTGTACACAGCTAGGAAACTTTGTATGCAAAATGGTATCAAATGGTTATAGCCAGCAAAGCATACATGGACATTGTAGATCCAGACCAGCCAGCTGTTAATGGCTATTATCTGATCAGGATCTGCAGTAGTTGCTGTTCAGTGTACGACAATATCTCTAGGAACCCAAACACAGATATGTCAGCAACCCACTGTAGGATTTACACTCTTTGCTACTTTGTCTCTCTGAACATGTCTTTTAATGTATGTATAAAGCAAATTTTAAGTTAATTAATTTTAGGTTATAAATAAATATGCAAATGTTGCTGGCTAAGAATTAATAAAGAATTGTTGATGTTTGCAACACATAGTAAAATGATATATCATGTTGTTACCTAAATTTGATGGTTTAAGACCATTTGTCTTCAACATTTTTCAAATAAATTTCAGTTAAAACCTTGAAAGTTTTTTCAAATTAATAGATAGGGTGCAATGAAAATGATTTTATTGTATTTATCAAACTTTATGATTATATGCCTTATTTGAAATATCAAAGCTGTTCAACTGACAAGCGAAACCTGTTGTCTTTTGACATTGAAGATATATATCTAATTTGTCAGTATCATTAATATTGGCAATAATAATTTCTAGTGATACTTTTTATCACTTTATTTGTAAACGTTGAATGGGCTGATGTTTAAAGGGATGCAATCCATCTGGGATAATCCCAAATGCTACACATCCAAAATTATCCATTGCATGTATTAAATTAAACATTTCTGCAATTTTTTTGTTTTTATGTTTTGTGGAAAAAAAGAAAAAGGTTTGCCATTGTTGTAATTCTTTAAATGCAGATAACGATTTTTTCAAGTTCCTGACTTGAACTGTTATGAAGAGAGAAAAAATTTAAAGGAATTGTATGGAAATTATTAGTTCTGCATTTTTTGAAAGGATCCCTTTGAAGCCACTGTATTGTGTTGAGAATCTTTTTTTAAAAAACATTTTCTCAAACTCTTTACCCTCATAAAACTGTAGGAAAATACAATTATGCTTCTTCTGAACAATTTTGTTATTGATAGATTTTCTCTTATTAGATGTCAAATTACAACTTACCGCAAATATAAACAAATATACATTTTGGGTAAAGTTTTAAAAGCATTTAAAAGATGGATAATTTGTAAGATGGAACATTTTATGTTAGCATCTTTTGTTTGTTTTTAGGATTTTTTGTAAGATGGAATATTTTATGGTAGTATCTTTTGAAAAATTTTATTTTTTAAATTAAAAAGTAGACATACCTTAAAATGAGGATTGTCTTTATTAGTTTGAATCGATAAATTCTATTATTAAGATCTGTGCTTTATTTTTCAACATTTAGGAGAGCATAATTTCAATTACGTCAGTTTTTACAACAAGCATCTCTTGTCAGCTTTGAGGAAAAGTCTTTCAGCATTTTGACTCATTTTATTTTGTTTCAATGCATCTCGGTTACAAACTATGTGATTGTTTTTGATTATTAGACTTGCAACCATTGTGAAGTGATTTTGGTTCTTGTGGAATTTTGTTTTCTTATTTCGGAAAAAAATTGTTCCATTTTTTATCTTTACGATGCAACTCCATTTGTTAACGAAGTATGGCCTTAAAAGAATCAATTGTTGTTGTTTTTTCTGCAAAACATTGAGCCGATTGAATTTCTGCATGATAACATTTGGGTGTCTTTAAATAAATTATTATTCATATTCAAACACCACAGAAATGATATTCAGTGTGCAAAAATATTCCTCTTTAATCAGTCAAAAAACAAACTTTTTTACACTAACATTTTTGTCATATGTAAGCAGTTTTAAATTTGACTAAATTTGTGGTTGTAATTTGTGGCTTGGAAATTTACCATTTGTTGTAATAAATGACTATTTTGTTTTTAAATTTTATTGCACAAGGACCAAAACCGATTGACATGGTTCAAATGTATTCTCCAAATATGCGATCTCTGCATTTGGTAACTGACCTTGTGTATAATGCCATATTTTTACCCCTTTTTTTACCCCTTTTTGTTATTGTTAAAATGGTTTAGTACAATTGATGTTGTTTTTTTGTTTAAAGACAATTTTCAATCTAGGTTAGTTCACAATCTTCCTATTCCTGTTCTATCAAATTTCCAGTTTCAAGTACTCATTAGGATACCGTTTCATATTTCACCAACATTTTTTGTTAGTTCCCTCTCTCTCTTTCTCTATATATACATAATTCTATTTCCTAATATTTTAAGTGAAATTCAAATGTTGGCATTTGTATCAAGGCTCACTTTTGATCACTCTATTTAGATACTTACCTCATGTGAAAATCTGTCACTTATATTTTTGTTTGATTTAATCAATCATTTTTTAACATAATAAGATGTTGATAAATTATGTTAATTTTCTAACAAGCAACTTGTTTGCACGAAAATTGTTTCACCTCAAAAAAATTTGTTTCACAGGTTCCTTCTAGAATATTAGTTTATATCTCACAAAAAATTTTCTGTTGTTTCCTTTGAATTTTTATTAAACTTAAATATTAGCATCTTTGCCTAGATATGTATTTGATTATTAATTCAAATACTTACCTCATAGTAATTTGCCTTTTTAGGTGTTTTTTTTTTTTCATTGTTTTTTATTAATGCTGTAGATAGGTTAGTTTATAATTCAGTATAAGTAACTTGATTGCTTGAAAATTGTTTACATGCAGATTTGCAACACAGATTACGGTACCTTCTTTAGATATATTATTCGATTAAGTATTAACACCATAAAATATTTTAAAAGAACTGTTAAATATATCATATGAACAGTTTAACAAGAAATTGTTTAAAATTATTATCTTTTTGTTTAGATTAGCTTAAATCATTTCCTCTTCATAATAAAAACTTATGCATATTGTGATAGCATTATTTAAAACAAAATATATGTTAATTTTATATCTGGATAGTTTTTACTTGTACTAATTTTCCCATTTCAGTCTTTTGCAAACATGTGGATTTTTTTATTACATGGTTAACCCTTTATATCATAAATATTCAATTCTTCAACTAAAAGAATGTGGAAATAGTGACTTGTTTCTTATTATGTAACTTAGACTGTTAAATATTCATTGAAATGTTTAATTGAAAAATAATTTAAGACATTTGGCCGATAATGTCTGGGTGAGATGGTTCACAACTTTGCCCAAGTTTGCAACATTTTGAGTTTGAGATCGTATTCAAGAATCCTATTGACCAGACTTTAAAATTTCATTTAAATCCAACCAATCAGATGCTTTAGTTTTATCACCTCTAATCCTGATAGTGAGTCGGGTTTTTTTTTAGGTACAGTATCAGCTTGATTGGAATTATATACATTTGTGACTTTGACCAATAAGATGTTTGGAACAACTGCCTGACTTGAACTCTTTGTTAATAACTTGGCAGAGGCTGGAATGACTATACTCTTTTTGAACTTTGCGTATAATGGCATAAGCATGAGGTAAAGGGTTAAGGTAAAATTTTGAAAAAATCAAAATGTTTTAAAAATTTGCATATTTAAAAAATTTGCATATTAATTGAGGAATTTTATCTAGCAATTTTTGGCATTGTTTTTATTTATCTAGAAATTTGTAAACTTGATCAGGACCATGAGAAAAAAATCGTTTTGTTTTTACTGCATTTTATCTAATCATGTTCACGTTATTTTGCCATACTTCATCTGAAGGAATCAAGTGCTGTGCTTGAATAAAATTATTTTTGCTATTGATCATACCATGTGATGTAAATGTATTTCACTGAATATTTTGTGTAAAAATGTTTATTGTCAGTCATTGAAATAAAAAAATATTTTAAAAAATGTATAACAACAATAAAAAAAATCAAAAATTGTTTTTAAAAATGGAATAAAAAAATGAATAAAATTTAAAATGAATTTTGTTTGTTATTAATTATTTCATTCTTTACAAACTGAGAGTATCCATCACTACTGAAAAAGTATGCATCTTCAAGTATGAATATTCCCATTTACTTGTGTGAACTTTATGAGGATTATATAAGTATCTTTACAGTATGATGAATAATTTAATAATTTAGCTAAGCAAAACACACAGGCAAAGTTACCAGACCTGGGTTCGATCCTGGGCCGCGACATACTAAAGTCGTTAAAAATAGTAGTGGTATAGCTCCCTTGCTAATGTTCAAACAAATATAAGGGTAGATCGACTGGTTGGCCCGATTTTGGGATAATGTGACTGGGTATCATGACAGGTGTTCACAGCATGCTATATCTGCTTCAAGTGAACACCGTCTCCAGATAACTAATACCGTTGGTGGGACAATAAACAAAGACAGGCAAAGTTTTATTGAAAAACATGTCGGAAAAGTAAAAAAGTTAATGATAACTTTTCAATTTTTAATAAATATAGCATTTTGCCTGTAAATCAGGCAGATCACGTGAATTATTAGGCATAAAATTTGCCTATGATGCAAACAGTGATCTATACATGTCCTTGACACAAATAACAATATATGTAATTAACACACACAAGGGTCCACTTGTAAAAAATAAAACACCATTCCACTAACATATCCAATTTATCATAGAAATGGATAAAATATAAATATATACATATGCCACAAAATAACCCCATCAGGGACCTTCACACAAAATTCTTGTATACTTGTTATAGCTTAATCAATTACTTAAATAGCAAAATTTTATATACAGCATATAATTTTGTATTGAGACAAAATGTTTTGGGACACCCATATAATTCATTTTTTTTTTCATATCTAAGTTTAATGACATCTTTAGAACAATATTTTTTCCTGATATAAATTGGGCCACATAACTGCTGACTGTGAGATGGTAAGTCTGTTGTAAATATACATAATTACCCGAGCTGTTACACAACACAAATGAATATATGGGATGGGATGGGATTTGTCGGCTTTTTTACCACTGTGCAGCGATATTTCTATCATAGCACAGGGGCACTTTTGAGGTGCCCAGGGACTGAACCCAACCTGTTCATTATATGTACACCAACGAGTCGGGCGTAATGCTGGCCCCGAGCGTTATGAGGGAAGCCACTACTACCAACTTTAAAGTCTTTGGTTTGACCCAGCCGGGGTTTGAACCCACGCCCTCCCGATCATTTATGGAGAAATGCAGAAGTTACTGCAGCTCTTTGGATAGGTTCTTTTCTGTGGCACTAGTTTTGTTTTTCTTGGTGAAAAATCCACCATAAATGTGTTTTTCTCTTAAGTTAAATTTTAAGTTTTTGTCCTGTTTAGGATAAATTTTATGTGCAAATTATGGAATTTAAATTACTGATAAATGTGATACAACTGCAAGTACCTACAAAAACATATTTGCCACAAATTACACAGATTGTATATCTGCATAGAATTTCTCTTGCTGTAAAAATGCTCTGTTAATTTGTTTATCGCAATGTGGCAAGTGGTCGATCAGCAACTGGTAATTCTGACAAGTAAGCGTGTCTAAATTTTAGCATAAATATCATTTAGTATTAATCTAAGGTTTTGGGATAAGACAAAGTATGTACATGTTTCATTACATATACTGTAAATATATTGACCAGTAATTAACACAGGAAAAAAATTAATTAATTCAATTTACATAAGGATCAGGGCCCAAATTTATTAAACTTTATATAGGAATTCATCCTCAAGAATATGATTGGCTGAACTTGAAAGGAAATTTCAAATCTGGCCAATCAGATGGTTTAGAATGGTCTCAGACTTCTAAGTTTGATAACCTTGGGTCAAGGTTACATTATGAGACATAACAGCATTGGCAATGACTTAGTTTGTAGCTTCAATAGCAAGTTACAAAAGAGCGTAAAATGGGGTACAAATTGGTGAAATGGAAATTGTCTCCCTTATTGGTTAATATCTGAGGTATTCCAAACAGTAGTTAGGTCCTTTTAGTTAAAATTCTTGGACTTAATCACCTGTTCTTTTGTAGATACTGCAATTACAAATAGTGAAATTTCTTACTTTTGCATAAATATAAGCTTAAAATTCATTTTAATACTTATAGAGGTATGTTTTTTAAAAAAAATGGAAGTGTTTGTTGATGGTTAAGCTGGGTATCTCAACAGGCAGAAAAGTCAACATACACTCCATACAGCACAAGCATAAAAACCAAGTAAAACAAATGAAATGACACACTTGCATTCAGGGGAGACTATTCATTAATGTCTCTAATTTAGTATCAAATTTATGGCAGAACACTCCACCCTTTTCACACTTCTCCCTTCCCTGATTAATCACGCTTCACCCAGAGGTGAATAACACATTGCCATTTCTCAATAACATGTTGCCGTCTGATAGAATTTAATGAGTCACACTTTGCCCTTAAATCTTAAATTATGTAACAAAATGTATAATTGTTAATTTATATGTAATTATTTCTATGGCATTCAGATTGTATTTATGTTACCTTCATCTTCATAAACAGAAAATTATATTATGAGCATTCCTGATCCTTCTAAGAAGAATCTACCTTTTCTTATTTTAAACTTGTTGTAACCAAAGAAAAAAGTCTTAACCTGAATAAAAGATAAGATCTGTAACTATTCCTTGGTTTAAATGTTGCTTCATATAAAAATGTGTTAAAATAAACAAGTTATAAAATAGATTATAAAAAAAAATCTGTACAAATACTGGAATGTTACACATTTATATTAAATGTATGTGATTTTCCTTTTATTATTTATAAAAAAGAATTAAACCATATACAAAGTTTATTAATATTATATTTTAATGACATTCCGCTGTTGCAAGGTTTTTGCTGTTACTTATTGGCATATGTATTTTGTTACCCATACTTTAATAAGATTTTCAAACTCCTGACAATTTGGAGTATGTAGTTATTTTATAATTGCACAACAATGCAACAAAGTGTGATATTTAATTGATGATTGCCTACAAAAATTATCGTGATTATAGCACACATGCTTTTCTTGATTGATAATTAGTTTTGTCACATCGCAAAATAGAGTGATTTTTGCACAAGCTGACATAAATCTATATATGCTTGACATTCAACTCGATAACATTCAATCTCACAATATATGCTTATTATACACAAAGCCAATGTCTACCAATCAAAATGCCTTGCCCATCAAGCATATTCTGCATGATGTCCACAGTCTACTACAGAAGACCCTCGCACTCTCTCTATTACCAGCAGAAGACATCCCACAAGCCTTCAAGCAACTCAATAAGAAATCAATGACAGAGATTATAAAAAGCTACTTTGACTACATGGAACATACGTGGATGAATAGCTGAGTTTGGAGCATCAACTCATGGAGCATCTAAACAAGAGCCATAAGAACCAATGGCAAGACCGAGGGGTACCACAACAAACTCAACTAAAGGACACAAAGGGACTACCTACCATTCTATCTGCTGCTTCAGCTGCCCTACAAGGAAGCCAATGACAATCTTTGCATACTTATTTAAATTATTTTATGAACTTATTCTTAACTTTATTTTTTACAATAATATTCTAAACCAAAAACCTAAAACAAAAAATTTAGAAAAGCAAACATCATAAGTAAATATTTCAGCTACTCTAACTGCCCAGTTTGTGCAATATTAACAAAAAATCAACTAAACCAACACATGACCTAACCAGTTATGATTAGTTAAGAAAAACAAAAACATTGTTCTAGACTATACAGAATAGATAATAGAACTATACAGCACTATCAACCATACATCATTAAACATAGCACCATATTTCAATTTTAACCCAAAAATTTGCAGCAATCTTTAAATTATAAAATACATATATTGGTAACTCTATGATTTTGGGGCGTCCATGGCCTTGTTAATGAAGTAGCCAATTTGTAACTTCTCTGACTTCATGGCCTATAGCTACATTGGTAACAGTCTGGGCAATAAACTTTTTTGTGGGAAGGACTTTCAGCTGACCTGCTGGGCATCTGTGTTCTACCCTGACACATGTCTGGAGTCTATCTCCATCAAAAATAGCTTGACATTGATGTAATGAACATAACTGTGTTTACGTAATGAATATCAGCCACATAACAAAACTGAAAACATTGGCACCCACCAACTATAAACCATTTCTTAGCTGGACACACCATTTACCTCCATTAATATAAAACATAATCTACCCTACTGATGTTTCCAGCAAGGAAAGAGAAATAACATATTGGTGGAACCAAAAGTTGTGAAAATATTTAATGGATGATTTGAGCAATAATTATGAAGAATAAAAAGTAAAAACTAATTAACAATGTAAAAAGTAGTTACTGTGCCAGTGTGTCATATCTCAAAACACAGCACTGCATTAATGGGGGAAAATCACTGATACAGAACAGTGCATAATTATTCAAGTGCTTCATAGTATGATGTAAGCTTCATCTGGCATGCACAAAATGTCTCACAGCATCAAACCTGAATCTTTCAATCTAGAACTAATAATCTTCTGATTATACCAGAAGGTAAGTTTGTTTGTTGGTTGGGTTTATCATCCCACCAACAGTATTTCAGTTATCTGGAGACATTCAGGGTGAAGCAGATATAGTGCTGCCTTCACTGTGTATAGCATGCCGTGAACACCTGGCATTACACCACACCCAGTCACATTATCCTGACACCATGCCAACCAGTCGTGGAACTACTCTTATATTTGCTAGGGCGTTAGCAAGATAGCTATACCACTACCAGTTTTTGCGACTTTGGTATGTCGCAGCCCAGGATTGAACCCAGGGCCTCCTGTATCTGGAGCCAAGGCTCTACCGATTGCGCTATAAGGTCCAGTTAGAAGATAAGATCAAAAGCAAAAAATATATGATGATTCTGGTCTTTGCATAGGTTACTGAGAAATAAGCCTTATGGTAGTTGTATGCCAAAATTTAACTTGAGCACTGCAGGGATTCCCTCAATAGCTTTTTCTGTTCATTGAATGGTCAAGCTAAAATAAAAAAATCAGAACATAAAAAAGTGAATTTTTTTGGTAATAACAAAGAACATTATTATTTCAAATGCATCATTTTTATAAATGATAAAAAAATGATTTGTAATGAAAACTCAGCAAGTTAGTGTCTTAGGACGATAAATATTTCACTTATATCAAGTTATTTATAGTCCAAGCTCCAAGTAAATTACCGGTACTTGCAATGTGAACAGTGCAATGTGCTATGGGAAAGCAAAAATCAACAAGGTAGTTAAATATCACATGGCTGAATTGGCAGAGTGTCTGCTTGTCTGGTGCCATGCACTTGATCTCAAACCAAGTTTTTGGCAAGAGTGAATTTGTTTCAAAGTTACAAGTTAATGCTCTGAGAGAGCAAAATCAGCAGAAAAATAATTATAAAAAGGGACATGCAAGAGTTAGGTTTCTTGCAATGATCTTTTTGTCTCATTACATGCTTCTTACAATCATGTTTTAAGTCCATCCGCTATAGAGTGACAAAGTGATAACAAAGATTATGAATAAACTTTGATAGAAAAATGTAAACAACACCTAGCCACTGCCTGTCCACCCATTGCCCTGTTTCTGCTTTTAAAACTAAAGCTTTTCAAGGTTTTGTATTTTCTTGAAATAGAAATGAAAAATATTAAGTAAAATCACACCACACATTTCATTAACCATACACATAACATGACAATCCTATAATAAAAAACAATTAAAAAATGAAGTTAGCAATTGATGTTTTTCTGGCAAAAAACTAATTAAAAATTAAAATATCCTTCAAAATACATTTTGTACTTTATACACACAAGCTTAATGTTATGTACTTGTATAAAATATAACTCCTTAAAATGTACATGTTGTTATCGTAACACAACTCAAAACCTTTCAAAATTAGAAATTCTTCTCAATACTGTCATTTGTCAATATGACAAGAGACAATAAATAAGATCATACAAACTCGTAATATACAATTGTAAAAGTATACCATAAAGGTGGTATCTGATAGTTTGGACCAAAATTTCTTTTCTCAAATAACAAAATAAATCATTAATACATGAAAAAGTCAAAACACCGTTCATTGATGTCCTAGATCTGTGTGAACAGTCAAGCAAACATCGCCACTCATTATTGCAAACATGTATTTCCTATCCGGGCCACGCTTCAGAGATGGCTTTTCTTAAACTACAAAACTCACAGGACCACTCATTTTTGCAATTACGCTATATAGCCATCCTGACACTGATATCTATTTTTGGCAGAGACCACAATCAAGCTTTTTATACAGTTGGAAAGAACTCACTCAGAGAGATTTTTTCGTAATCAGATCTGTCGAACAATTTAGTTAGAGTTCAAACTCATATTTATTAAGACTAAAGTAATCATTTATGCAAAAATTAAGTCCAAAATCCCCAAAGCAGTGGTTCGATAAAGTTATATGTAATTGAGATAGGCAAACTGTCGGATACCACCTTTAAAGTCATATATGCAATATTAAGTACTTTGGGGCTCCATCTAAAACCCATTGTCATTTAACAAGTAGATAAAGTTTATAACATTTTGACTTTCAATTCTCACGCAACATATAAAGACCATTTATTCAATAACAACTCTTATCAGAATTGTGAATGGATTTACTAAGATATTTGTAATGAAGAATCATTTGATTTACATTTATTTTAAATAAAATAAAGGTTGATATGTTACATTGGTTTTCCAAAAGGTCGTTCTTTTGATCCATTCAAATGAAAACCTGATTACAATGAAGTGAAAGTAAATGGTGTAGAATGTTAATATTTTTGGATGCAATACAACTTTTCTGATTGTTTTTTACAAGTTCTGATCTTCTATGATCTCAAATAAAAATGAAATGAATAAAGATATTTAGTTTCTAAACTACTTTTTGATGAACATTGTTTCCTCGTCACTTGTGGAGGTTGTAAAGCTGCTGTTTTGAGTTCCTGAGAGAAGAAGTTTTGTGGCAGCGTGTGTTGCAAGGGTGTATGTCCCAGCTGCTCGTCTCCGATTGGTCATCGGCTTTGAACGGTGACACGAATTTTTACAATACTGCTGTAGGAAGACTAGATTCATGATGACACTTACTCCTAACAGAACACTCAGGCCTATGATTGCACTTCTGTAAATAGAAAAAAAACAACACTTAAAATATTATAGTTGTTACTACTTCAAGTTAAATAACTATTGTCAAAAAGCATGTCTTTGGCCAATTACAAGGTTCGAAGTGATAAAAAATCTGGATATAAACTATGAGCAAATAGTTATAGAAACTAATGTAAATCATTTACAAAATAATGTTTCATGGTATAAATTACAGTTTACTACTCTACCACAGTGACTTCTAGTAAACAGTGTAAAAACTGTAATGTTTGGCAATTAAAGTTGGAACATCAAAGTTAATAAAAAAAAATGGTGCACTTTAAATACTCCAACCTACACCATGAAAGCATGCCATGAACACCTGACATGATACCACACCCACTCAAATTATCCCAACAGTGGGCTGACCAGTCATGGAACTTCCCTCAAATCATAGCCAGCTAATCACTTAATTACCAGTCTAAGACAAAAAATGTAGAATAAGATCAGCCAGCTCCCTGCTGTCCCTGTCAGCATCAACACTATTTGCTTTAGAATCTATTAAAAATTTTGTGAATCTTTACATGACATATTTAGAATGAATATGCAAAAGACTAATTATTATCAAGCATTAACTTTAAACAAAATGCAGCATGATAAAGGCTGAAACTGCTTAAGCAGTCACATTGTTCTAACCATACAGATTTTTATATTTCTACTACTTTAATTTTAATCTAATTTTGATTTAATTTAATTATACTATAATTACATTTAACCTTATTGTATTTGGTGCAGTATGACCTGTCAAGTGCTGTGTGCCGTAAAATCCCAAAACACATAAAATTGCTTAAGCATAAGCAAAAGATGTACAGTCCAATCGTGAGACTTAAAATCACAATCAAACAAATGTAGGGGCTACTATGGATACATTTGCAATCCTGTCAGTATTTCTATTTATCATATATAAAAAAATGTTACCATACTTCTGATGGCGATACTTTGGAATACTACGCAGATGATTGTCACGGTCCCTTGAAACAATTATGCTCTTAATTACGTAACAACTTTCCAAACTCAAATCCCCACCTCCATATTTTTACACCTCCATGAGAGAAAGCAGCTAATTGGCAATCACTATAGCAACAAACAATAAGTTCAATGTTTGGTGTTGAGATGGTATTGAGGAAATTATGTAAGGGTATAAGACCTGTATATTGGATAGGCATATCAGTTGTTTGCCATATGCCGGACAGTGAAAAGCAAAGGTAAATATAAGCCATTTGTTTGGCAAATCAGTATCTGTCTACCATACTACTACATAAGCACTATCATTCTTTTATGTAGTGAAAATGTTACATATTATTCATCACATTACTTGTTGATTATAACAATGAGAACCGATGTTGCCTATTTTATAACAAGTAGCGATGATTACATGCAGTTTTATTAATAATTATATATACAATAAACTTGTTTTCAGTTTTAGTCTGATATTACGTTGAAAATAATGATAATGACAACTGCAGGGTTGTCATTAGGAGGCGACTGGCTGCCAATTTGACCGCCTCAAATGAAAATCAAGCGCTTCAAATTTGAAGGGAAAAAAAGAAAATGAGTCAAGAGCATGCCCCCGGATCCCCCTAGCAGCGCTTCGTGCCTTTGGCGCGCATAGCCCAGCCTCCTCAAAAGTTAATTGAGCCTGCTCAAAATATTTCTAGTGACAACCCTGAACTGTATTACGTTAAGTAGAAACTGGATTAGGGTAATAACTATAGCTGACAGCTGCAGTCAACAATGTCAGTAAGGTAAGTCACCATACTTTGGATTTTATGATCAAACAAATAGTATGGACAGTCCAATGGACATTTGTAGCATCATGATTGGACTGTATATCACTACCATTTTGTATAACTTTGGTTTTTACTTATTAGAACAGAGGGTCTTCCTTTTCTAGAACCAACATTTTAATTTTACGAAAACATTATTCTCAGTGGGTTCAGTGGGAAACATATACTAAATTCTTGATTTGTGATTGCTTTCTTTAATACCAAATGCATACAACATGGCAAAGACATGACAAAAATGAGATATAAATAGAAATTAATAGGCCTAAGGTTATAAAACTATGAGTTGGAATCTGGGATCATTCTCAATCATCTGATTGGTCAGATTTCAAATTTTGCTTAAATCAATCATCCAATCAGATCCTTTAGGACAATTTCTGACCCAAGCTAAAGATTTTACAACCTAGGACCTTGATATATTTTCATGTTATGATATTTTACATAACAAAAAAAATGGCTTTACATTTACAATAACAGACTTTTTAATCTACTCCTTTTAATGTCTTAATTTTAAAATTATTTCATCAAAATAATGTTTATAATTCATAAATAAATAAAGAAAACATAATTTTCAAGACATGAATCAAAACTTACATGCAATGATACATCAAATGCTGCTATTGAACTACATTGCAGTTTTTAATTGTGGTCATTATATCGACATCTAGCTATTATTGGTGAACAAAGAGCCCAAACAAAAGTTTAAAGAGAACCACCAATGCACTGCAGGTCAGCTGGAATTCCTTCCACCTTTAAGTTTTTGCCCCAAACAGGACTAGATCCCCTACAATGAGAAATTTAGGAGGGAGATTTAAAAAACACAAACCACTTACCAATGTCACCCCAGAAAATGATGAATAACATACATGTACATACAATTTTTTTATCTATATCTTACATGTAATATCGTTGAGAACTGCCATCAGCAGCTGCCTCCTGGTGAATCCTAATTTGACAAAGTCCACCTGAAATAATGAGACAAATCTGTTGCTATAGCAATGGGTCAAAACTTTTATATATCTCGTGCAAGTTACTACAATCTATAAAATATGAAAAAAAACAACAACAGCGTTTTTAAAATAATAAAGAAACTGGATATTCAATGATTCAAAAATCCACAATAGTCTTTTTTCAGTAACAGTGACCTTGACCATTTCCAGATTTCTAAGTAAATATTATTCTGGACCTGGGTAGTGTGATATTGATCTCAGACTTGTCTCGGAGTTTGGTAAAGATTTGACTATAAATGCGACCTCTAGTATGTTCATAAGCTTTTTCTAAGATTTGAACTAGTGACCTACTTTTTGACCCCAGGTGACCCAATAATGAACTCATCCAAGATGTCATGCAGACAAACATTCTGACAAAGTTTGATGAAGATTGGAATAATAACTCAAACCTCTAGCAAGTTCCCAAGCTAAATTGTTGACCTCTGACACCGGACAAAGGGGTATCAGAAAAGCTAACCTTAAACAGCACCACCTACCTCCAGGATCTGGTGTGTTGGATGATGACACGTTACAACTTCCTGTCACATGGTCACAATGACACAAATTTTCACACTGACACACACTTGAGCAATTAGCACCATAGTGGCCATAGGGACATCCTACAACCAAACAGCACATTTATAAAGTCTTATACAGCCACATGTAAGTTTTGTACAAATGGAAAATATCCTATAGTCTACTTACAGGAATGAAGAAAAATTATTTAAAAAAACACATCAAGCTCCTCAAACCCCACACATACATGCTTCAATATATGGTGTCATAGATAAAAAATAATCAAAATATGTTAGTCTTCGCAAGATATTTATTGGAGAAAGTAAATAATTTAAATATCAATGCAAAAATGAAAAATGTTCTTCTTAGCAGGTTCTTTTCATAAGAAATTAAAATTTAGTCATTAAAAATTGTTTCTGTATATATAAAAACAACACATTTTTAAAGATGAATTAAAATGACAGTATTAAGAATAATTTGAAATAAGGGCATACATTATTTTTGGGGGTGGGTGGCGTGATACAGTGGTAATTTTTGGCAAGTAACTTATATGCATGAACCTGTCTGATGTCTTTAGGTGAAAAGTTAATCACTTTCTCGTCAGACTATGGGCGATGACATTAAATGACTAAACTAAGCAAAACATTATCTGGATATACATGAAATTAATTCATTTGAGGTTGTCTGTAAAGAAAATAAGACTAACCGATCCATAAATTGTTATTTGACCTTTAATCACGGCAAGTCACTTTTTGGTATTTCTGTATTTTTGGGTATTTAAAAAAAAATTAAAAAAATATATATATATTTTGTAATTATATTTTCTAATATCACAAACAGCTTTTTGTGCCTTATTATTCCATTATAACTGTATTATTTGTTTGACCTTTACTTACTATATTGACAGATGGTTCCTTGATATCCAGGCCCACAGCTACAACTACCATCGACAGGGTGACAGGATGCCCCGTGTTCACATACACACCTCTCTCTACACCCATCGCCATGCCAACCAGGCCCACACACTTTATCACAGTCATCTCCATGGTAACCAGGAAAGCAAAGACATCCATCTACAAATTTACAACAGGAAATATTAAAGTCTTGTGCTGGGGGGGGGGGGGGGGGGGCCCTGCAGCCAAGATAAAAAATATAATTCCTCAGCCCCTCCAGGTTCAAGTCCTGCTTGCAGAGAAAAGGTCTAGGTGAGGAGGACTACAAGATGATCAGTAGTGAATAAGTGGTTCAACACAGACCATAATTATTAAAGCATTGTACTAAACATCTAATATTTTGAGAAAGCCAATAAAAATAAAATCACTGGGATTAAACTACTTGTCTGCCATGTTGAAGCTAGGAGCAGGACTTTGTTTAAAAATAGTTGTGCTTTTTTTAGTAATTAATCTAAATCTTGCCTAATGATACATTTCATAACTATAAATATAAGGGTTTTCAAAACCTTTTCACAAAACAATGCATCAAGTGAGTTTTCCAGATCAGAAGGGCCCATTTTCCTGACTTTATTTGCAAACCAAAGTGATGTAAACCCTAAAAATCACAGAAAAATAAAATCTCTTTCATTAAAAAAATGACAAAAATACCTTCTGTGCATTCTCCATTTCCATTACAACTATTTGAGCATTTCAGTACATCACATGCACTTCCTGTCCAGAAACCATGACAATTACAATGTCCTTGGATACAGTCGCCATGACCACCACAGTTGCCAGGGTTACAGAGCGGCTCATGAGCACATAAGATGGTGGTGACATTCCTCATACACTGGTAGTCTCCACTGTCAGGACAATATAAAAACGTTGGTAGTGGACAACAGATAAAGAGGTGTGATTTTCTTTCTTTTTTTAAATTCTTTTTTTTATATTGGATTTTACGGCACACCGACACTTAACAGGTCATATGGCACCAAATACTATGAAGTTAATGTTTTTTTGTTGTTGTTGTGTTTTTTTAAACTCACATCATTCTACTGTCATTTATAAGCAATATGTAATCTTTACAATTAAGAACAACTTCATGCAAAGCTAACAAGCCATACTGCTGGAGACACTTAAGCAAATGATGTAGATCCTGATTAGACAGTTATCATTAGGATCTGGCTGATCTGGATCTTATTTTACTACCTAAGCCTGATCTATTTATTTTTTACATTTTTTTTTTTTTTTTTTTTTTTACATCGTACCAACACAATTATGGTCATATTGGCGGCATTCAGCTAATTACTGGTGGAGGAAGACCCCAGACTTATGTCTAGGTAGAACCACCAGTGCACCACAGGTTAGCTGGAAAACCTCCCCACATAAAACTTCTCACGCCGATGGGGACTCAAACCTAGCAGTAAGGGGCTTAGGAGTTACCAGTCAGTGACTAGCCGCTTGGCCATAGGCACCCTTGATCTATTTGTGTTGATCAATCTACGAGTTAAGAAAGCAGATTAATTAAAATATTGTTAAAGTGAGATATGTGTCCAAATGACACATACAAACTTTCACTGGGACATTGCTTGTTCATAAGACCAAATTGCCTTAAATTGCCAAAAAAATGTACAGCTCTTCCAAATGCACAACTTAAAACAAGGCATCCTAAATATAAAACATACAGCCATTAACATCCAAAATATTATAAGACAGTGGCTATTTAGTTCATTGCTTAACAAATATGTTTTAACTAAATGAAATAAGCATATAAGCACACAACTTCAGATATTCTGTGGTAACTCAAAGTAAATTTTCTCAATCCTAGGAAATTGAGATAAATTTGAGATATTAATTGAAATTTTTGCTGGTAAAATTCCAGACTTTTTAAAAAAAAAATTGGTTAAATTCCATGTTTTTCTAGCCAAGGATATACATACGTTATAATATCATTGTACAAAGGGTGTTCACGATTCCTGAATTCAGTTTGCTGTAATCGGAACTGCACTTTAAAACCAAGTATTTTGACTTCAAAGTCAGGCTTTGCAAATGAGTTGCATATTGAAGACTAGCTAGATCGCTGTAGTTGAAGTTCACATCCATTATTGACAGTATATTTATATTAACCTCAGCAAACTGACACCAATTTAGTGACTAAAAAGGCTTCACAAAAAATGCAGCAGATATCATGAAAAATGATCAAATAAACGCTTGCAAAACTTTCCTGTTTTATTTACATATTATGATAACAAAGTGCTGATTTCGCACCGAAATCAGTTCTTACATTTCCCAGGTTTTACCCGATTTTAAACAGATACTGTCAAAACTCATGGCATTTTCACGACCAGGATTAGAATTTTCAAAACAGTTTTCCCCATTTTCCCAGTAGCATCGGAACCCTGTGTATATGGAAATACAAAATGACGTACCACCAATCAGAGGGATAGCTAACAAGGGTGTTGTTGATAACGAGGGTCGACGATCCACCACCATCTAGGTTAATAGCATGTACTGCTCCCAGTTTTCTCATGATTTCTGCTGCCTCGTACAAAGATGCCCTGTAAACAACATTAACAAATATTCTGATATTATCATCTTGCAGAAGTTGCAAAAAACATTAACACATTTTAAATATATGTCATTGCTTCGACTTTTTGGTTTCAAATCTACTTTTTCATTCCAGCTTGGTTACGAAACCCCACTGCGCAGGAAGTACGAAGTTAGAGTTTTCTTAACTGTTTTAAGCAACTCATTTGGTCCTTTTTCTGACTGATCATTATAACTTGGGTTTTCCCTTTTTTTCATAATGTCTGGTCTCAGTGTTTTTGTCACTTCTACATTTACCTTTCTTGTGTATACCTTTTTTAGTGCTATTTAACATTTGATATTCACTGTAATACTAGTCATATTTTCCTATTAAATTATGAATGATTTATCCTCAGGTCAACTTACATATGGACAATCTCAACAAAAAATAAGCCCTGACAGGAACTGAAGTTATTTATACAGATTTATAAGCTAAATTGTAAATGCTAAGAAATTAAGTTTGTATTATGAAATAAGGAAGGTTGAACTGTTTGTAATTGTTTTAGTGCAATATTAAATGCATACATTATTTAAACAACTGCACCAACTGACTCATTGCTTATCATGTACATAATTAAGGTTATACAAATTTAAATAAGCTGAGATTACGAAAAGGAACGATAACCTTTCTTACATCATACATTATATCATACATTACCCTGTCTTGTCTGTCTTGCCATCTATCTGTATGATCATCACTCTGCCATACTCATCACTGCCAACCAGGGTACGGGCAGATATCACAGAGGCAAACCTTTGCAGCGTTCCAGTCTCCTCCGTGTCGGGGCACTCCGTCGCTATACTAGTATCGACATAGTCCTGACCATCTTTCAACACCCACATGACCCCGCCCACCAGCTGCTGGAACCGTTCGGCAACTATGTCAATCTCAGACAAATACCTACAACAGAAAATAACAAAAACAGCTAATAATCACCAATCGGATAGTGACAAATTATTTACTCCTTGAGAGCACCTAAATACAAAATCTTTGTAATAACCTTAGTCTGAACAAGACAGCATATGAAGTATAAATCGTTTTGAAATGAAAGTATGGAAAAAAAAAGTTCTGATTTGCAACCAAAGATAAGATCAGTCAAGTACCTGTAATATTTTCCATCATTGGCATTCTAGTAATCTTTGGTAATTTTGATGTGAATCTGTTTTATCCTGCAACATTTGGTTATTAAGCAATAAAAAAAATGTGTGTTTTTTTTTGCCAACAACTTCATGCCAAGATAAAAATATATATTCATAGAGACTTATATTTGTGGCAGTCAATAGTGTAGATCAAGATAAGACAACTCTCAGAAGGCACTTAATGATATGGACCTAACCTATTTGCCCAAGCCTGATAAATTTGTAATAAGCGGGCTAAGGTTTAGTCTAAACAACAGTAAAAGACAACTCACACCATACAGTTCCAAAGTATCAGTTGAGGAAAACTGTATCTGCAGTTGGTCATTTAACTTGGAAGAAGATGAGTGCAAAAATTAGGAATACCAAACCTATAAAAACGTTACCCAAATGCCTACTGCCAACAAGATGGACTGGACAATAGCACCATTTTTTTCTTTCTTCAAAAAGCGGCATTTAAAAACAACCAAAGTTATGTCAATCACATTATGCAAGTATGTGTACTACACTTGCTTCTGAATTTGTTTGTTTACTGGGTTTAACATCCTACCAACGGTATTTCAGTTATCTGGAGATGGTGTCCACTTTAAGCAAATATAGTGCTGCCTTCACTGTGTATAGCAATGCCGTGAACAATTGGCATAATATCACAGCCAGTCACATTATCCTGACACAGGGCGAGCCAGTCGTGAAACTATCCTTATATCTGCTTTAGCGTTAGCAAGGGAGCTATACCACTAATACTAACATTTTTAACGACTCTGGTATGTCGTGGCCCTGGATCGAACCAGGGGCCTCCCATACCTGGAGCCGTCGCTCTACAGATTGCGCTACCAGGTCCAGTTTTCTGGATTTAGCTGTTGATGTTAAAAAGTCCTTGAGAAAGAACCATCAGTGATATTATAAAAAAATCAACACTGGGAAAACACTAGCAACTTATCCATTTCTGCGACATTTGCAGGAGCTGCCAGATCTGAATCTGTACTATTACTTTAGGCCTGATCAACCAGTGCTAAGTAGATTTAAAGTTTATACATACCCAAAGAAAAGAGATCCATCCTTAGTGATGCCAAAGTGGGCATTCTGTATGCCCTCTGAGTCTTGCACCTGGCGCCCATCACTCACAATGTTACCTGCAAAACAGGAAATAAAACATTCAAAGCCTAATGCTGAATAATAGCAAACAATACTTCAATTTTGTTTAAGTACTCCCCTGTTGGCAATTTGATTCAGATGTTGTGGATTAATATGTGCTGCAAATGATTAATACATACATTGCCATAGAAATAAAAAGTAATTAAAAAAAAAAAAATCAGAATGCTGAGCAGCATAATCTTTGCCTAAGAGAATAAACCTATTGGGGTATTTGCACTATCAATATTAAATGTGTATTTGGAGTACACATATAAAGGAATATTTGTAGTACCTTTACAAAATGTATATTTATAGTAAATTATAAATGACATATTTGTAGTACCAATATGAAAGGTGTATTTTCAGCACCAATACAAAAGGGATATTTGTAGAACTGATATAAAGGTGCATTTTTAATACTGCTGTCAGGTGTTTTTGTAGTACCAATACAAAATATTTGTTGTAGCAATTTGAAAAGTGTATTTGTAGTGTGATATTTGTCTATTTTCTTTTTCTTTTTTTTACACAATAAATAAATGGTCATACTGGCGATGTCCAAATAATAAGTGGTGGAAGAAGACCTCATACTTATGTCAGGTTAGAACCACCAGCACACTGCAGGTAAGCTTGAATGCCTCCCTACATGAATGTTGTTGCCCCTACCACGACTCAAATTGTGATGAGGAGAAGGGAAGTAACAAGCGACTTTGGTTTGTCCCGGAAGGGGTCTGAACCCAAGACCTCCCGATCCGCAAGCCACTCTACCACTTGAGCTATTGCTGTCGGTCGGTGTCTTTGTAGTACTGATATAAAAATACAAAACCTCTACAACCAAAGTTAACATGAACTGCAGCAATGGTCATATGATAAAATCTAAACAACAATTCAGTAATTAATACCATAGCATTTTCCAGATGAAGTGTTGAAAAGGCCTGCATTTACTGCCAGCACACACCCTCGGGCTTGCGCAGACTCCAACACTGTGGCCCAGTCACCACCATCTTGCCTGCATGTACCATCCTGAAGGGGTTCATACACTGAGAGAGTTCTCAATGGGTTGTTGATGTATGCAACATGCACAAACACACTCCTCTCATTCCAGTAACTGCCTACAGTTGCTGTAAGATGATGGGTTTCGATATTTGGAATTGAAATATTAGCTAAGATAAATGTTTCTTTGTTATTGGTAGTTGTTCCTTTACTCGATGGTGTTGGCGAAGAACCACTGGTACTGTATGGTGGTCGTGAATTTACGCCAGTAATATGAGATTTTGTAGAGAAGATGTCTGAAGCTATGGAAGTTGCTAAGTTACTGGGCTGCGTTGGCGTCACAGCCTGCTTTGTAGTCAGTGTGACATTTTTTTCAATTGTATTATCAACATGTGCAAGCACTTTCACATGTGGTCTTTGACCGTAAGAGTACTGGTCACATTCTTCTGGGACGCTTCTTTCTGTACGCTGTTTTGTGGAATATGGGAATTTCAACACGTTGTCTCCTGAATTTATGTCAGCACTGAAAATAAAAAAGTGTGTAACAGTAATAATTTAAGTTATGCTCAATAAATATATGTATACAAGGATTGTTGGGAAATTATTGATACATTTTTTTTTTAGATGACAACTATTAATATATGCAAACTAAATTTTACACAACAAAACACCTTTACCATCTACCGGTAACTCTCTATATGTAAAATAGCAACTTGCTGGTGTCAAGTTAGTGGTGTTTGCTGTCATTTTAAATACATAAGCCCTCTCATCCTGAAGCATGTGACATCATAAATATGACTCTGAATATTTTTCAAAGTGCACTGACCTGAATCAGATATTTTATTTTGTCACTGTATTTTTTTTTTATTAAATAGGCAGTGTCCAAATAATGTCTGAACAACCTTCATATATGTGTATAAACTGGGACTCCATTATAACGCTGTTAACGGGGTCCATGAAATTTATCAGCCTTATAAGGGACCGTGTTATAGATTTTACGAAAGGTACATGTATTTAAGTGCATACCGGAGGAAGCGATCACTGATACACATTATTTTGTTCCAAATGTATTATCAGTGATCCTGTAGTGAAAAGTGTTTCTTTATAAATGTTACTTGCTTCTTATCTTTCTTAACCATGAAGCAACTCTCTATTAGTGAGTTTACACATTTTTATTGCTCCTTTAATCTTTGACGACCCTCTCCTAATTTCCCCCATAAATTCTGAGCTTGCCTTGATCGTATGTGGATCAACTTATTTAGCTTGTGCAAGATTAGTGAATGAGAAAATGACACATTTGTAAAATATTCAGTTTATAATTTATTAGCTTTTCTGTTTATATTTTCATTTACTGACATTTGGTGTTTAATGTGTTTTTTCTTGTGACAAGTTTGAAAAAAATATACGGACATTAATTTCAACATGATTATTGATAAATTACCAATAAACTTTTCAGAGCATATTAATAGGCGAAAATGGATTACCTAATAACATGAATCCCTTATTATTAATTACTAATTTTATCTAGCAATAAGTGTTCAACTAATTAAGATTATACAAATTGTACATCAAATACACGTAATTCATCGCCGATATATATAACGCTCAATAAAAACTAGACAAAACTGCTCCTGTAGGGTGCTCTGTTAAACGTACTGTGGAAACATTTATCAGATTTCTGGCACTTAATCACTTAATTTATTCATGCATTGACTGTCAGTCTAGATTATCTACATGCACACACACTCCCCTCAGTGTTGGCTGATAACTAAGTTCACAAGCACACCTGCTGTGTGAGTGACATGCATGTATTGCTTGCTCAGGTATAACGTTCCCCTATTGTTGGCAGATCGTCAAAGTCACGAGGACAGCCTTGTGCGAGCGACATATTAGCTGTCAATGCTGGCTCCGGCGTAACATATATCTTTCACTACTTCAACAGTACACGACCCGAGTTGACGTATGAGGTAAAGAAAATTATCACTGCAACATTTCCGGATCCAAGGGTTGACAGCGTTCTAATGGATTTAGCGTTATAATGGACAGTGTTGTATAAGAGTTCCAGTGTATCATAAAAATATAAATTCTGTAAAATTGTCCAATAAGATTAGCATTTCATGTACAAGAAATATCTGTACAATATTTACACTATAGTTGTGACATTTTTTTTCAATAAAACATGATTTAAATCAAGCTGGTACACAAAGTGAAGTATAAATCCCCTTTGACTCCGGTAAAAACTTTTGTCATGTTTTTACATTAACTAAACTAAATTACATTAACTTAACTAAATTCAACTAACACATTCATATTTTTTAGGGTATGAATTTGTTAATAGTCTTAGATTATGTAATGCTGTAGGCTTTGCTTGTTATATTTTTTTTTCTCTCATTTTTTAACAACATAGTACTCAGGCAAAGTTTGGTAAAAATAGAGATTTTACCTATCAAGAATCATTTTGCTTACATCAAATGCTTTACAGACATATATTTCTGCAAAAAAGGAGAGAGAAAAAAAAAGTTCTACAAATGTTTGATAAGTAAGTAGCTCAGATAAGTTTTAAATATAACAAGGCTGAATAAATCAACGACGATAGAAAATACTTGGAAAATGGCCTGCCACAGCCAAATATTGTATGGTGGGTTTCTGGAATGCTGATGTCATGGCCTGATATTCTACCGTGCTTAATTTTCTCTTTTGTGCGCATGCGCCGGAGTGATATTTTGTAACCATTTGACCTGAAATTTCCTATCATTTACCCCTGGTGTAAAAAGTGTTTCATGATTAATATTTACACCGTATTTAAGGTACTGAGACATTGTCAGTATATTTCCAGTGGTTGGACTACCTACTGGCCCTACTGATCATCACACCTTGATCACACTTAGAGAAAAGATGGCTGGCCAGCAGTGAATTGTTTATGAATTCACCCACATATCTGGGTATACATATATTTAAACAAAATTAGCCTCACAATTAGGAATGAATAAACATTAATAAAATAAAACTGACTATATACACAGGCTGATGTTTCTATAAGGCCAATCTCTTATCTCATAGAACATTACGCGTTTACCCTAGATGGAAATGTGCGCCTGGGTAGAAACATAACCCCCTTTATACACAGGCTGATGTTTCTTTTAGGCTAATCTTTCTATATGTAACATATATACACATTATAATTTGTTCACTTAAGATGGAAATGTGTGCCTGGTTGGAAATATAAGCTCATCTATCATGTTTCCATCAGACCAATCCTTCTATTGTTACCATAGTCATGTATGTTTAGGATATTACTCATTTACTTAGGATAAAAATGTGTGGCTGAGCGGAAATTTAAACCCATCTGTACACAGGCTGATGTACTTTTATGCCAATCTGTCTATCTTTGCCATATATACCCAGGGTATTTATCGGTTACTTAATATGGAAACATATGCCTGGGTGGAAATCTAAGTCCATCTATACATGGGCTGATGTTTCTTTCAGACCAATGTTTCTATCTGTAACATATACACAGGATATTACCACAGGTTTTTAAAATAACAATTTATTAAGATAAATAAGGAATGTGTATGTGTGCGTGTGTGCCTGCATGCATGTATAGATAGACATGTTTATAAAATATAATTAAAAGCATGGATATGCATAATATAGATATTATGCTTATGTTATACTGGGAAATATAAGCCCTGAAGGAAATCTCGGCCCATCTATACACAGGCTCATGTTTCTATCTAAATATTGGCGCATGCATATTGAGGTGTGTACGAAATTATAGCATGGTAGAAAGATCAGATGATGACACCAGTCAAGCAAATTATAAGACAATTGTCCACAGGTCAGATGGAAGACATCATCCTGACACAGATATGAACCCATGCAGTGATGCTGGTGATTAGTTACACTTCAGTGACTCAAATAGCTCAGCCTCTGGTGCTAACATTCAAACAATTTAGTTACTATGTTATGTTTAACTTCAAGAAAATTGCAATACTTGAAAAAGTTATTGTACTGCATATATGTGTAGAATGTTACATTAGAAATATACAAAACCATTTGATTTTGGGGGCTTATAATTAAAGAAATTAAAATTTTGTTGCATACATAATGCTTGTCAACAACGACCATATGAATAATAACTGGCAGAAAACATTTGAGACGTTCATCTCAAACGAAGAGCTGTCATCCTTTGGCTGGTTTCCTGTGCGTCTGCGCTGTTACTTCTTTGACAGCGGTAGAGGCTAGATACAAATTAGTGCGGTCTGATGTGTATAAATGCGTAAGGTCCGATGCCGTGATGGCCACGCCTTTCTATGAGTATGTATAGTTTCCCTGTGACGTCATAGGCACTGATAAGACAGTTTAAGGCAGCCATCTTTGAAGGCAGAAGCTAATGCACGATAAATTTATTTAATAATAAATATATGTAAGGGAGTGTGGTTTTCGGCACTTACAGACTTTATGTGTTCGTATTAGACCTTTTATACATATTCAAAAGGAGGCGCGGCCATCACGCCATCAGACCTTACGTATTCATATGTCAGACCGCACTAGTTTATGTCAAGCCTCAACTTTAGTTTCCTATGCATCTGCGCTGAGTTACTTCTTTAACGGCAACAACGGGAAACCATTTTGTGACTTCTTCTTTTGGTGAAGGTAAAATAGTTACTACTGAATGCGGGAACCACCCGCTTTGTTATTGACATATAATTTCATAACGGCGCGAAGGATTGGGGAACCAATTGACGCTTGCTGAGGCAACTGAAGTGAAAGTAGAAGTGTAAAACCATGTTGCTTTTCTGTCCAACCTGTGCTAATGTGCTAGTTATTGAAGAAGGTACGCAGTGTTACAGATTTTCTTGCCAAACATGTCCATATGTGCAAAACGTCAATCGAAAGATTTCCAACAAAAAATATCCAAAGTTGAAAGAAGTTGACGATGTTTTGGGTGGAGCAGCTGCTTGGGAAAATGTCGACTCGACTGAAGAAACGTGTCCCGTGTGTTCTCACAATCGCGCATTCTTCATGCAGATACAGACCAGATCTGCTGATGAACCTATGACGACTTTTTACAAGTGTTGCAACATGGCATGTGCTCATAGATGGAGAGAATAAGCCATGTGTTATCATATTTGATAGGGAAAAAACAACATGATTCAACTGGATTTGGGGACTTAACCATGTTTTGATGAAAGAGAATGAACCATGTGTTGAAGGAAGGAGAGAAAATAAATAGTTCATTAATGAAAAGGAAAATGAATGAGGGATGGAGAGATTGTAAACCATGTGTTTGTGGATTGAGCAATGAAAGCAACGTTTTATGCTAGATAACAAGAATAAAACACAGTAATTACTTCAAACCACTTGTTTTTTTAATTTAAAAGTAAACTAAGGCTTATTGGAAGTAAAGTTTATACATAGTCATAAATAGAACAGATAACTAGAGCGTGTGTTTCAGAGAAACAATGTTGCCAAAGACAAAAGGATAACAATAATTGTTATTAATACTAAAGAGATACTGTATAATAGAGGAACAAGTTAGTACCAGTCTAAAAACAGATCTATCCATTCTAACTATAGACAGTTCAATTAGGAAATTTAAAGCATTAAATGAAATGTACTTAAAAAGAAAGCTATTAAAACTTTTATATATAAAAGCCTGTAATAATGGTTTAAAATTTTAATTTTGGCATTTTGTTGTGATAAAAACTTGTTTTATTATGCCTGTAAAATAAAAAGTACAAACTTGGATTTCTTTGTTTTATATAACAGGAAGCTTTTCATAGTTGTAACCAGGTGCCTGTGGACTGGTAACTCTCATCCAACCTTAAAACTAAACAATAATAAAGTTAATATCCCCTAGCAGAACAAAATGATCAAATGTTTTAACACAATATGTCCAGTCTGTTTAAACTAGATGCAAATGTTATAATAACATACAACACTGAATGAGCTATGAATTTATAAACAAACCACTATCAGCAGATTGCAGAAATAACCTCGTTAAACATGTGACGTAATCAGCATAAGGCATATTATATATATGTGATAAACTCTCATGTGGTCAACTAGCCTTGGTTCTTAACACCTAACCCTCTGCTTAAGTTCATTCAGTGTAGTTGTTTTTGATTATCACTGTAAAACAATTTTTACTACTAAAATATTTCCGTACAAAATGTTTTAAGTGGAACATATGACCTTTGTATTTGTGATAGTATTGTTAAATCTATAGTTAATTATTAAATGAGCAAATAGTAAAGGGCATGCAGGTAGTGATATATGCTAACGCGAGTAATAAAGTAAACATTTTGCCTTTGAATCAATTACTCCAGTTCATCAAAGTATACAGCTACAGCATTTCTACTCGATGCGATCAACATATATAAATTACTTATGTAATATATATATATACTTTAATTACTTACAAAATATACTATCAGCAATTAGTTTTGTTTAGTTACATACAAAACCAATTACATATAGCTAGCTCATCAACTTGCCAAAAGGGCATTTTTCTTTTGAACAGCTACATGTATGTGTGTACAAGAGTCAACTGATACTTTCGTCACCATCCATGAATTTAAAAAATGTTTTTTGTTGCTGTGAACTTCCACATTTGTTGTAATCTTTTTCTGACAAAAATAAACAGAAAAGGTGACATCCTTGTATATACAGTAGATAGTTTCCATGTGATGTCATAGGCACTGATAAGTCGGTTTAAGGCAGCCATCTTTGAAGTCAGAAGCTAATGCAGGCTAAAATCTGGAAATATGTGCTGTATTAAAGTCACTGCTGTATTTTTATTTTTCAGTCTATTTTACTGAATTTTATATCAAACAGCTTTTATAAAATATTTTAAATAAAAAAAACTATATTTTGATAGTTTAAAAGGTAAAAATAATGCCACCCCAAAAAGATACACTGTTCATTTTGTTTAAGGATGAGCCAATAATTTTATTTATTTCTACATATAAATTCTTTGTGCATTTATCAATTTTAAAAATATTGTATTATAAAAATATTTATTTTAAGAGCTTTCCAATGGTGTATTGCTTTCAATTTTTGGACCATAAATAAAGAAATTACAAGAAAATAAAATTTACATTTCTATACAATTCATCTGAAAATCCCTTGAAGTTACCATCAAAGATGGCTGCCAAGAGGGGGATCTTCACTAATGTGGAAACTATATGGACACTACGGTGATAGCTGTGCTGTTGAAGTTTACCAGTACTCAACATCCAAGCCCCTGTCACTATATACTGCGACACAAAAGTTCATGTAAATTTGTGAATTACACGATACAAATACTATATGATCACCAATTTACCAAAAATGTCCAGACCATTCAGTATTTAAGATCTATTTACCAAATCAGTCATTTATCAAAATGCCTGTACAGCTCTGATTCTGTCATGTATGGCCTCGTTTTGAATTTTGCAGGTCATGTGAATCATTGAAATTGGACTATTAGGAAAAGAGTAGGAAAAGAGTCTATTATTGCCTTTTTAAATCCATATTACTGTGAAAGCATTTTATTTCGTGGGGCAGAAATTTCGTTGTTTGAAGAGGATGGGCATATTCGTGGGAACTTGATTTCGTGGATTGCCCTACACACGAAAATAAAAAAAATACCTTCGATTTTTGACAGATGCGAAACTGAGGCCTAACACTGAAACAGGGTCAATTGCGAAACTACGGATTAGAGAGTGACTATGCCTATTGTCTTACGTCACGCCTGGTGATATTGATCAAAGGCAGCCGGTCAATGTTTTCACAGCCGAGTCTCATCAGACGAGTTTTATGACACCTGTCAATTAGCGTGTCATTTAAGGGATTATATTCATAAAGATGTTAGGGGCGTGGGTTCTTTTAAGGGTCTAATTTAACGAAGCCATTTACTGTCAATTAACGCCAATTAGCGTACTATGCAAACTGACACAAAACAGACCCTGATCGAAGCCCACGCTCATGTAGAAGCGAAGACCAAGTTGATCGTCGCGGGATTCCGGATGGCAGGCCTGTGCTAGTGTCATTGTGTTGTGTTGTGACAAAATGTTGTTAAATTACCTGTACGATGTGCTTTAGTTTATAGTGCTCGTGTATATATTACAGTATAAAATTACTTAGCATAGATCGTTTTTTATGATTAAATGGCTTATGTTCGTAAACACGTTTTACTGAAACATGTTTTATCGTTCTATGTCAATACAATGTAAATAAAGTGTGGTGAAATCGTCTGTTTGAGCATTATGTCCTGTAAAAATATGTTGACATGATTTACAAGTAAATCTAGCATTCGAAAGTCTAACCGAGGGGATTTTATATCGTTGGTACTTAAATTCATGGATTGACTTGCCCACGAATTCCACGAAATTAAATGCCCAACGAAATAAAATGCTTTCACAGTATTTCAAATTACGGTCTTTATTTGAACCCATAATGTATTATAATAATCTATTAACAGAGATTAATGAAAAAACAGACGTGTTTCATGTGAACAGATTAGGTACGGGGTCAAATAACTTGAAACAACACACACCTCTGTTTGTGTTCTTTTATTTTTCACCTCCGAAAAAGCATCATTTAAATACAATATATGAATACTTAATTCTAATTGCATTGATTTGAGGACAATAACAAACTTGACAATTTCAGAAATGCTGTGGCAGTACTATGATCAAAAAGAGTTGTAGATGCAACAATGAACATGAAGTGACAATGAACATGAAGTGAGAATATTCAAACATTTGTTGATTGTTAACCCTCCGCTTGCAAAACACGTGTTAATAAGCTGTAAGCAAATAGTGTTTATCCAGATGAGCCAGCTCTCTGCTGAAAAAGTTCTGATTGCGATCTGCACAATTTGCTGCTGAGTCTCTAATAGTAAGGATTTGACCCTGTCATAAAGTTTTCAGCCAATAACTTGGAATTTGGAATGATTTTTAAATAAATGTAGCTAAGAATTGCATGATTTTCTTTTAACATTTACATCGCTATTGTGGTCATTATGGAGACATCCAATGTTACAAGTGAAGTGCGACAAATGTATGAGTCGAACCATTGATGCACTGACCAGGATGCTAAACCACTCGGTGGAGGGTGGAAAAGTCGTAAAAGTTACAAATAAACGACCATACCTCAGCCACGGAAGACGCCATTTTTTAAATAATAATAGAAGACTGGTAATTTTGAAAACAGATATCTTGGAATACTTTTAGAAGCCTAAAAGGACCTAGAACGGTACATAGAGCTCGGGATCCGTGCTACACGCTTATAACAAATATTAAGTCACACTCTGGCGAAAACTTGTACTGCATATAACTGACATATACAAGAGATTGTTGATGTAAATATATTGGCACAAGAGCTTTAAAAGCTGAAAAATAGCTTTAAAACACTTTGAAAATTTCTTCCAATATCAAGACATTACATTTTATGTAAATGTTATTCATAAATAAGAATCGGTGATATCTGAACCAACTGTTTTTCTTTTATGTGCAAAAAAGTATAAATGTGATACTGTCTAGGTCTCTACGATATGCAAAGGGAAAGCCCTGTATCTGATATAGCTGTGTAAGACAATTTGTGTTATAAGCAGTCACAGTAGCGTGCAATAAAAATACATAAAAAGCAAAGTCAACAAAGCCGAAACACACCAGAAATTGGATAAGTGCACAGATGTATAATAAATAAAAAAATTGGATTTGCAATGACAAGTGAGCTAGAAAATGTGTAAATGTATAAAACTGGATAGAAGATACCAGTAAAGCAAAGCAATTTGTCTAATTGTAAACCGATTTGATGTTTTTGTTTTTGAAATACATTGCAGCGACCAGTTATGATCATCATAGCAATGTCCAGCTTATTTGGTGGAGGAAGACCCCAGACATGTGTCTGGGTAGAACCACCCGCGCACAGCAAGAAAGCTGGAAGACCTCCCATAAATTCTTTCGCCCCGAACAGGATTTGAATCCACGTGGTGAGAGACTAAGCAATCAAGGTAGTAACAAAACCGATTTGAACTTATACCCATTTAAACAACAAAAAATGCATTTTGTAGTTAACAGTATTCTTGGATTAAAAGGAACACAAAGTTTCTCTATTGCCTGCAGATATATGGTAAAGCTGAACAGATTTTGAAGATGTATGTTTAAAGCTTATAGCTTATAGAAGTTATCAGAAATAAGTCTAAGGGCTTAAAATGTAATCAACATAGACAATCATACAAACAGATGAATAAAAAAAGCATGAGCTTTGTAGAAGCATGCTTTCTGAGAGAGCAGAGGTAACAGCAAGATTTGGCATGGTAACCCCCAGGTTATGATAGACACGGTGGATTTTATGAAAAATAGATAAAAAATCTGCTCCAAATTTGCTTTAGGAAAGGTCAATTATTCTTTAACTTGTACAATTACATACAACTTAACACATTATGTTCCATGGTGGTAAGTGTGTATCACCATGTACCGTACTTACTCACTTATAAGACGGGGATTTTTCCTTTAAATTTTATGTTCAAAGTGTGGGGCTCGTCTTATAGGCGGGGTCTAGCGACCTGGCAAAAAAATTTCACGTTGTTTTAGGGCGAAAACATACCACATAAACTTGTTAGCAGTTATGCAATGACCCGACGTGCCGTCATTATCGACCGCCGATAACTTACCTTTATTGAACTTTGAATTCTGTCGGTCAACGATTAACTGTCTCACATACATTTGTTCTGCATGAAACAGCTTATTATCCATCAGTAAACACTGAGACAAACTTTCAACTTCAGTCTGCTAAATACACCAAGGTGTAATTTACTTGGCGTTTCTGTGTAGACTTTCCTCATTACACAGGTCAAGTGACTGACTCTGAGATAAGCTGTTGTCAAGGTGATATCGATCGGAGCAGTTTGACAGTGAGGGTGTGAACGATGTGTTTTTATAAGCAGCTGCCGATTACATTTCTCCATGAAATTATTGATTGGTGGCATGTACACGAGGAGAGTGCACTGTTCCCCGATATATCGTGTACTGTCATACCAGACTTGGTGACGTAGATCAAAGAAATTAATGTCATGCCGCCACGAGCTACAGGATAGCAGAGCAAATGACACTCGATACATCCCGCGACGTGTGAAAATTACAGTCACTGTTTACCAATTAACCCTTTTGTTGAGACAGCATGACTGGTCGACGCTCCTCTTCATTTTTTCGCCTCGTCTTATAAGCGGGTCGAAGCAGAAACCGGCAATTTCACAGGTGAAGTAGGGGGGTCGTCTTATAAGCGAATAGTCTTATAAGCGAGTAAGTACGGTAAATAAATATTACAAAGCATTTTTTTAAAAAAGAAAAAAAAAAGATTTGTCTTGCAAGGAATAAGCTAACAATGTGGAAAAAATTAAATAAAAAATTAATATTTTTCCGCTATGACATAATCATTCAATCAACACGTTAACATACCAAGCAAACAAATACAATAATCTGTAGTCAACAATGATGCGTTAATTACCTCCTTTGTTCTTTCACAATTCTCTAAACACCAACTTATTTGGATAAAAATTCCCTATTCTCTAAAACTGCATTATCTAGATAACTGGGTCTGTCTTATTTAAACAACAGACTTAGCTAACCTGTTTTCAATTATACATCACATTATTTTAACCAGATAGATTTTTGTATTTTTCTATATTTTACCTACCTATTTTAGTTTTAACCTGATTATATTCTATTGTCCTTAAACTTCAATGTATTCGGCGCCATATGACCTATACAGTGTCGGTGTGCCGTAAAACCCAAAATACAAATACAACAGACTTAGTTTTTTTTTTATATTATTAGTTCAGTCTGTTTTCTAGATAAATTACAAAATCTTATGTAGATAAATGCACAATTGCATCAAGAAAACTATCACAAAACTGAATTCGTTGCCTACTACTTTTTTCTTTTGAATACATTTTGAATATGCACTCATCCAAACTCACTATTAAGACCAACTCACTATTAAGACCACTTTGAGTCAGAACAGCAGGTGGTCTTAATACAGGGAATTTACTGTACACTCTTTCAATGATGGTTCTTTATATAAGCCCCTGTCACAGGCTTAAACTACTTAAGACCAAGTGACGCAATATGATATCAGTTAAAACATTCCTTACACAAGTAGGAATTTTAAAAAAAGATTTATTTTGGCTAGACATTCAGCATGTGAAATATACATAGGATGAAAATAATGTAACTGTAAAATTAAACAATGTCAGTTAATAATGATATATTTTTTCTCTCTAATTTTGTCAATTTTTATAGTGACATTATATGCATTTATATTTTCTTATTTGTCTTGCATAAAAAGTAGAGAAAATATTTTCATAGTTTTTGCTAAGTTAAACATGTAATCTTAAGCTTTCAGACCAAAACTAAGAATATTTAATATAAAAATTAAGTTTACCATGGGTATGAACCTCCAAAACTATGATAAACATTTTATCTTTGTATCATAAGACTCTTGACATCTCATCTTTGATCCAGTTGTAAGGGTACATGTGAGAGTAAAAAGTAATTCAGCGCAGGAGAATGTTAAACACAATGTCAACATTTTTAATTAACATTAAAGGCCAAAACCAGATATTCATATTTATAAAAAACTAATACAAAAATCACCATGGTTATTATGATTTAACTTACTGAATGCTAGCATGTTGCAACAATAAATAATCTGTTTTATTCAAATTACTATTTCAAATAAGGTGCTTTAATTTTAAGGCTACGTAGCCTTTCAATACTAATTTTAGAAACAAGTGGCTTTTGTAAAGAATATTGGGAACGTCATGTGACTGTAGTTACTGAATTGTCAGTACAAACATTACTCGGACTGTTACTAGTGTCAGCCATTTTGTTGTTTATCTGTAAAGTGAAAGAAACATGTTGACGTGTCATTGTGATGTGGTAAACAGGTGTTTTGTAAACAATTTAAAAAACACGGTTGTAAACTTGTGCTTTAGTTAGGAATTGTATTTTTTGCAACGAATACATTCGTCCACTACTATTTTCACATATTGAATTATTTGGAAATTCAAATTCGATACTTAACCTTTAAGATGTATATGAATAAATCCTGTCCTTTCAACTGATGCTAGTCTTTAGTTCCATCCACCACTTTTTTTTTATACTGAACATTAACACATCAAAGGACTATCTTATTTTACAAAAATTGTTCCCTTAAATGTCCTGATTTATATAATACTGTTTTTAATCAGTAAGTCTAGCACATTTTACTGTAAACTCTAAGCCTTTAGGCAATATTCTTAGTAAAATAATTACTTAATGCTTTAAAGGTGGTCTCCAAACAATTTGGACCAAATATTTTTTCTCTCCAAATAACCAAATAAGTCATTGTTGCCTAAAAAGGTCCTGCAAAATGCTGTTCATTCATGCCCTAGATCTTTGTGAAAAGTTAAGCATTAATTCCCACACGTCATTGTAAACAGGCATTTCCTATCCGAGCCACACTGCAAAGATAACTATTTTTAAACTAAGAAAAACATGTGTCAACTTACTTTTGTGATCACAATATATCGTCACCTGGATAGCCCATGCTAACGTCAGTATTTATTTTTAGCAGCGATTGCTATCATGCTTATTTATTGTTTTGGAAAGAAATGAACATTTACATTGATTTTTTTTCACAATTTGATTGTCTTACAAAATAGGTAATGTTCAAAATCGTCTTGACTTACACAAAAGCATGGCTATATGCTTTAATAATGCCTAATTTTACAGAAACCATGGATAAAATTTGTTACATGGATTTGATATAGGTAAAACAGCATTTTGCAGGACCTTTTCAGGCAACAATGTCGGATACCACCTTTAATACTATGCTATTTATTTGGTCCCACCTGACCTGAATGGTTATTCTTTTTAATCAAAAATAAAATTTACATTAGACAAAATGGCTTTAAATACACACAATCATACTAAACAAATATATATTTTTGGATATGTTAAACATATTACTTATTAAATATGACACAATACATATAAACAATTCTTTCAAGTCAATTCTTAAGACACAAGACAAATGGCTTTAAATACACACAATCATACTAAACAAATATATATTTTTGGTTATGTTAAACATATTACTTTTTAAATATGACACAATACATATAAACAATTCTTTCAAGTCATACAAATAAATAAAAACATTGAATATTTTTTTTGTCATGTAATAGATAGTTTCCATGTGATGTCATAGGCACTGGTAAGACAGTTTAAGGCAGCCATTTTTGAAGGCAGAAGCTAATGCTGGACGAAATCTGGAAATATGTGCTGTATTAAACTCACGACTGTGTTTGTATTTTTCAGTCTATTTTACTGAATTTTAATTCCAATTTAACAGCTTTTATGAAGTATTTTAAATAAGAAAAAAAATACAACCAAAAATGATACACTGTTCAGTTGTTTAAGGATGAGCCAATAATTTTATTTATTTTTGTGTAATTTTTGGGGGCATTTATTAATTTTAAATATATTGCATTCTAAAAATATGAATTTCATAAGCTTTCCAATGGTGTATAGCTTTTAATTTTTGCTTTTATTTTTTGAACCACAAATGAAGAAATTATAAGAAAATAAAATTTCACTTCTATTTAATTCATCTTAAAATCCCTTGAAGTTGCCATGAAAGATGGCTGCCAAGCTAAGGGATCTTCACTGATGTGAAAACTATCTATAAAAAAATAAATAGTTCAATTTTAGTCATACTCTTGACCATATACTCATAATAATACAACAAACATACAGAAAGACAGTTACATATTCAATAAAAAAAATTGTACACACAATCTAAAAAAACATGGTGACATATTTATAAGGACTAGGAACATTTTGAAAAATTCAAAATACTGTCAAAACTTAAAAATTATTCCAAATTATAATTATCTTTATAAATCTACATATACATAAATAATCACTTAAAAAAAAAAGTTAATGAAGGACTATAGAAAAACAAGAATTTACAACTTTCTGCCCTCATAGCAACACAAATTCCTAAATGTGGGTTAAAAATAATATATATATTTTTTACAAGCACTTTAGGAGTTTTATTGTTTTATCTAGTATGGTTAATTCAAAACTTAAATGAAGGCATTACACAAATTACAGAAATTTGCAGACATGTTTTAAAAAATGATAAATCTGCAACTTAAACCCTTTCGCTGCTGCCCGACATACAGCGTACGTCTATATCTAACCACCAGCAATGTTCTTATACATGCACCATACGTCCTGTTTACAATCATTTTTGAGTGTTTACAGCATTGCTTAATTTCTATAAAAGTATGACTGGAGTAACTCCCCTTGAAAGTAACTTAACAGTGTTTGTTTTTTTCTTAGAAATATTCAGATTTTTGAAGGTGTAGGGGTGAAATGCCAAAGAAAAAAGTAAAAGTTCTGGATTTCTTCAACTTTTTTCTATTTTTGAAAGTCCATAACATTTTAATATCACATGATAATTATTAACTTTTATATTATTCAGAATCCATATTCAATTACCTTTCTAATGATATATAGTTTTACATATTCAAAATTAAAGGCGCTTAAGTGATGTATGGCATTTTCATAGAAAATTTATAGAAAACTCCTCAGCATGGGGCGTGGCAAATGGCTTAGCAGTAAAAGGGTTAATGTGGAATATCTGTTACAATAATAGTATTAATGAAAAAGCAAGAGTTAAATAAATCTGTAAACCAACATGTAAATATACATATAGAATAGAAATCTACAGGGAATGATCAAGGCCTTGGCAAAACAAACACACCTATCTAGATAAAAAAAAAAGAAAAATAAATACATGAAATATAGGAATAGGATAAAAACAACATTAAATAATAAGACCTTTAAAAAGAATAATATATTTAGCTACAAAGATAAAATAATGCAAGATTTAAATGATGCTACAGAATCAACATAATGAAAAATGATCATGATTATGAAGGAAAAATAGACAAACATGTCATGTACTGATAAAAATGCTGTTTGTTAGAATAAAACTACACAAAAAGAGAAGTGAGAAAAAGTGTAGATTGTAGTACTGGCAATAAATCTTGGGTATTTAAGCATTAAAAGCAAAAATATATATCACAAAATAAATCCTTAATACTTATCCCACAGGTACAAAATTTGATGTTTACACATACAAATTTCACATTATAATTTTGTAAGAAAAACTCCTGATAAATGATGTCATATCAGTAAACAAAATGTCAAAAAATACATAAATAATAATAAAGAAAAACTGAAACCATGAACAATCTTTATCTTAATTTTAGATTTTTATTTAAATACATCGCAGCGACAAAATTATGGCCATTATAGTGACATCCAGTTATAATTGGTAGAGAAACACCCCAGACAAACGTCTGTGTAGGACCACAAGGGCATTGCAGGTCAGCTGAAAGACCTTCCCATATAAAAGTTCCCTCCCCAGCCCTAGGACTTGAACCCATGGGGCTTGGATCTATGATGTGTGAGGACTGACAAGTCGGGCACTCTACCACTTGGTCAACCTTTAAACTGTCATTAAAATAAAATTAATAACAGAAAGACCCACATACAGTACAAATTTAGTTAGCTTATCATAAACGTTAGCAGAATATAAATTAATTTTAACTCTCTAGCATTAATCTGAATGTATATTTTACAAACAAGCAAAATATAGAATGGGCAATTAAAATAAAAATCAGTTTACAGTTATATTTTCTGATTTGAAAATTATAAACTTTTTTTAAATGAAAAAAAACCCACAAACATATGGCTGTAATGATAAATTATCACATTACAACAGATGTCGAGAAGCACCCAGGCAGTTAAACTTTGACTGATGATGTAAATTCTTAAAATGTATTAACATATTTTTATCAGTCAAAAATTAATTCTTAACCCAATATATCTGATATACCCAACTTTTAGTGTGACAACGAATTAAGATACAATTTCTAAGAAAAAATGTATTACACTATATTCTAGTTGTCACATAAGTTCACCCTACTTCACTTTCCACTATTTTAGTGTTGTGGGGAATTTCCAGCACATTGCAACAAATAGATATGTCTTAAAAAATTTTTTTTATATTTTTCTAAGTCACAACTTTATTTTGCTACCGCTCACACTATAAAGGTGATTCGGATGAGCCCAGCAGGTTATCCTTGACTGTCCGCATGATACTGTATGTGCTCACATCCTGGACCATATAACCTGCCTTAAACTGAGCAATGTGAGGTCCCCAATCAGCAGATGGCTTCAACAGGAACCTTATTCGCTGAAAGTACACATCAGGAGCCAGTTGTTTAAACAGTGGTTATATTGTAATAAGTGGTTAAAGTTCGGTTAACAAATATGTTTTGCTTAAATTGTTGGTTAGCTATTGCTTAAAGGATTTCGTTATTTTAACCGGCTCTAATTTTAACCATATTTGATTTACTCTAACTGCTGTATTAGTTATATTCAAGCATAAAATTGGCAGCTCATTTAGTAGAAGCAATTACAATGCCTTGTGGGATATTTTGGTTAATTTAAATTTTGATTAAAATTCAACAGTTTGGTTAAGTAATCGAACAGTTAATTGCCTTTATATATATAGACAAATAACTAACCAACTAGTTAAAGTTAGCCAGATTTTAGAAAATATCCAAATGTTACCCTTAACCATTGTTTATACAATTGGTTGCAGACATTTAAAAGAAATGCATACAGATATTTAATTGATAAAGGAGTATAAATTAATTAAAATACAAACATGTATTAGTAATTATGTTCTTGTCTTTGTCTGAAGAATTTATGAATACTTATAAATGTTACAAGAAACTGTATCCTTTGCAAATAGTTAATAGTAAATCTACAATTTGCATGTAACTCTTTCCTAATTAATTGATTGGCAGTTTCTATTCATGGTCAAGCACTCACAAACAGACAGCACCAGTTATTTTGTGTAAAGTAGGTCTATTGTTCACCGTGTGGTTTATATTTACACAGGCCGAATAAAACAAAATATGTCAACAGACTAGACTGACAGTATAGGAATTGTCCATACAAGACACTGGCATAGAATACAACACAAAAGCATTAAAGAAAATCTGGGTAGTTAAATACTGCACTAAATAGTTTACATTCTCTTTATATACTAGAGTTTTTACCGAATGACAGTTCCAAGGTAATTTTTAGGTTTGTTCTATTTTATATAACATCTCACCATAGTTTTGTTGAAACTTTAACATTTGTCACCTGCGTCCCATGCCTTTTCAAATTTTATTTTGTGTTGCAATACTCATAAAACCATATCATATTTTCTTGAAATTTATATAAATATCACAGCAACGAAATTATTGTCTTGACATCCCATTATTACTGGTGGAAAAAAAAGACCTCAGACAATTGTTTGGGAAGAACAACATCAGCACATCACCGATTTGCTACAAGACTTCACCTCATTTAGTTTGCAACATGGTCCGGACTCAAACCAATACAGCAAGAAACTAACTGCTTAAACAACAAACATATTTTCATTTTTTTTAATTATTTGTTTACTGGGTTTATCGTCCCACCAACAGTTTTTCATTTATATGGAGACGGTGTCCACTTGAAGTAGATATAGAGGTACTTTTACTAAGTATAGCATGCCGTGGACACCTGGCATGATACCACACCCAGTCACATTATCCTGACACTGGGCCAACCAGTCGTGGAACTACGATTATATTTGCTTGAGCATACGCAAGGGAGCTATACTAGTATCATTTTTAATGACTATAATATGTCACAGCCCAGGATCGTACCCGGGGCATCCCGTACCTGGAGCCCATGATCTACTGACTGAGCTACCAGGTCCGATCTTCAGGTTTTAACAAATAAAAAAACAAACATATGAGAGCCATCTACCATTGCTACTTACCTGTATCAATGAACCTTTGGCATGCCATATCTCATACACCATGACCAGTGGGAGGGGTATGACTGGGATTATGGCCAGGATGTTTCCCATTACCTTGGCCAGGTACGGGTACCGGTAACCATCGTAGGCAGGTGGTTCGTACTGGTAGCACATGATACAGAATGTGATCTTAAAAAGACAAATGAAACTCTGGTCAAATAGTAATAGATTAAATTCCCAGTAAAAAAAATGAAAAATGAAAAAAAAAAAAATCATTTTATCAAGCATTACTTGAGCAAGCCCTAATTCCATTTTGTTATAAAAGTCAAAAATTGATTCTTTTATTTTATATGTACTTCTGTTATTTGTATCACCTATGTCATTATTCTTATCAAAATGGGGAGGCTGATACAAACCAAAAATATTGTGTACAAAGAAGCAGTACAGTGTTTACAAGCATTGAGGTGAAGATTACCTGGCTTATTTGGGCTCATGCTGACATTGACTAAGGTCTGTCAGTCGTTAACCAGGACAAGCTCATACATATGCTGGTTAGACCAAATGCCTGGTGAGATTTGATCAATATGTTATTTTAAATACAGAAATTTTATACTTATATTAACCCTTTCCTGAATGTATATGCTATTTACGCCTTTACAAACTATTCACAATTATTAGCAGAATCTGCATGACTAAGGGTTTATGTGTAGACTGGTTCAGCCTTAAATCTATTATTACAAGTTGAACATACATTTATTAAATACTTTTATCTCTTTAAAAAAACACACAACAAAGTCAAGTGAATTTTCAAAATTATAGATGAACTATGAATGAAAGGGTTAATATGCACGAATTCAACATTTTCCCCCCTATACTTCTAAAAGTAAAATAGCCCAAGTATTCTGATGGAAAGAAAATCCACTAAAATACAGAACTGCCTGAAGTTCTAAAGGAGTTGTTGATTAAGCAGACAACAGGGATGTCATAGTAGGAGAGTTCACATAACAATGTAATATGATGCAAATGGGCTTACTGTACTACCATTGATCAGCAAGACTAGTCCCCACCCCTTCCCAGATACCACTACAGCCTAAGACTGTTTCCAGTGGGGAAAACACACCCCACCACCACTACCCTCGCCCAAAATCATTAACCTTTCCGCAGTGAAGTCTGATAAGGTCACATTCCAATTTTTATTGAATTTCAAATATGTGATACTTACTAGTAGCGCGACTGGTGTGATGAGACACCAGCAAATCCGGAAGAACACAGGTGGATATCTGCCCATCATTAGTTTTATATCTTGGCAGAATCTCTCAGCTCCTGTCATCACAAACATGAAATGATATTGTTTTCCATATAGAAGCAAAATTAAAAGGATTAGTATTTTTCATTAACAAACCACTTACTTAGCTATGACATCTGGTAAAGGTGTTATTCTAAAGTTTGGACCAAATTTTTTTTCTCAATTAACCAAGTAAGTCTTTGTTATCTGAAAAGGTCCTATAAAATGCAGTTTATTGATGTCCTAGACTTGTGTAAACAGTCAGGCATAAATCACCACTCATCATTGCAAATAGGTATTTCCTATCCGAGCCACGCTGCAGAGATAGCTATTTTAAAACATAGAAAACCATGTGACCGCTTACTTTTAAGATCACGTTATATATAGTCATCTGGGTAATCCGCTCTGACATGGATATCTATTTTAGCAGAGACTAATATCGAGTTTTTTTATACAATTTGAAAGAAAAGTGATTTTTTGTGTGATAATTTCTGTCTATCAATTTGATTAATGTTTAAAACGGTATTTATTCATACTACAATATAAATTTATACAAAAATTATGCCCAAGTTCCCCAAGGCAGTGATTATGTACATACAGTAGGCAAACTGTTAGATACTACCTTTAAGCCTTTATTTACACACACATTGCTTTAACAAAATCATCATTATTATGGCAGTCAATATTGAGGAGGGAGACAACTGACCAATATGTGGCAGGAAACCACTGTCAGCTTACTCGTATCATTCAACTTTGACTCAAACTCGAACCCACCAAGTGCTGGACAAATCAAAGCCACTGATTTTGTTGCTTTTAAAAAAAAAAAAAAAAAGAAGCTAAATTACATAGCTGGTTTGCTGCACAAGGCATCAAATAGATAATTAAATATCATAGTCTACTTTCAATCTATTGGGGTTTCTCTTTTATCATTCTTTGAACCGTAATGACATAAAAAACATAGAAATGTCACTAGAATTGGTAGGCCCCTGGAGAGGCAATGACCTTTAATATTACCTTGAGGAGTGCACTTGTAAATATTATGCATGAAACACCTTCAAGTGCATGTCTGTAAGATTGTAAAATTTGAATTAATATCTTTGTAAAATTGCAGTTATATATGAGACACTAATATATAGCAAAAGTAGATATTTATAAGGAATGACATTAAATATGACCTTGACCTTAATGGCTGAAAATATAAATGTTATGTGCGACACACTTTCACCTGTATTTCTGTAAGATGGTTGAGAAGTAATAAAAGAAAGTAATCACACATAAATAGAATGAACAGACTTACTAACAAACAAGCAGACAGACAGTGTGACTGCTGTATGATTCTGGGGCACAAAAAACTCTGCAGGCAGATAAAAAGTCTTACCATAGACCCAGGCTATGAGAACGCACTCCAGGAATGAAATGATGACAACACAGAAGGCAGCAAAATACCAGTCAACCAGCTGGTACAAGTAAATACCTCCCTGGAAAAAGGAAAAACATAATGTAAGAAGCATGTAATACTCTTATAATGTTATTTAGATTTTTTATTTCAACACTCCACATTGAGGCAACAGGTAAATTTTATGCTCCAACATAAATGGCCAGTCAAAGATGCAACTAAAACTAACAAGATCCACTAAATTAAATTATTTTGTCTGGCGAACACGATCAAAAAGACATAAACTGCCAATTAAATAATGAATTAATATACAGCATAGACAAATACATGTAAATCTTTCAAAAGGTTATGATCATGTTATTCAGGGGGGGAGGGCATAATATTCTGCTGAAACAGTAGCAACTTAAGACCAAATTTATGAAATATTACACATTCTGTCCCAAAACACAGCTATAAGTCTGGCACATGATACAATTATCTATTAGCTACACAACTAACTGGTTAAGACCACAGACAAAGCTTGGATAAAACACAGACACACTGCTGGTTAGCTCAGAGACCACAACACATGAAAATCATCAGCTGAACTGAGACTTCCATTCACGCAATGCAAGGAGACTTACTACTTAGTTGTATTCCAATAATGTATACTAAAGTGCTGCTGTCACTGTGTACAGCAAAATGTGAACACCTGGCTTAAAACCACAGTCACATTAGCCTTACATTGTGCCAACCAGTCAAGGAACTACCCTTAAGTGTTAGCAATATGTCTACCATTTTTAACAACTTTGATATGTCTCAGTCTGGGACTCCTATATCTAGAGCCCAAGCTCTACAGATTGTGCTACCAGATCTGGAAATAGTTCAATATACTTACGTTCATGGTAAAGGGCAGATCAAGCAGAAGAATTAGAACACATATACAGCCAGTTACTGGTATCTTGTGCTTTCTGAGGCGAGGCCACATGTCTGTCAATCCACACGACAGTGTCTCAAACACCCCAAACTGAAAACATTTCAAGGCAAAATAAAAATTATGGTCGATTACCACTGGAATGTTTTTACACTTTAAATAATTATCTGACTGTCATTAAAATATGAGCATCAAGGAGGAAAATGCACCCAGAGCTAAAGCTGAGTTATACACAAGTGCGCATTAACTTCCAGTAATTTTTGCATTCATACATTAGCAGTGAGAGTAATACATGAGTGTGCATTATATTGAGTGATTATGGTAATTTGTGTTCAATAATTTAGGCATTGAGGTAAAACATAAAGGTGCATTATATTTAATAGACAATTTATCGAAGGAAAGGGTAATACATGAGAGTTCATTAATTTTCAGTGACTACAGTAATTTTTGTTTGTTTATTGTTTATTTGGTTTATTGTCCCACCAACAGTATTTCAGCTATTTGGAGACGGTGTTCACTTGAAGCAGATACAGTGCTGCCTTCACTGTGTATACGGCATGACACCACACCCAGTCACATTATCCTGACACTGGGTCAACAAGTCATGGTACTACCCTTATATTTGCTTGAGCGTTAGCATGGGAGCTATACCACTACCATTTTTAATGCCTTTGGTATGTTAAGACCCGGGATCGTACCCGGGGCCTCCCATAAATGACGCCGACGCTTTACCGATTAAGCTACCAGGTCCCTACAGTAATTATGTTCTGTAATTTAAGCACTGAGGATAATATATGAGTGTGCATTATATTTCAGCTATTAGTCATCGTTGTTCAATAATTTAAACAATGAGGTTGATACATGAGTGTGCATTATATTTCAGCTTCTGTAATTTTTGTTATATAATTTAAACATTGATGGCAATACATGATGTGCATTATATTTCAGCTATTACTGTAATTTTTGTTATATATTTTTAAACATTGATGGCAATATATGATGTGCATTATATTTCAGCTATTACTGTAATTTTTGTTATACAATTTAAACACTGACGGCAAAACATAATGTGCATTATATTTCAGCTATTACTGTAATTTTTGTTATATATTTTTAAACATTGATGGCAATATATGATGTGCATTATATTTCAGCTATTACTGTAATTTTTGTTATATAATTTAAACATTGATGGCAATATATGATGTGCATTATGTTTTACCTATTACAGAAATTTTAGTTCTGTAATTTTAGCACTGAGCATAATACATAAGTGTGCATTAAACACCTGTGATTAGAGTAATTTTTGTATTCATAACAATGAGGGCAACACACGAGTGTGCATTATACCGGGTAGCTAAGTGATTACGATAAGTTTTGCTCTAGAATTTTAGCACTGATGGTAATGCATGAGTGTGCATTATATTTAAATGATTACAATAATTTCTGTTCTATAATTTAAGCACTAAGGGTATTTTAAGTTAGTATTTTAGTTAGCATTTTACCTTAACCTTGATGTTTAGTTTATTCACAAATGCACACTGAACTCCAGTGCTCATGGTGAGAGAGTCTGACATTTTTTTTGAGACATGCACAATTACCTGACTGTCAATGCCAAGAAAGATGAGCATCAGGAAGAACAGAACAGCCCACAACTGTGGCAAGGGTAGCTTGGAAATGGCTTCGGGGTAAACAACAAGTGCCAGGCCAGGACCTGTCACAAAAACACAAGTTACAAATAGCATCATTCTCATTTAGATGCGTAAATTTTAACATGCATTTAATTTTAATATGCATCTAAACTCAAAACCGTGATATAATGGGCGTTAGATCAGGCAAACTTAAAATCTATTTTCTAAATATATCTGTATGACTTTGAAAAAACAAGTTTGAAAAAAAAAGTGATTCTGCTTTGCATGTCAAGAACACAGAGACTGAAGGGTTTCAGATTTGTGTAAAAAAACACACTTTCTTTTGAAAATAAATAAATTATAATCAAATTTATTATTTCTTTTCAATTTTATTTTCATCTTGACCTACTAAAGACAAATTGATCAGACCAAGGGACAATTTGTGGACCAGATCAGCCTTTTGGATGCTGTCTGATCAGGATCTGCACTATTTAGCAGTGAATGTTGCTTAAGTATGCCAATTTAGTAGTTACTGTTGTATGCTGTTGTTAGAAATTTTTTTCATTTTAAAAAAATGTTATGTTATAAACACAAAACGTATGAGAATGAATAAGAACACAAAGTACAAATCACAAATCTTTAGTTATATACCTAAAGATGCAACTTATTTGATCTCTTATCTTTAGTTATGAAAATGGAAGGTTTAAGTAATGAAAAATGTGTCAGGGTAAAGATTTAATATAATTTTTTAGAAAAAAAGAATATAACACCATTAACTTACTTATTTGGACTTATTTACCCTCGCCATTAATTATAAATTAAGGCTAAAAACTACATTTATATACCTGAGGTTGCTACATCTTTGACCTCTAGCCCCGCCTCCTTAGCCAGATAGCCAATCACAGAGAAGATAATGAATCCTCCATAGAAACTTGTGAATCCGTCTGCAGCACAGCACACGAGTGCATCTCTGGAAGGAACATGTAAGACAAACATACTATAATAGTAGTTCTTATAGTGAAATGCCAGATTAATTAAACAGTAGTCATCATACTTTTTACATTGTAGCAAATAAACCAGAAGATACAAAATTAGTTACACAACCTTATACTTTTTAACCATGTAGCCTAAAAATGTATGGATAAATACAAAATATTTCAAATTCTAATGCACTGTTAAAAAAGTATCCAAAACGACAGTAGTGGCAGCATTATTTATAATGTTTTTAGCAAAACTGCTAAGAAATTATAATGTCTACATAACATAAGTTTGTTAGTTATCTGGAAACAGTGTCCACTTGAAGCAAATATAGTGCTGCCCTCACGGTGTACAGCATGCAGTGAACACCTGGCATGATACCACACCCAGTCACATTATCCTGACACTGGGCCAACCAGTCGTGGAACTACCCTCATATCTGCTAATGTGTAAGCAAGGGAGCTATACCAACGACATTGGTATGTCACGGTCCGGAATCAAACCGGGGGCCTCCAGTACCTGGAGCAGATGCTCTACTGACTGTGCTTCCAGTAATAAGTTTGTTGTTTGTTTCTTCTTACATCCAACTGTCACAGATATAAACATACTGGCGACATCTAGCTAACTATTTGTAGAGAAGCTCTGAGACATATGGCAGGATAGAACCTCTGGCACACCGCAGGTCAGCTGGAAGTCCTTCCCACAAAAAGCTGTTGTCTAAAGGGGCTTGAACCGAAGTGTTGATTAGCAAAGGAATAACAAGTTGGAGACTCAAACAGCTCGACCCCTTAACCTTTTCCTGCTAAACACCACTTGATCAGGATGGGGCAACTAGTGTTTTTCAAGATCAGCTAGTTGGGAGCTGTCAGATCAGGATCTGCACTATCTGTATAAGTCTCTATATATATCTCTTTTGCCTTTGCATGAAGTTTTTTAGCGAATAAGGAATAATTAACATGGGTTATGAAGAAATGATGATGTTTAAAATCTACATGTACTTTCTATTATAATCAACAATTACTTTTAACTGTCATTAATTAAACCCACTGACTGTCTTCAGCACATAGTTCGAAACAATTTAATTGATTTTCTATTATCATGTGCTGTAATTTTTTTCATGGGTTTTCAACTGCAACTAATAAATTTTACATCTAATTAGGGTGTAGAATTGGGATTGGGATTTGCCGGCAAATTTGCCAATAATGTGCAGTGACATTTCTATCATTATAGCACAGGGGCACTTATAAGGTGCCCAGGGACTGAACCTGGGAGGTCCATTATACTAACACCGACGAGTCAGGCATAATGCTATCCCCTTTACCCCAAGCGTTAGGAGGGAAGCCACTACTCCCAACTTTAAAGTCTTTGGTTTGATCCGGCCAGGGTTTGAACCCGCAACCTCCTGATCGACAAGCCGAGTCTTTACCACTTGAACTATTGCGGCCTGTCCTTTTTTAAGGGTGTCAAATGATATTGAAGATTAGTAAAGTGTATTCAAATCATATTTGAATGTGTGTTGTTTTTTTAATTGTAACATGTTATTTGGTTTTTAAAGTATTTTCTTTAATGAATTAAATTACTAATATAACAGTTTTATATACAGTATTAAAATATAACAATAAGCAGTATACTGATAAAAACAGAAAATAAGAAACATTAAATCTTTGTTTTGAAACTGAACTACCGTAGATGTGTTATCTAAAAATAAAAGAAGTACAAAAATACACTTTCACTTTGATCTCAAAATTAACAAAATTGAGTAAGAAATATAAGAAATCGAAACCAACAATCTAATCGAATACAGACATGATATTCAAATATTCATTAAGAACATTTATTTTTTCCCCTGGGCACCCACCTTAGCACATTATTGTTGAACTTGTTGTATGATGCCATGGTGATGAGGCCTCCCCAGGCAGGTCCCAGTGAGTAGAAAACCTGCACAGCTGCCTGCAGCCATACCTGCAATACAGATCCATGTTTTCATCAGGAAATATCAAATATCACTTGATAATCCAATTAATGTTCTGAAAACCTGTGTTGAACTGATAAAATTGGTTTTTTCGATACATCATTTGGACACAGTTTTTCTATAAAAAAGGACACCTAGTTGTTTATTTTTTTGGAGGTGAAAGACCTCAGAAAAATGTCTAGATAAAAACGTGTTCCCAGGCACACCACAGGTCAGGAGGAAGATCTCTCCACATGCATGTTTATACCCCGATCAGGACTTGAATACCTGTGATAAGGCACAGTGGAGTTGGAGGACTTGAAATTAGGTGATTCTACCCAGTAGGTCATATGTTCAGTCATCCTTTACACAAAGTTATTGGTTATTTCCCTTGCATATACATCTGCAACTGGCTCACAGCCATGGATGTTGAGATTCTTAATGTAACACAAGATAACAAGATTATTTTTTTGAAGATTCGTGTCTTAAGTACACATGCTGTTTAAAGATATTTTGTTTCTGATTAACCTCTGATTACCTGGACAATTAGCTAAGGAATCAATTTCTGTAAATTTGATGCAAGGCAGATTGGTACAACAATATAAAATATTCCATTTAAATATCATGTATTTAATTACCGATGGATGTTTTAACACAAATAGACCTGTTGCTTGCAAATAGAGTAAAATCATAATCAGCACAACACTTCAATAGTTATGGTTGTTATGCGATGTACTCTGTTTCATAAAAAGCCTTTAATCCATTTTTTCATGCATTATGGCTAAGTTTCTCTCAAGACATGTCAAAAAGACCCAAAGGGGAAAATTTAAAAAACTAGACAGGCAAGAGATATCCCAGACAGGCAAGAGATACCCTAGACAAGCTGGAGATACCCTAGACAGGCAAGAGATACCAGGTATGCTTAAAAGTATGACTTAGTCAGCCAAAATGTTAAAAGATATAATAACTTTTCAAGTTAAATTAAGAAGGTTGAAACCTACTTTACTGATTACCTGACAGCTATGATTTTCACCAATCAATAAACTAAATTTTATGTTAAAAAATGTAAGCTGAATCTGACAAAAAAGTCAATGTTTACCTGTCCATGAGCCAGCCTGGAGAAGTCTGGTTTAAGGTAGTACATTATACCCTCCCCAGCACCTGGAAGGGTAAGACCTCGGACAAGGAACACTGAAATTAGACAAAAGTTGGATGATTTAAGGCTGAAATTAAGGGCTGATGTTTATTGGGTTTATCGTCCCACCAACAGTATTTCCGCTATCTGGAGATGGTGTTCACTTGAAGGTGATATGGTGCTGCCTTCAATGTGTATAGCATGCCATGAACACCTGGCATGATACAACACCCAGTCTCATTATCCTGACACCGGGACAACAAGTTGTGGAAGTATCCTTATATTTGCTCGAGCGTTAGCAAGGAATCTATACCACTATCATTTTTAACGACATTGGTATGTCGCAGCTCGGGATCGAACCTGCGGCCTCCCGTACCTGGAGCCGATGTTCTACCAATGGCGAGGTAAGATGTTGTTACATGTACTAGAAATAGGCAAAATGTTGAATTCCAACATTCAGGACATGGCTAGTAACATTTTTTACAGTTAGTTGTTACCTGTTAACAGCACATATGGTAGAAGGGCCGTAACGTAGACCACCTTGCCAATGGACTTGATGCCCTTCATGAGGCAAAGGAAGATCAAGACCCAGGCCACAGTGAGAGGCACTGCCAGGTGCCACTGGACGTGACCAAAGTCTTCCAGGCCATTGGACTTCTGCAGTACATAATGGCTGTAAGAAAAACATATATAGAAATTGAGGCCTGGCAAGGAAGACAATTAACAGTAAGAGAGATTTTGATACTTAGATCATAGATATTTATCATTAAGACAACAAAGAATGGCAATTCAGATAACTATAAGAAAAATAAAGCTATTAATAAGTTAATGTACAACAAAAAAAAAGACAATTAACTGTGAGAGAAATTTAGCTATATAGACAACAAAAGCACAGAAAAAAAAATTAACTTAAAAAAAATCTATCTAAATAGATAACAAAGATAACTGTAAGAGAAATTTTGCCACCATCATGCAATATAGCCAATAAACTGTTGGAGAAATCTAACCATATAGACAACAAAAACTTAACAATAAGGCAACTTACTGAAATCTAGCGTATACATGACAAAGCAATAATGATAATTAACTTAAGATAGTCCACTGTTTCATCTTTACTTCAAAACATAAAACTTTATTTGAAAGCTACATTTGCAGAATTGTCCAACAATTCTTTAGTAAACTACTTTAGACTAGAGTTCTTAAAACTTTATAAAACCTCCACAAAGCAAGGCAAAATACAATCTTAGGTCAAGATACCACTCGCTCAAATAAATATGATTCATTTGTGAGCAAATTTTGCTGACAAAAAATGGAATAATCCTTAGAAACGTAACAAAGGGTAATAACTCTGGAACAATCCAAATTATCTCACCTTTACACAAAACAACACATTAATATTAATCAATCATAACAAAGTCTGATAAATTATTAAGAGGAAGTTGTATGCACCATGTTAAAAAACAACAAACGGCCAAAACTCCAGAACCAAGAGCGCAATCTTCATGTTCAGGCTACACAGCTAATCATAAATATTTATCATCTATACAAGTATGAAGATATTCCCGTAAGTCATAAGACAGAAGTTGTCAGCACAAGAAACCGCAAAAGGGACAGCTGAACAGACTGAGCAATGATTGTGCCATACCATAATATGACGCTTTAGGCATTTTTAAGTATAGTGAATAACACTGCACAGAAAATTTTCCAACCAAAAATTAACTTACTTCCAGAATTCGTTGCTGGCTGTCACAGAAACATTGGTCATCTGGCCTGACACCATGGTGCCATTGGTTGTGGTACAATTGTCAAAGCTACAGATGGAGTTACGAGCATGAAGTCCGGCCACACAGTTAGGGGTGTTCCACTCCTGGTCGCAGCGGGACCATGGCAACTGCGGCAGGAAAGAATTGACGAGGTACACCATCACCCAAACCATCACCATTATGTAGTACCAGCAGTACACGAATGACACAACCAGCATCATGTAGCCCACACCTGGCGACAAGAAGAGCAGCAAGAGCTTGTTGATACAGCAAAAGAAAAAGGTCTTGCTATGAGGGCTTAATCTTATTTTCTGTAAGTTTTAACCCTATATCCCATAATCATTACCATATTTTCTTGGTATTCATTATAACTGTGATATCGAGATGATTTTTATAAGTACCACATATATCAAGTTTGGAGCAGAAAAAAACAGTAATGAGGAACTGTAGTCACCTTATCTGTGTCTAACAAGGTAGCAAAACCTAAATATGACACAGAAAATTATATAAATGTGTGATTAAACATTTTTTTTTTCAAATAGTTCCACTAACAGTCTAAAAGTTATTGCAAAACTTGATGGCATTCATTTGGAGAGAATATAGTACTGCCTTCACAGTGATAGCTTGCCATAAACATCTTACATGACATAACATCTTGTTGCATTGTGAGACAAGGTTGACAAGTTTTGGATTTTTCCTTATAATTTAAGCATAAGAAATGAAAGAAAAATTTACTACTGGGCAAGAAAAAACTTATTTTAAGCCACTGGCTAGTCCTAAACAAGACATGCTTAGCAAGCTATTATCCTTAAAATAAAAAATAGTAATGATTATGCAGTAATGGTACAGCTAATTTTTAAAAAAAATAAAATTTAGACTGAAAACATCTTATGCAGCCAGAAAAACAGATAAATATTGTGGGGCCTGCAAAACAAATCTTATTTTTCTAGCCTTGGATTCTTTTTTTTAACCTATTTAGAACTCATTTTACAAACAATTCTTTTTTAATATTTGCCAATTCTTTAGGTTAAAATTCACTGGCAATGACAAATGCAACCAAAAAACAATGAAATTCATTTTCGACCTAATATTTGAAAGTTTTACTTGTCAGGTCAATGAGATGGGTGTTTTTTTCACACTGTTATAGGTGTAACTCAACCCTCAATATGGACAGCTTTCAGTGCTTCTGTCAGTGTATATAAACTAGCAACTGCTTTAGGGAATTTAAAGCTCATTGCTTCTGTATTGGGTTCTAACTCCATCAGCCAGGGTTCATGTGCCGATTTGTGCGAAGCTATTTTTGGAGGTATGCTTTGTTACCACTGCCTGTAATGATGGAGCCATTGAATCAAGCTATTAGAACTGATTCTAGATCGGTTTATGATATAAACAAATCATATGTAGCCCAAACTTGGTAAATAAAATGGAAACAAAGCAGTGATAAGTCTTGTAAGATAAAACAAGAGGGCCAAGATGATTAATCGCTCACCTGAGGACATAGGCTTTTAGTAGGCTCATATCTGGCATCAAGTAATTAAGACTTATTTACTTTAGAAGTCTTTGGTGAAGATTGGACCATTATTGTGGCAACTGGGCTGATAACATTTTCTAGAATTTCATCTAGTGATACACTGAATAAACGTGACCCAGTTCAAAACGTATCTAAGATTTCATACAGGCAAAAATTCTGACCAAGTTTGGTAAAGATTGTACCATAAATGTGGTCTCTAGTGTGTTCACAAGGTTTTCCTAAGATTTGATCTAGTGATCTACTTATTGACCCCATTTAACCCAGTTACAAACTCACCTAAGATTTCATGCAGGCAAATATGCTGACCAAGTTTGGTGAATATTGGGCCATAAATTTGGCCTCTAGAGTGTTCACAAGATTTTTCTAAAACGTGACCTTATTGTCCTAATTTTTGACCCCAAGGGACCCAATTAGGAACTCATCCAAGATTTCTTGCAGACAAGTATTCTAATCAAGTTTGATGAAGACTGGATAAAAACTGTAGTCTCTAGTGTGTTCACAAGCAGATTGTTGAAGATACATGAAGGATGATGGAAGACGGGAAAAGGGGCACATTGTGAGCAGGTGAGCTAAAAAAAAAGTGCTATTTTTCATTGCTGCAATTTCTTAATAAAAGTTATGTTTTTTACAAGTGAAAATACTTGTCAATTTTGTATACTAGATTTTGACAAAAGAAGATAAGATAACAAAAATAAAGTGTTACCTCTGAAGAGAGGGCAGAACTTCCAGACGTACATACAACTGATACCAGAGAACTGTCCCAAGCACAGCTCCAGGTAAAACAAGGGCAGTCCACACACAAACATGAAGAAGAAGAATGGGATCAGGAATGCACCTGAAATAACAAGATTGTAAATTCATCATCATCACCGCTATGGTCATCACCATCATCGTCATCATCATCGGTATGACCAAGTTTATAATTTTTTGTTTTTAGTTTCATAGCAACAACACAATCATGGTCATATTGGCTGTGTCTGGCTAATGTTTGGTGGTGGAGACCCCAGACAGACAAACCAATTGATACTCTTTAACTTTACTTGAACATGAGAATGTAAGCTGTACACTACAATTTTATGACTTTTATAAGTTGTGGCCACAGTTGAAACTCTGGAGTTTAGTAGTGACAACACTCTACCTATCACACTACTTGGGCAAGTTAAATAAATAGTTTATAAGTAATGCCATGGGATTTATCACAAAATTACTCTTCTTTATCTCAGTGCCTTCTAAGTGACTGAAATTGAGCTGAAACCATAAATAGATAAGATCAGATTTTGTTGTCTGTAGTGCTTATCACTAAGTACCCTTATCCTTGTAAAATAAACAAAGTAAATATAAACAAAGAGGAGTCTAATTGTGCAGAAGTAAACATTGTTAACAACTTAATTGTTTTACAGGTTAGACACCACTAAATAAGTTTGTTCTATATTATATAGTGAATCGTGAAAAGTTGGAAACAAATTGCACCATGACCAAGTTATGATGGACCCCCATAACCATATAATGGTGAAACAAGCTATTTATTGTCTATCAGAAAGACCCAGAAATAAGCCAATTTTTGCAACTTGTAAGAAGGTTCTGCTTCATAGAATGCACATACCACCAAATTGCCAGTCGGTAACCCCCAAATTTCAATGAAATATGTACTTCCTGTAAAAGCGGATCAGTCCATTATTGTGCACAGGGGTTTAAGACTTTTGCTTTCTTTTAATTCTATATGGTTTCAGCTTCCTTTTGACTCCAAAAGATTAAGATTATCATCAAAATAGGAAATTTAATGCCAAAACATAGCATCAGACTGTTACTAAAAAGAAAAAGTCCATGTCACACATTCTACTTCCAGTCGGTATTTAGTGTAACCACCCCTGCAGCTGTGGCAAACAGCAAACACAAACTACAGAGAGTACTCTCCCTTTAATGTGTTTGCATGTGTTTGTAGGTGATGCAGTGGACTGAAAACTGAAACAGAAGTTACCATAATGCACACGAGTGTTAAAATCGCCACCATTAAAGGTTGTGTTTCCGACAGTGTGGACCAATTTTTTCCTCTCTCACAAGACCAAATAAATTATTGTTTCATAAGAAGATTCTGCAAAATGCTCTTTATTGGTGCTCTACATTCATGTTAAATGTAAATCATTACCGGTACATCAAACTTGTCATTACACCAATATACTTCCTATCCAAGCCACACAGTACAGTTAGCTTCTTTTAAATGAAGAACCCATGTGACCACTTATTGTTGAGATCACATTACATGATCATCCAGGTAATCAGGTCTGATGTTGATATCTATTTTTAGCTGAAATCCCCATCAAGCTTGTTTATAGATTTGGAAATAGTGGAAATTTGAAGTGAAATATTGTTTATGAATTTTGAAACAGTGGACATTTTAAGTGAAATATTTTACAAATTGCTGGGGGGCCGCTGGTAGGGTCCAGGGGGCTGGAGGTTTGCATAATCAGACTATTTATTGACCTCTCAGACTGATGATAGACCGAAAACTCAGAGGCTTACATCATAGCCCCTGACCCACCCCACCACCCTCCACTTTCACCCTTGCCATTGCAAAATCTAGAGAGACTACCATCACATAACGTTGTGCAATACAATCTTGTGGAAAAAGAAAATCAAAAAGAAAAGAAAGATATGTGGCAATGACAGTCTACAAATGGTAGTCTATGGCCAGAACACTAGAGAAAAGCAATTTTGACCAAAATACATTTAGATTGGGAGGAAGTGGGGAGCTGGGGCTGTGACATGCATGGTACAGGACGGGTTATATCTTCACAGTTGTTACATGTGGAGGCCACACACTGGCACACCAAGAAGTCAATCACTTGATAAATAGCTGATAAGCGGGAAGATAAGTTGAAGTAATTTCATCAAGCGACTTTCATAAACACTCACAATAACTGAACAGGAGGGCCATGTTAGCCCTGAATTGCTCACAAGAGGATACTGGCTTTAAGTTTGCTTGAAAATCAAATCACAAGACTAAATCTCCACTACTGTGTCTATGTCATTTGGCGATCACAAATTATTTGTTCAGCAAAACTTTGCACACATTAACCCATCATGATGTGCATGCAGACAAAGATTCTGATAAAGTTCTGTGAAGACACGGTTAAATAAATTCTCTGAGGGTGTTCACTGGGCTGTTTACTTATTTTACAGACTGACCAACTGTTTGATACCATGTGACCCAGTTACGAATTAGTCCTTAAGATTTCATACACTCTGTCCAAAAATGGTTGCGATTGGGCCATGAATGGAGCTTCTACGGTTTTTACAAGGGGTTCCTAGGATACGAAATAGTGACCTATTTTTAACAGTTGTGACACAATTAGAAACACATTCAAAACTACATGCAGACCAACATTCTATGTTTTGTGAAGAAAGGGGTATAAATGTGGCCTCTGAAATGTGTTCAATTTAGAACATGACCCAGTTACTTATCCAGCATTTCAAAGGGACAAACATTCTGATCATGTTCGATGAATACAGGGCCATAAATATGTATTCACAAGTTTTCTTTTTCCTATTAAATTTGACCTAGTGATCTACTTTTTGACCCCTATGACCCCATTACAAACTGGCCAATTAGATGCTTGAGATTTTTTTCAAAGTCTAAATCAAAGTTTTATAACCTCAGGTCCAGATCTATATTTTATTCCTTTCCCTTTAAAGCACTTAGTAGGATAAAAGGGATTTAGGATTTGCCGGCATTTTTTCTGATACTGTGCAGCAACATTTCTATCATCATAGCACAGGGACACTTATAAGGTACTAAGGAACTAAACCCATAATACTGACACCGACAAGTCAGGCGTAATGCAGTCCCCTTAGCCCCAAGCGTTAGGAGGGAAGCCACTACTACCAACTTTATGGCCGGGGTTTGTTCCCGCAACCTCCTGATACGCAAGCGTATGCTCTACCACTTGAGCTATTGCGTTCAGTAGCAGGTTAAAAGACTGGTTTATTATCATTTCTGTAAATATTTGTACACTCCTATATTACAGACACCCTTCGACTTACCACCTCCATTCTGCATCACAAGGTAGGGAAAACGCCAAAGGTTTCCTACGCCTACAGAGTAGCCAATCACTGACAGGATGAACTCCAGCTTGTTACCCCAAAGACCCCGCTCATAATCGTTGTCAGATCCCTCAGAACTCGATTCCAGAAAGGTTTCTGCCTCAACCGTATCACTGAGATTGTACTTGCCGTTATCATCATCTTGAACAGGCTGCTTCTGAAACAGGCAGGAAAACAACATATATCTAGTTTGTTAGACTTTAAAGGTGGTATCCGACAGTCTGCCTATATCAAATAAATGTAACAATATTAAATGCAAGGTGTAGGGAATTTGGGTATAATTTTTACTTCAACTCATACTGTGTTCTAAACAAAGACGACTTTGCACACTACCTCAATTGTTAGAAAATACAAATCATGAAAAGAAAGGTTTGCAAGTCCTGTCTTTGAAAATCTATAAATAAGTAAGCTGGTGTTTTCTGCTTAAAGTAGATATCAACATCACAGCATATTACCCTGATAATGTTTTGTTTCTTTAATACATTGCAGCAACAAATTATGATCATTATAGTGATGTCCTGCAATTTTGGTGGCGGAAGACCCCAAACAAATGTCTGGATAGAACCACTGGCACACTGCAAGTCAGCTTGAAGATCTTCCCACATTGAGTCCTTCACCCCGAATAGGACTCAAACCCAATCACTGAAGGGCTAAGCAGTCAGAGGAGTTACAAGTCGGCGTCTCTACCACTATGCCACAGCCGTTCCACCCCCCACCACCAGATAATGATATAACAAGCTCTTAATATACATTTTTGCAATAATAAGTGGAGTGCTATGCTTTCACCTAGATGTAGGGCACCAATAAGCAGCATTTTGTGGGATCTTTTCATGCAACAAATATTTATTTTGATGTTTGAGAGTAAAAAATAGGGTCAAAATTGCTGGATATCACCAAGTCATTATACTTTTCTGAAAAAATGGCTTTAAGACACAGATGCCCCCTGCCTGATGGTTTATGATATCAATAAAGGGGCATTACTCCACTTACATTAAATGGATAGTGACAAAAATCAACAATTTAAAATATATTGTTAAAAGAACTATAGAAGAAGTGTCCAAAATCTAACAAAATGAGAATATACATGTAATCTCTAAACGAGATAAATCCTGTTAGAAAAAAATAAATTTATGTTGTTTTATATCATAATGTAACATTTTGTTTTATGCAAAGAACATAAATAAAAGGCAGGCTTTTCTTAAACTGTGATGCATATAGGGGTATAGACAAATGTAAAACAACAAGAGTACTGCATCTCATTCAAATTGGGATGGGATGGGATGGGATTTGTCGGCTTTTTTGCCGATACTGTGCAGCGACATTTCTATGATTATAGCACAGGGGCACTTACAAAGGCACTTTTCAACCCTTAGTATGCCTCATTTGTAAGTTCGTAAGTTTGGAGTCATAAATATATACAAATACCCCAAGTTGAATTGCTATAGATAAAGCAGCAAATAGTGCAGGTATTGATAAGACAGCCTGCAGTGGAAGCCAGCTGATCTGGACCTATGATATTTGCCATGGCCTGATAATATTGATCTCGGCAGGTGAAGATTTTAAAAATATGACTCTGAGCAGTGGGGTCCATATCCAAACATAGACCTAGTTGCCCCACAAGAATTTAACAACAAAACCTATGACAGTAAACATACATTTCGTTGTAGCCATATACATGTATTATCCCTAAACATGTAACACTGATGACGTCCAGGCAAGTAGTATAGATCCAAATTAGCAATCTTTTGGGAGATATCTGATCAGGATCTGTACACTTAACTACCAAGCACTCTTGAAATACATGTAGATGATATTTACCTTACCGTATTTTTCAGAATATACCCCACAACTTTTTTTTCTTAGGATTGTAGTTGTTGCATATTTTTAAAATCTATACAGTTTGTAATTGATGTATACTGTGAGTTTTTATTACACATGATGTATATTTTCTTCGAGCCTAGTTCAAAGATATACAAGAATGTTTGGTCTCAAATAGCTAGAAAAACATTTGGAAACCTGTGCTAAGCTTTTGATTTTTCTGTGCTAAAGGCATATGTAACAATGAGAGCCATCGATGAATAGTCTCCCCTGAATAATCCCTAAATGCAGGTAGGTCCTTTCATTTGTTTTACTCAGTTTTTATGGTTGTGCTCTTTGGAGTGTATGTTGACTTTTCTGCCTTTCCTGTAATACACAGGTTAACCATCCTCAACAACATCTTCCATTTTCTTTTTGAAATAACAAATCTCTATAAGTATTTAAATGTTTTTTAAACTTATATTTATGCAAAAGTAAGAAATTTTACTGTTTGTAATTGCAATATCTACAAAAGAACAGGCGATAAAGTCCAAGAATTTCAACTAAAAGGACCTACCTACTGTTTGGAATGCCTTGGATATTAACTAAGAAGGGAGACAATTTCCATTTCACCAATGTACCCCATTACGATGTAATGTTGACATTAATCTAGCATTGACAGGTAATTTTTAAATCCAATATTCATGTTTGTTTATTTAACAAAGTCTTGTCTGTTTTTAGTGTGACCATTGAAGTCATTTTTAAAGATGAAAAAAAAATCCCATTAAATAGTTATGATATAATACATAAATAAAACAGAGGCTGTAGAAAGCATAAAAAAGTGAAATAGTTAAACAAAATATACAAAGGCATACAAATTTCTCCACCACAGAAGGTTATTTACTATTTTGTAGGCATTTTATTGAAAATCAAGAAGCTCAAAAGAAAACAAAAACAAACCATGATGAATATTTTAATGTAGTGCAAGTCTAATGAACAATCAAAAACTTCATGTCAAGAATTTTAAAAGTCAACAAAGTCCTTTTAAAGCAAGATACAATGAACACAACAATTCACAGTAATCCTAATCTACAGCCATATGAATATTTAGAAGATCAAACACTCCAAACAGTAAAAAACTAAAAACAGAATGATTTAAAATTCACCTTTTCACAGACATCTGAATAAACAATCCTGTAAATATTTAAAATGTCATATTCTCCTGACTATAAAGTACTGACATCAGAATGATTCACATTAAGTTTCTTACAGTAATCTGAATCAACAATGCTGTAGATATTTAAAATGTCATATTCTCCTGACTATAAAGTACCAACAACAGAATGATTCACATTTAGTTTCCTACAGAAATCCCAGTCTACAATCCTGTAAATATTTAAAATGACAAATTCTCCATACCATTAAGCTAGTATTAAAAACAGAATGATTCACATTAAGTTTCTCACAGTAATCCCAATATACAAACATCTTAACATTAGGATGTCAAATTCTCCTAGCAGTAAAATGCATGTACACAGAATAGATTTTAATTTTCTCACAGAAATCTCAATCTACAACCCTAACACATTCTGCTAACTGTTCAGTATTAAGAACACAAATATTCACAATTATTTTCTAACAGAAATCTCTATCTTCAATGCTCTGAACATTTAGAATGTCAAATTCTCCTAATTAAAAATTACATAGAACAAAATGATTCATTATTATTTTCTAACAGAAATCCCACTCTACACTCCTCTGATCATTTGAAATGACAAATTTTCTTAACAGAAAAAATACAAAAAAAATTCACAATTATTTTCTCAGAGAAAACCCACTCTACAACCCTCTGATTATTTAGAATGTCAAATTCTCTTACTTGCAAAAATACAGAATAATTCACAATTATTTTCTCACAGAAATCCCACTTTACAACCCTCTCATCATTAAGAATGTCAAATTCTCTTAACTGCAAAAATTCAGAAAAAAATTATAATTATTTTTTCACAGAAATCCAACTCTACAACCCTCTGATCATTTAGAATGTCAAATTCTCTTAACTGCAAAAAATACAGAATAATTCACAATTATTTTCTCGCAGAAATCCAACTCTACAACCCTCTGATCATTTAGAATGTCAAATTCTCTTAACTGCAAAAAATACCGAATAATTCACAATTATTTTCTTGCAGAAATCCCACTTTACAACCCTCTGATTATTTAGAATGTCAAATTCTCTTAACTGCAAAAAATACAGAATAATTCACAATTATTTTCTCACAGAAATCCCACTCTACAACCCTCTGTCAAATTCTTCTAACCATGGCTCCTGTAGCTACTACACAAAACAGCATACACTAGCTGCATACCTTCCATAAATAACCTAAAACTGACCCCATTTTAGGAGATAGCAACGGTAAAAAGGACTTACCATTGCCATGCTTCTGTAGTACAACTTGTACAGTGGAATGTTGATGCTTGCTTTGTGTTGGCTACTAACAGAGATAAATACACCTAACCATCTATCTAGAGGCAACTTATTCCCACTGCATGGCCTACAGACTCAGTTTTAAAGAAGGAATCCTGTTAAAGGTTGTATGTGTTCTTACTCCTACTATTTAGACAACAGCTTCAGTTTTAAAGGAGGAACCCTGCTGAAGGTTGTATTTGTTCTTACTCCCACTATTTAGACAACAGCTTCAGTTTTAAAGGAGGAATCCTACTAAAGGTTGTATGTGTTCTTACTTCTACTATTTAGACAACAGCTTCAGTTTTAAAAGAGGAAACCTACTAAAGGTTGTATGTGTTCTTACTCCCACTTTTTAGACAACAGTTTCAGTTTTAAGGGAGGAATCCTGCTAAAGGTTGTATGTGTTCTTACTCCTACTATTTAGACAACAGCTTCAGTTTTAAAGGAGGAACCCTGCTAAAGGTTGTATTTGTTCTTGCTCCCACTATTTAGACAACAGCTTCAGTTTGAAAGGAAGAATCCTTTATGTGTTTTTCCTCCCACTATTTAGACAACAGCTTCAGTTTTAAAGGAGGAATCCTGCTAAAGGTTGTATGTGTTCTTACTCCCACTATTTAGACAACAGCTTCAGTTTTAAAGGAGGAATCCTTTATATGTTCTTACTCCAACTATTTAGACAACAGCTTGTTTTAAAGGAGGAACCCTACTAAAGGTTGTATGTGTTCTTACTTCTACCATTTAGACAACAGTTTCAAAGGAAGAATCCTACTTAAAGTTCTATTTGTACAGAAGTCCATAAGAGCAATATTTTTATCTACTTTTGCCTTTACCCCTATGGATCACATTGTCGAATGCATGTCAATATGGGGTTGTCCCTCAATAAACAATATAGATGATAATTTACAAAGTGATAAAGTGTGTGTAGGAACAGCAAGCAGGACAGGTAAAAATGTTGATAGCTTGATTATGCAAATGACCCCCATCAAACATGTGCTCTTTCCCGATTTCCCCGAGAGACTCCCGATATCAGGGGTCTGTCTCACGCCTCATGCTGAGCACATCATTTCTCCGCTTTGAAGTTTTCGACACACTTAATCTCACTCTCCCCCCCCCCCCCCCCCCCCCCAAAGACTGTCCCAGCCAGTAGCTACCAGTTGATCACTTGATTACGCAAAACGAAGAGCACCTGCGCGTGTATGTGTGCAGCTAATCAGAACAGATCACTGCCCATCATGGTCATTGGTCGAGACGACAATTTCTCGCCCCGCCTACTGGTGTAAGAAGAAACCGTCACAAACTGCAATCCCTTCTTGACAATATAACCACACCCATTTAGTGAATGGAGATCATGCCCAATTAGTGTCACATGTTCCATTTTCTAGCACAACACTATGTTGAAAATTGAAGCAATGCGTGCGGATGCAGGCATTTGACTGAGCTTCGAAATTATGAATGTTCAATAACCCGTTAATAGGGAGCTATGATCTGTATTTAACCAAACGCAAGCTCGGGATAATTAGACTGAAGATCTTAATTCTTTTTCCTAATCGAGTCAGGGTACTATTTCCAACATCATTATCACGTTTGACAAATGTCTTGACTGCAAAATAAGCCCAATGATTTCCGTTTACTTCGGTGCTCTAAATACACTATGCAATTCAAGTAAGTATGTAGAAAAACTGACATGCATGCACTTGAATGCTGGCAACTAACATGACAGAATAATTCAGAAACGTTTACCAACTTACCTGCGTACATGCCTTACAAAAAACAACAACAAACAAACTAGTGCTAATTACAAATGTGACATCATCGTGCCATTTTGTCAGCAGACTACAGCATTTCTTGAAACTGATGCGCTGTGTGTACTCATTAAAATTACTCTAGTATTGATTTACTTTTTCTTAAACCGTGACTGCAGCTCATCCTGGAATTAGAAACCAAAGTTAGCGAACGAAGCGAGCGACCCTGGTTTCTATTCCATGAATAAGAATATATGACAAAGTCCTGTGTGCATTGCAACATATACCAAAATTTGAAAAGGCACAGGACAAAGGTATTCATGAGCAAGCCAAATGTAAAAGTAAATATGTGACGAGTCATTTAACAAAATGAGCAAACCCAACAGTTACCGCCTTGGAACGGTCAGTCGAAAAAGGGACCGACTGGAAGAATTACCAATTTAGACTCAAAACCTATACTATGGACATGTTGCGTGTAATTAACATGGTTGGAAATAAATATTACGTAAAAGTAATAATGTGTATATTAAATTCACACAAATACAAGTTTGCATGAATGAAATGAATGTATGAAACAATAACACAGCTACACAGAGCTTGCAACATGTATATTTGTGTGTTGTGCTACTACAACAATCGTTAGTTTTAATTAATTTTAATTTGATACTTTGTAAGGCCTTCTGCTTACTGTATATTATTAAGTACATTGTGTAAGACATGTAGGCAAGCTTTTATCCTTGAATATGTTGGGGTGGGTGCGTGGATGGGGATTAGAAGACAAATCTGCAAAGATCAAAGGAACCTTGAAACAGATCAAAGCTAAGAAATGGGAAACATGGTAGAGTTTCCTAACATTATGTTAAGCTTAATTTGACTTAAGCTTTTTTAAGAGGAATCAATCGTTTCTCTACTTCACAATAGCGTTGTTTCTATTTGAACGAAAATTTGTCTTCTTCCTGCAAATATACATTTACCGTTAAAAGTAAATGGTTTTCGAGACAGTTGATACCATCTCATTTTGTGCATGAAAAGAAAATTCCATGCATAGACACTTATAAAACATATTTTCCATTTCAACTAGTTCAAACCAATTTACATTAAAAGAATTAATTAATATAAAATAATTTGAACTTTTTTTTTGCATTAGCATGTGACTTCTATATGTAAAAAACAACAACAAAAAACTGGACATCCATTTACTACTTTGTCATAGAAAAACACTTATTTGCTGTGTTTTTTTTATTAGTACAATGTCTTCATGTATTTGTAGTTCATTTTAAATGAATTTTAACTTTAATCTGTTTAGGCAATAGTGGTGTCACAAGCTTACACATTAAATAAACTATTTTAATGCTTGCATACTCATTATTTCAAATTTAACATCTTAATAACTACAAAACTATTTTAAAGATTTTATGTAAATTTTAATTTGATGGCAGAATGTATCTAGAACACTTTGGAAACCTTTTTCCAATTCATTAGTAAGTGCTGTTGGCTTGTTTACACCATGTTTGGCTGTTGTTGTTTTTGCAGGCCAAACTTAAAACCAAAGCATACAATTTATGTCCTGATATTGAACTTAAATATGTTAGATAGGGGCTATATTTCAAAATTCATTTAAAAATATTGTAAAGAAAAGTTTTATCACTGAAATTACTATGATAAAAAAAGTTTTACAAATAGAAATTAGCCACATAGTCAATTTAGCATGGGTTTATGAAAATCTCCCTCCCTGGCACACCAATCTCCCTCTGTGGAAGCCTAAGTCTCCCTCTTTGGGACCAAGGAAAGATCACACATCTGCCCCATGTGTTGGGGTAATAAAAAAACCTCATCATATACCTTGTTTACAATAATTTATGATAAAGTACAGTACTGTCTTTATCTCAATTATAAATGCAAAGGTTTAAAAAAAGTCAAATAAGTAACTTCTTCGCACAGGTTACTGCTGCATGTAAAGTCCTCACTGCTTATTCAGTACGGACCGGTCCTAATGAGCATGATCTCATCTTGGCGATGAACTCCTGGAGACTGCAAATGACAAGCATCATCAGGTAAACTTCAACCGTCATAAGGTGTTTCGACCCCTTTTCCACTACGCCCTCAGGTTGATGGGGTCGGCAGTGACTGTTCACTACCCGCTATTGTCAGGTCTCCAGGATGGCTCTTCCCTTCTAAACTAGAGCCAACACGATGCCCTCTCTGCAGCATCAGCAAGGAGTTTGATAGCTACCTTCCTCTTGGTTCCTGTCATGCCAATCTTCTGGTACATTCTCCAGACAGACTGTGCTGGAAAACCTCTGGCCCCCACCTCGACTGGAAGAACCCAAGCACTCCATCCTTTCTGTCTGCAGGAGTCTGCCAACTCTGCATATTTGGCACTCTTTCTCTCATAGGCCTCCTCGCAAGCATCCTCCCAGGGTACAGTCAGTTCGATCATAATGATCTTCCTGCTGGCTTCCGACCATAGCACGATGTCAGGTCTAAGGCTGGTCTGAACCACATCTGGGAAAACAAGCTTCTTCCTCAGATCTGCCTTCATCTCCCATGATGCTGCTTGGTGGAGAAGTCCCAGCTGCCCTCCCTGTGTAGCCGTCTTTGTTTGTCCGGCCTTCACAAACTGTATAGAGTGCTGCTTCTCCCCAACTGCTCTCTTCTGCTTCCTCTCCTTCTCAAGGCTGTCTGCCAAGACTGCTAGAACCTGGTCATGTCGCCAACGGTACCTCCCCTGCTGAAGAGCTGTCTTACACCCTGACAGTATGTGTGCCATGGTGGCGCGGCCTCCACATAAGTGACATGATGGGTCATCTATCAGCCCCAGGTGTGCAGGTTTGCAGGCGATGGAAGTGTATCATACACTGACCGGAGCAAAAAGGAAATCCTTGCTGTTTCTAGTTTCCACAGCTCTGGCCAGGACACCTGACGTTCTGGTAGGTTCCATCTAGTCCATGCCCCTTGTTTGCCTAACTCAACAGCCTTGCTTCTTCTTTTCTGTTCCTCCTCCTTTCTCACTTCCCCAAGAACCATATCTCTCTTCGCTTTACCCTGAGCCTTGTTCCATTCCTTGAACTGAGACATCCCAATTCCTTGGCGGCCAATGCAAGTATTCCCGATGACATCCTTGAGCTGAAGTGAGCTCTCTGCTTCGGCTACAGCTGAACATGCTGCCCACTTTCTTCCTGATCGGGTGACTACTCCAGCCTCTCTGACCTTCGCGTCTGCAGACTCTCTCAGTGTCAAAACAAGCCTGCATTTAGTGACCTTGAACTCCTCAACCACTGATGACAGAGGTAGTTGTAGCTGGCATGATCTGCTTTACAGGCCTATTGAACAAAAACTTTGTGGAACTCCAAGCTATCTCCTGAGTTTCTGGTTGACTTTCTTCTCCAGTGCATCAACCATGGACATGGGAATCTCGTTAAGTGTGAGATGCCAAGATAATCGTGGAAGTATACCATCCTGGTTGTCATCTGTCTTTCCAGAGTCACAGATCTTCCTCTGTTGCCAGCCAGACTTTCCTAGCGGTCACTGGTTGCCCAGATGTAGTAACTTCTTCGCACAGGTTACTGCTGCATGTAAAGTCCTCACTGAAAATTTAGTACGGACCGGTCCTAATGAGCATGATCTCATCTTGGCGATGAACTCCTGGAGACTGCAAATGACAAGCATCATCAGGTGGACTTCAACCGTCATAAGGCGTTTCGACCCCTTTTCCACTACGCCCTCAGTATAAATGAAAGCAATTTTTGGTACTATATTATAATGTATACAGATAAAAGACCTTTATAAACTGTTTCAATCTCATAAAAATTTAAGGGGAAAATCATCAGTATTATACATGATTGGCCCCTGTATAACAATGGGGGAAATCCTTCTCTCTCTTTTTTTTTCCACTTATGACAACCTATTTGATTATTAAGCAAACAACAAAACACACAGTTGTTGATGTCTCTAATTACAGCAGTGCAGACCACATATTGATTATAGACCCTTTCAGTTACTCGCCCTAAGTCAAACAAGAGTTGCGTCCCGCGACCGGATATGATGTCATACGAGGATTGAAAACAAAAAGGCTACTATAGTATTTATAAGCGGATTTTCGTGCTGTTTTAACGTAAGTATGTGCTTTATTTATTTTTTAGAACTCAGGAAAATCACCTTATTCAAAGACAGTGATAATCTGTTTTAATTTTCAGTAAAAAAAATTAAGAATAAATCAGGAAATCTGGGAAAGTTCGTCTTTTTTCCAGACGAAGTGCAACTGTCATACCAATGAAAGTATATAATAAAAGGCTCTTCAAAATTACTTAAAGACCCCTTGAAATGGTAGCTGGAGTGGGAAATGGTATTTATAATCGCATGTTTCTCTTGTATTAGATCACGCATGATCCATGCTGCAGAGATAGCTATTTTTAGATTAGTTATGGGATAACGTTCGCTCAGACGTTGATATCTATTTTTAGTAGACACCTCTATCATGCTTATTTATATATTTGGGAAGAATAAACATTAAGTATGTTTTTTTCCATTTTGTACTGTATACCAATATAGGTAGTGTTGAAGATTGTCTTTACTTAGACTAAAGTATGAATTTTTGCTGAAATTATGCCTATATACTGCATATTCCCCAAAGCAGGGGTAATATATCATTACATGTATTTGATATAGACAAATTGTCGGATACCACCTTTAACATAGGGGTCCTACTGAATACCGAGAGACACTTGTTTACCGAAAGATACCGAAAGAGACTGTTATTATACTGTGGTTGTTTTAACTAATACAAATGTTTAATTGTTGTTAAAAAGAAAGAAAGACAAATTTGTGTGCATGTTATTTTTTTGTTTTTTACTGTTTTCATTAATAGTTAATATGATATGTTCGGTATAGTTAGAACATTGTAAAATACTTATTGTGTAAAGCAATAAACACAACATGCATAAGCATTATAGTATACATGAGATACTATTACTTATGCCTTTTTTTGTCTGAAGTCATTCTGAAAAACATATCAATGCAATGTTGTAAAACAATCAAGTACAATTATCAAAAAGTTCAAGAAGACAATAAAAACATATCATATATATATATATATATATATATATATATATATATATATATATATATATATACTTAAATACTGTCCTTTTATTTTGCCGAAATATACATGTATATCCCTATACAATCAAAATACATTAATGCATTCATATCAGGAATAGCTGGGCAGAAAATAACACACCAAACTTAAAAAGGCAGTGAAAAGATAGCATGGTTTTATAAAATGAATACAAATAATAACCACATGATGAGAATCTGATGTTAATGTCGGTGCATATTTAATGCGAGGGCCATCAACTGATTGTCATATCCGACTGTCAATGCAGACATCTAGTTATATTTGTAACAAAACAACAAAAACAATTATATACAGACATCTAAACATAAGTAAACAAATAAGTTTAGTTAAACTGAACCTATAAGCTGATTCTGTATAGAAGGCTCTGTAAAGTGATGTCAAACTCATATATGCAATACAGTCATGACAACATGAAAAGAGAACAGGATTGCATTGGACTTTTGTCGGTGCATGTTTAATGCGTGGGCCGTTCAGACTGCTGAGCGTCCTATCCGAATTCCAATACATACATGAAATAAATAGAAATAGACTAAAAGAATATTATGTTTACTGCATTAAGGAATAAAATATGATGTTTCAAATGCCCTAAATGATAAAAGAATGCTGACGAGGACTGTAATAACTGACATATATTCCATTATTATTGTAATTATATGAAATGGGTATCACTGTATTGTTTCAATGGCATTGTCACTGTCCGTTCATTTACTTTTCGTTTTCTTTGACCTGTTTTTTTTCCCGTCTGTGCGCGGTGCCACTTCAGAAGATTGACTATTTGAGGATGTGGCAATCCTATCTGCCTTAATTACAAAAGATCGGTACATTTTGTACAAATTATTTCTTTGTTGGTCTGTCATAGCAATCCACTGTAGCTTTGAAACCCGAAAATGCTGGTGCGATGCAGCAAGGCAAAATTCTCCAGTAGCCAATAGTGTACTTCTTAACTCATGAGTTGACCGTCCACAAGTTTGTTAGTCAACCTAACGATCTCGGGTTGACTTTTGGTTTCCCAATTTAAATAATGAAATTCAAACAGGGGCCAACATAGAAGTCCACATTGACATAATATTGTTAATGATTTCTAAAGCTGTTTTAAGTCTTAATAGAATGTGGTGCTCTTGTGAACCACTAATTGCTCGTGAAACTGCTCTATACAGACAATTTCCATCCCCTATCGTGTTTACTGGTAAGTATGCCATATTCATGACAGGATGGAACATAGATAGTATTTTAACAGCCTCTGTGTCTACCTCGTACATGTTACGCTCTGCCGAAGGAACGTCAACATGGTATGTTTTGATAAGTTTTGTTTCAGACTTTGCCTGGTTGATGAGGAAATTCCTTGTTTGACTGCATAGCCTTAGATAATCTAAAAATCAAACATACAAATCTGCGTTTATCTCCTAAATCTACCAGTATATATATTTGTCATTTAATTTTCTAAGTCAATATTGCACTATTGTAAGAGGAAACCCCATTTTGTAGTTAAGTTCTCTTATTTAAACATTATTTTGTTATATTCAAGATGTTTGAATATACACCCGTTTTGTAATATACTTATTGGGGAAAATGCTGTTGTTGTGTTGTTTATATTTTATATAAATTGCGTGAACAATAAACATTTATGGACGAACATGAGATGATTTTTAAAGCATGAAACTATTTAAGAGATTAACAATTATGCTGTCATGCCACCCAGGTTTTAATTGGTGTAAAAATGCTTGATCTTGTGAATTTGGATTTGAAAAAAAGATTCAAAAGAGCTGTTTCATATCATTTTCATTCAGTATTTATTTGCTAAACAGTACAATAGTTTTGCAGAAAAAAAAGTTACAAACTACAAGGTGCATTATATGGTTTTCATAAAGCTCGCTTTGATGAACAAAGGGAAACAACTCAAACAACAAGGCAATACGCATCGTGACTTCGTACTGCAAAATTGTAAAAACATTAAATTACAAAACGAATCTTTGGCATTTACTTCATATACTAATATTTCAACACATCAACTACATACAACAACAAATGATGCTTTAAATACATTTTATTAAGTGTATTTCGGTAATCAAAGTCTCTTTCAGTATCTTTCGGTAAACAAGTGTCTTTCGGTATTCAGTAGTACCGTTAACATAGCACCTTTTTTGCTTATATTTTAAAATTTTATTCTTAGTTCATGTAACAATCTTGGTCTTTATTGTCACTTTATTCTTCTGAAATCACTTTCCTACACTTTTTGTCAGTGCTCCAGGGCTGTATCAAGAATGGCAGAATCACTGAGGCATGATTTTCTAGGCATGATGGGGAAAGCTGGGGCTGCCCTCGAAAATTATACTTTTAAAATGTGACTTTTTGTCACAGCTCAAATTTTGTGCACCTCAGCATGGCTATGGGCCTATGCTCAATCATTTAGTCTAGCATTACTTGTGTGGTAATTGTTAATTGGAAAATATAGCTTGTGATTCAGTTTTAAATAAGTCTGGTTCATTCAAGCCCAAATCTATAATGGCCTGCTTCAGAGGGCCATCAGTTGATGGTTGTTACTCCCCAACAATCTTATACTGATCATTATTGATATGTTCTATGGATTGCTTTCTCTTGGATCAAACCAGTATTAATGTAAAAAATCACAGAAGATTCTTACCACATGATGGTCTGTTTGGCTCCTGGTAAGATGTGTGAAAAACAAATCTCTAATTTTTCTTGGGGGAAATCCACTAATGAGAATTTTAGTATAGAATATAATTCACACAGTAAAACAAAAATCCTCTATGTATGGTAATAAAATAATGGGAGCAAAAACAGTTTACAGGCTGGTGCAAGCTGTTCACATATTGTAAGAAGTATGGAAACTGCCAGTACACCATGTGATAAGATTATTTTCCCAAGAATTATCATAATGTTTTCCCAAATAGTTAAATGGTATTTTGTGTAATATTGGGAAATCAGTGTCTTTTAAAAAATATTTTTGATTTATGTGAATCACAAAATCAGTTCAACACAAACTAAGTCATAAAAAACTATATAATATATATATATGTTTAAATTTTTAATTCAGATTTCTGTGAATGAGATTCCTGGAGCCCAGCTTCCAAGAGCGCCAGAGAAATGTAAATTGAGCGAATTGAGGATTTGGTTGAAAAGTAGATGCTAAACAGTGAAGTCAAAAGAAACAAGCTTTTACCATCAGAGTAGACTCGGTGTACTGTGTTTGCTATTCGAATAATATAATTTATTCACTTATTATATTTATGTTAATTTATACCTCTCTGTGATAAGATTGAATAAGGGTAAAGGTTACTGTTATTTAAAATCCTTCCAGGAGGTTTACCTGGAAGAATCTCAAACCATATTTATTTTCATAAGATTTTTGTGATGTTTTTGTAACTGAATTGTTCAGTTTCATGATTTGATCCTGATGTGCATATTTTTTTATCATAAAACCATGTTTATTAATATTCATGTGATTAGGGGGATGCTTGTGCAATTGAAATGGTCAGTTTCATGATTTGCTTTGCTCACTGCTTTTATTTTCAAGCCTGTTGTTTAAATGAAATAAATTTTATCTGTTACTGGATATGCTTTGTGCTGTTATTTGTTACTACTGTCATTTTATAATTGTAAGCATAAAATTACTTGGTTTTGGTAAAAATTCCAATGTTTCTTTATAAATAAATGGATTTGATTCGTTTTGAATCCAGTTACTTGTGAGGGATGGGATTTGCCGGCATTCTTGCCGATACTGTGCAGCGACATTTCTATCATTTAGATTTAAAATTTTTCGTGTGCACATGCATCTTTACCCACACTCTCACACAGGTTTTACCTACGGGCAGGGATTACTTATTTTATACAGCATACTCAACTCTAATTTGCCAACTGTGAAAGGTGAGTTCTATACGACTGGCGCCTCCTATCATGGGGGGGGGGGGGGGGGGGGAACACTGCCTTTCTTTTGCATTAATAAAACACACACATACCTTCTGGCTCTGCATCAACTGTGTATAATATAACATTTGTTAACACCTGTCCAACTAATGAGCTTTATCACCAGCCCTAGAGCAACTGTTTTTGCAAGAAATTAAGTGAAGATTTAAAAAAAGAATAAACTTCTGATTGTATATATTATGTAAGTAATTCAGGTATATATTATATAATTATTTCATAGATATGTTTTCTGCACCAAGTAGAAATGCTGTTGTAGTATATTAAGATGAACAAGGACGACTGATTCAAAGGCAAAACGGTTACTTTCTTACCTGCATAAATGAACATCACTATCGGTATGTCCACGCTATTTGCTTTTGTAATACTTTACTTTCCGACTAAACAACAATTTGACTAAATATATGTTTGAACACAGGCAATATGATCCAGGCAATCTGTCTAATTTGTTGGATTTTTTTTATGTCTCTATAGAAATATTACTGTACTAGAAAAACAAATTACACTTATAATCAGAAACTACAAAAGCTGCAGGTATTCCTAGTGTTCAAGACCGAGAACTGTATGTTGTCACGTGCAAAATATAGCCTTGGTTACCACTGATTGGTATAAGCCTAACAGCAGATTCCTATTCCAAGATTCCCATACAGTGCACTCTGCCTTGGAAGTTTTATGACCTTGACCCCTACTGTGAAGTTTATATACAATTTCAAGTCGCCAAAAGACCTATTCACAAATGTGTGTATAGGTCTTTGTTGACAGGAAACATGTTTTAAATAGCCAAAGTACCATATAGCTACTTTATAATACGACAAAGGATTTAAATTATGTGGAGTTCTTATCTTCAAATGAGTGGTATTCCTTTATTGATTTAGTATGTTCCCAGAATAAACTAAACAAAATGGTGTTGAATAAAAGAAGTCAGTTGGTGAATCATCCGCTTGCCAATTCATTCAAGTGATTGGAATCTTTATGATTATGAATTAAATTGTCATTTTACGCAATTAATTAAAAAAGAGGGTGCTTTAAAGTAGTGTGGAATTAAAGAAATGCGTTTACTATTTAACTTTTGCTTTGAAACAAATTAAGCCTCAAATGTTGTGCACAAAATGGCCCAAAATAGATAGAACTCACTTTGAAGATGCAACTACTGGATCAACCATTTACAGGCTTGTACCATATGCCACTTACTGTTGTAGGTCGGACATCATTCAAGACTGGGCATTTTACAATTTCATGTTTACAGAAACTTTTCAGAGATCTGACAGCCGATCTACTATTTAAATATGATGTATAGTAGTCCTAGCTGGTTCCGCGTCATTTGTGGATTTGCGATAATCTAAAAATGCATACAAAGGGCCTTCTGCCAAGTGTTTACAGCATTTGACCAAGATAAATATTTAAAAATCAAATTTTATTTCTAGTTTCCGATGAGGAAAAGACTTAAATTCTGGTTATAAAGAAGAGAAATAAGTAAGCTTTGTTTATTTTTTATTTTGTGGAAACATTAACTACCGCAGTACCAGCGAGGACCATCCTGTTTTAGTTACCTACCAAACCAAGATAACAAATAAACATAAACACAGCATCATGATCCGCGAAATCTCATTATAATCTCTTATAATTTTTCGCTCCCTTGTCTAAACTATTAGCATAACCATTGAATAGTTTGCATGAAAATGTTGTTTAAAATTAGAAAATCTCTTACATCTCGTTTCTTTGTGATGAAATGGTCGCACTTGAATCCACCCATATTTGGGTAAAGAAGAGGCAACAACTTGACGATCGTGTATTTTCTATGAAATTTTACGCAGTTACCTCCCCTTGTGCCAAAAAAAAAACACTATGTAACGGTCACATGCAGCCGAAACCAACGCAGGCTGGTTTATCATTATGTAGCCAATACTGACAACGTGACCATATAGATAGTTTCCGCATAAGTGAAAATCCCTTATCTTGGCAGCCATCTTTGATGTTAACTTCAAGGGATTTTCATATGAATTGTATAGAAGGGTAAATTTTATTTTCTTGTAATTTATTCATTTATTGTCCGAAAATTAAAAGTTATACACCATCGCAATGTTCTTGAAATTCACATTTTTAGAATACAATATTTTTACAATTGATAAATGCACACAGAAATAAATAAAACTAATGGCTTATACTTACACAAAATGAACAGTGTATGATTTTCAGTTGTATTTCTTTAACCTTTTAAACTATCAAAATATAGTTTTGAAATTTAAAATACTTTATAAAAGCTGTTAAATTTGATATAAAATTCAGTAAAATAGACTGAACAATAAACACACAGTGGTAAGTTTAATACAGCACATTTCCCCCGATTTCGGCCTGCATTAGCTTCTGCCCACAAAGATGGCTGCCTTAAACTGTCTTATCACTGTCGATGACATCACATGAAAACTATCAATTGCACTTGCAATATGGCTCCCACAATAACTGATTCTGATTTTTTGGAAACAGGTTTGAAACGCTTTAAAGGTATAACTTATATAGTAGCAGATCAGTTAATACACACCTTCCGTAATGCTAACATTTGACACCCTTTCTTGCAGCTCGTTTACATGGTTTAAAGGTCCGTTTATACAGAGCGCGAACGCGTCCAACACGAACGCGAACGCGACTTAAGAGCAGTTTTGGCCATTCAAATATAGCACGAACCCATACGCGGCAAACCGTTGACGGCTTTCGAGTTGACCCGTCTTTTCTTTCTGTGAGAGATTAAATTTGGTCATATGGAATCATGGAGTCAGACACGGAGGAGGTCGTAGTGCTGTATTTGTACACAAAACGGAGGAAGAGAAAAAGGCGTGTTTCTGTGCATGAACTTTAACCAAAAAAATGAATCTGGAGAGTTCCACCACCTCGTTCAAGAACTACATTTTCATCCTGAAAAATTCCAACAATGCTTTCCAATGACTGAGGAGCAGTTTGACTACATTTTGCAATTAATTGGAGACGACATTAGCCAACAGGATACTAATTGGAAGAAGGTCATTACCCCAAGAGAACGACTGGCCATTTGCTTGAGGTAAGTAAAGTTTTAGTATTTTCCCCTTAATTATAAGACTTTATTTATACAATGCATTCGTTAACGAAGACAACACTTGAAAAGCAAACATTTCAAACACTTATTATGTATGCATGTATTCAGTGTTGTAAATCGGTTCATTTAAACAGATCCATTATTGGAAATAATCATAATCATTGTATTTTCGATTATTCATCGATTCAAATATCCAAAATGAAGATAATTGCAGCTTGTTCCATCGAAACTTGATGAAAAACTGGCTATCTGCATAATTAAAGTTCTAATAACTCAAAGAAACAAAGGCGTCCATGTAGGCATGTACACTGATCGTTCAAAAACTGGGAGTACGTCCAGAAGCCCTGAAAGGTCGACCCCATGTTGCTGTTGACAGCGGGTTGGCTGTCCATTGGTTGCATGTCAGGTGAGGGGGGTGTCATCACACGGGTTGGGGTCAAACACGGACGTTCATTCATGGACTGCGTGTCAAATGTTGTCATTATTGGACGGAATCAGCTCTGCATTTCTGCTTCATCTACGATACTGTGTATTTTGAATTTGACAACGGCCCGTTTACGTGCAGGGAGCTTTCTGATTGTTGCAGCCACTGACTGGAGAAATAAATCCACATCATTTTGCTTTTCTCGTCACACGACAAATGGATGCATGCTTTGGACATGCTAATTAGGTCAAAGACATACAGGCAGGCAGATTGTATCTATTCATTTATACAGTGTTTATTGTACTTCCTGTGTGTCAGATCTGTCAGTGTGAGACGCAGACTTTATAATATCATAAAATCATTATATATTTCTGTCACACATAAAATGGTGTCATTATGAGGACTGCTTACATGAAAGTTAAAACGTGTTTAATTAATAGTCATGCAGACATTTTTTTTAAGTTTCCATAACATTGTTGAAACAGCTAAAATAAAATTAATTTCAATCACATACTTATCACTCCGACTTTCTTTCCAATTGCTTTCCATATGTATTTTTTTCGTGATGTCTTTGTAATCTTTGTCTGCTTTGTCATAGAGTGTACTTGCTTCGGCAGTACATATACCAAAATTAAAACGATACAGAGAAGACCCAATTGTCACAGAGTACATTGTTCTTTTCTATTTCAAGAATCAAGGCTTCTGTCTTGTCCATTTTCAAGCAAAGTAGACTCTAAAAATTGCCTGTTTTTTTTCTTGGAACAGTCAGGCGTACGTGTTTCTATTTGTGGAAATGAGGCAAGGGAAGTACTTGCTGATTGGTTGATAGCAATAAAGGTCCGTTTATACACAGCGCGAACGCGAACGCGTCCAACGCGAACACGAACGCGAACGCGACTTTTTAGCAGTTTTGCCATTCAAATAGAGCACGAACCCGCACGCGGAATACCGTCGACGGTTTTCGAGGCGAATCGTTTTTTCCTTGTTTTAAGAGCTAAAAATTTGATCACTTAGAATCATGGATTCAGACACGGAGGAACTTGTAGTGTTGTACTTGTACACAAAACGTAGGAAACGAAAGAGGCGTGTTTCCGTGCATGAGCTTTTACAAAGACGACATGAATTTGGAGAGTTCCACCACCTTGTTCAAGAATTACAGTTCCATCCGGACAAATTCCAGCAATACTTTAGAATGTCACAGGAGCAATTTGACCACATTTTGCAGTTAATTGAAGACGATATTACCAAACAAGATACGAACTGGAAGAAGGCCATTACCCCAAGAGAACGACTGGCCATTTGCTTGAGGTAAGTAAAGTTTTAGTATTTCACACTTAATTATAAGTCTTTATTTATACAATGCATTTTCTAACAAAGACAACACTCGAATAACAAACATTTCAAACATTTAATATTGTGTATACATGTATTCAGTGCAGTATATCGTTTATACAGGTGTCATTTAAACAGATCCTCTATTGAAAATAGTCATAATCATTGTATGTTCGATTATTTATCTATTCGAAAATCCAAAATTAAATGATTACAGTTTGTTCGATCGAAACTAAATGAAATATTTGCCATCTGCAAAGTTAAAGTTCTAATAAGTCAAAGTGACTAAAAGGCGACCTTGTTGTCTTCACGTAGTCACTGATCGTTCAAATACTGGGTGTACGTATGGAAGCCCTGAAAAGCCGACTCCACGTTGCTGCTGATAGTGGGTTGGCTGTCCATTGGTTGTATGTCAGGTGCGGTGGATGTCATCACTCGGGTGGAGGTCAAATACGGACGTTCATCCATGGACTGTCTGTCAAATGTTGTCATCATTTGCGGAAAGCAGCTCTGCATTTCTGCTTCATGTACGATGCTGTGTATTTTGAATTTCACTTCGGCCCGTTTACGTGCAGGAAGCTTTCTGATTGTTGCAGCCATTGACCCCAAGGAATAAATCCACATCATCTTGCTTTTCTTCGGCTTTCACAGGAGTACCTGACTTCTTCTTCAAATATTCATATAAGGTGGCGTCCAAATCATCTTTAGTGCGCTTTTGTTTTAGCTTGGAGTGATTTGTGGAAGCAGCTCTGGGTTTTGACGGTGTTACCGGATAATCAAGTCCTGGCTGCAAGTCTGATACTTCTCTTGCATCATCTTCTTCGTCAGTAAAGTTATCTGGTTGCAAAAGGTCATCATCTGATTCCTCTGCCAAGTTACTCCTAGTTGGTCTGTCACTCAAGTAGGGGGTTAGAAAGGACAGCGCGTTAGCGTACTTGTATTCCTTTACTGTTTTAGCTGCATTCCCGCTCCGACAATGTAGCTTCCTTCGATATTTATTAAAACCATCACGCACATTCTTCCAACGAGTTTCCGTTTCTTTTCCTGAAACAAAAATTTAGATATGTATAATAATATAAAATATAAAAGTTCCGGTCCAAGCATAAACATACAAAACATAAGCAGCATTTTAAGGGCATTTTTATTATTGTCAACCGGTTTCATTCAAATCATCAGGACAATTATATGATATGTAATATTTTATTATATTATAGTTCTAATGAGTTCAACGAAACCATTTGACAATATTAAAAATGCCCTAAGTATGTGTGCGTGAGTGCGTGCGTGCGTGCGTGTGTGCGTGCGTGTGTTGATTTTTCATTGCCAACCGGTATCATTTAACTTCTCATCAGACCATTGTTGCTATTATTGCCCTGATGAGTAGTTCAACGAAACCGGTTTGCAATAAATAATCACTCTAAATGACGTGTGTTTTTCTTTTATATATAAAACTTTTCATTTGGGTTGACTTTATTGCCAACCGGTTTTGTTTACACACTCATCAGGGCAATAAAAGCATCAATGGTAACGTAAAGACCCATTTACGTTACCATTGTTGCTATTATTGCCCTGATGTGTGTGTGAACGAAATCGGTTGGCAATAAAGTCAGCCCAAATGACGTGTTTTTATTTTAATTATACAAATCCTTGGACCGGATTATCTTGTTAATTATATATAAAATTATAATTTTTGTTTTGCTTTCAGGTTCTTGGCAACTGGGGATTCCTACAAGACCATAGCATTCAGTTACCGCGTTGGGGTTGCCACCGTGGCGATGATAGTACGTGAAGTATGCGAGGCAATTTGGAATCAACTACAGCCAATTCATGTACCTGAAACAACTCAAGAAATGTGGCGGCAAATTGAAAATGGATTTTGTGAACGATGGCAGTTCCCAAACTGTATTGGTGCTTTAGATGGGAAGCACGTGTTGATTCAGGCGCCTCCCTGTTCAGGAAGTACATTCTTCAATTACAAGAAAACTTTCTCAATCGTGTTGCTGGCCCTTGTTGATTATCGGTATCGCTTTACATTTGTGGATATTGGTTCATACGGGTCAAATAGTGATTCTGGCATTTTCAGAAACAGTACATTATGTCGAAAGATGCAAAACAAAACGCTTGCTATACCGGATGATAAACCATTGATCGTGGATGATCAACCCTGCCCTCATGTAATAGTAGGAGATGAAGGATTTCCCCTCATGAACAATTTGATGCGTCCATACCCAGGTTCTGATCTGGATGATGCAAAACGGATTTATAATTACAGGTTATCGCGAGCAAGGAGAATCTCTGAAAACGCGTTTGGTATACTTGCAAATCGTTGGAGAATGTACCACAGAAAACTCCCCCTGTCACCTGGAAATGTGGACTGTGTTGTAAACGAGGTCGGTGTACACAGGGCTGACGTTGATAACATGGAAAAGGACATCCACGATGGTGTATTGAGGCCTTTAAGGCGAGAAGGACATCGACCAGGGGAAACAGCCATCGAGGTGCGAGAAAAATTCAAAAGCTACTTTGTATCCCCAGCAGGAGCAATCTCATGGCAAATAGATGCATGCTTTGGACATGCTAATTAGAAAAAAGTCATGCGGTGTTTATTACACTTCCTGTGTATCAGACGCAGATTCTATTTTATCATAATTTCATTATTATGTTTCTTTCACGCCTAAATTGGTGTCATTATGATTACTGTTGACATGAAAGCTTACCTGTGTTTATTTAATGAAGTCATGCAGACATTTATTGTAATACAGTTCAATAACATAGTTGAAAGAAATACAATAAAATAAATTGCAATCACATACCTGTCAATCCTACTTTCTTCCCTATGGCTTTCCAAATGTCTCTTTTTCTGTCTATGTTCTTGTAATCTTGTTGTGATTTGTCAAAGAGAACATTATTTTTTTCTACTTCAATAATTATGACTTCTGATATGTCCATTTTGAAGCAATGTTGACTTATAAAAAGTGTCAAGTTATTTATGGAAACTGTCATGAAACTGACATTTCTGACATTTCTATTTGTGGAAAAGATGCCAGGAAAATACTTGCTTAATGGAAAAATAGCAAAAAAGCCGCGCGACTTTCTAACAAAAATCGTTCTGGGGGCAATCAAGGCGGTCGTTCGCGCGAACAAAAATTTGTTCGCGTTCGTGTTCTCACTCTGAACGGCTCCTCGACAAGTAACTAAACTATTCCAGGACGAAAAACCGCGTTCGCTTTCGCGTTCGCGCTCTGTATAACTGACATTAAAGTGAATTCAAGTGAATCGAAATCGAAGTCATGTGAATATAAATTGCTGCTGCATAATATAATAAACCGACAGCATCGGTCTTTATTGCACATACACTAAAAATCGAAATGAATTTCATGCCCAGTAAATTTTAAATGCTATTTCCGAAGGCACACACATACACGTACAGTTTTTTGGACATTGCCGTAATATGACAGCGTCCAGAGTTATATGAAAGATGAAATTCGGAGGCACTAAGGTTTGACTTTGCATGACATAGACTACCCGCGGCCAGTCTTCATGCCATGGAAAAAGTACTGCGTGTACAGAAATAAATATGTATGTAGATGTGGCTCATGGCGTCAAATGTGCCGAGGCATGTATCACTTGCTAACAAAAGTATTATTATCTGTTTAATGTTCAAGTTATTAAATTGTATGATGCAGGTATACATGAAATATGAATTTATAAATCAACAACGCCGTAAAGAACTATCACCCAGTGGATAATGGAAAGTGGCTAAAGGATGGAACAAAATGTCAATAGAAAGAGTGTTCCACTGCATTTGCAGTATCTACAATGCCAAAATATTTGCGATATCCCGCGCGGGGCCTTCTGCGGCTGTATACCAAGTAATGACAGAGGTCATTCGTATAATCTCTGAAGCTCAGTCTAAGATAACCACACGCGTTCGCATTAAAATGTGTAATCGGGACTTAGATTTAGATCGCAGGGGTAATTTGTGGACAAAATGAAAAATAGGAGTTTGAACTCAAATAAATGTTTGCATCCCTTTATTCATTTGCTTTGTTGAAATTTTTTAGCTCAACAGTGACTTCAGCGCTTTGATTGTTGTTAATTTCATATAAAACCTTTGTATCCTTATTCATATTAGACATATACCGAAAGAAAAAAAGTGTAGCAAGTTTAAAAACTAACATGGAAGAAATCATAAAATCATGTATATACAACGAATAAAATGTTTAATTGCAGTCGGTACGCATTCTTCTCATTCCGTGATATTGCTAGATAAATTGTGTGTCTTACCGGAAATGGCAAAGGGGTCAGACAGAAAAGGCACACAAGTCTCAATACCTTGTGTGCCCACCTAAGCAGCCAAAACCGCAATACATCTTCGTCTCATGCTGCAAATTAGCTTTCTAATAACCTGTATAGGGATTCTCGCCCACTGATATCGAAGAGCGCGTTCAAGGTCATGTACGTTATTGACGTAATGATGTTCACTTACCTGCAGACCTAAATGATCCCATAAGTGTTCAATGGGCGAGAGATCTGTGCTTTTGCAGCCATTGTAGAACATTCACATTGTTTTGGCGTAAAGCGTCCTGAGTGTAACGTGTGTGCGGGCGGGTATTATCATGTTAGAAAATTCTTGCGTTACGTTGGTGCATGAATGGTACGACAACGGGCTGGATTATTTCATCACAGTACCTTTGTACGGTTAGATTGCCAGTCGCTGTAACAAGACCAGTTGTCCCATCATGGTATATGCCAGCCCAAACCATGACATAACTACAACCACTGTAACGGTCATGTTGGTTGACGTTATCCGTGCCCAACCTTTCGGCTTGTCTTCTTCATACGCGTACCCTGCCGTCAGCAATTGGAACGTTGAGCCGGGATTCGTCGGTAAACAAAATGTCATTCCTTTTGTCTACGTACCCAGCGGCGATTTACCCAACTGAACCATTGCCTGACGGTATCTCGGCGTCAATGGAATACTAACGTATGGTCGGCATGCTTTGAGTCGCTCGAGTTCTTTTAACGTCATTTCAAGGCGACGTCCCATTATTGATTTTCAGAACTTTATTGAAGGTTTTTTCCTTTTCAGTACAAAAGCATTACACTAGCGTGTTTTTCAACAAGCTACATGATATTGAATTAGCTGTGCACGTTTCGCGCGTGATTTTCGTTAATTACCCCATACTCTGCTTTACAAACAAGTTTTTGTACATATCGGGTTATGGTGAGCAGTGTCAAACTCAGTTTAACATTACAAAAACGTGTTTACTACCTTGTTATGAAAATATTAAATGTGTAATAAACTTGCTAAACGTTTTTTTCAGTATACCAGTATATATACACTCAAAAAATTCAAAATTGTACTTCACTTTATCAAATGCCCTTTTAAGTGGTAATACTTTTCACTTTATCTTTTAGAAAATACGGGTTAAAAACTTAACCAGTTATGCGAGTCATAATATCTTGCATAGATATATGCATTCTTCAATTTCTTCATGCATCTGCATTAGCATTTTTGGTCATTCAACTTTACCGCGTCGTCATAAATGTTTTCTAACATTCTATTGATTTTCGAGACACTTGTAAACAGGTAGGGAAGACAGTTTGCCTATCTAATACATGTAACAACTTCTTACCCCTGCCGTGGCTAATTTGTGCATAATTACTTATACTTATAATTTAGTAAGGTCGTTTATATCATTACCTCAATTGTAAGACAGTACAAATAGTAAATATAAAGCTTTAAATGTCAGTTATTCCCTAATCCATGAATTATCAGGATCATGGGGATTTCGGATAAAAATAGTTATCGACGTCAGAGCTGATAACCCGGTGTCACGGTCTGATGTTTCTACTGTGCTTAAATTTCTCTGTCTAGTGTGCGCATGCGCCAGATTGCTATTTTTTAACTACGCGTGCCTAAATTTCCTACCATTTCATACTGGTGTAAAAAGTGTTCATGATTAATATTTTGAGGCTTAAAACACCGTATTTAAGATACTGTGACATTGTCAGCATATTTTCAGTGGTTCAGTACCTACAGGTCCTAATGATCGTCGGTCATTGTTCGCACTTGAAGAAAAGAAGGTTGGCCAATATAAATCGCCTCTTTGATTTTCAATTGCATGCAGAAAGTTGATGGTGCACGAGATTTCACGTTCAGAAGGTATATGTTCATATGCCTTGTAATGCTCTATTGTTTTTATCAAAATGCGTTCATTATTTCCCATAAAACACTCGATTTTTGATGCAGCCTATTCTCAACACACCGATATTTCTCGGGAGTCTGGGCAAATTTTAGTTTCTTCTTTTTTTAACAGTTTAAAACACTTAACCTGACATTAGTAACAAGTTGATGGTTGTGAAAAGAAATGCTTTTTAGCAGTGTACAGCGTAGATAACTCGGTGTTGTGAATTGTTATTGTTAACAAATATTTGCCTGGTATTCTTATTACAATATTGTCATAACATCCAGTATTTATAGCTTTCGGTTAACTGGTGAGGGTATTAGTAGGCTACTACAAACCATACACATATTTAACAAACCTGTTGCATGCATCACTTTGATTAGTTGTCAAACCAATAGAGTGTTGGCTTCGTAGATATGAAAAACTTCCAACTGAAGTTTCAGGCCTCGGAATAATATTTTTACCACACCAACATATGAGTCAATTATTTTTCATACATGCCCTATTTTTAGATGCTGATCATGTGTTTTGATCATGCCGATTAGAACGGTGTATGCTTATGAGATGTAATAAAAATATTTGGTAGCTTTTTAATTACTTTAAGAATTGTCATGCAGTATTAATTAGAAGATATAAAAATAAATACATGCTATTTATATGAAAGACAAATTATCCCAAAGGATATGTTGGGTATAGGAGCTGCAGCTCAAATAGTTCTGCTTGTCTTAAAATATTGACATTACATTTTGGGCTATATATTAAGTTTTGATAACAGAACAGTAATAAAGGATGGAAGTAGGAAATTAACCATATAGTGATGTCTTGTACCTGTTTAATTGACACATCTGTAGGTAAGAGCATGGGGCTTATTTATTTGTTATGGATTTCCAATCCATAAATAAGTGGGTCGTCAACAATCAAGAACACTACCATTTGCATTGAATTTGTACAACATACAGTGCATTTTAAAAAATCAATAAACAATCTAGCCAGGTTAAGCAGAAATGTACTGTTCATATAATTAATGATATTTTATACAGCAACATATTTGGTACAACAGTTTAATGTCTAATATTTGGTAAAAAACAGACTATGATTTTCTCATACCTTGAACATAAAGATACTCTATTGATTGTCATTTTATTAAACTGTTGTCCACATTCATTATCACCTACACCAATCGTATGAACATGTTCTTTGAAAGATTAGCACATGCATGGAAGATGATGACAACTTGGCATATACACCAAGCATTTAAATTATTCTCTATACATGGAAATGTACCTGACCTGCATAGCTTTGATGGAAAAAACAACTTAACATAATTATTAACAACTTTTCATATACACCAAGCGTTGCAATTATTCTGTATACATGGAAATGTACCTGACCTGCATAGCTTATGGAAAAAAAATAACATAACAACTAACAACTTTTCATATACACCAAGTGTTTTAATTATTTTCTATACATGGAAATGTACCCGACCTGCATAGCATTGATGGGAAAAAAAACTGAACATAATAATTAACATAAGTATTCTATTAACTTGGTATCAATTAAAGGAAAAACATAAGTGGCTGTGTCAGTATGAGTAAAGTACATGTCATTCTTTCACTTACGTAAAGTGGTATGAATTAAAAATGCCATGTTGAGATACTGCCCCAGACCTGGTTTACTGTCCATGGCAATGTATTTTGTTGGAATAGTTAAGAATAGATTGCTTGCAACAGCAGATATATACCTGTCTGATACTGATTTCCAAATTGTACTGTAGTTATTTTCCTTTTCTGAAGCATTTCAGCTATAGTTAAGTTATTTCTTTGAGAAAGTTTACGTGTGTGTTGCCATGCTTATGTTTTTAATCTTACACACTACAGTATGCTGGTCAATTGCTGTTTGAAAGGAATGTACCGGAAATCTTTCCATAGACAGACTTTGAAATTTACGCTGAAAGGAAACACATTGGTGTAGCCTTGATCCTAACATGACAACTACATGGAACAATTGCCTGTTTCTGTTTCTAAGAATTTAATTTGCATTGTCATGTAATCTACATTATAATCTATTTTATACTTTTAAGTTTAGATAAACCTAAAATAATAAATATATTCTGTGTATAATGTTAGTGTTTGTGAATTTGTTAACTAATAATCTTCACTAAAACCCTGTGTCCTCAGGTGAGCGATTAAGGGCCATCATGGCCCTCTTGTTTTGGAAATAGTTTTTCTTAACATTGTATAGAAACAAAGGTAAGTCAAATCAGTAAAGAAGAAGCAAGGGATGTACTGTACATGCACAAAGTCTTTATGGATGGTAGTTTCATTAATTTTTGTCATTTATATAGCCATTTTAAAGGTGGTATCTTACACTTTGAGCCAGGAATGACATTGAACACTGTCAACAGTATATGGTAAACTTGAAATCTGCTTGTTGTCATATAATTGTGTGGGGATTTGTAACAACACAAGCACGAATTAAGTGGGATGTGTCCTATGTGTACATCAGCTGTGCTCAGCATAGTTACATGGATTAACTCTTCATCTTTTTCAGCCTTTCTGTCCCTCTTTGGGGGTGCGAATATGCATTACGATTTCTGAACAATTCTACACCAAATGCCTTGTTATGAGCCTTGCTGCAATCTACACGAGCTTACCGAGGTATGTATTCATGTAGTCAATCCATTTCTGCCAGGTGTTTCCAAGCTGTCATTGCATTTGTACCACTTGGTTGTATCTGCTGTAGAAGCCAGTCAGGTGTATTGCTTCAAAGGGGTTGGATGAGCAGTGTCGACCAAAACGAACCAAAATTCATTTCCCTTCATTGTAGCTGGTATTGCAATATGATCCACTTCTGCATGGAGGCGTTGTTCCTTTTAATGCATTGTACATCATCCTCGATAGCCCATGTCTCGGACACACACTCGTACAGCATTGCGGCTTGACGCAAGTGCAGAACACATGTCTAGTGCTGCCAGTATCAATACTTTGTTTTAAGGATGGGAAGCAGGAGGTGGAAGAATGTAATGTTTTATGCGACAAACAAGTTTGAATTCTGGGCAGAGCACTGTTTAGGGAGCATTTCTTAAATTTGCCTTACTTAAGATGCACTAATTTCTGGCATTTGTAGTACATTACTAAAAAAATGCCTGTTTCCTTTCTTTACATGCATCAGGCATACTTTGTAGTTGCAGGTGCTCCTTGCAGTCCACATTGTGCTTAGATTGTCTTTCCACATAGCTTACCTTGTAGAGAGTGACAATAAACAGAAGTCTGTTATTACTATGCATACTCCATCATACTTATCTTTGATTCTTTGATTTTAACTACAAATAGTGTCTGGCTTAAAGGTGATATACAACCATCTGCCTATCTCCAATAACAAACAACATCTTACCTCTGTTCTTGGATTATTTGTGCATAATTGCTGCATAAACTATTTTAACTACTGTCTGTTCATAACATTTTAACAATTGTTATAAAGTACGAATTGTGAAATTATCACTTAGCATGTCAATTATCTCCAAGTCCGTAGATACTTGTAATGAGGATTTCAGCTAAAAATACATCAGCATCAGAGATGACTACATCTGCGAAGTCTGTATTCTTTTATTTGCAGAAGTCACAAATGTGTTAAAAAAAGTCAGACTATGTATTTCATAACTTACCTTATGTATCTATTGATTTTAATGAAGCTAGGTTTTCTGTCACTACATTTAAGTCTTGTGTATTGCTAATATATATATATATATATATATATATATATATATATATATATATATATATATATATATATATATATATATATATATATATATATATATATATATATATCCCATCATATACCATCAGATACCACCTTTAATTTGGAGGTGTTGTTGTTTTTCATTATTCACTTTCTTCCACAAGGTCATTGTAAATTATAGACAAATGTGTCAGCAATGTAGCAATGTCATATATTTTTGTTAAAATTATGGAGAATTTTGTGTGCTGTCATATGGTGAATAGGCCATATTAGAAGTATGATACAACTAGGTTGTTTCAAAATATTTATCAAATTGTGATTAGTTTTTCTTTTGAAGGTATTGGAATATGGCCTTATTTGCTTCACACACACAGAGAGCAGAGTGTGTTTCTTCGTGTTTTCTTTTTCTTTTCTTTTTTCTGAAAAATTGTATGGAGCCTTTGAGAAGGGGACAATTTTGCGACGTTTTATTAAAAAGGAGGGGAAATGTGCATGTTCAACTTGCTTGTTTGCTATAATACATGTTTTATGTTTATTTCATGGCCATCTCCCTATTTATCTTGTTATTGAATTCCTCCACTATATTCTCATAATCCAGTTCTCTCATTTGTTGAAATTGAGGGGAGGGTAATTTTGATTTTTATGGGGAAAACTAGACTTTTTTTCCATGGGGAAGGGGCTGTTTAACAGAGAGGGTCTTAATTGTAAAGGTGGTTGTAGATCTACCAGTCTGGAAACAGTCTCTGGCTGCAGGGGTATCAAGGCATGGGTAGTGATAACAGGCTTGTTGAGCAATGGCAGTGCATTTAGCACATGTACATAAAGTGTGACTAATTGTTGAACTCCCCCTTCCCCCAATAATATCCCTGTGTTTTATAAACAGATTAATATAATGACACACGCAGTTTTGATCTTACAGCATAGTGTAACCTTGTTATGAATGTGATCTCTAAAGTAGGCCATTACTATGCCTTTAATATTTATACATTTTACTAATAACTTCCATTTATGTTAGTTAGTTAACTGTTTAGCTTAGTGTTCTACATATTAACATGTTAGCCTGGGTTTGAAACTTGCTTGTTGTTTAGATATATAATTTTAAGTTCACCTGAGCTGTGTCACCTTTCGGCATCATCTTTCTTCAATGACATTTAAACGAAAATGCTGGCCCAAATTCAACTTAATTTACCCCGATGCATAAGCAGGCAGGGGGAAACAAAAATTGTTTCAAGAACTTTGGCTCACTAGAAAAAATATGGCCGCCATGAAAACTTAGAAAATCTTGCACAAACTACAAGAGCTAGAACCTTAAAAGTTGGTATACATGTTCCTTAAGTGGCCTTTTATCAAGATTGTTCAAATAATGTTAATCTATAAAAAAAGACATAGCTGCCAGGTGCATGACCATTTTCATTTGTTGTCATGAATTAAAAAAAAATGAAACAGATTGATTCTGTTCTGTTTAAACATTGCTGATATTCCTTTGTAATTTTGCTTTAATTTCTGATCACTCAGGTCATCATTGTCTTCTTGTATTATTTATGTTTGTTTACTGCTATAGAGTTTAATATTTTATATAAAGTACAAATGACATTTTAGTAACATAAACTGATATAATCTAACATTGATGTTGTTCATGTTAATATTTACAGGTTGTATTGGCTAAGTGAAAGATGTGACATCTGCTGTGAAGCTTTTTAACCAAAACATTTCACCATTTTCCAAGAAAACTGGACCTAAAGGGAATCCTTAATGCATCCATTAAAAGTGGCTTTAGTTTCTGATGTAAATGCCATCAAAAGAATGACCACGAGCTTATATAGCTATAGAGACCTGAAATAGCACCATCCCAGCTATGGTCTACTGCTTACAGAAAGAGCCAGTTTATACACTCAGTCAGCAAGAATACTGTTCATATGTGCTAAGAAAAGTACCATAACCCATTAACTACTGAATCATTTTACAGGTTATAAAACAATCCACCAACTCTTCATGTGCAACGCATTCATTGCACAAAACTGTCAAATTTTTTTTCTAGTAGTCCAAAAGTTATCTGCTTACAGCACATTTTTGCACATTTTAAAAGGAACATGCATTTCAGTCACAATAAAATGTTTGCAGATAGGTCTCCAACATTCATTTGAACATAAGAAATAAGTTTTCAAAAGTACAGCCACAATCTGCCTGGAAAAATGATCTGTTCATGTGTTTTTGTTTGCTGCATCTATGTCTTTATTCACAAAGTCACTAAATGTTTAATTACTGTTATACCATGTGTGTTCAAACTGTCTATTTCATCAAGTTTAATCAACCAAGGCTATGAATTGGACTGTACTGAATGCCCTTAGCAAGCGAGGCAATTTATACCAGAGGCCAGTTACATTTTTGTTTTAAATTATAATGGAAACAAATTTATTTATAGTATGCTCATAGAAATTATTGATTGTACTACTGATACTGAACATCGTACATTTATTATCAATCTGTGATTGTTTTTTTTGTTGTTGTTTTTCTTTATCCTGCACTGCCAAAATGTTAACAGGAAACAATGTTCCATTTTGGAAATAAATTCTGGCAGCCCAACTTGGACACATAGCAATAAACTTATATTCAACAACAGCTTGTCTTCTGTTCTTGCAGCCCATAAACTATACTACAAGGTTACAACGTGGCAGAGTCCCACGTCGGTCTCGAAATATAGGATCGCCCGGGTTCACGATTGCAACAGGATTGCTTGTTCGGAACGTGTTTAGCATTGCGAAGGAGTTGTGGTGTCGTGTCCTATAAAGACAACACCACCCCCTTTCATAACAGAGGTATAGCTCTCTTGCTAACACTCCAGCAAATATAATGGTAGTTCCATGACTGGTTGGCCCGTTGTCAGGATAATGTGACTGAGTGTGGTATCATGCCAGTTGTTTACGGCATGCTATACACAGTGGAAGCAGCACTGTATCTGCTTCAGTTGCACACTGTCTCCAGATAGCTGAAAAACTTTTGGTGGGGCAATGAACCAAATAAATAAATCAAACATTTATTTTGATATTTATTGATCAATTTTTACTTTACATATCTTAAACACTTCTTATTTTCATGTTTTTAGTAGCTTATATTAAGCTATAGTATAATTTTATCTGTTGGTATTGTGATATAATTTGTTTTACAAATCTAGAGTATTTTACTGATACTCACCCATGACAAAGTCTAGAGGATCCTTGAAGTAGATTTTTGAGGAAATTGTTTTATTTCTTAAAACTCGCGATAATCCTTCAAGATGTTGTAATGCTGTTTTATTTATCTTATAGTACTTTTTTATTGTTGCTATATGCATCAATATAAGATCTTATAATAACCTGAATAAATATGATTAGTGGAAGTATTGTTTGCCTTCACCAAAAATCTGTTCAATATCAAATCATACATACACACAAAAAGAAAATGCTAACAGAGTAATCAGAAGCTATGTTGTACTGTTAAGTAATGATGATACACTATTACTTTTTCACTGCTACTGATATATCAATTCAATTAGGGGACGTCAGTGTCGTAGTGGTTGAGTCAGCGTACAGGTGGAGCTGTGGTTTTGTAACTCCTTTGACTGCTTTGCATCTCGCCACTTTGGTTCGTGTCCCATTCGGGGTGAGAAGGTGTTCCAGCTGACCTGCTATCGCCAGTGGTTCTACTCAGTGTCTTTTCTACCAAAATAGCTGGACGTTGCTATAATGATCGTAATTGGTTGCTGGGATGTATGTCACCAAGCAAGTCTGTTATCATCCCTCCACCTGATACTAGCGAGGTGTGATCGTCTGCAGATGGAATTACCTGAGAACTTCCAATTTGAATACATTAGTTGAAAAGTTTTTCCGTACCAAAAAGGTTACTAAATCAATTAAGATTTTTTTACCTAATTTTCCATAGTGCAAATAGGGGTACTAGTTGATGGCAATAAAAATACAATTTACCCAAACTAGAGTAAGATTTTTATTAAAGATTTAATCTTTTATACTTTCATTCTATTGGAACAATGAGTACTCAGCTGCATATTCTCTCTCTACCGTATACATACATGTATATACATAAATATTACACTTTTACTTAAGATGGAAATGTGTGCCTGGGTGGAATTATAAGCCCATATAAACATGGGATGATGTTTCTATAACACCAATCTTTCTCTCTCTACCATATACATATATACATAAATATTGCACATTTACTTAAGATGAAAATGTGTGCCCGGTGGAATTATAAGCCCATAAAACACAGGCTGATGTTTCTATCAGACCAATCTTTCTCTCTCTACCATATACATATCTACATAAATATTGCACTTTGTCTTAAGATGGAAATGTGTGCCTGGGTGGAAATATAAGCACATATATACATTGGCTGATGTTTCTATCAGACCAATCTTTCTCTTTCTACCATATACATGTATACATAAATATTACACCTTTAGTTAAGATGGAAATGTATGCCCAGGTGGAAATATAAATCCATCTATACATGGCCTGGTGTTTCTGTAGGGCCGGTCTTTCTATATCTATATTTATACCCAGTGTTTTTTCGTTTACTTCATATGGAAACATGTGCCCGTGTGAAAATATAAGCCCATTTATACATGGCCTGATGTTTCTACCAGGCCCAGCTTTCTATCTCTATCATATACATGAACATGTATCCCTTCATATTAGACATTTACTTAAGATGGAAATGTGTGCCTGGGTGGAAATATAAGCACATATATACATTGGCTGATGTTTCTATCAGACCAATCTTTCTCTTTCTACCATATACATGTGTGATACATAAATATTACACCTTTAGTTAAGATGGAAATGTGTGCCTGGGTGAAAATTTACCAGGTTTAAGCACCCCAGTTGGCCCTTTTGCTGACTGACCGTTCCAAGGCGGTAACTGATGGTTTTTCTTATTGTGTGTTATGTCTCGTCTCTGTGTTTTTGTCACATTTACATTTACATTGTTTGCTATTGTCTACAGGCAGATAAAATTTAATTATCTGTGGAAATTTTGAAAGGACCTTTTCTTATTTACCTATTTGACATAATTATCAGAATTTATGTTAGTATGTGCTTGATAAGTGAATTTTAAGACATACACTTGTTTTCAAATATTGATAGTTGATTGTGGTTCTTTTCTTTCCAATTTGAATGCTAATGCCTAATTCTTTCCACTGTCAGCCTTTGCTCTCTCTTCCTTCTGTGTCTGCAGGCACCGACTTATTTATTTTAATTTATATTATGTCTTTGTCCGTGCAAAGATAAACCATAATAAATCAATCACATAGTATTAGATATGAACATATTTATGGAAAAATGGCACCAACATTAAGGCCTAAATGGGACTTTGTCTATGATTTATTCAGAATTCAGGTTCATTGTTTACACTCGGTTACGTTATGTTTACTGTTGAATCATGGAAAGCTAAAAGCAGGCAACGAATACACATGCAAAGACGATGTTTAATTCAATCCATTATCAGCATGATGCATATTGTGTGGCCGTTTTTTCAAATGTCTGTTTTATTTGTGCGATTTATGTTATTGTTTTGCATTCGAAACCCCGACGGAAGCCTTTCTACGCCTCCCAGTGATGGCGCTGCGAAATTAAAAGATTTTCACGCACAACAGACATGAAGTAAGAGGACCGACGACTCCGGAGAAATTATGCATAAATTTCCTCCAAAAGAGTGAAAAGACATTGTTACATGCATTTGATATAGGCAAACTGTCGGATACCACCTATAATAGAATCAAACTTCTATTTATTACAACACTTAACAGAAGTGACGTTCAACAATAATAAATGTATTTTATGATGAACATTATAAGTTCAACTACATCAAGAGTTCAACTACTTCAAGAGTTTAACTGCATCAAAGTTTCAACTACCATCAAAATTTCAACTACATTAATACATCAACTACATCAAAAGTTCAACTACATAAAAAGTTCATCTACGTTAGTAAGTATGTAGTACTTAACGATCTTTGGACATGTAATCCTGACATGGATATAAATCTTGGTAAAAAGAAAAACGTGCTTTGTTACATGTTATTAAATGAAAAATGATTTTGTCTTCAGTTCTGGGTACACATAAACAGTACCACACGGTGAGACGTAATCCATGTTACTTTCTCGGTACACTTCTCTGCTCTAGTTCGATTATATGTCCACGACGAACATATGTTGATTAAATTTTCTCTTTACTTTTATGAAAAAAAACTTAAAAACTATTTAAAATATAGAATATTGAATATGAAGATTAAATTATATAGTAGTAGTGGTAGTATTCATCAGCTTCATCATCATCATCAAAATGAAAATCAAAGCCATAATCATCATCATAAAAATTATCATCAGTTTCAATTAAGCCTAAACAAAAACTGTGTCCCATTATTACACGTTGCTGATTTTGTTCTGTTTAAAGTACATTTTTGAGTAAATATATATTTGAACAATGTCCCGAAACTGTACATGTATAATCTAAAGTAGATCGATATACTATTTAACAATGGTCAAAAATACTGCTACAATTGTTTATATAGATACTATATCATCTGTATAATGTTTATATAAATACTATATAATCTGTATAATCTACACTGTACATATGTTTCACTTCTGCAAACAATAAATGCAATGTGTTTATCATAACATCAAACCGTGTTCAATATTTCTCAAATAAACTGACATTCCGTAGGTTGTTTTACCTACATCAAAGGTCACATTCAATTTGTATCAAGTGCCATCACATAATATGGGAGTCGCCTCAAGTCATGATATGTACTCTACTGTAAGCAAAGTCTACTGATAACATTATTGCCCCAAGTACTCCATCTCGACACATACAGTGTCCGGTTTTGACTGATGTAACATACAGCAAGAGAGTTAATGTGTTCAGACTGTCTAAGCTGTAATACAGTGAGTCTGACACCGTCAGATGATACCACGTGGATTGTGTTATTGTGCCAGTTGGAGATGTAGAGACAGCCTCTATCCCCAGGAGCCATGCCTCGTGGTCCATTCAACTGCTGGTCCCGGTACACCCACTGGACCGCGCCTGTAGTTGACATACAGGTGACGGTGTTGTTGTTATAGTCACTCACATAGATCAGTTGATTGTCTTGACTGAGGGTCAAATACTGTGGGCTCTGAAACAATTTGTTTCCTGATGGATCCTGCTGGAGTGTCTGGAGGACGGTACCTGTCAGATCAAGTATCTGAACTTGGGCTGGATTGGTATACGATACTATCAGTCTGTCCCCGGTACAGCGTAAACCATAACATTCAGCAGATACTGTTATACTCTCGCAGGGATCCAGGGTCTGATCTGCTTTGAACAATTGGATTTGCTTCATATCTGGGAATGATACAGCCAGACGGGATTCAGAAACCTTAGTAATGTCCCAGGGTGTTGATGTTACAGCCCGCCTCTTGGTTATTGTGTTACTGGTAGTGTCAAACAACTTCAGACAGAGGTTGTTATTGTCAGCTAAGATAAGTTTGGTCTCCGATACGTTAATCATACCGGTGACACTACAGGTATATTTATCTTCATGTGATTTTATGTTCACCTGCGATTCTGATGTACATGTAGTGGCTGGTGATGGCAGCGTCTGATTACAGATGTTGCTGCCATTGTCTACTGATTTGTTACACTTTACACTCGGGAATGGGGTTGTCTCAGCAGTGATTTTACTGGTGTCGCTGAGACACTGTTTGATGTCAGGGTCGGAATAAAAATTAAATGCCTTGATAGCTATATCCCGATGGATCGTCTCCAAGCGTTGAACATATTCAACAACAGGCTTGCCATGTTTCTTTAAAGCAATGAAGGATTGTTCTTCATTGCGACCTTTCTTGTCGATAATATCTATGATATGTTGTTTGATATCTTCTGAATATTTTGCAATTTGCTCAGCTAACGTCTTCAGCTGTCTTTCGTTTTCCTTTTTCAATTTGTCAGCCTTTTCGTGTACTTTCTCGCCAATTGTTTCAACAATAGTGAGAAACTCTGTCCGGAATTTCTTGAATCCTTCCAAGGTTTTAGCGTGACATTCATCGTTCATTAACAAACACTGCTGAATTGCTTGTCTGTAATGATCTTCTAATAGTACGATCATTTCTGCTGCCTCCTGGGTGTCCAAAAACTCTCTAGATGATTTTACATTACGTGACAGATCAGAAATAAGAGCTTTATTCAGACAGGTTTTGTGGCCTCGCCATAAGCACAACGCGCATCCAAATGTGTCGTCATCTGCACAATATGCTTCAATCGGCCTATCAGGGTGCACGGCACATTTCTCCACTTCAGATCGAACGGGTTTCTGCTCTGCCTTGTTTTCGTCCTCCTGAAGTTCATGATCTCTCGTGTCTCTAAAACTCTTATGCTGGCTGATACATGCTGTACAGAGGTAATCAGTGCAGGTCCGACAGAAACCTGCAGCACTGACAATTCTGCCTGATTCAGCACACTGAGCACACTCGTTACTGTTGCCATGGAGATCAGACTGTGAAACACCTGACGCTGCCAACTTTCCTGGTACCTCATCCATGAGCACTGAAAAATAAAAAAAAATAAAAATAACAATAAAAAATAAAATCGATTTATTATCAAAACAATAATTATTATTTACTATTACTGCTGCAGTAAATTTTGTTCTACTACTACTACTACTACTACTACTACTACTACTTCTACTTCTACTACTACTATTACTACTACTAACACTACTACTATTTTACTATATTACTGCTGCTACTAATAGTTTTACTACTACTACTACTACTACTACTACTACTACTTCTACTGCTACTACTACTACAACTATTTTTATACTACGACTACTGAAGTAACAACTGCTACTATAATTTTCACTACCACTTTTACTACTTTTACCATCTGTAGTAATGCTGAACCTTGAGATACTATTGCCTTCAACTGCTGCTTTCATTTTCGGAAAATCAGGTGACCTATTTTCCGAAAACCGAAACCTAGATATGCAACATACAATACACCGCGCCTATATATTACCCATACAATATACATATCCGCCTTTTGAATAAACCTTATAATAATGGTATTTACACTTATTTTTAAGTGTAGCCTACATTCATGAGGATGGAATTTTACGAAAATGTCGGTCGTTCTAGAATGCAAATCGCATTATTTTAACTTCCGTGTTGTTTTTTCATTACCCGAAAGAAAACAAATCAAGCAAATGTCATATTAAAGTTTCCGACACTAAATGTGCTTATGCATGCGAGTTTTGTTCATGCACATGACCAGTTAACTATTGAAGCCTGAGAGGTTAGAAGGCAGTACTCACCGGAAACTAAGTGACCTGTAAAACACTGATCTAATTATCCACTCAGCCTAGAAATCGATTTCACTTTACTTTTGTTTGTATTTGTTCCTGAATTCACCTTTTTTGATACATAAGTTTAACGTATAGACCAATCCGTCAGATAGTTTACAAATTAGATAAAACACTACAGATTATGTCCAATACTTGTTCAAACAACCTTGAGGTAGGCAAGAGACATTCAAATCAAGTTAGTTTCTTCAGTAACGTAGATATTCGTTAACATTAGGCAATTTCCGTGGTGCTCTTTGAACCAATCCATTGCCTCGGATTTGACCGTCGGTTCAATCGGAATTTTTCGACCCTTTAATCTATAATGTTAGCACAGTCACGTGACCCCAGTTGCGTTATCTATTATAACCCTTTGGGATAGACATATAGGGTAGAATGTCTATGTTGGTATCCGATGGATGGGACTATAACCAGGGATGGATCCATGAGGGGGCGGGGCGTGTGTGTGTGTGTGTGGGTGGGGACGTTGCATCATCCACACACACACACACACACACACACACACACACACACACACACACACACACACACACACGCATGTTAGTGCATAATTATTTTACTTTATTTATATTGTATATAAATTATAAATTATTATATTATTATATGTATAACTGAGAAAACTAGAAATGTACGTTGAGGGTTACGCAATTTATATACATATTTAATAGTATATATATTTAACCGATTAGCCAGGTAACTTTAAGGGCACTAAAATGTATCTTTAAAAGTGCAATAAAAGCAGGGGCATAGCTAGGTATGGTATTATGTGTACGCATAGGGGGGGGGGGGGGGGGGGAAGCTACTGGGACATGCCCACACCCACCCCGAAAAATTTTCTAGGTCTAGATAGTACGTTGTGGCTTCTGGGGTTGGTTTAGTATCAAGATATAACTGCAATTTAAGTAAAATGTAATGTTACAGACCCTTAAACATTAAAATAACAATTTAACAATTTAACATAATCGTAAAATACTTTATTACAAAATAATACAAGAAAAAAATGTTTTAAGCAGACATAAGTGTTATTATTTTTTTTACTTATTTTTTTTAACATATGACATATTAAAAGAGCTACTTAAGCTCCTTTTAGTGTTAATGTATATTGTAGGGCTTTGTTTAATATGGTTCAGTAAAAAAAGAGTTTATTCTCATAATTTTTCTACCAGTATCTGTAAATGAAGACCACTTGTGTGACTGTGATGACAATTATGATTTTTTGTGCGTGTTATTTAAAATATGAATTTTATTTATGCTTTCAGTTTGTAATGGAAGAAAGCCACATATAACACAGATGGCTGCCAGAGAGGTAGATATTGGTAGCAAGTTTTCCACGTATGTGCTGCCAAAGGAACCTAGAACCTGGAACATCTCAGGATAATATACGCACATGATGGAGAAGATGGACTGCATTCTACCTTTACATCGAAAAATAGTGAAAGACAACCTCGTATTACAAACACTTTAAGAACACTTTAGTGCCTAACATAGCTTATCCCTCAGAAAAAAAAGTACACAGTAAATTACTTCATGCAGTGCACAAGAACTCTTGATTTTATGACTTTTTGGAGTTATATATAATTATCCTGCATCAAAGCTGCAGCTGAGACTATTTGTCACATTCTCTGACAATACTCCTGTTATTGTTAGCATTTAAAAATTTGAGAGGAAATAGCTATTTTCCAAATAATTTCATTATTTAACTTTTAAAAAAGACATAAGTTTATGTTTGTGAAGAAAGCTAAACATTTTCTACAAATTAGTGTTAGATTAACTCCCCTGAAATTTGACACCATAGTCATAAACCAGTATGTCGTGAAATAACTATGTGGTAAAAGTTGTCTAAACTTGATTTTTATGTCTTATAGAATGCTTAACAAAGAATAGTAAAGACGATTACCAATTTCTAACATGCATTTTAGAGTCCGTAATCCTTAATATGTTTATAAATCTTATGAAAACTATTGGTTATTATTTAAAATTTACTATTTTCTCTATTTCTAAAAAAATAGATCGATAGGGTCTGTAGTGACACATTATGAGAAAATATCAATTTTATTCAAACACACATTACAATCGTGGAATAGTGCAGTGGTTATGGACTTGTCGTGATGTTTACTGTCTCCAGAGATCGAATCCCGTCACAATCAAACTTTTTTTTCTGTGACTTTTTTCTTCTATGTTTTTACAATAAATATAACACACAACACATTTAAACAGACAAAAATATCAATCAATAACAAATATTAATTATTTTATTATTGATTAGGATCATTGATCAGTTATTGGCGACGCTATAAAAATGCACTTGCGAGCGTATCTACTCGGCCATTATCGTTCTCGCTAGAGAATAGGCTAGCAAAAATGGGCGAGGTGTTTTGAATTTTGGAAGTTACGCTATTTACAATGTTCCGCTATTTACACGTTCTCAACATACGGGTCCTAATTCGGTAAATGGTGTTCTTTTATTTATTTGTATTTATTCTTTGTTTGTAACTTCCACGCAGAGGAGGTAATTTTACTTTTTAAATTTCTAAACACTTATGTACATCTGACGGTTATACTTGTAAATGAAGACATGTTTGTCTCTTTTTTAGGATTGTAGTTGTACATATAAGTAGCCTTATATATCAGAATTAAATCATTCCAGTGATTTTAATGTTTAATTAATAATTTAAATCAGTCATATCTAAATTTCCAATAAATATTATTTTTCATTGTTGCGTCGCCCTTCAATGCTTTTCTTGTAGATATATATGTTCAAAAACTCTACTGATCCCTGTGGTGGTGACAGTATACCGTAGCTTGGGCAACATGTAGCTTACAGTGGTTATTTATGTATCCAGGTATGTATGCTACAGGTGTGTTTTGTGTATATTTTTAAAAGAAATAATTTGATTTTCCCTGGACTATATATCTTTTGTTGTTTGTTTTTTTTGTGTTATGAAACTGAATAATTTATTATATAAATTGAATTTCCTTATTGTTTGATTGCTCTGTATGATTTGCGTCTTTCTGCACTTACCAAGTATTAATTTGAAATAAGCATATTTTAACATTTCCGTTGTCTATTTGGATGAGCAGTGTTTAATCAATGTGGGCAGATTTCAAGCATATTTTATGTAATAAATGATTGCAATTAAAGATATGTGTTCAAAGGCTTAGCCGACATCATTAAATATTTTAATTTTCGGTGTGATTGTCGGACAATTTGTTTAAATTTGCGTAAATATGATGTAATATTGTCATGACATCCTTGATGGTCGAAGTACAATGTTATAGGTAATGTACAATTTCAACAAGTAGAATCTGTATGAATTCTTTTGTAAGTCTTTAAATTACACCAAATACAATATTATGGTAATGATATAAAAGTATATTCTGTTAATGTGTTAACGCCTCGTAAATATATAGCTTATCTTTATATTCTCCTTCACTTTACAAAGTAAATAATTTATATATATATATATATATATATATATATATATATATGTGTGTGTGTGTGTGTGTGTGTGTGTGTAACAAATATAACAATAAGGTCAAACACGTGTATGTTTCATTTATGTTTCATGTAAAGGAAAATAAACAAAGTTAAAACAAAGGCATTAAAAATATTATTTTTTCTTAATAAAAACGGGTTTGAAATGTGAGTCTTAGAAATATGGTTGAAATAAACGTATTAATGCAGTATTAGTTCGACAACGTGGCTATAATATGTAAACTACTTTATGCAGAGTGAACATTAAATGAGTTTTGATACATGTAATTGTACGCAAATTGAATACAAATAACACAGTATCAATTAAGTAAAGAATATATATATCGTATAATTAATACCGAGTAAGACAAAGCGATAGAGACACTGCACATGACATCAAAATACATGTAAACTGTACAGTGTTTATACAAACCATAAAAATGTCTTGTAACTCCTTAGGTCCTCGATGCATGGGTTCGAATCCCGGTCAGGACAAGAACTTTTAGGTGGGAAGGTTTTCCAGCTGTGTGCCAGTTGTTCTGCCCAGAAATAAAACATAAACCTCCACCAATAATAATCGTCAATATGAACATAACCACAACAAAATACCATAAAAACAACAACATATGCACAGGGTTCAGTAAAATACAGATTAGCTGTCACAAAATAAATTTGAAGCAAGTAAGTTATTTAAGATATATTGTCAGAAATACCTTGCATCCCATTCATTAGTTGTTCTGCGTAGGCAAGAATATCTGCCCTAGCCTGTTTCAGTTGTTCTAAACACATTGAGTTGCTTGACACCCTCTAACCATATGTTCAAGTGTGGAAGAATTTCATTTTGTAGGAACTGTAAATGAAATGGCATATTGTGTAAAAAATCACAACAATGAGGCACATATATACTACTATGACAACCTGGAATTGAATGTTTTGGGGAGTAAGTGAAGGAAGGCATTGCTTTAGTTGTGTCTAGCACAAGCAAGGTATTGCACACCCACCGCACACCCATCGTACATCCATCGCAGAAAGAGAGTGTTCAAAGGTAAAAGCTTAATCCTAAGATGTGACCTTAAACAGTGGTTTATACGTTTGGTAGTATTGTTTCTTGACAACACTCAAACTAAAGGTTATACAACACTGGTCTCAGAATAAGTCAGTGGGTTAATTATATCAATCAGGTGTTCATGGCATGAAATCACGGAAGAGGCAGCACTATATTTCTTTCAAATTATTTGATTCTATAAAAGGTTCTATTCCATAAATGAAATAAAAGAACAGATTGGACCCCACCCCTTCTGACCACAACAGGCTGCTAAGTAAAAGAAAATAAAGCAAAATTATATTTTTGTCTATGGAAAATAAAGCATATATTATTTTTTTTAAATACACTTTTTTATTTTCCTATATCATTTGAAGTTTAGGTTACAGAACATTAAAATGAACAGTTACTATTTATCACAATGGAAACCGAAAGTAGAACAAGGTTTTCTGGCAACTGCTATGGACATATTTATTTTTTTACTTAGCTATCTATTTAGCAGAAAAAATAAACGTAAAATGACTGATTACGTATTAAAATAAACCCTAGTCATCAAATTGAAAACATCATCAAACGAATACAGACATAACATACCAAGACAGCAGACTCGAAGAGGGCGCAGCAGATGTGCGTCGTGTCTGGGTTTACACTGAAATCTGATTGATTATCAACAAAAAAATGGGGCCCACTCTTTTCTGGTAAAACCCTTTGGAAGTTATAATTTCACATCCTAGTACCCCCATTTACACGACATTTTCGCGTTTTTACACCTATTTTTAAGGTTACACATGAAGTTTTCTATGACTCCCGGTGATGGCGCTGCGACGGAATAAACCTATTTATATAGAGTATAAAGCGTGAGGCCAGGAGTCAAAGGTTCCTTTACTATATGTCTATGCGCGCACCTTGCGGAGTCGGCTGTCCCATTAGTATATGTCTATGGTCTTACAATATAGGCAGTGTTAAAATCATCTTTACATAATCATGCATAAGTTCCTACAAAACTGTTGAAAGATATTGCTGTATGCATTTGATATAGGCAAACTGTCAGGTACAACTTTCAATAAGAACAATTGAGGAGAAATAAGTGATAAAGAAACAACAAATGAACACGTTTCATCTATTTATTACAGCATCAAACAGAACTAATATTTAGCATCAATATTCTATGATGAACATCAAAAAGTTCAATTGCATAAAAAGTCCAACTACGTTATTCAAATAATTAATGATATTTGGACATGTAACCCTGGCATGGATATAAATCTTGGTAATGAGGAAAACGTGTTTTACCACATGCTATAAATGAAATATGGTTTTATTTGTCTTCACTTCAGAACACAGAAATATATTACCACACAGTGAGAAATACTTTTGAACTCCATGTTACTTTCTTGGTCATCTTCGCTGCGCATGTTCGATTATATGTCCACGACGAACATATTATGTAGATTATTTTTTTCTTTTTATAAGGGAAATAACTCAGTTTAATCAGTATAATCAATTAATACATACGTTCTCTCTCTTTTACTTTTATGAAATAACTTTAATAAATTTAACAATGATTAAAAGTATAGAACATTGAGTATGAAGTTTCAATTGTATAATTATATAATAATAATAATAGAAGTATTCATCATCATCATCATCATCATCATCATCATCATCATCATCATCATCATCATCATCATCATCATCATCATAAAAATTATCATCAGTTACAATAAAGCCCAAACCAAAAACAGTGTCCTATTAGTACACGTTGCTAATTTTGTTCTGTTAAAAGCCCATTTTTGAGTAAGTATATATTTGAATAATGTCCAGAAACTGTATATGTTAAATCTAAATTAGATCGATATACTATTTAACAATGGCCAAAATACTGTAACAATTGTTTATATAGATACTATACAATCTGTATAATGTTTATATAAATACTATATCATCTGTATAATGTTAATATAGATACTATATCATCTGTATAATGTTTATATAGATACTATATAATCTGTATAATCTTTATATAGATACTATATAATCTGTATAATGTTTATATAGATACTATATAATCTGTATAATGTTTATATAGATACTATATAATCTGTATAATGTTTATATAGATACTATATCATCTGTATAATCTTTATATAGATACTATATAATCTGTATAATGTTTATATAGATACTATATCATCTGTATAATGTTAATATAGATACTATATAATCTGTATAATGTTTATATAGATACTATATAATCTGTATAATGTTTATATAGATACTATATAATCTGTATAATGTTTATATAGATACTATATCATCTGTATAATGTTTATATAGATACTATATAATCTGTATAATGTTTATATAAATACTATATCATCTGTATAATGTTAATATAGATACTATATAATCTGTATAATGTTTATATAGATACTATATCATCTGTATAATGTTTATATAGATACTATATAATCTGTATAATGTTTATATAGATACTATATAATCTGTATAATGTTTATATAGATACTATATAATCTGTATAATGTTTATATAGATACTATATCATCTGTATAATGTTTATATAGATACTATATAATCTGTATAATGTTTATATAAATACTATATCATCTGTATAATGTTTATATAGATACTATATAATCTGTATAATGTTTATATAGATACTATATCATCTGTATAATGTTAATATAGATACTATATCATCTGTATAATGTTAATATAGATACTATACAATCTGTATAATGTTTATATAAATACTATATCATCTGTATAATGTTAATATAGATACTATATCATCTGTATAATGTTAATATAGATACTATACAATCTGTATAATGTTTATATAGATACTATATAATCTGTATAATGTTTATATAGATACTATTTAATCTGTATAATGTTTATATAGATACTATACAATCTGTATAATGTTTATATAGATACTATATCATCTGTATAATCTTTATATAGATACTATATTATCTGTATAATGTTTATATAGATACTATATAATCTGTATAATGTTTATATAGATACTATATAATCTGTATAATGTTTATATAGATACTATATAATCTGTATAATGTTTATATAGATACTATATAATCTGTATAATGTTTATATAGATACTATATAATCTGTATAATGTTTATATAGATACTATACAATCTGTATAATGTTTATATAGATACTATATCATCTGTATAATGTTTATATAGATACTATATAATCTGTATAATGTTTATATAGATACTATATAATCTGTATAATGTTTATATAGATACTATATAATCTGTATAATGTTTATATAGATACTATATAATCTGTATAATGTTTATATAGATACTATATCATCTGTATAATGTTTATATAGATACTATATAATCTGTATAATGTTTATATAGATACTATATAATCTGTATAATGTTTATATAGATACTATATAATCTGTATAATGTTTATATAGATACTATATCATCTGTATAATGTTTATATAGATACTATATAATCTGTATAATGTTTATATAGATACTTTATAATCTGTATAATGTTTATATAGATACTATATAATCTGTATAATGTTTATATAGATACTATATAATCTGTATAATGTTTATATAGATACTATATAATCTGTATAATGTTTATATAGATACTATATAATCTGTATAATGTTTATATAGATACTATATAATCTGTATAATCTTTATATAGATACTATATAATCTGTATAATCTTTATATAGATACTATATCATCTGTATAATGTTTATATAGATACTATATCATCTGTATAATGTTTATATAGATACTATATAATCTGTATAATGTTTATATAGATACTATATCATCTGTATAATGTTTATATAGATACTATATCATCTGTATAATGTTTATCTAGATACTATATAATCTGTATAATCTACACTGTACATATGTTTCACTTCTGCAAACAATGAATGCAATGTGTTTATCATTACATCAAAACGTGTTCAATATTTCTCAAATAAACTGACATTCCGTAGGTTGTTTTACCTACATCAAAGGTCACATTCAATTTGTATCAAGTGCCATCGCATAATATGGGAGTCGCCTCAAGTCATGATATGTCCTTTACTGCAAGCAACGTCTACTGATAATATTCTTGCCATTGCCCCAAGCACTCCCTCCCGACACATACAGTCTTTTCAATTTGAATGCTAATGCATAATAATTCTTTCCACTGACAGCCTTTGCTCTCGCTTCCTTCTGTGTCTGCAGGCACCGACTTATTTATTTTAATTTATATTATGTCTTTGTCCGTGCAAAGATAAACCATAATAAATCAATCACATAGTATTAGATATGGACATATTTATGGAAAAAGGGCACCAACATTAAGGCCTAAATGGGACTTTGTCTATGATTTATTCAGAATTCAGGTTCGTTGTTTACTCTCGGTTACGTTATGTTTACTGTTGAATCATGGAAAGCTAAAAGCAGGCAACGAATACACATGCAAAGACGATGTTTAATTTCAATCCATTATCAGCATGATGCATATTGTGTGGCCGTTTTTTTCAAATGTCTGTTTTATTTGTGCGATTTATGTTATTGTTTTGCATTCGAAACCCCGACGGAAGCCTTTCTACGCCTCCCAGTGATGGCGCTGCGAAATTAAAAGATTTTCACGCACAACAGACATGAAGTAAGAGGACCGCCGACTCCGGAGAAATTATGCATAAATTTCCTCCAAAAGAGTGGAAAGATATTGTTACATGCATTTGATATAGGCAAACTGTCGGATACCACCTATAATAGAATCAAGTAGTCGTATAACCGAAACTTCTATTTATTACAACACTTTACAGAAGTGACGTTCAACAATAATAAATGTATTCTATGATGAACATTATAAGTTCAACTACATCAAGAGTTCAACTACTTCAAGAGTTCAACTGCATCAAAATTTCAACTACCATTAAAATTTCAACTACATCAATACATCAACTACATCAAAAGTTCAACTACATAAAAAGTTCATCTACGTTAGTAAGTATGTAGTACTTAACGATCTTTGGACATGTAATCCTGACATGGATATGAATCTTGGTAAAAAGAAAAACGTGCTTTGTTACATGTTATTAAATGAAAAATGATTTTGTCTTCAGTTCTGGGCACACATAAACAGTACCACACGGTGAGACGTAATCCATGTTACTTTCTCGGTAAACTTCTCTGCTCTAGTTCGATTATATGTCCACGACGAACATATGTTGATTAAATCTTCTCTTTACTTTTATGAAAAAAACTTAAAAACTATTTAAAATATAGAATATTGAATATGAAGATTAAATTATATAGTAGTAGTGGTAGTATTCATCATCATCATCATCATCATCATCAAAATGATAATCAAAGCCATAATCATCATCATAAAAATTATCATCAGTTTCAATTAAGCCTAAACAAAAACTGTGTCCCATTATTACACGTTGCTGATTTTGTTCTGTTTAAAGTACATTTTTGAGTAAATATATATTTGAACAATGTCCCGAAACTGTACATGTATAATCTAAAGTAGATCGATATACTATTTAACAATGGCGAAAAATACTGTTACAATTTATTATGTAGATACTATATAATCTGTATGATGTTTATATAGATACTATATAATCTGTATAATCTACACTGTACATATGTTTCACTTCTGCAAACAATGAATGCAATGTGTTTATTATAACATTAAAACGTGTTTAACATTTCTCAAATAAACTGAAATTTTGTAGGCTGTTTTACCTACATCAAAGGTCATATTCAATTTGTACCAAGTGCCATCACATAATATGAGAGTTGCATCAAGTCATGATCTGTACTCTACTGCAAGCAAAGTCTACTGATAATGTCGCCATTGCCACAAGTACACACTCTCGACACATATAGTGTCCGGTTTTGACTGATGTAACATACAGCCCGAGGGAAAAGGTGTCCAGTCTGTCCAAGCTGTAATACAGTGAGTCTGACACCGTCAGATGATACCACGTGGATTGTGTTATTGTACAAGTTGGAGATGTAAAGACAGCCTCCATCCCCAGCAGCCACGCCTTCTGGTCCATTCAACTGCTGATCCTGGTACACCCACTGGACCGCGCCTGTAGTTGACATACAGGTGACGGTGTGGTTGTTATGGTCACTCACATAGATCTGTTTGTGGTCTTGACTGAGGGTCAAATACTGTGGGCTCTGGAACAATTTGTTTCCTGATGGATCATGTTGGAGTGTCTGGAGGACCGTGCCTGTCATATCAAGTATCTGAACTTGGGCTGGATCAGTATACGATACTATCAGTCTGTCCCCGGTACAGTGTAAACCATAACATTCAGCAGATACTGTTATACTCTCGCAGGGATCCAGGGTCTGATCATCTTTGAAAAATTGGATTTGCTTAATATATGGGAATGATACAGCCAAAATGGACTCAGAAACCTTAGTAATGTCCCAGGGTGCTGATGCTACAGCCCGCCTCTTGGTTATTGTATCACTGGTAGTGTCAAACAACTTCAGACAGTGGTTGTTATAGTCAGCTAAGATAAGTTTGGTCTCCGATTGGTTAATCATACCGGTGACACTACAGGTATATTTATCTTCATGTGATTTTATGTTCACCTGGGATTCTGATGTACATGTAGTGGCTGGTGATGGCAGGGTCTGATTACAGATGTTGCTGCCATTGTCTACTGATTTGTTACACTTTACACTCGGGAATGGGGTTGTCTCAGCAGTGATTTTACAGGTGTCACTGAGACACTGTTTGATATTAGGGTCGGAATAAAAATTAAATGCCTTGATAGCTATATCCTGATGCATCGTCTCCAAGCGTTGAACAGATTCAACAACAGGCTTGCCATGTTTCTTTAAAGCAATGAAGGTTTGTTGTTCATTGCGACCTTTCTTTCCTACAATATCCATGATATGATGTTTGATATCTTCTGAATATTTTTCAATTTGCTCAGCTAACGTCTTGAGCTGTCTTTCGTTTTCCTTTTTCAATTTGTCAGCCTCTTCGTGAACTTTCTCACCAATTGTTTCAACCATAGTGAGAAACTCTTCCCGGTATTTCTTGAATCCTTCTAAGGTTTTAGTGTGACATTCATCGTTCATTAACATACACTGCTGAATGGCTTGTCTGTAATGATCTTCTAATAGTATGATCCTTTCTGCTGCCTTCTGTGTGTCCAGAAACTCTCTAGATGATTCTACATCACGTGACAGATCAGAAATAAGAGCTTTATTCTGACAAGTTTTGTGGCCTCCCAATAAGCACAATGCGCATCCCAATGTATCGTCCTCAGCACAGTATGCTTCAATCGGCCTATCGGAATGCACGGCACATTTCTCCACTTTAGATCGAACGGGTTTCTGCTCTACCTTGTTTTCGTCCTCCTGAAGTTCATGATCTCTCGTGGCTCTCAAACTCTTGTGTTGGTTGATACAAGCTGTACAGAGGTAATCAGTGCAGGTCCGACAGAAACCTGCAGCACTGACAATTCTGTCAGATTCAGCACACTGAGCACACTCGTTACTGTTGCCATGGAGATCAGACTGTGAAACATCTGACGCTGCCAACTTTCCTGGTACCTCATCCATGAGCACTGAAAAATAAAATAAAAATAACAATAAAAATTAAAAATACTTCTACTACTACTATAACTACTACTTCTACTACTACTACTTCTACTACTACTACTACTACTACTACTACTTCTACCAACACTACTACTATTTTACTACATAACTGCTGCTACTACTAGATTTACTATAGTACTACTACTACTACTACTACTACTACTACTACTACTACTACTACTACTATAACTACTACCTCTACTACTACTACTTCTACTACTACTACTACTACTACTACTACTACTACTACCAACACTACTACTATTTTACTACATAACTGCTGCTACTACTAGATTTACTATAGTACTACTACTACTGCTACTACTACAACTATTTTATACTACGACAACTACGACTACAGCAGTAACAACTGCTACTATTATTTTCACTACCACTTCTGCTACTTCTACCAAAACTTCTGTTGTCATGCTGAATCATGAGATACTATTGCCTTCAACTGCTGCCTACATTTTCGGACAATCAGGTGACCTATTTTTCTAAAAAAAAAACCTAGATATGCAACAAACAATACACCGCACCTACAGATTACCTATACAATACACATATCCGCCTATTGAATATACCTGATAATAGTGGTATTTAAACTTATTTTTCAGTGCATCCTACAATCATGAAGGTAGATTTTTACGAAATTGTCGGTCGTTCTAGAATGCAAATCGCATAATTTTTACTTCCGTGTTTTGTCATTCCCCGAAAGAAAATAGAGCAAATGTCTTATTAAAGTTTTCGACACAAAATGTGCTTATGCATGCGAGTTTTGTTCGTGCACATGACCAGTAAACTAATGAAGGCTGAGAGGTTAGAATACAGTACTCACCTGAGACGAATTTACCTGTAAATAAACTGATCTGTTTATCCACTCAGTCTAGTAATCGATTTCTCTGTACTTGTTTGTATTTGTTCCTGAATTCACGTTTATTCATACATAAGTATAACGTATAGACCAATCCATCAGATAGATTACAAATTAGATATAACACAACAGATTATATCCAATATTTGTCCAAACAAACTTGAGGTAGGCAAGAGACATTGAAATGAAGTTAGTTTCTTTTGTTACGTAGATATTCGTTAACACTAGGCAATTTCTGTGGTGTTCTTTGAACCAATCCATTGCCTCGGATTTGACCGTCGGTTCAATCGGAATTTTTCGACCCTTTAATCGAAAACGTTAGCACAGTCACGTGATCCCCAGGTGCGTTATCTATTATAACCCTTGGGGGTAGACATATAGGGTAGAATGTCTATGTTGGTATTCGACAGTTGGGACTATAACCAGGGATGGATCCAGGAGAAGTGTGTGTGTGTGGGGGGGGGGGGGGGGGGGGGGAGGGGGGCGTGTGGGGGCGTGTGTGTGTGTAAGGGGGTGCATCATCCACAGACACACACCAACCAGGTAATAGAGTAGAGTTCTGAACACACATACGTATAAGCTTTAAAATAGTAAATAAGTTGTAATTTTATCTGCTTGTTAGTGCATAATTATTTTACTTTATTTATATTGTATATATGTTATATATTATTATATATTATTATATGTATAACTGACAAAACTAGACCTTTACGTTGAGGGCTACGCAAATTATATATATTATATATTATATATATTTAACTAAGTAGCCAGGTAAATTTAAGGGCTCTAAAATTTATCTTTAAAAGTGCAGTAAAAGCAGGGACATATCTAGGTATGGTATGATGTGTACGCATAGCAGCTAGGGGACTACTGGGGCATGCGCCCCGCACTCACCCACCCCGGAGAATTTTGCATGTCTAGATATTACGTGGTGGCTGCTGGGGTGGGTTTGGTATCAAGATATAACTACCAAAATAATACAGGAAATAAATAATTTGTTTCAAGTAGACATTAATAAACTGGATTGTGCAGGACCTTTTCGAGTAACAATGACTTATTTGTTGTTTTTGTTGTTGCTGTTGTTTTGGGGGGAAAAGTGTTTGGTCAAAACTGACGGATATCCCCTTAATTCATTAAAATAATCCGACTATCGATTATCAACAAAGGATGTGTTTAAAATCTAATTGTAATAATTATACCACTCGCACCTTTGCAAACTATATAAACTATATAAACTATATAAATAAATCTTGCATGTACCAAGACTCATTGCCGCAATCAGAAAAACTGTCAAACAAAAGCGTGCGGGTTTAAATCTTACGAAACTTAAGCATTTATTTTTGTGCTTCTTTTAGGCTTTTCGATTTTTGATCTCACTTTTGCACACAAAAATGTTTACATTGCTTCATTTAACTTAACAAACAAACTTTCCGTTTATTTTTCATGCCTCACCCAATATAAAACTGTTATGAAAAAGTTGTGAAAATGGTTAAAATCATTAGTCAGCCCGAGTTATTAATGCTATTAAAAGTCAAGGGAGATAAATGTAACAATGTGATTTGATTTCTAATTATCTCCCTGTTATAAAGGGGAAAACAACACTGGGGTTGCTAAAGGATGTTTATTTGAAAATAAACTTATTTGAAGTTTTTTCTGGATGGTGTAATAGCTTTAAATGAAACTGCTGCTTATGTTTCAAGATTTTAGAACACACAGATCATTGTCGCATCATAAATCACATTTAGTCAAACAACGTTATATGTGTTTTTCCTTCGATCGTCGCTTGCATATAATAGGAAGGAAAAAACAAACAGTATTGCTATCTTTAAGTGTCTTAGTTAGTCAGCAAATAAACATTGCAGTATCGTCGGATTTTAGGCTTAAGAAATCTACATTAATATTGCCTGCATTGTGATTTTTTTTAGTTGTTCGAGAATGTGCTGAGCATAATTTTGATGTAGTGTATTTATCGAAGTTACAACTAAAACTCGTCTTATAAAAGATATGAGAATTTCCATGGGAGCCTGCAACAATGAGGGACAGTACAAAACAGTACTGATTTGCTGAGAAGTTTTTATTAGATGTTGGACTACAAAAAATCTACAACTATCAGTGAATATTAAAGAACAAGCAAAATTTATCTAAGCATTTTCAAGATATTTTTTCTAAACTTCACAATGGATTTTCGGCACATCAACCAAGCAAAGCGTTTGTGCACACACCGTCAAACTACCAGCGTGTTCCAGTACAGTATTAGCAAAAATATTCCCACAAATGTATACTTTATAATTTGGACAACACAACATATAATTGAATATTTCCAAGTAAGTTCACTTTCCGGTTAACATATGAAAGATGTGTTTAACTGTTTGAAAAAGCAACATTGTTGAGCCAACGGAAACTGCACGTTTCTACACATGGTTCTTTATACAGAAGCAGATCACGAAATTATAAAATCATCATCAACTTAGCAATATATCTCCCCTTTTCTATTTTCTCAACTAGATACATATTTCTGTAAATCCTGGGTAATTGCTAAAAACTTTTAGAGCGAAATTCCTTCTATTCATTTTAGCAAAGGCGGATCCTTATCTAAGTTTTTCAGTGCATGTATTCCCTCCTGTAAATTGTCTGCATTTTGCAATATTGTTTATTAGGTTCGCACAGTAAAGTCTCGTAAATAATATAATTCCAATATTGAGATATATTTATTTTGATTAAGTTACGGGAGTGATTGTGATATCGACAAATAGATATTATTTATTAAAAGCACAGTAAAGAGGAGCGAATTGTCTATCAACTAATCAAAGGAGATGGTCCTCAGATTCCGTAAGTGAAAATCCAAAGTTATTTCCCTTGTCCGCCATTACACGGCTATTTCGCTGATTAGAGTGGCGAGAACATACCGTAGGTTATAATAATAATAATAATAATAATAACTTTTATTTAGAGTCGGCATATATAGACACAACAAGAAAACATAAGCACTGATGTGCTTTTGACCGACATATATAACAGTATCAAATAATGCAGTATCATAGAGCATGCACATTAAATAAGTAACTTAAAAGACATACAAGAGACAAAAATACGTAGAACTGGCTAGTAGAACATGATGAGATGAGGTTATAATGGAAAAAAATAAAATAAATAGCAACTAAAAATATAGTATATAGTAAAAAATAGCAGTAGCAGCATAAAAGCATAAATGCAAACTAAAAAAATGGTGTCAGCAAATATAGCAAAATTTGAGGTTATAATGAAAAATAAGATAATTAGCAACTAAAAAATAGTAGATAGTAAAAATAGCAGTAGCAGCATGAAGGCATACATGCAAACTAAAAACAACTTTGGTAATGACCTAGATGGTGTCAGCACATATAGCACATTTACAGTTGTTCCCATTCCAAGATTTAATAATGTTCTTAAACTGATTAAAATTTGAGGTTTTTCTAAACTCATCAGGTAGGTCATTCCATAAAACAGCAGCAGAATATTTAAAAGACTTCTTTCCATATGTAGTTGTACGTACTCTAGGTATGTCTACAATATTGGAATATCTAAACTTATAATTTGAGTTTTTAAAAACAACAAGGTCATGTAAACAGGGTGGTGAAATTTTATATAAAATCTTAAAACATTCAATAGCCATTGTACGCATCCTTCTGATCTTAAGTGATGGTACTTTCGCTCTATCTAATAATTCATCATATGTACCCTTGTAGTCATCATATATGAATCGTAAGGCTCTCTCTTGAATTTTTTCCAATTTAGCAGAATTACTTTTAGTGCAGAAGTGCCAAGCCAGAGGACAGAAATTAAAGTTTGACAGAATAAAGGTATGAAAAATGGTGAGCTTATTCAATTTTGAGAGAAAACAACCAATGCGTTTAAGCACATTGAGTTGTTGAGAGGCCTTACGACATATATTTTTAATATGTTGATTAAAATTTAATTTGTAATCTATATCAATCCCCAGTAATTTTACTACATCATCACACGTTATTACAGCTGACTCAATATTAAAGACTGGCTTCATATCATGTGTTTTATTACCTATGGCAATAGCCTGAAATTTATCAGGATTAGCTTGCATGCAGTTAATTTTGAACCAGTCAATCAAAATAGTACTTTCATTTGAAAGAATAGACATTAAATTGTCAAAATCATAATCAGCATAAGATAAGGTGTTATCATCAGCATAATTGTATAAAGTACCATGCTCAATAAAATAGAATATATCATTTATAAAAATGTTAAAAAGTAGGGGACCGAGTATAGAACCTTGAGGTACACCTTTTGTGATGCCGGCCCAGTCACTGAGAACTCCCTGAAGCTTAATTTGTTGCTTACGGCCAGTTAAATAATTTTGAAGTAATTTCACTGATTTAGAAGATAGACCATAGGCAGAGAGTTTACTTAAAAGAATATCATGTGGTAGACAGTCAAAAGCTTTCGAAAGATCCATTAAAATAGCTGCCACATACTGGTTTTTATCAAGTGCAATTTTCCAGTCTTCAAGGAGTCTCAGCAGAGTGGTCTGGCACCCATGTCCTTTTCTAAAAGCACATAAAGAAGAATGAAAGATATTTTCAAAATATTCAGTTAATTGATCAGATAAAACACTTTCATATAATTTAGATATTGTGGGTAAAATACTAACAGGACGGTAGTTTTTCTTATCCAAAGGATCATTCTTTTTGTATAAAGGTACAATCTGAGCTTCTTTAAGTCTAATAGGAAAAGTACAGTTCTGAATAGTATTGTTTATTAAAGATGTAATACTTTTGTTAAGAACAGGGGCCCCAGCACATAAAAGCTTAGATGAAATATTATCTGCACCTGTCGCTTTCTTAATGTTAATTTTACTGAGCAATTTAGAAACAGCGTCAACATCAGTTGCCTTAAACTCAAAGCATGCATCACGATGACCCAAAGTTTTAATTTTTGAAATGCTAGGGTGACTGCTTTCATCAAAAACAATATCCTTTCCAATATCATTTGCAATATTTACAAAAAAGTTATTAAATGTATCACATACATCCTTGTTTTTATTAATAATTTTATCATTTTCAACTAATACAATTTTCTGTTGCCCGTTACATGACTTTTTTGATAAAAATGGCTTGACAGTGCTATAAAAATGTTTTGTCTTCTGTCCTCCAGCACATCTTTCATGAAAATAGGTATTGATGGATTTACGTTTAAGTTTAGTTACAAAATTTCTTTGCTTTCTATAAGCTTCCCATGATTTACTAGTTTTACACTTTTCATATTTATTACGAAGCATCTGTTTTTTAAAAATAGCCTTTCTCAATTCACTATTCATATAAGGTATGGATTCCTTGCGAGGATATCTCTGCTTCAATGGAACATGTTCATTAATAACATCTGAAACTTTCTGTTCAAAATCATTGTACAGTATGTTACAGTCATCTATATTATGATCTGAGTTATGTAAAAAATCAATTTTCTCAAGATCAGAAACATAATTGTCAATATCAAAATTTTTAAAACTTCTATATTGTAATTTGACATCTTCGTGCTTCGGTGTTTTACCTTTAATAAAAGTGGATATCATATGGTGACAATCACTGATACCAGTATTGAAATTAAGTGTTTTAAAACATTTATCACCTCTATTAGTAAGTATCACATCAACTAATGATGGTTCTTGACCCTTCATAAAACATGTCGGTTTGGTAATAATATTAGTAAGGTCAAAAATATCACAAATGTCATCAAGTGTCTTTGATTTTTCAGAAATCAGTGAATCAAAATTCAAATCTCCAATAACCATATAGTTTTCTATAAATTTGGAACCTTTATCAAGTAAAATGTTCAAACTATTACTGAAAATGACATTTGACATAGATGGTGGTCTGTAAATAGCATAAATTAACCATTTTGTCTTTTCAATAGTAATTTCGTACACAATGTTTTCTAGTGTCTCACATTCAATGTCTAATCTTCTCCGAGCTGGTATATCTGCTCTCATGAAAGTTGCCAGTCCTCCACCATGGACTGTGCGGTCTTGTCTCTGCAGCTTGTACCCATCTACTTCAAATAAGGAGTCTCTGAAAGAAGAGTCTAATTTTGTTTCAGATATTATAAGACAGTCTACTAGTTTATCAAGAAGGATCTGCTTAAGTTCATCAAATTTATATCGCATACTGTTTATATTTAGATGACATATAAGAAAGTTATTAAGGTGTTTCTTTCTACTATCACGAAGTTGTTCAAAAATGTCATTTGTTTCTTCATCAGATGTATTTATATCCGTATGAATTTCACTGATGTTTATAGTGTCAAAAAAGTCATCAGTAAACATGAAATATGGGTCACAGTCACCACATAGCCATGGGTCATCTGATTCTTCTAAACCGATGTATTCTGGTGGTGTAATTTTAGCACATTTAATATGCCACCAGTAGTAACAGGCATCGCACCACACAGCTCTATGGTTTCTAGCAACTGGCTTCCAGCAGTCCTTGCAGGGGTTTTTCGGCCCTGGATTGAGCGCAACATCCCCACTTAGAAGAATGGTCAAAAGTCTATGAGTTTTATTTTTAAACTGAATAGGAATTGATAATGGTAGAGATCTACTATGTTTCAGGTTGTAGAACAATATTGTGTAAGTGTCAATATGTAGATCGTTGGAAAAAGCCACATTATAAGAAGTCTCATTGTTGTATGGTGTGTATACGATGCTGTTTGCACATGATAATATGTCAGGCTTTGTGATCTTACCGTCCTGTTGCAGTAAAAGTTCATTAAAAGTTAGAGAAATTAAAAAGAGATAAAAAGTCTGCATTGTTGACATAGCTGATTTTGTTTACGACCACAACAGGTTTGTTAGTCATGCGTGACAGTTCTTGTAGCGAGAAGCGTTGAGCTGATAACACCTTTTGTGTTGACACAGCATGTATCACTGCCGCAGCGCCTCAATCATGCGTGACGAATCAGAGAGCAGGGATGGTTGAGCACATAACACTTTCGTAATGAATGTACACAGTAAATATGCCCGAGGGGCTTTTGCGAACAAAGAAAATGCAAAAAATTGTCTAAAAATTCCACTTTTAAAATTCAGTTTGAATTATTTTAAACATACGTACGATCTGTTATTACTTAACTGTCTTCTATCACCAGAGTTTATATATAAATCCATCCATTAATAAAGAATTAATCACTGAAATGTCCTCTCTTTTCACAACACGACCTCTCTCTTTCACAACACGCCACCTTCCGTCGTGTTCGCACAGTAAAGTCTCGTAAATAATATATGTTAGCTAACATGTAGTTTATGGTGCTTGGAATATACCACAGCTTGGCCAACACGTAGCTTAGAGTGGCTAGAACATACCGTAGCTTGGCCAAAATGTAGCTTAGAGTGGCTAGAACATACCGTAGCTTGGCCAAAATGTAGCTAAAAGTGGTTGGAACATACCGTAGCTTGGCCAAAATGTAGCTAAGAGTGGTTGGAGCATACCGTAGCATAGTCACCATGTGGCATACAGTGGTGAGAACATACCGTAACTTGGCCAAAATGTAGCTTACAGTGGTGGTTAGAACCTACCGTAGCATAGTCACCATGTGGGGCATACAGTGGCATACAGTGGTGAGAACATACCGTAGCTTGGCCAAAATGTAGCTTACAGTGGTGGTTGGAACCTACCGTACCATAGTCACCATGTGAGGCATACAGTGGTGAGAACATACCGTAACTTGGCCAACATACAGCTTATGGTCCTTGGAATATACCATAGCTTGGCCAACACGAAGCTTACAGTGGTAGTGAGAACATACCGTAACTTGGCCAACATACAGCTTATGGTGCTTGGAATATACCATAGCTTGGCCAACACGAAGCTTACAGTGGTGGTGAGAACATACCGTAACTTGGCCAACATACAGCTTATGGTGCTTGGAATATACCATAGCTTGGCCAACACGAAGCTTACAGTGGTGGTTGGAACATACCGTAGCATAGTCACCATGTGGCATACAGTGGTGAGAACATATCGTAACGCCAACATACAGCTTATGAAGAAAGGCGAAAACGTACCTTAGCTTAATCTACACGTAGCTTAGAAAAACGAGAACATAGCGTTGTTTAGCCAACACGTAGCTTACAGTGTTGAGAACATACTGCAGCTTGATCAACATGTAGCTTAGAATGGTGAGAACATATATAAACTTAGTCTACATGTAGCTTAGAGTTGTTAGAACATACGATAGCTTAACCAATCTCTAGCTGATAGTGGTTAGAACATACGGTTCCTTAGCCAACCTGTAGCAGTTTAGAGTTTGTAGAACATATGGCAGCTAAGCCAACCTGTAGCTATAGTTTTTAGAACATATGAAAGCTTAGACAACATATAGCATAGAGCTGTTAGAATATAGGAAACTTAGCAAACCGGTAGTTCACAATTGTTAGAACATATGGTAGCTTAGCCCACCTGTAGCTTATAGTTGTTAGAACATACGGTAGCTTAGCCCACCTGTAGCTTATAGTTGTTTGAACATACGGAAGCTTAGCCCACCTGTATCTTATAGTTGTTAGAACATATGGCAGCTTAGCCCACCTGTAGCCTATAGTTGTTAGAACATACGGCAGCTTAGCCCACCTGTAGCTTATAGTTGTTAGAACATACGGTAGCTTAGCCCACCTGTATCTGATAGTTGTTAGAACATTCTGTAGCTTAGCACACCTGTAGCTTATAGTTGTTAGAACATTCTGTAGCTTAGCACACCTGTA